>CM040128.1:165683171-166883171 GCA_022559845.1 Amorphophallus konjac
GAAAACTGCCCAGGGTCTGCGACCTTATTTTAATATACACATTTTGGTTGCCTACTTTGAAAAGCAAAAGCTATCGCTGCGAAGGAGTCTCTGTGTTTCTGGCTGGTCAAGACCCCTGTTTACCACCTTGATGTCTTCTTGTTTAACCTCGGGCTTAGGCCAATGCAAGCGCGTCACCTATGGGTGCGACGGCGTCTGATTCCGGGTCAGCGTCGCGCGGTTGGTCGTTAGGGTTCCAGGGTGTTCCATCTTATACCATCTAGAGTTGTGAGGAAACAGACCCGGGTCGGGCAAATCATCTACCTCAAACACCTTTTGGGTGAATCCCTGTGGTCGGAAGCAACTGGGAGCCTAAGCATGGCATGACGGTATTGTCATCAGGGTAAGTCTTAGCCGGCGGGATCGTCATTCGAGGGGTCTAGAGGCCCAAATCAACCTAGATGTGCACTTAGATACCTGGGAGGTTAGTAAGAAACCCCTGTCTCACGTAGGTTAGGTGCCATTTGGGTGCTTGCCGGGCGTTAGCAATAAAAAAATTGAAATGATAAAAGCAAAAAAAATAGAAAAGAGAAATGTACATATTTGCAAACAAAAAAATCTTTTTATGATAAAACAAAAAAAATGTCAAATATAAAAAAGAAAACAAATCAATTTTGCATGATTGCATTTACGTGCATCATCTCACTTTTAATATCGCTTGCATTCGTGTGCTTGCCTGTCGCATTTATCATCACCGCATCTTTCCCTTGCCTTCGTTAAATAAAGGCTTGGCCCCTTGACCAGTTATCAAGGACAGTCACAGTGACCATTTGCTTATTGAGCAAGGGGCCAAGTCAGAACAGAAATTCTGATTTGTTTGTTTCAGTGATATGTGCAGGGATTCAGGTAACTGAAGCAAAGGTGAAAAACAAACAAACCAAACCTTGTGTTTTATTCCAAAAAACCAAAAAAATTACATCAAGTTCCGCCCTCTCTCTCTGCATTACTCGTCCCACTACTCTCCGGGCAAAACACTCTCAAAGGTGCTACCCAACTACGAAAAGCGGTACTCCTGCCGCTCTGTACTCCTCTTCCTATTCCCACATCCCGGCGTTGATCCGCGGAAGCAGCAGAGAAGCTACCAACACGAAAGCCACGCTCTCGTGCTCTTCGGTAGCGCTCCTCACCTTCTCTCAGCCACTGTTCAGCAAGACCAAGGCTGATTCGGAGTTCGAATAGTTGGGCCTCCATGGCCCTTCGTTCCTCCCTTTCAGTCAATCTGTTGGCTCTTTCTCTCTCTGCGTCTCTTTCTCTCTCTGTCCGTTCTCTCTCACGGTCTTCCCTCTCAACTGGAGAGTGATCCTCAGTTCCATAGCATCCCTGGATGAGTCGTCATCAGGATGACGCCGCAGTTCCCTCTCCAGTTCTGCTATCCTAGCCTCCTTCTGCGCAGCTTGGGCAAGCGCTTCTTCCGTCTCCTTTTCCTGTCGAGTGTACCATCTCAGATACGCGATAAGGCGTAAACAAAGAGAACTCAACGCTGAAACTTTTACCTGTATACGAAGCATTCCTTCTGCCTCCGCAGCACGCTGCGTGGCGTGAGCAAGTTGCTCATGAAGCGAGTCAAGTTCTGAGGTGGGAATCCACAAGCTGGAAGAGGCACCACCTACTCCCATCGCTGGGGAGGCTGCGCCAATCTGGGCATGCTGCGACCATGTGAATTAGCAGCCAACATCTGGAATCTGGGGTTTTAACTAGGAACGTACTGTACACCTACCAAGGCGCTCGTAGCTCCGCGGGTATCGCCCAACTGTTGTTCCATCTCTGCCAAGCGAGTTCGTAAATTCGCTATCATGGCATCCCGGACATCCTGCAGCCTTACAAGTCAGCATTTTTACCAGAAAAACCAGAAAAGGAGAAAGAAGAGAAGAGAAAAAGGGGAAACCTACCTCCACAAGTCCCCGGGGTTGGAACCGTTCTGCGTACTTTGTCCTATATAGACGCAAGTAGTCCTCGCTGTCCCGCGCCTGCGATTCTACAATCGTGCCACCCCGTTGCCAGTCTTCGTACTGTTCAGGGAACCGCACGCGCCAGTCAATGCAGGTCGCCGGTCCTCGCGTCTTTCTCCCGACACGAGGTGGCGCGGCCGTATCCACCCATTCCTGAGCCAGTCCTAAGGTTCTCATAACCAATCGTAGCCGGAGCGGCTCGATTTCATTCAGGCAGTGCATCCACAGTTCACGTCCGAACCGGGCACGACTTGCTAGAACCCACGGCTGGTCGGCATCGACCATGTCTGAGTAGGGTCTCCAGTTTACCATCGCTGCAGGGAACTCCTGTAGCTCTCGCCTCAGCACCATCAGTTGGTAGGTTAGGGGTGCCGCACTCATGATGGGTTCCCACCGCCTGGCTAGCGGCACCATCGCAGGTCGCCAATGTCGAGCTCTCCCCATGGGGAGGTAATAATAGCTCCATAACTGCTCGGCGCAGGTCATCAGTACCATGCAAAAACACAAAAAAAAAAAATATATACAAAACAAGCAAAACCAAAAAAAATACCTGGATGAATGGTGTGAAGCCACTCACAGTCATCTCACGATCCGTTTCTTGGAATAGGCCTGCAAACAAGTGTGCCAGCATGGCGGCTCCCCAGGCATAATACCCTACTCTTTCAAGGTCTGACAGCAGCTCCAGGAAGCAACATTGGATACCATCCCCTTTCGAGCTCAGTACCAATCTCCCCAAAAGGAAGAGGAGAAATCTCCTCAAATCTATGTTACATCTTTCCCAGTTGCCGAAATCTGTGCAATACACGGCGCGGCATCCTATTTCTATCCTTTCCATGAACTCTTCTGAGGATTCATCATCCCGCCGACGAGTGTCGGTGAGCCCTAATGCATCCATGAGGGACGCCCTAGCTACCGACCTATTTTTCCGACCATCCAGGTCCAGACCCAGTAACTTCTGGGCACCTTCTCTGTAGTCCGCGTAAGTGACTCCGGTCACTGCCTCGCCCTCTACCTTCAGGCTTGTGATCCGGACCACATCCTCCAAGCTGGGCACCATGTGCCCCCAGGGCATCAGGAATGCCCGGCTCACTGGGTCCCATCTCTCACACAAGGCTTGGATCAGAACCAGGTCGGGCTTGATCGGCTCGATCCGAAGAAAGGTACCAAATCCCATCACGTCTAGCCTCGCCTTCTGAAAATCTGGGAGGCCCCTGTACGCCGCTACTACCAACTCCCACAAGATTTGTGATTTCATCACAACCTACACATACAAGGAATGGGGGTGAGGTTTGGTCACAAGAAAGGAAGAAAAAATGAGAAAAGGGCAAGAAAACTTGGCTTACGAGTTGTGATTGGGCCCTTTCGCTGAAGTGCCCTTCAAGGTCTGAAAGCCTTCTGGAACTACTACCACTGGACCTGCTTCTCTTCGAGGAATGGGAAGATTCGCCCTCCATCCAACTCTCGGAATTTTGAACTCCTCTTCTCCCGTAAGAACTTGTGCTCCTCGAGTTAGCTCTCGATATACCTGGGAGGATAAAAGGGACAAGAATTTATAGAAATGGAAGGAGTGCGGGCCAAGATTGCCTCCATCACCTGTCGATGATAGCCCTCGCAATGAGACACTGGCCAAGCGACCCCATGTGTCGCTTCACCGCTCACACAGGGTGATTGACTGGACGAAGAATAGGACGAATAGCCCCTATGTTGTCTAGGGATACCCTATCATGTTTTGGAGGACGCACGCAAAATTTGGCACAACATCCGGGAAAAGGAACTAGGGCCGTCAGTATTGACTTCGACGGCAGATTCCCGTGGAAAATGGTCACAACAAGACGTGATTCTCCGCTCGAGGCGGAGTCTCGACAGATCCGTCACATGGGAACAGTGCAAAGGAGAAGAAGTGTAGGGAAGAAGGAACGCACAAGAGACAAACAAGCATCAGAAAATCAAATCACTCCATTCATAATTCTACATAAGTGTCAAAACATCATAAACATAGAGAGGTGACGGGTCCGCTAGCCCGCCAATCCTCACCATCACTCATCTCTCCGGGCACTCTCCTCCTCTCCCCCGAGGTGAGGGTCCCTCAGAAGCCTCCGGATCCCCGTGCAGTAGCACCTGCCTCGCCTCTGGGCGCCTGCTCCGCAGCAGTGACTCGCTGCTCCTCCCCTGGCGTGGCGAAGAAGCCACTGGCGGCAAAGCGACCGGACTGGCGGAGTCGCTCCCCGAACTCTCGCGCTCTCTCGTAGCGCGTCTCCATCCCTCCTAGCCTCTGCACGACGGCCTGAAGGCCCAGCTGGAGCTCCCTCACTTGGGCCTCCAAGGCCCTCCTCTCGGTCAGATCCCGCTGTCGCTCGGACCTTCTCTCGGCCTTCTCTCTCTCTACCTCTCTCCTCATCATCTGCAGAAGAACCCTTAACTCCAGGATGTCTGGAGAAGGTCTCTCCTCACCACGGTGCCGCAGCTCCGCTACAGTCGCCACCCAGGCGTCACGCTCCTCTTCCGCCCGGGTCGCACGGGCCACCGCACCGGCAAGTTGCTCCCGGAGGGAAGCAATCTCGAGAAAAGGGGCCGAGGAGCTAGAAGATCCGCCAGCCGCTCCCACCGTCGCTGTCTGCTGGGCACGCTGGAACAAAATAAACAACGGCCGTCAGTGAAACTCCAAAATCTGAAGTTAAAAGGGCGGCACGTAACTTACCAGGAGCGACAGCTCATGTTGAGCGACGGCCAGTTGCCGCCTAGTCTCTGACAGCTGGGCGCGCGAGCCGCCGATGCCACGCGTGTCCCCAGCTTGGGGAAGCCCCGCGTAACTCTCTCTCTGCCGCCGCAGGAAGTCGGCACTGTCCTGCACCAGTACACCCCCTTGCTGTCCAGGGAGACGTACGGGCCAGTCCTCGAGCCTCGCCTTGCCGCGACTCTCCTTCCTGACGCGGCTCGGCTCGTCCGCACTCGCCCACTCATCGGCCAGGCCCAGGGTCCTTGCCATGTCCTGCACCAAGAAAGGGGTCCCATATCAGTCAAAAGGAACGCGTCCCCTGTCTAGGACGCGTCCATCATTTGAGTGCAACACTCTCCGAACCCTTTCCTCCTCGCCCGGCTCGCTTCAAAACCCAAAATGAATTAAAAGAGGAAGAGATCGGAGGACCTACCGGACCGTATTCACCTCCTCCCACGCCATCGGGCCCCTCGGGTCCCTCGGGGGCCCGAAGCGGCCCTTCCTCCTCCATGGACGCCGTTCCGTGATCGGGCGCGTCCCTCCTTGGGCGAGGATTTCCTCGTCCCTCTCCACCTTCACCACGGTCGGGCCCACCGAACTCCATCGATCAAAAGAGGAGGAAGACGAAAAAGGGGCAAGCGCGTTTCGGCGGGAGGCGGGCTCGTTTGCGGGTAAGGCACGGGAGAAGAAAGGCCACCCGTCGCTTTAAATTTAAAATCAAGGATTAAGACGCGTCCTCGCGCCTGGACGCGCCCAAAAGGGGGGAAAGGAAACAAAATCCCCCCGTGCAAAACATAGTTCCCCGCTGCTCAGGGCAAGGTCTCGCGAAGCGTGCCTCAAGGGACAACTCAGTGCAAAAAAGAAAGTGTGGGAGAGAGAAAAGTACACACAACACAAAAAAGCCATTTCCATTTCATATAATAGCCGAAAGTACATCATACAGTGAGAAGGGTGACGTACAAGCAACTCTCTAACTCTCACCGTCACCCTCCTGGTCATCTCCTTCCTCCCTCCTCTGACGGAGATCCCTAGGGGGCCTCCGCGACCTCTGTGAACCCTGAGAAGCCGTGCTCGCCTCGCCCTGCGGTGGCACTCCAGCCTCGAAGGCGCGACGACGCTCCTCGGCCGAAGAAACCAGGTAGCTGCCCATGGAAAAAGAACCAGACTGACGAAGTCGCGCCCCGCGTTCCTTCGCCCTCTGGTACCGCTCCTCGCTCTCCCGAAGCCTCCCCTCCGCCGTGCCAAGACTCAATCGGAGCTCCAGCAGCTGGGCCTCTAGAGCCCTCCTCTCGGTCTGATCCCGCTGTCGCTCCTCCCTCTCTCTCTCTCTATCCCTCTCCCTCTCTCTCTCCACGCTCTCCCTATCCCTCTCCCTCTCCTCTCTCTCCCTCATCGCCTCTCTCCTCGACAGCTCGAGGGCGATCCGCAGATCCACTACGTCGCGAGGAAGCTCCTCAGCCTCCCGTCGCCGCTCCTCCTCTAGCTCCGCAATCCGGACGTCACGCTCTGCCACCCGGGCATCGCGCTCCTGCTCAGCACGAACAGCACGCGCCAGGGCCTCTCGGATCTCGGCCACCTGTCAAGACACGCATGCACCGTAAGAGAACAGTGATAGAAGGAAAGTAGCTGGAAAAGGGTCGCGGCCAAGCAAGCACTCACTCGAGCCTCGCGGTCACGCTCGGCCTCCTCAGCCCGAGCCACCGCGTACGCCAGCTGCTCCTGGAGGGCAGAAACCTCCGGAGGAGGGCCCCGCGAACTGGAACCCGCTCCACCAGCCATCGCGGCTGCCGCTGTCTGGTGGGCCCGCTGAAACACGGGGCAAACGTCAGTCAAAGGCTAAGCATCAAAAATCCAGGTCACAAAAAATGCATTGCATAAACTCACCAGGATCTCCAACTCCTGTCGGATGGCCACCAACTGTCGCCTGGCGTCCGCCAACTGGGCCCGCAGGTCGGCAATCATGGTATCACGAGCATCCTGCATTACACATAAGTTAGTATCCCATGCATACATATAGAAAAGTGGAGCAGTTTCATTTCACTTACCCCTGCCATACCACCCAAGGAGAGGCGGTCCCCGTACGTAGCTCGGTACCGTCTCATGTAGTCTGTGCTATCCTGTACGTGGGACACTACTGGGACCCCGCCCTGCTGCCAGTCCTGGTACTGTGCTGGGAAGCGCGTACGCCAGTCCACGATCTTCGCCTTCCCCTTGGTCTTCCGCCCAATGCGGGCCGGCGCATCTACGTCTACCCACTCCTGGGCCAGCCCCAACGTCCTCATGACCAGTCTAAGCCGCAGCGGCTCAATCTCGTTCAGGCAATGGACCCACACGTCCCGCCTGAAGCGAGGAAGACCCGCTACAACCCAGGGCTGGCCAGCATCGCCCATGCCCAGGTAGGGCCTCCACACCACCTGCATCACCATACATACATCATGTTAGTTACCATTCAGTCACATGCATAAACACAAAAAAATCATGCGCATCATACCATGGCCTCGGGATACTCGCTCAGCTCCGACGAAGTGACGCCAGCTGGTAGCCGTGGGGTGCTGCAACCACGACCGGCCTCCACTGCCGCGCCAGAGGCACGGCCCTCCTGTTCCCATGCCTAGCCCTCCCCATCGGGAAATAGTAATAGCTCCACACCTGCATCCATCATACATCATTAGTACAATAATTGCATATTTAACTGTGAGAATGCATAAATAAAATGTTTACCTGGAGGAAAGGTGCGAAGCCGCTGACTGTCGTCTCCTTCTCCGAAGTCTGGGAGAGATCGGCAATCAGATGGGCAAGCAGAGCCGCTCCCCACGCATAGTGCCCCACTCTGTCCAGATCCGCCAAGAGCCCGAGGAAACGGCAGTGGATGCCATCCCCCTTCGTCCCCAGCAGAAGGCGGCCCAGGAAGAAGAAAAGAAACCTCCGAAGGTCTAGATCCACCAGCTCCCTCTCGCTCGGATCCTGGGTGAAAGCTGCACGAGCATCCCCCTCCAGTCGAGCCAAGAACTCTGCTCCAGTCTCGCTAACCCGCTGACGCGGGTCGACGAATCCGAGCGCCTCCATGATCTCCACTCGGCCGACTACCCTGCTGTCTCTATCAGTCACGCTCGTCTCTAACCACAGCAGGTCGAGGGCACTCTCTCGGTAGTCGGGGTAGGTGACCCCGCTGACTGCCTCTCCGTCAACTCGTAGCCCGGTGATCCGAGCAACGTCCTCCAGCGTCGGCACCATGTGCCCCCAGGGCATCAGAAACGCCCGGCTCGGTGCGTGCCACCGCTCCCTCAGTGCCTGGATAAGAGGAAGGTCGAGCCGGAAGGGCTCGATCCTAAGGAAAGCTCCAAAGCCCATGGCGTCCACACGCGCCCTCTGGAAATCCGGCAGCCCACGGTATGCTGCCACCACCAAGGACCAGCTGATCCGGCCCTTCATCACGCCCTGCAAACCACAAAACCAACAAAGAACACATCAGCATCATGAACAGTAATCAACAATAACACTGTATATACTATTTTATTTTATTTAAAAAAAAAAATACATATATATATTTTTGGAGGCGTCCAGACCCCTGGACGCCTCCTTCCTATTTTCTTTATTCCTTTTTCGAAAAAAAAAATCAAAAAAACAAAAATAAAAAATATTATATAATATATATATAATTATGGAGGCGTCCTAGGTCCTTGGACGCCTCCTTATTTTTTAAATTTATTTTATTATTTACGAAAATTAATAATAAAAAAAAAGAAAAAGAAAACATGGAGGCGTCCAGGTCCCTGGACGCCTCCATCTCTCACTACCCGACCTTCTCTCACAGCCTCTCGTACACCCGTTTTAGCCTATTGAACCACAGAGTGAGGATTCCGAGGTACTTACCGGGTCGTGATCATCCTCTCCCGCGTCACCAGCATCCGCAGCAGCCTCCGCGGCCAGGAGAGGCACCTCCATCCCCTCCTCCGCAGCAATCTCCTCTGCTGCAGCCTCCTCGGCATCATCCCTCAACCTCCTCGCACGACGAGCCAGTCGTTTTCGCTTCCCTGGAACCTGGCTCGATCCTCCTCGCTCCATGGGGACTAAGAATAGGTCGTCTGGGTGACTGGGTCGTCAGATTGAACAGTAAATGAGCAAAGGGGGGGGGGGCAACCCTTATAAATAGGAATTAGCTTCTTTGGGGCGTCCAGGCGCCTGGACGCCCCCTTAATTTTTATTTATTTCAAAATTTAAAAAATTTTGGGGCGTCCAGGCGCCTGGACGCCCCCAAAACAAAAAAATCAAACAAAATAAAAAATAAAAGTTGGGGCGTCCAGGACCCTGGACGCCCCCAAAACAAAAAAAAATATAAAATAAAATTAGGGGCGTCCAGGCCCCTGGACGCCCCCATAATAAAAAATTTTCAAACAAAAAAAATATAATATATTTATATAAGAATATGTATATAATCCAAACAAAATAAAAAACACAAAGAAAAAGAAAAACCATAAAAAAAGATAATAATTAAGGGGACGGGGGTCCGAAACATCCAAATGCCAAATTTTATTCCATCAGAAAAGCAGAGTGAACTACATCAGGGGCTTAGGCGCTTTAGGCCTTAACTTCCCCAGTTCGGTTACATAAGCCCTCCACGGCTCGCATTCTTCCACCACGTGCGCTAACGCCTTTCCCGCAACACTTGTCTTCCAGGGTGCTTTAATGGCCTTCGCTTCCTTCGCGTCCGCTTCAGTACCCAACTCCCTCTTCTTCAAGGGAACGATGCCAGTCGGTGGCGGGAACGAATGGCGTGGGATGCCAATCTGCAGGCAGCACCGATGCGCGTTGTAAAGAACAAACTCGGTCGCGCCGATCAGTTGAAGATCGACTTCGGGAGAAGGCCTCATGAGGAGATCAAGCGAAAGCAAACATGCCGGTGCGCAAGTGAAGAAGCCTTGTGTCACGGTGCGGAAGTGAGACCGCCAGTCTTCACGTTTCTTCAGCCACGGAACGCGGTTCACTACAGTACCACCAAAGCCTAACACGTCGGCTATGTGGTGAAGCGGGCTTTGTTGGAAGAGCTTCGAAGCGGTTGGCATTCCCCCGCGGTGGTCGAATTTGAAATGCAAATCCAGCCAGCAATTCAAGACAAGTGCACAACCAAATGGAGGCTTACCCAGGCTCGAGGCAGTAAGACCGCTGTAAAGATAGGCGAGGACGGCGGGTCCCACCCTCTTTCCACGCCAGATCCCGCAGATAGCACCCAGTTGGTCTTCCTCCACCATGTTGTCGGTATAAGGGAACAAGAGAGCACCCGCCAGACAAATGGTGAACCCCTTCATGATTCCCTCCAAATAGTCATCGTCTGGTGACCCTCTCAGGGCGTTCATGACCCACTCCGCAAGCTTTTGGAGATCGATCCCCTTCTGAGTACGGACCTTTCTAGCTGCGTCGGGCGGCATGAAGCTTCCAAGGACGCTTTCAGAAGTACCCCGTGTCAGCATCCGCATAGCCTTCACCTTCCCGTCGCTCTTGAATTTCTTCAAACCAAGCAGAAGTTCCACCTCCTCGAGGAGGATGGTCACCTCGAAGGTCGGGAAGATAAAAGTGTGGGTCTGGGGATGCCAGACCTCCACTAGCGCGCCCATAGCCGCCCAGTCCATACGAATCTTCTCGTAATGCTTGGCGTGAATAAGGAGCCCCTGCAGATGCCACTTCGAGAGTATGGCCCTCATGCCAATGGAGATATTGGAAGTCAGCTTTGAAAGCCATGGCAGCTTGGAAAACTTCCTCGGGCCTGGGAAGAGTGGATATGGCTGGAAAGAAGAAGAAATGAAGGAAGTAAGAAGAAGGTTCACGTGCAGAAATTTGAAAAGAGTCAGCCTACCATACGCGACATGATCGTCCCACTCAGATGACCCTCGAGGTCAGAAAGTCGCCTAATCTCGCTGCTAGGCTTGCTCCTCTTCATAACGCGGGAAGACTCTCCTTCCATCCTGAAGATCTCTAGATTCTCCTCTCCTTCCTCTCCTGAGCTTCCAAAACCCACCTTGGTGCATTTGAATGAACTAGCCTAAGGGGAGTTCTTATAGGAAGGGAAGGGTGCTACAGGACAGAACATGTCACATCAGTGGTCATTGTCAAGATTTTGTCTGGATCTCCTTTGAACTGTGGTGCGATTCTGCTACCTTTTGATGTTGCTAACCTTTGCTGGCATGTGCAGGTTTTACTAACGGACGTCTTTGTCCTATCTCCTGTCCCACCTTTCATTGGTTGGTCCCACCATGTCATGCATCATAGTATATGATACCTACGCTACTAGAACATGTCAAGGACCTTGCGGCCCGAACGAATCTGGGATTTGAGTTCCCCTTCAACAAAAACGGTGATGATCCCGGAAGAGTTTGGGTTGTACGGATAGGCCGTCAATTTGTGATAGAATGGGGACGACGGTTCCATTCAGTGAGTTGGTACGCGGATAAACGGGCCCCAGCCCAGTATCAGCTCACCGGGTCGGTATCCTGACCCGTTCTTCACAAGTTGACAATATTATCCTTGGCTATTTTCTATTTTAGTTTGTTTTGAATTTTTCTTTAAACCCAGCATGCATTCATATAGGACTTTGATTTATTGCGGAAGATCATTCAAGCGATTCGATTGTGAAAGCCGTTGTGTTTCAATTCCTACAAATATGAGATATTCCACTCTGAATGAAATACTGAGTTTCTTTGAGACAGCCCTACGCTGCTCTTCCAAAGGAGACCCTTGTTTGGACAGACCCTCAGATATTCCTTTACATTTTTGACCCACCTTGGCCGCAGCACTTCCACATTGGCTGGTAACCGCTCCCCAAAGGTGAAACCTCCGGTTTATGACCCAGGTACTTCCACACCGAGAAGTTGGTCTTCTTTTGTTTCGTGCCTGAGTGCACATCTCACCCTCCCTTATTTGATCTCCGTCCAAGCAATCGTCAATATTTGAAAGACCTCCTTCAAGGTCGCCTCATTGAAACTTCAGGAAAGATTCCAAACAGTAACGTCACAAGCGTGTCTCATCACACCTTGGCATCAACTTATCAGTCCGCTCCCACTTCATTTCAGTCCACTTCGATACCATTCCACTACGTGTCGCTCCCTTGCAAAGCAGACGCCAAGGCGGGGCAGCTGTAGACACGCCATTCTTGACGTCTCATGAGAAAGTCTCATATTACTATACGACGCCCCGCGATGGCCTACGCATTTCGAATCGCTCGAGTGCTTCCTTTTCCTGAGTCTTCTTCCGCCCTTTTCGGCATCCGGAATCGTCTCGTCACGGCATTCGGACGGCATCAACACCAGTCGAACGCATCAGGAGGTTCCGGAACCAAGAAGGATATCTGCCGGGCGGCCGCCGACGCCCGATCTAAGGACCCGGGTGGGTCTTAATGGGGGCGTCCAGGCCCCTGGACGCCCCCATTTTTATAATTTATTTTATTATTTTTCTCAAGGCCCAAAAATAAATAAAAATATATATATATTAATGGAGGCGTCCAGGCCCCTGGACGCCTCCATAAAAACTAATAATAATAAATATTTATAAAATGCCAGTTGGCATAAAAATAAAATAAATAAAAAATACATATTAATGGAGGCGTCCAGGCCCTGGACGCCTCCATAAAAATAAATAAAAAAATTAAAATGCCAGCCCTTGTATAAAAGACAAAAGAAAAATAAAAAAATAATAATAAACTTTTGGAGGCGTCCAGGCCCCTGGACGCCTCCATCAACTCACTCACGGGCGCCGGCCACCGAACGACGGTTTGTCGTGTGTGAAAAAAGCCAAATTTAGAGACGTCCAGCTGACTGGACGCGCCCATTTCTGAATCACGAGGCGCCGCTCACAAAACCACGCGTTGTGCCAAACCGCGTGCGGCCGTCGTCGGTTTTCGGTGGACCTGTTAGAGGCGTCCGGGACCCTGGACGCCCCCATAAAAGTATTCTAAAAAAATCAATAAAAATAGAATAAAATATTATTTCGGCCCTGATGGAGGTGTCCAGGGTCCTGGACGCCTCCACCTTCCGGAGCTCTATAAATAGAGGCCCACCCCCTCAGTTCTAGGGGAGCTAAGCAGTGATCCGATAGGCTGCCGGAGCCCAGAGGCTACGGAGTCATTTTTCTAACCCGTGGGGTCTTTTGTAGGTGGAGGTTCTGCCGGCTTCTCGGGTGCCTACGCTCGCGAGAGGAAGGTCGTCTTCATCCACCGCGCTTCCACGTCGTCCCCACGCTGCCGGAGCTCCGCCGGATTTCACCCTCGGCTCATCCAATAAGCCTTTTCTTCCCCTTTTTCTCCATAGTCCTTTACATTCATCATATTGCATCATCTATCCCCCTTCACAAGGGGGCCTCTTCTCTTATACTTCTTACATCCATCATCTCATTTTCCTCCTACTCGAGTCCGAGAGGGGTTTAAAAGATAACACCAACCAGGTGTGTGTCTTGCCATCATTTCGTTATTTTTATCGCAAGGATTCGAATACTACACCTCCATCTTTCTAATCCACTTGTCATTTATTTGTCGTTGTCTTGCAAGGGTACCCGAGGAAAGCCCTCTCCGTCGGCCGGCCGGAAGGAGAGGAAGAAGCAACCCGCCATCTCCCGCTCTTGAGGTAGGCGCGATCACCTTCTTATTTTGGGGTCTTTTGGCCCCTGGCGATCACATCTTATCATCGAGGCCGCGGCGAGTCACTTCCCCAATGGCCGTTTAAATTTCTGTTTCCTATATTCTCTTTATATTTTGTTATATATTCTGCTTATATCATCGAGGCCGCGGCGAGTCACTTCCCCAATGGCCGTTTAATTTTCTATTCCTATAATCTCTTTATGCTTTGTTATATTCTGCTTATATCATCGAGGCCGCGGCGAGTCACATCCCCAATGGCCGTTTAAATTTCCGTTCTTATATTCTCTTTATATTCTGTTATATTCTGCTCATATCATCGAGGCCGCGGCGAGTCACTTCCCCAATGGCCGTTTAAATTTCTGTTCTCATATTTTCTCTATATTCTGTTATATTCTGTTCATATTCTCGAGGCCGCGGCGAGTAACTTCCCCAATGGCCGTTTCAATTCTTGTTATTTAATTTTTGCATCATTCCCGTCCCCCCGAGGTCGCGGCGAGTCATTTCCCGCTATGGCCGTTTAATCCCCATATTTTGCTATATCATACTTGTCCCGCTCGCCCCGCCGGAGCAATCTCCCGTGGTGGCCCCTTATCTCTTCCATCTCATCTCTGTATTGCAGCAAACAAACACCCAACAAAAAGAGGAGCCCGCACGCTCTCCGCTTCTTCCTCTTCCCCGCTCTACTCCGAACCGCGTGACGTCGCTCACACCTGGCTTTGTGGAGCTTATCGACCTCTTCTTTCATTTTCAAAGTCATCTGAGGGTGGAAACGCCTTAACCTTTGTTTTACCGATATGGACCCTGGTTTTAGGGTTAAACGGTGTTCGACCAAGGTTGAATCCAGACCCGGCATATCCTCGTAGCTCCATGCAAACGTGTCCTTATATTCCTTGAGAACCTCAATTAATGTCTCTTCTTCAGAGGGTGGTAGGTTATCACTTATGAGGATGATCCTAGGGTCTTCCTCAGTTCCCAAGTTGACTTCTTTGGTGGATTCTTCTACGACGGTTGACGGCTCGTCGAATCTCCTCATTCCACTAGCGTATGCGCCCGCCGCATCCTCATATTCTTCACCCTCATCTTCAGTGGGGCATTCTTCATCCGTGATCTCGTAGACTCCATACCCTTCATCAGATGCACAGTCGCCCTCGCATTCTATTTCGGGTAGCTGGATGGGATTTTCTAACAACTGGGGGATGACAAGAAGGGCCTGACACCTGGCGGCCAAATCCAGAAGGAATCGACGAGGGATCTGCCTACCCTTGGATTTCTTCCTAGGTATTACCCTTGGCCTATCATTCCTAGATTGACTGACAATATTTACAGAAGAAGAGGAAGACGAAGAGGATGGTGTAGAATGTACAGGAGAAGACCCCTCAGAGGAGGGGTAGAAAAGGTCGCTCATCGGACCTTGGACGGGTGGTCCGCAAGGCGGTACGCACCCGTGGGAGATGTAGGAGGTTTCCTCAACGAAGATGTGTTGTTGGGGAGTTTGAAAATTGACATTTTTTTTTCGTTTTCATTTTTAATGACAAAGCAGTGAAAAGAGATTGGAGGAGAGAGAAAAGGGGTTATGGCTAGAGGATTGTGAGGCTCATAGAGCAGATCATGGTTGAAGACCTGGCGCGGGTTGAAAAGCCCGCGCAGGTATGTAAGCAAAGAAGGGGACCTGGGAAGATCATCAGACAATTGTCTGGCCCAGGAAGAAGATATCAGCAAAGGCTGAGACGAGTGGATGGAGAGGATGGCGGCTAATGAGCCGTCGACGGCAATGTTGAGGACGGATGAAGATCCGTCGATGACAGAGTCCTTCTGGCGAGGACGAGGATAGTTTGGAACCTTGGCAAGAGTGGTAATATTCTCTGGTATTTCGGAGATCAATGGTGGTCCTTCAAGCTGCGGAGACGAGAACATCCTTTCCAGTGCAACGGAAATGTCCCGTATGTCGAACCATTTGTCCCACTCGCATTCCGGATCTTTGATCTTGCCTCTTTTGGTGATCCTCGGACATTTTTCAGCCAAATATACAGCATGTGATCCCCCATATGCTTCTCGTGGGTGATCTCCCATCTGAACAACGGGTCCTCTGTTGAAGTGGTTTGATAGAGTCCACGTGAGGGGCTTCCAATCTGCCTTGAACGGTCCTTTGAAGCCTAGGCCAAACCTGCGGTTCGGCCTAATTTCCTTTGGCGGTTTGAGCATACCCTGTGACTGTGCGCCCAGACCTTTCCTTGTTGATAGCCGATGTTCCTCATAATCTCCCAACCTTTGGAGTGAAAAGGGAGACATGATGTTGCGGTTGCCCTGACCGGCTCCTTTGGTGCTAGTGGAATGTGAGATGGATCACGCACGTCCAGCAGTGACAATATGGGCCGATGAGACGGCCAAACAGAGGCAGAGAGGTGTTGATAGCATCCACTGTGTGAAGGACAGGTGTACTGACCACTTTAATAATTCTCCCATTGTAAGGAAACTTCAGGCACTGATGGTTGGTGGAAGGCACAGCGTCCATGGCTTCGATGTAAGGGCGACCCAGTATAGCCTTGAATGTGGGGTCCATGTCGAGGACATGGAATTCCGTGGGAATTGACATGGGGCCTAGTTCTGCCTTCAGAATAATCATCCCCTGCGGCGGCCTTTTGCTATTGTCATAAGCCGTGACCGTGATCGAGGAAGGTCTTATTTGTTCCTCGTCGACCCCACACAACTGAAGAGTGCTCATGGAGATCACATTTATGGACGCACCCGTGTCCACAAGACACGGGTTTATGGATACCCCATTAATTTTTATTGAAATGCACAATGCATATTTCCGAGCTTCCTTGGGAGCGAGCTCGTAGTTGTGGAACATGATGGCCGGTTGTGTGTCTGTTGGGGTCAGGACTGTCGAAATCTTCTCCACGGGGAGGTCTTCATTAACCATGACTCTTTGAAGGTATTCCATTAAGGCTGCCTGGTGGGATGTGGATCTTTGAAGAAGCTCCAGGATGGAGATCCGGGCAGGTGTCTTGTCCAAGTGTTTCAATAGATCATACTGTGTTCCAGGGATAGCTCTTTCTGGTTGTTCTGCATCATCCTTCTCTGGCTGAGATTGCTCGGATTCTGACTGTTGTGGGGGAAAACCCTGTGGAAAATCCTTCCACTCCGGAGCACCATTGCCTGCGGCTTTTGTACCTCTGTGGGGGTAGCAGTGGATCTTAACAGGGGTTTGAGGGGTAGTAGTGGAGGAATGGTTGATGAAGCAGGGGTGATGACGGGAGCAGGGATTCTGATGAGGGGTTTGTTAGGTGGAGGCATGGTGGAGGTAGAGGGGATATTGCGCGGATTATGAAGGATAAGGGGTCTAGAAGGTGGCGATGGAGACGAAGTAGGAGTGGGTAAGGTTTGAAACGGGTAATGGTTTTGAGGTGGATGGTGGGTGATGAGTGGTTTTGAAGGCATTAGTGGTGATGTGGTGGAGAAAGACGGGGTTATGTATGGTTGACGGATGACAAGGGGTTTAGAAGGCGTAGGGGTAAATGTGGTAGAGGTGGATGGTAAAGTGGGGGAGTGAGAGAAGATGAGAGGGTGTGAAGGCGTAGTGGAGAGTGTCGGTTGATAGGAGGTCGGGGTGCGGATGAGAGGGCGTAATGGTAGTGGAAATGGTGATGGTGATACTGACGCGGGTTGATGAGAGAGAGGTGCTACCCGGGCAAGGTGAGGGGGTTGCATGACGATAGGGTTGGAGGTAGAAAGAATGGAGGTACTTTCCTGGTGCCACACCTGCTCTCTCCCGACTTCCGGGAAGGAGGAGATGGGGTTAACCTGATGATTGGGCTGTTGGTGCTCCGGTAATGGATTCTGGATTATGCCCATGTCGGGCTGTTGTTGTGGGGCCTGCTGAGGCTGCTGTTGTTGTTGTGGTTGCTGCTGCTGCTGCTGTTGTAACTGCTGCTGTGGCCTCTGAGGAGGTCTCCTAGCCTTGAGAGCCGCGACGTACCGTCTCATCTCATCCCAATCTATTTGATGTTCATCATTCATATCATGGATGTAATCTTTGAAATGGAAGCAGTAATCTACTGTGTGTCCCGGCTGCCTGTGGTAGACGCAGTATTTGGAGGTATCAACATTGGGGGGCCACGCGGGCCTTTCTCTGGGTAGGGCGAGTTGGTTTGATGCCATGAGGGCATTAAAAATGTCTGCTAAGGTTTCTGGCAATGGTGGATAGTAGGCTCTCTTGGGACCGAGCGGCCTCCTTTGTTGCTGTTGGGGACCATAGTTCCCCGGGGGTGGAACTTGGTTGTACTGAAGCGGTGGTTGTTGTTGCTGAGGTTGTGGTTGTTGTTGCTGGGGTTGACGTAATGGAGGCATATTATCCTGGGGTGGATTATTTTGGGGTGGAGGACGAAGAGGGAAAGGACCTGGTTGAAGGGGAAGTCGGGGCATTTGTGGAGGCCTTGGGTTGACTGCATAGTTGGCATTGTTGACCGCACCCACTTGCTCATTTGTCACGACCCCTTCTGTGGCTCCGCCCGGGACACCAGCGCCTGTCTTTCTGACCACTTTGGGCTTCGGTGACTCAAACATGTTCATGATGGGGGAGTCTTTTAGCTGGGTTTGGATGTATCGGGCCCTTTCATAGAGTTCCTCCATTGTAGTAAGTTTATTCATGGCCAGGACGTGTCTGAACTGTGGGGTTGCATTAGACACAATCATCTTCACTTGTTCGGGCTCAGAGAGGGTATCCCTTATTCTTTCCGCCAGAGACCTCCATCTATCAGCATATCGGACAAAATCCTCGTCGGGTTTCATCTTTTCGGCCACTAGGTCGGTAATGGAGAGTGAGGGACCGACCCTATCCCTATATTTCTGCAAGAACCTTCTCTGCACTATTTCAAAATTCTCGGCCTCGCGGGGCTCCAGAGAATAGAACCACTCAAGCGCGGGACCATCCAATGATCTCCGAAAGAGGTATGCCAGGGACCTCTGATCGTTTTGCCAGTAGGAGGACTCATACATGAAGTCCTTGAGGTGAATGAAGGGGTTGCCGGTACCATTGTATCTGCGGTACGTGGGCATTTCGGAGGGAGGAAGATGAATGACGGGAAGGATTGGCAAAGCAACCTCCGGGGTGGCTTTCACGTCCACCATTCTTCTCAGATTTTGAAACTGCTCGTCCATGCGATTGAACCTATTGAGGAGCGATTGGGCGAGCTCCTCTGGAGGTGAAGGTGGCACTTGCCACTGGGGGAGAAACTGTCTCCCGGAGACTTGAGGGGGAAACCCGAATGAGAGGGAGCTGTCGGACCACCGACAGTTGGCCCTGGCTGAAGCGGTGTGTGGGGAACAACGGGAGTTTGAGATTGTGACGGGAACTGGAATGAGGGTGGTTGTTGGCTCGCTTGACCTTGAAGCGAGGGAGACTGGATGGCTTGCGCCAATGAGGGAGATGGAATGGCCTGCACGGACTCTTGGAGAGGTGCGATGGCCGGAGTTGATTCCTGGGGCGTGGGGGAAACAGATTTCCCTTTAGAATGGCCTGGAAGGCCCGGAGCTGTTCAGAGGTAAGCTCCGTGTTGGCGAGGACGCCCAGTAAGGAAGTGATATCCTGTGGCGGGGACGTGTCCCCGGCAATAACCTGCACCTCATGCGAGGGGTCATGAGAAGGACCCGAGTCCATAGCATAGACTCGCGGGTCGGCTGTCAAACCACGGCTAGGGTGGTTCTCCTCAAAAGACTCGTGAGACATGCTCACAGTTTTCCCAGAACGCAAAAACATACACTAGCAAGTAGGTAGCAGAGATTATCAAACAAGTGGATGCCTTTACGCCCTTTTTTTGTGTTTTGATTTTGATGATTTTTTTGTGTTTTTAGCGAGATCCGAAGTTCACACAAAATGGGGACCCTAGTTTATTTTTGTTTCACCGCCGTGTCAGCTAGGGTCTCTCGTCTCACCACGAATGAAATGACTAACTCCGGGGAACTTCAATGGTACAACCAGCCCAGTGAACGAAGAGGAGATTCTTCGATGTCGGGGACTTACGGAGGTCCCAGTGTAGGAGATTCTAGTCCGTTGAGAGGAATTCCCAAACGGAGAGTCCTTCCTTCACCGGGAAAGGGTGATCCTCAAAAAAATGAAAAAAGGATAGAAAAGAGGAATGGATGTATGCAATGGAATGCTGACAGATATATAGAGTAAGAAAACAACAGAAATAACAGACATATAAGAAACAAACAACGAATCACAACTGATAGTGCTGCCGTGAGCACAACGGGGGCGCGCGCGGGCGCGAAGGTGGAGAGGCACGGGTGGTGCCGAACTTGCAAGGGTAGCCGAAAGGAAGCAGTAGAGGTCCCACCGTGATCGCCAATCTGTGAGCGACGTCAAGCGATTCGGGGAAGAGCGGGGAAGAGGAAGCGGAGAGCGCGCGGGCTCCTTCTTTTTTTGTTTGTTTGCTTGTTTTGCTGCAACACAGAGATGATAGAGAAGAGAGAAGGGGCCACCACGGGAGATTGCTCCGGCGGGGCGAGCGGGACAAGTATAATATAGCAAGATATGGGGTTCAAACGGCCATAGCGGGAAGTGACTCGCCGCGACCTCGGGGGGACGGGAATGGTGCAGAAATTAAATAACAAGAATTGAAACGGCCATTGGGGAAGTGACTCGCCGCGGCCTCGAGAATATGAGCAGAATATAGCAGAATATAAAGAGAATATAAGAACAGAGATTTAAACGGCCATTGGGGAAGTGACTCGCCGCGGCCTCGATGATATGAGCAGAATATAACAGAATATAAAGAGAATATAAGAACGGAAATTTAAACGGCCATTGGGGAAGTGACTCGCCGCGGCCTCGATGATATGAGCAGAATATAACAGAATATAAAGAGAATATAGAACAGAAATTTAAACGGCCATTGGGGAAGTGACTCGCCGCGGCCTCGATGATATGAGCAGAATATAACAGGATATAAAGAGAATATGAGAACAGAAATTTAAACGGCCATTGGGGAAGTGACTCGCCGCGGCCTCGATGAAAGATGTGATCGCCAGGGGCCGAAAGACCCCAAAATAAGAAAGTGATCGCGCCTACCTCAAGAGCGGGAGATGGCGGGTTGCTTCTTCCTCTCCTTCCGGCCGGCCGACGGAGAGGGCTTTCCTCGGGTACCCTTGCAAAACAACGACAAATAAATGACAAGTGGATTAGAAAGATGGAGGTGTAGTATTCAAATCCTTGCGATAAAAATAACGAAATGATGGCAAGACACACACCTGGTTGGTGTTATCTTTTAAACCCCTCTCGGACTCGAGTAGGAGGAAAATGAGATGATGGATGCAAGAAGTATAAGAGAAGAGGCGCCCTTGTGAAGGGGGATAGAGGATGCAATATGATGAATGTAAAGAACTATGGAGAAAAAGGGGAAGAAAAGGCTTATTGGATGAGCCGAGGGTGAAATCCGGCGGAGCTCCGGCAGCGTGGGGACGACGTGGAAGCGCGGTGGATGAAGACGACCTTCCTCTCGCGAGCGTGAGCACCCGAGAAGCCGGCAGAACCTCCACCTACAAAAGAACCCACGGGTTAGAAAATGACTCCGTAGCCTCTGGGCTCCGGCAGCCTATCGGATCACTTAGAAGCTCCCCAGAACTGAGGGGGTGGGCCTCTATTTATAGAGCTCCGGAGGGTGGAGGCGTCCAGGACCCTGGACACCTCCATCAGGGCCGAAATAATATTTTATTCTATTTTTATATATTTTTTTGGAATACTTTTGTGGAGGCGTCCAGGGTCCCGGACGCCTCAAGCAGGTCCACCGAAAGCGACGACGGCCGCACGCGGTTTGGCACAACGCGTGGTTTTGTGAGCGGCGCCTCGTGATTCAGAAATGGGCGCGTCCAGCTGACCTGACGTCTCTATAATTTGGATTTTTTCACACACGACAAACCGTCGTTCGGTGGCCGGCGCCCGTGAGGAGTTGATGGAGGCGTCCAGGGGCCTGGACGCCTCCAAAATTATATTATTTTTATTTTTCTTTTGTCTTTTATGCCAAGGCTGGCATTTTATTTTTTTTATTTGTTTTTATGGAGGCGTCCAGGGGCCTGGACGCCTCCATTAATATATATATATTTTTATTTATTTTTTATTTTTTATGCCAACTGGCGTTTTACACTTATTTTTTATTTTTGTTTTTATGGAGGCGTCCAGGGTCCTGGACGCCTCCATAAATATATATATTTTTTATATTTTTATATTTGGTTTTGGGCCCTGAGAAAAGAATAAAACAAATTAAAATCATGGGGGCGTCCAGGGGCCTGGACGCCCCCATTAAGACCCACCCGGGTCCTTAGATCGGGCGTCGGCGGCCGCCCGGCAGATATCCTTCTTGGTTCCGGAACCTCCTGATGCGTTCGATTGGTGTTGATGCCGTCCGAATGCCGTGACGAGACGATTCCGGATGCCGAAAAGGGCGGAAGAAGACTCAAGAAAAGGAAGCACTCAAGTGATTCAAAACGCGTAAGCCGTCGCGGGGTGTTGTATAGTAATATGAGATTTTCTCAGGAGACGTCAGGAATGGCGTGTCTACATCTATCGACATCAGAATGGCCGAAATCTTCTCTATAGGGAGGTCCTAATTCACTATGACCTTTTGAAGATATTCCATTAAGGCTGCCTGATGGGATGTGGATCTCTGAAGCAGCTCAAGGATGGAGATCCGAGCAGGCGTCTTGTCCAAGTGTTTCAACAAATCATATTGTGTTCCAGGGATGGATTTTTCTGGCTGTTCTCCATTGTCCTTCTCTGACTGAGCCTAATCTGGGTTCTGACTATTTTGAGGAAAAACTCTGTGGAAAATCCTTCCACTCCGGAGCACCATTACCTGCGGCTTTTGTACCTCTATGGGGGTAGCTGTGGTTTTAATAGAGGTTTGAGGGGTAGCGGTGGAGGAATGGTTGATGAAGCCGGAGTAACGATGGAAGCAGGGATTCTGATGAGGGGTTTGTTCGGTGGAGGCATGGTGGAGGTAGAGGGGATATCATACAGACTATGAAGGATAAGGGGTTTGGAAGGTGGAGGTGGAGGCAAAGTGGAAGTGGATAAGGCTTGAGGTGGGTAATGGTTTTGAGATGGATGGTGGGAGATGAGTGGTTTTGAAGACATTGGTGGAGGTATTATGGAGACAAACGGGGTCATGTATGGTTGACGGATGATAAGAGGTTTGGAAGGCATATGGGTAGATGCAGTAGAGGTGGATGGCAAAATGGAGGAGTGAGAGAAGATGAGAGGGTGTGAGGGCATAGTGGAGGGTGTTGGCTGATAGGTCATTGGTGAGTTAATGGGAGGGGTGCGAATGAGAGGACGTGATGGTAGTGGAAATGATGAAGGTTGTATCATAGGTTGTGATGCGGGTTGATGAGAGAGAGGTGCTACCCGGGCAAGGCGAGGGGGTTGCATGACGATAGGGTTGGCGGTAGCAAGAATGGAGGTACTTTCTGGGTGCCACACCTGCTCTCTCCCGACTTCCGGGAAGGAGGAGATGGGGTTGACCTGGTGATTGGGCTGTTGGTGCTCCGACAATGGATTCTGGATTATGCCCATGTTGGGCTGTTGTTGTTGTGCCTGCTGAGGCTGTTGTTGTTGTTATGGTTATTGCTGTGGCTGCTGTTAAAGTTGATGTTGTTGCTGGAACTGTGGCCTAGGAGGAGGTCTCCTGGCTTTGAGAGTGGCGATGTATCGCCTCATTTCATCCCAGTCAATTCCGCCTTCATCATTCATATCGTAGATGTAATCTTTAAACTGAAAGCAGTTCTCTACTCTGTGTACTGGCTGCCTGTGATAGACGCTGTATCTGGAGGTATCAACATTCGGGGGCCACGCGAGCCTTGCCCTAGGTAGGATGAGTGTGTTTGAGGCCATGAGGGCGCTGAAAATATCTGCCAAAGTTTCTGGCAATGGTGGGTAATAGGCTCGCTTGGGACCAATCAGCCTCCTTTGTTGCTGTGGGGGGCCATAATTCCCTGGGGGTGGAACTTGATGGTACTGAGGTGGCGGTTGTTGTTGCTGGGGTCGGGGTTGTTGCTGGGGTTGAAGTGGTTGAGGCATATTGTTCTGGGGTGGATTATTTTGGGGTGGAGGACGAGAGGGGAAAGGACCTTGTTGGAGGGGAAGTCGGGGCATTTGTGGAGGCCTTGGGTTGAGTGCATAGTTGGCGTTGTTGACTACACTCACCTGCTCATTTGTCACAACCCCTTCTATTGCTCCACTTGGGACACCAGTGCCTGTCTTTCTGATCACCTTGGGCTTCGGCGGCTCAAACATGTGCATAATGGGGGAGTCTTTCAACTAGGTCTGGATATACCAGGCCCTCTCATAGAGCTCTTCCATTGTGGTAAGCTTGTTCATGGCCAGGACGTGTCTGAACTGTGGGGTTGCATTGGACACAATCATTTTCACTTGTTCGGGCTCTGAGAGGGTATGTCTTATCCTTTCTGTCAGGGACCTCCATCTGTCAGCATAGCGGATAAAATCTTCGTCGGGCTTCATTTTCTCGGCCACTAGGTCGGTAATGGAAAGAGAGGGACCGACCCTATCCTGATACTTTTGCAAGAATCTTCTTTGCACCGTATCAAAGTTCTCGGCCTCGCCGGGCTCCAAAGAATAGAACCACTCTAGCGCAGGACCATCCAATGATCTTCCAAAGAGGTATGCCAGGGATCTCTGGTCATTTTGCTAATAGGAGGATTCATACATGAAGTCCTTGAGGTGAATAAAGAGGTTGCCAGTGCCATTGTACCTGCGGTACGTAGGCATTTCGGAGGGTGGATGATGGATCACCGGAAGGATTGGCAAAGCAACCTCCGGGGTGGATTTCACGTCCACCATTTTCTTTAAATTTTAAAATTGTTCGTCCATTCTATTGAACCTGTTGAGGAGCGATTGGGCAAGCTCCTCGGGAGGTGAAGGTGGCACCTGCCACTGGGGAGGAAAATGTCTCCCGGAGACTTGAGGAGGAAACCCCGAATGGGAGGGAGCTACCGGGCAGCCGGCAGTTGGCCCTGGCTGGAGCGGTGTGTGGGGAATAGTAGGGGTTTGAGATTGTGAAGGGAACTGGAACGAGGGTGGTTGTTGGCTCGCCTACCCTTGAAGCGAGGGAGACTGGATGGCTTGCGCCAGTGAAGGAGATGGGATGGCCTGCACCGACTCTTGGAGGGGAGTGATGGCTGGAGTTGACTCCTGGGGGGCGGGGGAAACAAATTTCCCTTTCAAAATGGCCTGGAAGGCCCGGAGCTACTCAGAGGTGAGCTCCGTGTTGGCGAGGACACCCAGCAAAGAGGAGATGTCCTGTGGTGGGGATGTGTCCCCTGCAGTAACCTGCACCTCACGTGAGGGCTTATAGGAAGGGCCCGAGTCCATAGCATGGACACGCGGCTCGACCGACTGATCACGACCAGGGTGGTTCTCCTCAAAAGACTCGTGGGCTATTTTCAAGGTTCTTTAGGAACGTAAAAACATGCACCAACAAACAGATAGCAGAGATTACAAACAAGTGGATGCCTTTACGCCCTCTTTTTTTTGTTTTGTTTTTTGTTTTGATTTTGGTATTTTTTTTATGTTTTTAACCAAATCTGAAGTTCACACAAAATAGGGACCTTAGTTAGTTTTTGTTTCACCACCGTGTCAACTAGGGTCTCTTGTCTCACCACGAATGAGTCGACTAACTCCGGGGAACTTCAATGGTACAACCAGCCCAGTGAACAAAGAGGGAATCCTTCGCTGTCGGGGACATACGGAGGTCCCGGCGGAGGAGATCCTAGTCCGTCGAGAGGAATTCCCGAACGGAGAGTCCTTCCTTCACCGAGAGAAGGTGATCCTTAGGAAAGAAATAAAAATAATAATAAAAAGAGGGGGGGATGTATGCAATAAAGTGCTGAACAGATATATAGAACATAGGAAAATAACAGAAATAACAAAGATATAATCAACACCCAATGAATTACACGGGATTAGGGGTGAAGTGCACGAGGTGCACGAGGGATAAGAACTGAAAGTGCTACCGTGAGCACAACTGGAGCGCGAGGGCGCAAGGGTGGAGGAGCACACGGCGGTGCCGAAATTGCAAGGGTAACCGAGGGAAAGCGAAAGCAGTCCCACCATGATCGCCAATCTGTGAGCGACGTAACGCGGAATGCCGGAGGAGGCGAAGTGGAGCGCGGGGACTCGTTTTGCTGCAACAGAGAAAGAAGAGAGAAGAGGAGAGAGACCACCACGGGAGATTGCTCCGGCGGGGCGTGCGGGACAGATGCAATGTAATAAGATATGGGGATTAAACGGCCATAGCGAGAAATGACTCTCCGCGACCTCGGGGGATGAGAATAATGCAGAATTTAAATGACAGTGATTTAAACGGCTATTGCGGGAAGTGACTCGCCGCGGCCTCGAGAATATGAGCAGATATGAGAGCAATACAAGATATAAGTAGCCGAAATTTAAACAGCCATTGCGGGAAATGACACTCCGCGGCCTCGAGAATATAAGCAGATATAAGCACAGCACAGAATATCAATGACGAAAATTCAAACAGCCATTGCGGGAAATGACTCGCCGCGGCCTCGAGAATATGAGCAGATATAAGGAATGGAATATAAGAGACAGAAATTTAAACGGCCATTGCGAGAAATGACTCGCCGCGACCTCGAGAATATAACAGATATAAGAACAATACAGAATATAAGTGACATAAATTTAAACAGCCATTGCGGGAAACGACTCTCCGTGGCCTCGAGAGTATGATGTGATCGCCAGGGGCCGGAGACCCCAAAATAAAGAAAGTGATCGCGCCTACCTCAAGAGCGGGAGATGACGGGTTGCCTCTTCCTCTTCCTCTTCCTTCGGCCGGCCGATGGAGAGGGCTTTCCTTGGTTACCCTTGCAAAAGAAGAAACGGACAGATAACAAGTGGATCAGAAAAATGACAGTGTAGTATTAGTCCATTATAATGAAAAATGGTCAAATCATGGTGGGACACACACCTGGTTGATGTTGTTTCTAAACCCCTCTCAGACACGAGTAGGAGGAAAATACTATGATGAATGGAGGATCGTGCAAACCGGATCTCTCTTATGAAGGGAGATGACAAATGGCGGGATGATGCATGCAATAGAAATGGCAAAAGAGAAGGGGAGAGAGTGACTTATTGAAGATGCCGATGGTGGGATCCGGCGGAGCTTCGACAGCGTAGGGATGACGTAGAAGCAGAACAGATGGAGCTAGCCTTCCTCTCGCGAACGCGGGGACCCGAGAAGCCGGCAGAACCTCCCCCTGCAAAATCCCACGGGTTAGAAATGGGATCCGGTAGAGTCTCTCCTTCCTCTGTTGGATCTGAAGCCCCCTTCCTTCGAGGGAGGTGGTCCCCTATTTATAGAGGAAAAGTTGATTGGGGCGTCCAGGACCCTGGACGCCTCAATGAATATTTGATATATTTTTTATTTTAATAAATTCATTGAGGCGTCTAGGCTCGTGGACGCCTCAATGATGAGGCGTCCGGGGTCCTGGACGCGCCCATCTTCGCCCACCGAATCACCGCCGAAGGCCGTAGACAGTGGAGAAAGCGCGTGGTTTTGGCGCGTGACTGTGACTTACGAAGGGCGCGTCTATTTGACAAGACGTTTTTATCTTTTGGATTTTTTTGAAATGTCAAATCGAGCGGCGGATCGGCACCGTCCGTGTGTCTAAGCTGTGAGGCATCTAGACACCTGGATGCCTCAAAGGACAGGCCTGCAAGTGAGGCGTCCAGGCTCCTGGACACCTCAATGAGACACAGTGAGGCGTCCAAGCAGCTTGACACGTCAAAGACTTTCCACAAAAAAATCCAGAAAAATGTAAAAAAATTCATAAAAATAGGAAATCACCAGAGTAATTAAAAATATGAAGGACGCCTTGGAGTATCATAGTGTAATATGAGATTTACTCACGGTAACGTCAAGAACGGCGTGTCTACACCGAGCGCCTGCGGACGCCGCTCCCACGAAGCCTCCGTCGCCACCTTCAACGCCCCACAACCGCTTGTGCCACGGGACGCCCTCAGCCAGCAGCGTCCGTCTCTCTCTTCCCCACCGGCCACACGCTCTCCGCCTGCAAACCCTCTCCCCTACTCACACCGGTACCACCCTTGCCGTCGAGCCCATCAACACATGCGTCTCCGCGAGGTCCCCATCGCCAACCTCCTCCCACCTTCCTTGCCGCCGGCAACCTCTGTCCATGGGGTCCTGCCGACGACCTTCATTCGGGTCTCCCCATCGCCAGCCTCGTCGCCGGCGCCCTCTCTCGAATTACCCAGCCACCACCGGTCCACCCTACAAGACCCGCCCACCGCGAAACTCACCCTCCGAGCCCTCCGCCGCCTGCAACCGACCGCCGCGGCAGTTGCACCACCCTCTCACCCGCGACACCACAACCCCCCGCTCACCTCCTCTCACCACAGCCCCATCCCCTGCTCACCTCCACACTCCATCGGACACCGCCTGCATCCACCTCGACGAGCACACCGCCACCGGCCACCCTACTAACCGCCCAGCCGCACACCCCACGCCACTGCGTATCTCTCCCCCTCACCTTCTCTCTGCGCCGAATGATCTTCTGCGCGTGGGCGGCCACCTACCAGCGCCTGCTCGCGCTGACCAGGCCCCAGACACGTGAGACACGCGCAGGAGACTGGGAGAAAAAGTTAAAAAAAGTTAAAAAAAGCAAAAGTCAAAAAAAGGGTAGGTGAAGGTTGAAGAAAAAAAGGTTAGAAAAAAAAGTGTTTGAAGAAAAAAAAAAGGTGTGAAAAGTCAGAAAAGAGTTGGAAAAAAAACGTGTGGAAAAAAATAAGTGTTAAAAAAAGAGGGATTTGAAAAAAAAATGTTAAATATATAGAACATATATATATTAGAGATACATATGATTATATATATATATATATATACCTATATATATATATATATATATATATCAATTGTTTGAATTGTTTCTTGTAGCACCCGAGTCCGTAATTACGGCTCAACCGACGGTCGAGTCACGCGGTCGCCGACACACAGTCCGTAATTTACGAAGTGTGAGTGCCCGAAAGTCTCCCTGCGTGGAGAGAAGTTCGAATTAATTTGTTCCCCTATGCGGAAAATTTTAAGCGGTTTGTAATAATTAAATCCTCCCTACGTGGAGTGAATTTTTTGTAATCGGTCAAACTTCATCGACGCCGTGCGGACCCACACGTCCCCACTCGCCCTCGTCTCCGATCGGAGCTGGACTTTTCAGTCCAGCTAGATACGTGCTCCCCTCACTTACTTATTTAGTATCTTTTCGATTGTCGCACGACGAAGTAAGAGAGAGCCCGATCCATGTAGCCAGTCTCCTGAGTGCATCGCTGTGGATGGAAAGAGAGAGCTTGTATGCACCTATCCTTAAAGCCCTAGACTATCACATTAGGGCACCCTAATTAATCAGGAGGTAGTTCAGCGACTACTTCATCTACAGGCGAGCACTTTTCCTGACCGATCCCTTCAAATTGACCCTTTGCATATCAACTGGGTCCACAGCTTGCTAATTTTTGATCCCAGGATTGCATCACCTAGGTCTGAGGTCGTGCATGCCACGTTGATCTTGGAATACATCAGGCCATCTAGAACGCATCTCAACTCTATAAACACCCATGGATCAGGAGAGATATATGGCCGATCCCAACCTCATCACCCAGTTTGAGGAAATAGATGAAATATTTGATGGCACGCATGTCGAGTACATGCAGGTTGGAGATATTACCGAGAGTTCTAGTCAGAAAAGATTGGGGGTAGTTCGTTGCATCTCAACACCCCAGAAGGACGATTGACGTCGAACCTCCATCTTCCAAACCTACATCATGGTGAACTCTCATCCCTGCAAGGTAATCCTTGACAACGGGAGCTGTATCAATGCAGCCTCTTCAGATTTTATCTCCCATTTAGGTCTACCTACACACCCTCATCCAAGGCCATACAACGTGGCTTGGGTCGATGACACTTCTATCCCAGTCACCACCACATGTGTCATTCCCATCCAATCCTATTCCTACCAAGGATAAATCTTATGTGACGTAATGCCTATGAAGGTCGGGAGCATCATCTTAGGACGACCATGGATCTATGATGTAGACCTCGCTACATTTGGTCGGTCTCATCAGTGTTCCTTCTCCCACAATGGGAGGACGATTCAGTTATACCCGACACCCCCAAAGGTGACCTCGGGTAAGAGTTCCCCCTCCACCCCCATTGGAACTCCCAAAATTCAGGAGAATCCCCAAACTCCCACTGAAGGGAAACCTCCCCTTCCCTCTTCTCCTGCATCTATCACACCCGTTTCTGAGGCTCCTAAGGTTAGTCATGACCTAGTTAGGCGCCTTGACTCCATAAATGTCGGTGAGCTAAACAGAGAGGTTGCTGAGGGTACCCCTGTTTTGGCTGTTGACGTCACCATCACACCCAAGGAGTCCCGAGTCTCATTCCCAACTGCAGTCCTGGTAATACTGTAGGACTTCCAAGGCATCGTCCCCGAGGACTTGCCTTCTCGACTCCCTCCCATGCGTGATGTACAACACACTATTGAGCTTGCCCCTGGGTCCACCCTACCCAACCTTCCCCTCGAGTCTAGAATGTCGAAGTCAGCTGAAGAGTTTGCACAGCACATTAGGACTCTGCATGAGTCAGCTGATTCGCATAGGCGTCACCACAAATTTCAAGAAGGTGACTTGGTTATGGTACGGGTCCGCCCCGAACGACTCCCCTTGGGAGCCGTTAAAAAGTTACAAGCTCGTAGTGATGGTCCCTTCCCAATCGTGCGAAAGATTGGCTCCAACGCTTATATTGTGCACTTACCTCCCGAATATGAGATTAACTCTACATTTAATGTGGCAGATCTAGTGGCCTACAAGGAACCCACAACGATTCCTAGTGACCCGTTCGAGCCTTCTCCACCCATTGAGAGTGAGCCCACACTTGTGCGTCCCGCAGCCTTGAGAGCACCGCGCGAACAAATTGAGAGGATACTAGATGAGCAGGTGACCACTACACGGAGCAGGGTGTACCAGCTCTACCTTATCCGCTGGCAGGACCGTCCACCATCAGATGATTCCTGGATCAGCCAGGAAGATCTCCAGCGCCTCGATCCGGATCTGTTGGAGCACTATCAGAGCAGTGTTCCCCCTTACTCGACGGAGTCGAGTTCCAGCCGCCCCGGGAGGGTTGGTGGGGACACCGGGCCCACTATCGGACCCACTACTCGGAGTTGACGTCGCACTGCCCCGACAACGAGGACGACTCAGCATCCTGAGTAGAAACTTGCGTGTATTTGTACGTATTTGAGTATTGAGTATGTACGCGTGTAAAATACATGTATTTACTACATGTATTATTTACTTTTGTTTTATTAGGCAATGTTGGTCAAAAGTTGTTGTATTTTAATTTTCTTAAACCCAAGAGTCAAAAGTTAGGTTGTTGAGTTTGTTTTATTAGACTTGGGTATAAACACAATTAGTGAAAGTTGGATGGTATGAATGTTATAGCCTTCTCCTATATAAAGGAATGCTAAGGGGTGTGTTACGTATGTTGTTATATGAAGAATGAAGATGTTTGTCATAAGGTGTTTTACCTTGTGTTCCCCTTCTCTCTTTTCTCCTTTATGAGGATTGAGCGTCGCTCGGTGTGAGATCGTCCGGCGTGAGGCTGAGCTGCGCGAGGTAGTAAGTTATCCATCATGTTCATGATTCCGGAGTTTCCCTCGATCCTTCCTCCGACGCCGTCCGCGTCAAGATATTTTGTAGGTGGATTGGTTAAAGATCTTGTGTTTAATAGAGGACTCATCGGTTCAAAACGTACTAGTCGCATGAGTTTTTTTGTTTCTTTTTAATATTCTCAGTCAAAAAATTTTAAAATCTCAAAGACATTCCACATTCCCCATATTCAAACCCGGGACGTGTTACATAACAAGTACATATCACCTAACCAACTGAGTTAAAAAAATTTTAAAATTATTTTACATATATTATATATATATATATAAACTCTTTTTTCATCCGTAACGGTATTGAACCAGTAAAAGATCGGTACGACCGATACAAACTATTCATCAAACCTTGGTACGCCTTCACCTTTTCAGACATAATTCAAAAGATATATATTTGCAAGCACGTTCTCCTCAAGAATTTATTTATGGAATTGCCATTCTTTTTTCACGTTGTTTTTAATGGTAGCTTTAAACTAATATCGTGTCGAAAATATCTTTTGGTTAATATTCGTTAGATATGCAGCGAATACTCTGTTCCAGGATTTATCGTCTTGGTTGAACCAGCCGTCCCGGTCACGACTCGGGACGGGACGATACAGGTTGGTACCGTTACGTACTGAAATAGCAAACTATATATATATATATATATATATATATATATATATATATATATATATATATATATATATATATATATATATATATATATATATATCAATTAATAATTTAATAATTACATGGAATACGTACCTTTTTCATCTAATTTCATTTATTTACTAGTTGAAATAGGTTGGCAAGTGATGCCTGAATTAGGGTTTTGTAGTGCTTAAAGAGTTCATTTTGAGCTCGAACATTAGAAATGTCAAGCTTGATCAGATGGAACTCGATTCATTTGGTATTTAACCAACTCAAGTTTGATAACAAAAAACTTATGTTGCAATAAATTAAACAAACTTGAACAGCGCAAAACTTATCTTAACTCGTCTCGTTTACTCTCCAAGCCACCCCTCTGATCTGGGTAATTGAAACATGACTCGTTTGGCTGGGCTCATTTTGAAGAATGCTTGGGCTGGCCATGTTGGGCCGGGAAAGCTAATGGTCGAACTCCATTTGGGCTAAGGTCAACGTAACTAACGTAACTCAGAACTGACGTATAAACAATCTACGTAGAATATGTGGAATTTGTAATTTAAATAATTTAGAATTTTTATTTAAATTAAATATAAATAAATAATATAATAATTCATCAAGGGTAAGATCAAATAGTTCGAATTTTAAAATGAAACTAATATGAGTAGCCATATATTTGCTTTGTATCCACTAAGTTCACATGACTAGTTTCAGGGGCACTTGGGGCCTCCTTTCTTGGTCTTCCCGTTGTTGTAGCAGGGGCACTCCTCCTTGTTGCCTTAGGTTCCCGAGGGCACACAGAGACACTTCTTGCAGCACATGTTGCAGTAGAACAGGCACGACTTCCTGTGGTGCGTCTTCGAGCACCTGTAATCACATGCAGACGCGCACTCTGCATACAACACCACCCATACATAACATTATCTTTGTAAGGGGGAAAAGGGAAGAGGAAAATAGCTAATTATTGCGAATTAAGGATGACCATAGGACATAGAAGGCTAAAGAATTCTATGAATCAGCTATATATATATATTATAAATATATATTACGAATAATTTTGTAAGTGGGTTGGTTAAAGATCTTGTGTTTAATAGAGGACTCACCGGTTCAAAGCGTACTAGTTGCATGACTCTTTTTTTATTTCTTTCTAACATTCTCGGTGAAAAAAATTTAAAATCTCAAAGACATTCCACATTCCCGGATTCTAACCCAGAGACGTGTTACACAACAAGCACATGTCACCTAACTAACTGAGTTAATTTTTTTAAAAATTATATATATATATATATATATATATATATAAGCTCTTTTTTCGTCCCGATACTTAACGATATTGAACTAGTAAAATATCGATACGATCGGTACAAACTGTTCTTCAAACATTAGTACGCCCTCACGTTTTCAAACATAATTCCAAAGATATCTATTTGATATCACATTCTCCTCGAGAATTTATTTATGGAATTGCCATTCTTTTTTCACGTTATTTTTAATGACAGCTTTAAACTAATATCGTGTTGAAAATATCTTTTGGTTAATCTTCGTTAGATATGCAGCGAATCTGTTCACATTCTTAAAGATTTTGTGCTTGGACAGAAATATTCCCCATAGATCCAGGGAGGTGTATTTGGCTAGTGGATGCATTGTGTCAAGGAGGTTATATATATATATATATATATATATATATATAGTGTCTAGCGGTGACTAAGAAAATTTTGGATGTTTCTAGAACTGGGTTAAAAGCTAACTAAGATATATTGAACAAGATTGTTTGTGAAATGTTAATGGACGGTGATGGTAAGGATATTTTTGTAAGTATACTAATATTAACAATAATTAAAAGTAGTATTAAATTAAGAGACAATTTTAGAAGTAAGCTCCTATATGAAGAATATATTTGTAAAATGTCCAAACTTTAATTGCATTGTATTTTTCATTTTTCATTAGGGAATTTTACTTTTAAACCCCTACAATCTTGCATAAGTATGTTTTAATCCTCGTAATCCATCTATTTGCCAAAAGACCCCTTTAAGTCTTTCATGTTTCATTAAAAATCTTCTGTCATTCCCTCAGTATTGTATGGCCAGAAAAATGTTTATATATGGTCAACTTCACTAGTGCGGATGGGGACCATGCGCTGCTGATGCCGCAGTTAAAACTCCATGGAGACGATATTCTTTACCCCTACATATTGAGACCGCCCCCCTCTCAAACCCAAATCAGAACAAAGTAGAAGATCTCCTCAACCCTCATGTATATCTCCTCCTTTGTCATCGTCTTCGTCATCCCCGGCGTGCCTCACGAAGTTGTGCCCTGACCGCACCGTGCATCATAAGGCCGCGAAACAATGGGTGAGGTCGAGCGCGGAGAGGTGGAGGGCATCGAGCACGCGGAATTAAATTCTCAAGTATCTTGAGTGAGAAATGAATGCCCAGATTTTATTCTTATATCTCTGTTTTCACGGAGAATGTAGATTCCTGGAGAAATAACGATTCCCCAGTTAAGACATATATACGGCTCACTAACCCATGAATTTAATTCTCACATCGTGGGAATTAAAAACCCCATCTCAATAACCCCCCTCAGTGAGATGGAGGATCTAATTACTAAGATATGAGAATTAAAAGTCCTTATAATTAGTGAATCATTTGGGGTGCAATGTTGGGTTTTGCGGTTGATGCACTAGCTAGGGGGTTAATTAGTGAGATGGAAAATTTAGATTTGTCGAAGTAGACGAAGGGTGCCCTTTTTTGCAATAATCCTTTTGTTAGCTCTCTCCGGCCGGTTCCTCAGCTGTGTAGGTAGGTAGGAAAGATATTTTATCTTAATGTTAATTATGAGCCTTCCTTGGCCTTTTACTCGTACCTTTCCTAAGACTTTTAACTAGTAAGAGATATTTGGAAATACATTCTCCCCGAGAAGTTATTTATGGGGTTACAATTCTTTTCTGATACTACTTTTAATCAGTTTTTTAATACTAATATATACCATGCACGTCAAAAATTAATATATTATGGTTAATTAATTAATATTCTAATAATAATGGTAGCAGCTGAATCAAATCATTAATCTCCTAACACGAGTGGACGTATATCCACACCTATTATCTAGATGCGGCACACTCGTGCAGATTCGGTGGATACCACGGTAATTAAAGACGTATAGCGGCATTGTTACGTGTCTTTTACTGTCGATCTCTCCTTGGTCTATAAATACTCGGGAGCTCTGGTACGTACTCCTCCCGACATCCGAAACCAGGAGGAGAAAGAAGGAGAGCAGAAGAGATGGGCCGTTCCCTTCGCCACTCAGGACCCTTCCTTGCCCTCTTGGCCTTGTCTCTTGTTCTTCACTGCACTTTGGTCTCTCTCTCTCTCTCTCTCTCTCTCTCGACCTGTTTTAATTTGCTAAATAACTTTTTTTTTAAGCTATTGGAGTGCTCGTCGCTCGACCTACCTATGGATCTATTACAGAAACTGTAAGAAGGAAAAACAAATGTGATCAAATGATTAAGCTTTTATATTTCCTTCCTGCAGCAGGCTGAAGCAGCTGGCGACGGAGTCGCAATTACATACCGCCCCGCAGGAGGAGAAGGATCCCTCCGTCCAGAAGGTAATAAGTTCCTACTTCAATATAGAACATCCTTCTTCTGATCTGCAAGTATCATTCACATATATATATATATATAGCTGATTCATAGAATTCTTTAGCCTTCTATGTCCTACGGTCATACTTAATTCTCAATACTTAGCTATTTTCCTTTACCCTTTTCTCCCTTACAAAGATCTGTTATGTGTGGGTGGTGTTGCATGCAGAGTGCGCGTCTGCATGTAATTACAGGTGCTCGGCGACGTCCCACGTGAAGCCGTGCCTGTTTTACTGTAACATGTGCTGCAAGAAGTGCCTCTGCGTTCCCTCGGGAACGTACGGCCACAAGGAGGAGTGCCCCTGCTACAACAACTGGAAGACCAAGGAAGGAGGGCCCAAGTGCCCCTGAATCTAGTCATGTCAATGTAGTGGATACAAAATAAATACATGACTATAGTCATGGATCTTTATTCTATTTTAAAATTTGAATTATTCAATTTTGCCCCACTATCTAATAGATTATTATATTATTTATTTATATTCGATTGGAATAAAAATATTAAATTATTTGAATTATTTGTTCAGATTTTAAAATATTCCACAAATCTAACACATTCTACGTGAGATTATTCTTGACTTTATTAAGATGATGAATAAGAAAGAAAAAAATAATTCTAAGTAAAAAAATCAAAGGACATTTCTAATGACTAGATCTAATCGTAATAATTTTGATGGAATAAATATAAAAAATTTATTAGATATTCACCACATTAATTGTTCCATAATAAACATAACTTCTAGTAAAACTGTGGAAGACAATAATATAATTTTGAGATGCAAAACAGTCCTCCATCGTATTATATTTTCTTTCACATTTTATACTTTATAATTTATTATTAAAAATATATTATATGATATATGATATTATTGGTAGATATTTTATGAAGCGTATAATATGATATCCGTATCCATTCCGACTCAAATTCAAATGTTATTTGTATTTGAGAAAGTGAATACGAATTTGAATATTATCGACCAATGTATACTAAAACTCGAAGTGGATTTAGATCCGGATCCATTAATATATAGGCCTACCTAAGATTACCTATTTATAGGCTAAATATGTCGATGGTGGATGGTTCGAAGCCCATTCTGGGAAGTTCTTTATCACCCCCATTTCAGAAAGATTTCATCGATATTTTTTTCTCTCTCCTAGTGTTGCTAGGTTTCTCCCCGTCGTTCCAGATCTCATGAGAAGGCTCCGGATCTCTGCTACACTGGCATTACAAATTACTTTCAACCGTTCGCAGACGTTCAAGATAAACGTGATAGCGATAGCGTCGGGGCAATGAGAGGTTGGAAGAAGAAGAGACGATCGAACATAGGAGTACCTGTGAGGTGCCATGGAGGAGGGCAGAAGTCATGGTGTGTCTTCTGAATGTCAGGGAAGGATATGAGAAGGATAGAGCAACGCAAAGAGGAAGAGGGGCCAAGAATATATATATATATATATATATATATATATATATATATATATATATATATATATATATATATATATATATATATATAAAATAGGCACATCAACTCCACCATGGCTGTTGAACAGAACAACACATTGAAGCCCAGGGGCTGCTCAGCCTGTTACAATTGGAGATATTATTTTTATTTACAATACTCATTTTCCTTAATTGTTAAGTCCCTCTATGATATCTGGATGGTAAAATTTATTCGACTCATTTGACGCGAATAAATTACTCGACCTCGATCAAAGTGGTTATGTGCAAGAGGTGGGCATGGGGTCCACACACTCTCTCTCATCGGATAAGTTACACCACATATCCTATTTCGTTTACAAAGTTAGCCTCAATGCATAGACGGTGCAGCATGGTGTACCTATCACTTTAATAAAAAAGAATAGAAAATATACGCTAAATAGGTCAACATTATAAATTTTGAAAATCATTATATTTTTGTCAAATAAATATTTATCAATTTTAAAATTTGACTCAAAAACAAACACAACATATTTTTTTAGAATAATATTTTACGTACCGAATTTAGTGCATAAAATCACATCATCTGATAACACATTTTCCCATTGACCCAAAAAAGTGTGATAGGACAATTTTCGTAGGGAAAAGTATGCTATGCGATAGTACGGCCGCATACATGCACATTAGATACGCGATTGCACTACATGAAAAAATACAAAATATTAAATATTTTGTAAAAATGTAATATTTCATTTTCTGAATGAAACCTTTGTTATAGGAATTGAAATATTTTATTTAGTTTCATTCGTATAGTAAAATATTTTATTTTGTAGTATTTTATTCTTATAATAAATATTTCATACTTCTAAGAAATTATTTTATTTCTATAAAATGTTTCATTAGTTTATTTTTATAGTCAAAAATATGTTTCATTGCCGGGACAAATGTTTAATTCCTGAAATAAAATATTTTATTTTTATAAAATATTTTATTAATTTATTTCTATCGCCAAACAAATATTTTATTTCTATGACAAGTATTTATTTGTGAAATAAATGTGTCATTCTCGTAACAAAATATTATATTTCTATAAAATATTTTATTAATTTATTTCCGTAGTAAAAAAGTGTTTCATTTCTGAGACGAATATTTCATTTCTGAAACAAAATGTTTCACGTCTATATTTTTTCGTCGAATGCGCTCGCGCATTCAATGCGCCTACATACGGGCCGTACTTCCTTATCGTGGAGCGTCCCTACAACTCTTGTTTAAAACTCAAGTCGACTTAAAAAGTCTCCAAAGTCGACTTCATCTGTTGTCTGCTCATTGTTATGTCCATTCTTGTAGTCACCATGAGTTTGCTGTCTATTCAATTGTTGTGAGCTTTTCTAAAACTTGCGGCTACCGTCGCATCATTGAACTGTCTGAAATTTAGAATATTCCCAATCTATTCATCTATTCATTGAATTGAGCAAATCATTTATAAAAATCTTCTTTTATTAGGCTATGTGATTGTCCATGAATAAATCTATTGGTTTAAGCCTAATAAATTTCTAGAGTTTTGATGATAAATTCCCTGAAACAGTTTGTATTATGAATTTAATAGATCTCAACCACTTCCCACAATGTTGTGTCCTTGTGCAATCTTCTAGAATCTGAAAGTTTAAAGTCTATGGCAACCTTGGTTGAGCAACCTAGAGTAAGTATTGTAACGTCTCGAATTTTTTGGATATTCTTCGGATCAGTATCCGTGGGTTTCGGATCGCTTTTGTGGGTCCTCGATTGAGATTTGCGGTTTATGCGTATTTTTACCTGTTGGACCTTCTGAATCCCGTGTAGGGTGAACCGTTGTGTTCTCCGACTCTGGGTTGTTACCAGCGTATTGTGTATTTTTTGAGGATCGTGGGGAGTATTTTTTCCTTTTTTTGATAATTTCCAAAATTTCTAAATTTTATATATATCAAAACCCCTTTTTCTCTCTCTCCCCCTCTCTCATTTTCTCTCCCTCACCCTCTCTCTTCTCCCCCTCTCTTCTCCGGGTGGCCGACGGAGGGAGACGAGGACGGGGCAGCGATGCTCGTGGGGAGTGGAGCGACGGGCACGGGATGAGGATCACGATGGTGGAGGCGGTTCGTGGGATCGCGAGCCGACGAGGGTTTAAACGGCGTTTTCATTGCAGATCGGCGTCCTCGGTACGCGAAATCTTTGGTGGAGGTAGGGGGATGGTTCCCTAACCCGCGTACTTCCTTTCCCGCGATTTTGGTAGGCCGTGGTGAGCCGAGCGGGGTTATTTCCGCGTTTTAGGGAAAAGTGCACGTTTTGGGGTGTGAGCCAGATCTTGCGTTTTGATTATATTATTGGGGTTTAAATGGGTCCTCTCGGTGCTAATAAGGTTGGGGACTAGTTTCCCCTTGTTTTCCCCTTCACATAGATGTGAACGAGGGGTGGAATGGGGTTTTTGTGAGATTCGCCATTTTCACGCTCCGAACGACCTAGCGGTCCTTCCAGGGACCGCTAGGCTACCTGGCGATCATGTGGAGACCGCCAGGGCAGGGGTCCCCTTAGGTCGGTTCGAGCCTTGCGGTCTCGCGATAGACCGCCACTGTGCTTAGCGGTCTCGAGGAGACCGCCAGGTAGGGCTTAGCGACCATGGTATGACCGTTTCCATGCCCTAGTCGTCCGTGTGTTTCTCGGTGTTGCGGTCCTGGTTGGACCGCTAAGCGAGGTTTTGCGGTCCATTGTGGACCGCTAGGCGGCCTTGCGGTCTGGGGATGACCGCTTGAGGTCTGGTGTGTTTGGGGCGTCGCGAACCTGGCTGGACTGCTAGGCCGGGCTTAGCGGTTCAGGGGTAGACCGCTAGGATGTGGCTTGCGTCCAGGGTAGACCGCCAGGTGCGTGACGGTCTAGGGAGGACCGCCACCCTGTTTTTCATGCTAGTTGTGTTTCATTGCGTGGTGTTGATCCCTGGTCGACCCGGTTGTGACCCAGTGGTCGACCTTTGGTCTCGTGGATGTCCCGGACACCCCGGGGGTTCTGTGTCCATGATTTTGGGGTGTCTGGATGTACCGAGTTACCTCGAGTAGGGTGCCCATGGGTCTTGGGGGTCCCGATGACCCCGCGCGTTCGGGGCTTCTGTGTTTTCGCAAGATTGAGTCGATGTGGGTCGGTATGAGTGCGGTGGGCCTTCCCCGCACGGCGTGGGTTCCTCCGGAAGGTGGTTTTCGAGTGGGCCATGTGTGTGGCCTTGGACCGTGAGTCCAGTTAACCAGCCTGGGGCTGGAGGTTTTTCGTGTGATCCTTGGATGAGCGATCAACTCAGCGGCTTGTGAGCCACCTCGGTATTCGTGCTACCGTAGTATCACACCTAGGGATAGGCTAGATTGACGGCCTAGGGCTGTCCTGCACAACGGTCTTGACCCCGAGTCTTGTGACTCAAGGACCGTTGGGATATTAGGTCTAGTGGACTGACCAGAGTCGGGTGGCTCCGAGCCACCTATTACTCCATGTTACTCGTGATGGGTGCATGTGTGGCATTCCGCGTTTACGTTGAGTGACCTGCCACTAGATGTATCTTTCCTGCGCACGCGTGTGCGGAGCCACTTGGGAGTGGTGGAGAGCGTTACCCAAGAGAGATGATTTTTAGGCGGGTTACCGTAGGGCCCCCACGCGCAGCCTGAGTCCGGGCTTCGGGGGAAGAACCAGCTAGAGGATCTGACCAAGGGCGCATGGTCTATGTGTGCACACGTAGTTGGGGGCAGTCGGACACGCACTGACGAGCGCGACCCCAACTAGTCCTTGTTTTATGTTTCTGGTTACTTGTATGGTGTCTCAATCTCTGCCTGGGGCATCGCAGCGAGACACCTGAGGTTGCCGACTAAGTCGTCAATGGACGCATCTGGCCTTGCTTCTGGTGGGCAGTGCTCCTGTCACGTGACGTGAGTTTCTTGTGACTTGAGTTTTCGCTTTCCGTCTACGAGACGTGGTTTTGCGTGCAATTTTCGGGTGTGTTCCCGAGGTTGAGGTCTAGGGTTCCGGTGAGCGTCACCGATGGTTTTTCCAAGGCAGTGTCCGGTCCACGACAGCGTTGTCGTGATGTTTCTTCTGGTAGCGTAGCCAAGGTTTCTCTCGTTGGTTCGGTGGTTCCCTGACTGTGTGCTCGGGGCGTGTTTTTAGATACAATAGGAGTAGCTGTAGTGCCGAGTTTTTATCGGCCACCGATTTGCTGTTCCTGCTGTCGTTGCAGCTTTCTGCTACCGCCGTTGTATACGGTTGGGGTTCCACGGGGCCCCTACTGAGCCAGTGATAGGAGGCTCACCCGTTCTTTTCAGGTATGGCGGTTCTTCCTCGAGGTTCGAGGGTGCTGTGCAGAGGTTCTTAGTTGCCAGCTCGCCTGGCCGAATGTTCACTCGGTGTTGGGTAAATTTCCATGCCTTTGACTATACTTTTGTTGGACTGGACTCTGTTGTAGTTGTTTATTTATTTCTGTTAATTATTGAATTGCCCTGCTTTATTTCATATTTCTTTGTACCTCCACACTCCTTTTAGCCCTTCCGAGCCCTCCGGCTCGTGGGCGGCGGGCCAGGATTTGAATGGTATCGGGTTCTTCTCGGTATCCCGATCTTGGGTCGTCACAAGTATTGTCCTTAAACATAGAATGATCTGAAAAATTTCAAAGGACAGCACATGTCACAAACTGTGTTTCAATGCTCAAGGCAGAGCAATGGCTATGTGTTCACTGAGAAACTAAGTCCTTCATCAAAGAAATGTAGTAGACTTAGTCATGAAGTGCCGTTGCTGATGCGGGACAAACCACGGACTCGACTCCGAATGGAGATGCGATCCTCGGACTCTAACAAGCTCGCGATCGCCCCTTATCGAGGGAAGCGTTGGACGTGCACGGTTGAGAAACCGGCTAGAGCTAGGGTGGTCAACTCACAATTTTGTGCCCGGATCGGGTCACGGGACGGTCTCGCTCTCTCTCGCAGTAGCGGTGATATAAAAATATAGCGAGCTAGATTATCCTAACATGCTCTCTAGCAGCGGCATAAACAAGTATATATGAATAAAGCAAATACCGAGTCAAGGAAGCGAACACGATACCTCCACGCTCTCGGGGTGGGGAAGACGGACCCGGCCGAACTCGTACTCCCGGAACAAATATTACACAATAATGACAGTAATGAAATATTGCCCACTCCACGCAGGGAGGTAAAGGGCTACACAAGTGGGCCCGGGAGGACCGATTTCGGGTTGACGGGCGGCTTCTCGCGTAGCTTCGGCAGCACACGTACTCGCGACCGTGGGGCCCGCGTGCTGGCCGGAGGGGCCGTGTGGGACCCGGTGGCACCGCTGTAGTGGGGGGACGCCCGGAGGATCGCTCCCTGGGATGGCGGCGCGCTGGAATGCCGGTCGGAGGCCGGGCGGCTCCGATCGACACCCGTCGAAAAAACTTCCCACGGATCTGCAACTTCTATTTTCAGGCGCGCGCTCCGGCGAGATCGCTCGCTGCGACCAATCCCGATGTCAGATCGCCGATCAGGAGGTACCTTTGGAAAGCTATTTAGAAATCCTTCAAGATAGAACTGGAGAGAGAAGCTGGATCTTCACGGATCTGGGCCTTAACTATTTTTGAAGCTGCTGTTGTACAGTACCCGAACTCTCAGAATAGCAGGGAGTTTCCTGAGTGTTGCCTTTGACCGTAAAGCAAACCTCCGAATCAGATATCGACTTCTTCATGAAAGTTGAGTAAGGGAAAGAGAGAAAAATGGTAATATTTTTTGTGGAGGGATTGGTGGAGGCTACGATTTACTATGAATTTTGCACTGACTAGTGGTCTGATCTGGAAACAGGCTGACAGAACTGTAGATGGATCGGAAAGGGAATTTCTAAAAATATGAAATGAGCTTTCCAAATTCCACGAAAAATTGGAGGTGGAGAAGAAGGTGGACAGAACTCCCAGTAAAATTGGGGGCTCTAAGAAAAATCAAAACATGGGTCGAAGATGGGAAACTCAGGGTAGGTCTAGATCTGGTCTGAAAATAGACAGATCTGGGAAGAGTAGTTGGACGAAAATTGGAAATTATCAAATTGAAGCTTTATGACCAACCAATTTTTGTGGATCGTGGTTGACACCTCTGGAACACCTCCTAAAAATTTTAGCTCAAGAGGAGCTCGTGGCTGATTGTAGAAATTCGTGGAAGAGCTGGCTGTCCTGTGTGGACAGAACACCGACGATAGCTTCGCGGCGGCTCGATGGCGGCACGAACGGCGGCGGCGGCGGCACAGATGATTACCAGAGGTGAAGAGAATATGATATAAGGGATACCACTCTAGAAATGGGGTTGGGGATGAAGAAAACCAGAGAAAGAGAGAGGGGGGGTCGAAATTCTCACAAGGGGGCTCTTGCACAATACTTTTTTCTCTTTCATTAATTGTTCTAAATGGAAAAATACAAGTATATATATGCTACACATCAAATTCAATCTCCACCATTGGATCTAGGGATGGGGAAGGGATGGCCTAGATTAAATGTGACCAACACACACAAAAAATAAAATAACCCAAGTGGGAGGGGGCGCCCCCTTGACTATGAGAGAGGGTTGAATGGGTAGGTAGCCTACCCTTTGAAAATTTGGAACCATTGTCTCCCATGTGGACAATTGACTTGTCAAAGCTTCTAGATGCCACCTAGGAGGGTTGACCAGCCCTACAAGGATGACATGGACCAATGGAAAAGGGGAGGGGCCCCCCTAGCTGGACCTACTACACAATTACACAAAAACTCACACAATCCAAGGGAATGACGCATTGGCTTACAAAGCCTTACAATTGCATATATACTTTCCCATGGATATAAAAATAAACTAAATGACATAAATGCAAAAGAAAATATACATGCTCGGCGTCGATTCCCATCAACTCTCCCCGGGTGGGAGGAACTCGACCCCGTCGAGTAAGAGGTGCGGCTGCTCGAGTACTCCGGCGGATCTGTCACCGTGCCAAGTAGCGCGGGTATGCTCCACTCCAAGTGACCATCACCTGCTCATTCCATATATACTCGATATGCACAAGATGCTATGGGCTAGAGGTGGACACTCCGGGTGGGGCACTCTCAAAAGGGGAGGTGGCGGCTCAAAGACTCACTAGGAATCACCGCTGAGTCCCTGTAGGTGACTAGATCCGAGATGAAGTAGAACCGATCCCAATGTCCGACAAATCTCAAAGTCGAAAGGGCTAACAACGCGAGCATACAAAGACCGACTTGACTTGACACATACATGTATAAACACACGAGACCCTAGACACACCTAATGTTAGTCCGACCTACGCATAGGCGAGGGTGGACCAGGACACCCGAATATGTGCCTTGCATACACTAGATGTACTCGATGGTTGGCGGAAAGTGGGGCTCCTAGACACCCTACTTTGTTCCTAACATGCGTCTGCCTATTGGATTTGGGAGACTCGAGAGGGATAGGTGAGCCGGATGTAGGTGTATCGTGGACGTGCTTTGTGGGTATGGAGGACCCGGCCCGTAGGAAAGGGGTATGAAAGTGGACTTCCCCGACAAGGTAGAATGGAAGTGATGGATCACTAGGCCCACTAGAGAAGGGGTCGAATGGGTCCAAGAATGTGTGGCCCTTTGATTCCTCCATTACATAGTCCCATGGGTGAAATTCATGAAGGTGATGATTACCTCCATCCATCGTGATAGATGGGACCGTGCAGAGGAGATAGGACTCCTCCCTCGGACGAAAAGTAATGAAGTCGGGCTCGTCCGGTAGCGGGAGAAGTAGAAGAACCTCCGTGGTAACACAACCCACGGTGCATACGGAGGTAATGGACCCTATGGTCGGATGGGTGAAGTTACGACTAGTGGGTTGGTCGAAGCCTCGGGCCAATAAATGCGTAAATGTCAACTGCCGGTCTAACCCTTTAAGAAGGTCGTCCAATGTGTCCACATAGTGACTAGACCGGAAGGTGGTGTGAAATGAGTTGCTTGGCACTAGAGGTAGTGTGGGGTCCATAGATAGGAAGGGAGGTGAGACCAAGCCATCCTTGAGCCAACGAAGAAGCGGCTCGACTATGAAAAGCGTTCCCGTAAGAAACACGGGTGGCTCGGGTTTTGGTGGCTCCAAACAAGATGGTTCCGAATAAAGTTCGGAAGTAGATGGCAATGGAGCTCTAGGGAAGGAGTCTCCCGACTGAGGTGGGGAAGACCATGGTGTAGGCGGTCCGACCGGATCGGGACTCGGTTGGGAGGTAGATGCTTGCCAAAGGATTCGACCTCTAGAGCGAGAAAATCGAGACTCAAATGGTTCGACTTCTAGAGCGACCTTATAGGCCTGTGCCAGAGAGAACGTGTCGCGGACAAGGCATTCAATTTGGAAGTGAAACCGTAAACCTTCCCGGAACTCTAAGGCAGTCGTGATGCTATCCTCTCCAAATCCATATTCCATCCGGTACTTATCATAGTCCCGAATGTACTCGGACACGGACCTATCACCTTGGACGGGTCGACATGGGTTGGCCATTGGTGTCGAAAAGATGGGAATGTATCCCTAGGAATTGATATGCAAGGCCATTTAGACAAGACACTAGACCGACTGTGCAAGGTTTGGAATGCATGCACACTAAGGACAAGACACCAAGACTCGGTACGGGGCGGAGTTAATCGATCCGAAGATCACTCGCGCAAGTGTGCGGCCTTCTCGATAGGCGTAGCCTAACGTTCGGACAACACCTTTTTATATACCGGGTAAAGGGATGCAAATGTGACCCAAAGTACACTTTTTTTTGTTTTAAAATAATGATGACCCTAAACACGACTTAGACACGACTTAGATAAGCTAATGACATTAATGACACTTTAGACACCCTAGACTCAAACTCGCTCTGATACCAAATTGATGTGGGACGGACCACAGACTCGACTCCGAATGGAGATGCGATCCTCGGGCTCTAACAAGCTCGCGATCGCCCCTTATAGAGGGAAGCGTTGGATGTGCACGGTTGAGAAACCGGCTAGAGCTAGGGTGGTCAACTCACAATTTTGTGTCTGGATCGGATCACGGGACGGTCTCGCTCTCTCTCGCAGCAGCGGTGATATAAAAATATAGCGAGCTAGATTATCCTAACATGCTCTCTAGCAACGGCATAAAGAAGTATATATGAATAAAGAAAATGCCGAGTCTGTGGACACCAAAAATTGCACATCGATATCATGCTCGGCTCGGCATCAACAACGGCACTGGGTGAAGAAGCCCCAGAGAGACTGGTCATCAGGATCCCCCAAATGTCCACACTGCCGTGAAGCCATCTCCAGAGTCAAGAGAGGCTGGAGAGAAACCAATCACAAAAAAAGGGGGGGCCCACAATCCATGGGCCTCGAAGGAAATCAAACGGGCCACAAGTCGTGTTCGAGACGGGCTCAAGTGGGCTTCAGCGGCACAGCCCATTCGGGCTTCAACGGCACACCCCCTGGGTGCCCCAGCGGCACACCCAAGGGGGGGGGGCTTCAACGGCACACCCCCTTGGGGGGGGGGTCTTCAACGGCACACCCAGGGAGGGAGCCTTCAGCGGCACACAGCCCCCAGGGCCTTCAGCGGCACGCCCATCCTGGGCTCCAGCGGTACACCCCCAGGGGCTTCAATGGTACACCCCTGGGGGTCCCCAGCGGCACACCCCTCAGGGTCTTCAACGGCACACCCAAGAGAGGGGCCTTCAGTGGCACACGCCCCATGGCCCTCAGCGGCACGCCCCTTTGGGCCCTCAGCGGCACACTCTTCTGGGCCTTCAGCGGCACGCCCGTTGGGTGTTCCTGCGGCAGGCCCTTTTGGCCCTCCTACGGCACACTTATTCAGCCCACCAGCGGCACATCGTTAAGCCTTTTCAACGGCTGAACGACGTGGTGCCCATGCCCTACGCGTCCTTGGCGCGCAGTGAGCTCCCTGAGGTGTCAACCAATCGTTGGGCCACGCAGGCTACTCCCCTGACAGCCAGGACAGAAGACGTCAAACCCCATCATGACGGAGCTGCTTCCCGCCTTCGACGGCCGTGCTCAGAAGCTCCCGCGGCTGGGAGTATAAAACGACTCCCGTTCCGGCAGAAACAAAGAAGGAGAGGCTGGAGAGGAACACACACACAGACAGAGGGAGAGACATACGCAAGAGAGGAAGAGAAGAGAGGGGAGAAGAAGAAGGGCTCCGGCGTGAGTCTCCTCCGACGGCCACCGGGCAGAAGAGAGAGTAAGAGAGAAGGAGGGCTAAATGTAACAGGGGAAGGTGCGGGGGAATGAGCAGTGGACGCTCGGCCCTGCTTCAATCCCCAACACTTTCCCTTCCGTGGTTTTCCTTGTTTTCTTCCTCCCTTCATCTTGTATTTTGGTTTTCTTCCTTGCCCGTAGCCTTGACTCGGGCGTGCTCGACAATGTATATGGATGGCCGCGGCCCCTTGCTCCCCATGAATGAAAATCACCCTCCTTGGGTTTCTCTGTTATTTCTGATTGGTTTACGCCAGTTTTCATGGTGTATGATGCGTTGTTCGTTTTTCCTCCATTTCTCTATTTCTCCGATGCTTTTGGAGTCCCCGTAGGGACGTGATTCGTCCTATATGATCCTTGGCCTCATGGGTTCTTTGCCCTCTCCTATGGCCATCAGTTGTACCTATCTGCTCGAGGGGAGGGAGACCCTCCTTCTCTTCCAGAACACCCAGTAGCCAGTAGCCCTTGGCTTTCCTGCACTGGTACGCCCCTTAACTTCCCTTCACCGATGGCCCTCAGCCCTTGGCCGGCACATCCTTGGCCCTTCCCAGCTGGTGCATCCTTGATTTCTTCAGCCTAACGCCTCTCCGGCACGCCCTCTCAGCCATTTGCCGGTACACCCCATAGTGGCCCTCAGCGGCACACTCTTTCAGCCCTTGGCCGGTACACCCATAGTGGCCCTCAGCGGCACACTCTTTCGGCCCTTGGCTGGTACACCCCATAATAGCCCTCAGCGGTACACCTCCCCCTTTTGTGCCTCAGCGGTACGCCCTTAGCCTTCCTAGCCCGGCACACCCTATGCTCGTCCTTGGCCGGTACGCCTTGGCCAATCCTCCGTCCACCCTGTCTAGTATTAGAAGCCTCCCGTTCATCGTTTTCTTCGTGTTTTCCGAGGTTCTATAAAGGTGTTGCCGCCTCCGGGAGCCCACCTCCAGTTGTCGGGTTCCGCCACGCCATGTGGACACGTTCCCTTTACCTTCCTTACGTTCGGGTAGAGGGGAGGTGCTGCCGAATTTTTGACAGAAAATAACAACATGTTAAAAAGGCAAAAGGAAGCAACAAACGAACATAACGATCAACGATAAAACTTTCCGACTAATCGAGCCACTGCCGGTAGCGTGAGAAGAACTGAATAACGACATAGCATATCAGACGTCTGACTTGTGAGCAAAAAGGCTGAACAGAACCAAGGAAAGGAGAAGTTTATATAAGACTATATAAAAATCAATAAACGAAGAAAAGAAAAGCCTTAAAAACAAATAATAGAAGATCCCAACCTTCACCGGCATGCTTTGTTGTGACCCTAGCGGCACACTCCAATAACCTTCACCGGTACACCTTCATCCCTCTCCCACTACCTCATTCTCCCCTTCGCCGGCACACTTCCCTCAACGCCTTCAACGGTGCACTCATCTGGCCCTTCGCCGGCACACTCTACCGCCCCATCCTAACCCCCCAGCGGTATACCCCTGCTTAGCCCCAGCGGTACACTCTCATTACCCTCAGCGGTACACCCTTGTTACCCCCAGCGGCACACCCCTTTTTGCATCCAGCGGCACACTCCATTCCCCAGCGGTACACCCCTTTCCATTGTCTCTCCCTCCCTTCGCCGGTACACCCTCATCCACCGTCTCAAACTCAATGTATAGACTTGGCAGATTGACGTACAAACACAGCAATGAGCAATGTATAGACTTCGAGCCGCAACCAAGGGACAACGTATAGACTTTGAACTGCAGCCAATGAATAATGTATAGACTTTGAGTTGGCCAACGTACAGACTTTGGACTGGCCGATGCATAGACTTTCAGGGACAATGTATAGACTTTGAGCTGTAACGTATAGACTTTGAACTGCAGCCAATGAATAATGTATAGACTTTGAGTTGGCCAACGTACAGACTTTGGACTGGCCGATGTATAGACTTTCATGAATAATGTATAGACTTTGAGTTGGCCAACGTACAGACTTTGGACTGGCCGATGTATAGACTTTCATGAATAATGTATAGACTTTGGGCTGGCCAATGTATAGACTTTGAGCTGCAATATACAGACTTTGAGCTGGCTGATGTATAGACTCTAATAAATGATGTATAGACTTTGAATTGCAGCCAATAGCCAATGTATGGACTCTGAGCTGCAGCCAATGGCCAATGTACAGATTTTCGAGCTGGCCAATGTGTAGACTTCAATAGACGATGTATAGACTCTGGGTTAATGAATACAGCCCATGAACATACTTTGAACAGTCGATGTATAGATTTCGTGTCGCAATAGCCCGTCAACGTATAGACTTCGAGCCTTCTCCGGTGCACCCTCTTCTCCCTTCACCGGTACACCCTCCAATCATTGCCCTTCAGCGGCACCCACCTTAAGCCCTTCAACGGCACACATATCCAGCTCTTCGCCGGTACACTTTCCGCCCACCTTTCCTCAGCGGTACACTCCCTTTAGCCCCCCTTTCAACCCGCCAAGGGTCAACTCTCCCCAAAAAAAATAATACATGAATATATATATATATGTATATATGGGCACATAATGGCAGAACTAACAAGCCAATAAAAATCATGATGAATAAATAAACCTAAACAGATCCGTATAAAAAAAATGAATGAAATAAGTGACAATAATAATAATAAAAAAAGTAATAATGACAGTAAGTAAGATGAGGGAAATCACCCAGAACAGATACGGAAAGAGGAATAAGCAACGGAGTAACAAGAACAATAATGATAAAACAATATAATGTATTAATAATTCTACATTGCAGCCCCCTCTCTTCGTGACTCGACGCAGAAGGAACAATAATGTCGCCCTCTCAGGCCAGGCCCGAGTCTTGGGAATCATCCTGACATGGCCAGGCCCCAACCTGATCTTGGGCCAACACTCCAATTAGACCGGATTCGTTTCTCGCCATCGGGTCCTTCCGGGCCGTCATTAAGGTCGCCGTGCATTCGGCATGCACTTGAACGGATTCGTCCCCGATTTTCCCGTCGCGTTTCTATCACGGACCCATGTCCGAACATGAAAAGGTCCATGAGTGACCGACATGGCCGATGGCTCGTATCCCGATGCGGACCCTTTGGTGTGATCTATTCCTGCCTCTTCCTTTGCGCAATTAGTGTTATTCTTTTCGGCCGCAGGGCCCCTAATTTCAGCAATTAATCAAGGGTGTTCCCTCGTATGGGGGATGTAAATGACGTCGTGACCTTTATGGCGCGACGGGATTCGGTCCCGACACGAACCACACAATCGTCTGACGAAGTCAGGTCGAGCGCACCATGGGCTCTTCGGAGCCCGAATAAATTGTCACTTCGGTGACTGGCACTCCCACGCACTCAATAGACGAAACACCCGCACCCGGCGAATTTTAGTGCGTCCAGAAGTCTGGCACGCCCGGTGGGACCAATCCACCCTTCATCTCTTTGCCGGAATCCGGGGCCCTGCGGCCCCCCTTCTTTTAATACTAATTGCGTTACTTTCTCTAATGCAGGAGAGAAAGAATTGCAGCATGGTGCCAACGATGGCTGTCACTTGCGGCCCTCAACCCGTTGAGAGCCACGTACGAGGCGGCTACCTGGCGGTCCCCCTCAACTTCGGGAGCTTCCCTCCCACTGTGGGCTTCCCCAACTTCTTGGGGGTGGCCTTTCTCGACATCCTCGATGTGAAGGCGCCCGAGGAGCCCCAGACCGATGCTCCCGCTCCGGGGGCCACTGAAGCTGCTACCGGCCGAGCTGTGGCCATGAACAATAATGGCGTCCCAGCAACGACGCTAAGCTGCAACGTGCACCACGTGCACCAAACCACCGGCCCATCCCACCAAGGGTCGGCATCCTACCGAAGAAGGCTCCGGAGGAGCAAAGCTGGCGCCAGCTCTGGGCGCCGCACGTCCAACTCTGGGAAAACTATGACTGTCGGGGCCCTCCGAGTCCGCCTGGATGGGCAGAGGTCCCAGGTGACACCGGACCGTGTCATCCCGACTGTCCCAGTCCACAATTCCTTTCAAGGACTGGAGAAGCTGAAGGGGAGGGTGATGCCCGCTGCCGTGGCCGTCTCACCGAAGACTGCGCCGGTTCACAGGCCGGCCAAACTGAAGCAAGTCTGGGTCCCCAAGGAGGTCCAACCCACTGCGCCCGCCCAGGCGGGACCAAGCACTTGCCGCCGGAGACGGGCCCGAGGAGGTGAGCAGGTCGAATTCACGACCCCGGCTCGCCGACCTGCACCTGTCATGACGGTGCTGCCCGAGAAAGCTCACCGCCGTCACTGCGGGCACCGACACAATGCCGCCCGCCCGGCACTCAGGGCGTACTCTCCTCCTGCCGCTGTCATCGACATGTAACCTCAGGCTGATCTCACTGACCAGGAGTGGGAAGGGATCGAGCAGGCTATGAGGAATTACCTCCGAGGCCTGAGTAGCACCCCCGCCGGTCGCCAGAGACTGCTGGGGGCAATGGCCTCTGCTTTCTAGGAAGAAGGAGCCGGCCCGCGCCCAGCGCAGAATCGAGGAACCGCTCGGAGGAGCAGCGCCAGTCCCCTGTCCGGGAGGAAGCGCCGCTCCGACGGTCGGTCTTCAACAGGCTGGTGTTCCCGGGAAGATCATCCAGGAGGGCGACAAAGAGAAGCAAGAGATGGCAAACCTTCACCTGCAATATGGCAGGAGTTCACGGTCGGTATGGGGCTTTGCCTGCCGATCCGGAAGAGATGGCCAGACTTGCCGCCAGGCCGGGACCCCTTACTAGAAGAGGGAGAGCGGCAGGCAGCGCGACACCCACAGGCGCCGAAGGGACCTTACCTGAAGAGCCCCATGCAGCCCTCACGGCCAACGTGGTCACCACCGGTGACATGAGCGGCGGACCCTCCACATCATCCGAGGGCGCCCCGGCCGAAGAGACGGGGGGCATGCCCCGTCTCCCCACAGCTGACCCTACAATGCTGCTCATGATGCAGCGGTTCTAGCAAGAAATTGAGTCACTTAAAAAGCAATTGAATGAACGGAACACACCGCCCCCGATGTCCTGGCAGACCGAGGTTTTACCCGAAGCACCCAGGGACAGGGGGCAATCTTCAGAAGCAGCCCTTCCAGCAGCCCTCAACCCTCCCGGGGACGTGTCCCTGCAGCAGGCACACTACACCGCACCGGCCCCGCCACAGGCCTCACTTTCCCAAGGGTCCCTCATGGCCCCCCAGGCGACCGTGCTGGCCACCCCGAGCGCGCAGCCCGCTCATTTTTATCCGAGTCCGGTCGACCCGGCAACAGTTAGCCGGTTGATGCTGGAACAGATGATAGACATGAAACTGGCCGAGAGAGGTGACGGGGATCAGATGCCATTTGACGTCTACCGGGTGCCCTACCCGGCTCACCATGCTGCGAAGAAGTTGCCGATCGGCATCACCAAGCCACCCAAGTTCAAAAAGTTCAATGGGCAAGGGTCTCCCAGGGAGCACATTGCTTATTATGTGAACGTCATGGGAGATGTGGCTGCTGATGAAGCCTACCTCCTGAAGTTCTTCGGCTCAACACTTACCGGGCTTGCCTTTGAGTGGTATTCCAGCTTGTCACCCGGGTTGATCGCTGACTGGCCCGATATGCAGAAGAAGTTCAAAGAAAGATTCTATGTCGCAGAACGGGAAGTCACTGTGGCAGAGCTTTATGCCACAAGGCAGAAGAATGATGAGTCGGCCCTCGACTACATCAAAAGATGGAGGAACCTCAGCATGAGGTGCAGGCGTCCCCCGCACCAGGAGGATGCAGTGCAGATCTGCAAGCAGAACTTGAAGAAAGAAATCCTGGAAAGGATGATCGGCACTGAAGTCAAGACATTTGACCGCCTGAACAATGTGGTAGCAGAGATCGAGTCATTTTTGGCCCGATACTCCTCCACCCCGGCCATGTCAAGCCAAAGAGCCAGGCAGGCCGAGAAGAAGCCAGCTCCCCCTGAGGTGCACACATTAGATTTCCAGGCTTTTGAAAAGTAGAAAGAGAAAGCCAAGGGGGCTGCCAACCTTCCTCCGCCCAGAACCACAGAACGGCGGGAGGGCCCCTCACTGAGGGAGAAGATGAGAAACAAGCTATATTCCTTCGCCCGGGATAAGTCCAAGCTCCTGTTCGAATGGGCAACCAACTATAACAAAATTACACTGCCAGAGCCGAAAAGGCCAGGCGACCTAAAGAAAAAGGATGACCCGCGCTTCTGCCTGTACCACCGAGTGCTCGGGCATACCATTGAAGACTGCTATGTCTTCAAGGATGTTATTGAATCCTTAATCAAGAATGGGGAGCTGGACATGGGGGAGCATAGAGTAGACCCCCCGCAACCGCATGAGTTGCCCAGCATAACCTCCACTGTCAACATGGTCTCACTATACCAGGAGTTGCCTGAGGAGTGGGTGGAGGCATGCGCCCGCGCCACTTATGAGACCTTCATCACGGCCCCGGCTCAAGATCAAGGAGGTTGGCAGACTGCAACTAGAAGGAATATAAGAGTACACGTCCCTCGACCCAGCCCCGGTGTTCGTCTGAGGGATGTGACACCCCTGCCTGCACCGCCCCCGGCAAGCCCAGTTCGCCACGACACGGCCCCTCGGCTGGTCATGAGGCGGCCCACTCATAACGAAAAGAGCTCTGTCCCGCTGCGGATGCGTCAGAAGACCAGTCCTGGGGGCACCTGTCAAAGGCAGATCGCTTATTCTCTACATAGCGGCTACCGAATATTCACTGGGGGCAATGCTCGCCCAGAATAATGATGAGGAAAAGGAGCAGGCGCTCTACTACCTCAGCTGGAGATTGGTGGGAGCGGAGGCCAAGTACACTCCGATAGAGAAAGTCTACCTTGCTTTGGTCTTCGCAGTCAAGAAAATGAGGCATTACATGCTGTCCCATGAAGTGTGCTTAATATCCAGGGCTGACCCCATCAAGCACATTCTCTCCCAGCCTGTCCCGAAGGGGCGCCTTGGCAAATGGGCCGTGCTGCTCATGGAGTTTGACATCACCTACGTGCCGTAAAAGGCCGTTAAGGGACAAGCCGTCGCGGATTTCTTCGCAGCACACCCTGTGCCCGAAGACTCCCCGTTGGCCACAGAGCTACCCGAGGATGAGACACTGGAGGTGGATCATGTCCAACAAGCTATCTGGCAGCTATACTTTGACGGGGCTTCGAGAACAGAAGCGACCCCGTCCGGACGCGCCAAGGTACGGACCGGAGCCGGCATCGTCCTCAAATCGCCAGACGGAGAAGTGATGCACACTTCCTGCTGCATTAGCAAGCCCTGCACAAATAATGAAGCAGAGTATGAAGCTCTGATCATCGACCTTCAGGTGGCCCTCCAAATGGAGATCAAAATGCTCCAAGTATTCGGCGACTCGCTGCTGGTCGTCAAGCAGGTCCAGGGACAGTTTGATGTCCGAAAACCTGAGCTGCTCCCTTATCACACTAAGGCAAAGAGACTCATGGAGCGGTTCTACCTCCTTGAGATAGGCCATGTCGCCAGAGGGGAGAATGCACAAGCCGACGCCCTGGCAAAACTAGCAAGCTCACTGGCAGTGCCTCCAGATGGATCTCTCAGTATCCAAGTAATAAATCAGCGCCAGATGCCCAGTATGATAGAAGAAGAACCAGAAGAAGAAGAGCTAGAAGTCACCACAGTAGAAGCCGTCGGCCTACCTGACTGGAGAGACCCCCTGATGCAGTGGTTCAAGTACCAGCAGCTGCCCAAGCAGAGAGAAGAGAAGATCAGGCTAATCAGAATTAAGGACTCTTATGAGCTCTGAAACGGAATATTATTCCGAATGGTGGCCGACGCCAAGCAAAAATTACTCCTCCGATGCTTGTCCATTGAAGAAGCCTGGAGGGTCATGAAGGAGGTCCATGCCGGGACAGCTGGCGCACACCAGGCGGGGCCGAAAATGAAGATTGAAATAAAGAAGCTCGACTATTATTGGCCTGCAATGTTCGACGACTGCTGCAAATATGCTAAGTCGTGTCAGAAATGTCAGGAGCATGCCACCATACCCAGAAGGCCCCCCATGCAGTTACACCCAACCGCGCCCAGTTGGCCGTTCGCCCAGTGGGGAACGGACGTCGTGGGTCCCTTACCTGCATCTTCCACAGGCTGCAAGTACATTTTGGCGACAACCGACTACTTCTCCCGCTGGGCAGAGGCTGTCGCCTTACGGGAGGTCACCGGAGAGATCGTGGTCAGGTTTGTCCACCGTAATATCATATTCCGGTTTGGCGCGCACGACCGAGTTGTGTCTGACAACGGTAGCCACTTCCGCAACCAGAAGGTCTACCGGCTGGCAGAAAAATACAAAATTGATTGGAGGACATCGACTCCTTACAACCCACAGGCTAATGGGCTAGCCGAAGCTTTTAATAAGACACTCTGCACCCTCCTGGCCAAGACTGTCGGCTCTAACAAAAAGGACTGGGAAGAAAGAATGTACGAGGCGCTATGGGCGTACCGAACCGTGTACAAAACTCCAACAGGCTGCTCACCCTTTTCTCTTGTATACGGCTCGGAGGCAATCGTCCCTGTTGAACTGGAAATACCTTCCCTCCGAGTCGCCATTCAGCATGGACTTGTCCTTGAAGGGCAGACCAACACCGAGTGAAGACTCGAAGAACTCTCCAGCCTGGAAGGAAAATGGCTTCGGGCCCAACAGAACATTCAGGTCTACCAGGCCCGGATTGCACGCGCCTTTGACAAGCTTGTCAAGGAACGCGAATTCAAGAAGGGTGACCTTGTCATGGTCAAGAGAAGAAATCTAATGGCTGCCAACCCCAAGGGTAAGCTGAATGAGAACTGGCTCGGACCCTACGTAGTCCAAAAAGTCTACGAAGGTGGGGCCTATGTAATTGTCAACCATCGCGGGGAGGTTCAGTTCCCGCCGCTTAATGGAAGACACTTGAGACTGTACCACGCTCCGGCGCCCCCGTTCAATCAATAATATAACCCTCCGCCCTATTTTGGGCGGATTTACGGGATTAATGTCCAAACAACTTGACCACTATCCATGTTTTCAAAAAGGGAGAAGAGAAGAAAAAAAAGAGAAAAGAAAAAAAAAGAAGAGGAAGGTAAAAAAAAAGAGAGAAAAAGAAAGAGAAGAGAAAAAAGGAGAAGAGAAAAAAAAGAAAGAAAGAAAAAAGAAGAGAAGAAGAGGAAAAGAGAGGAAAGGGGAAAAGAAAAAAAAAGAAAACAAAGAGGAGAAAAAGAAGAAGAAGAAGAAGAAGAAGAGAAGAGAGAAAGAAAGAAAAGAAAGAGAAAAAAAAGAAGTGAGGAAAAAAAGAAAAGATACAAGAGCAAGGGAAGAGTGGAAGCCGAGAAAGGGGGAACTCCCCCCATTTCTAGCTATCGCCCCGTAGCCACGGAAGTACTAAAAGAAATTTCTAAACAAACTCTTCTCTCCGTCCCCCCCGGGCGGTGAGTACCCCTTTGACTCGGACCTCCTGTCCGGGTCATTGACTAGACAAACTCTTCTCTCCGTCCCCCCCCCCCCCCCCGGGCGGTGAGTACCCCTTTGGCTCGGACCTCCCGTCCAGGTCATTGACTAGACAAACCCTTCTCTCCGCCCCCCCGGGCGGTGAGTACCCCTTTGGCTCGGACCTCCCGTCCGGGTCATTGACTAAATGAACTCTTCTCTCCGTCCTCTCCGGGCGGTGAGTACCCCTTTGACTCGGACCTCTTGTCCGGGTCATTGATTAGACAAACCCTTCTCTCCGCCCCCCCGGGCGGTGAGTACCCCTTTGGCTCGGACCTCCCGTCTGGGTCATTGACTAAACAAACTCTTCTCTCCGTCCCCCCCGGGCGGTGAGTACCCCTTTGACTCGGACCTCCTGTCCGGGTCATTGACTAGACAAACTCTTCTCTCCGTCCCCCCCCGGGCGGTGAGTACCCCTTTGGCTCGGACCTCCCGTCCAGGTCATTGACTAGACAAACCCTTCTCTCCGCCCCCCGGGCGGTGAGTACCCCTTTGGCTCGGACCTCCCGTCCGGGTCATTGACTAAACGAACTCTTCTCTCCGTCCTCCCCGGGCGGTGAGTACCCCTTTGACTCGAACCTCCTGTCCGGGTCATTGATTAGACAAACTCTTCTCTCCGCCCCCCCCGGGCGGTGAGTACCCCTTTGGCTCGGACCTCCCGTCCGGGTCATTGACTAAAGAAACTCTTCTCTCCGTCCTCCCCGGATGGTGAGTACCCCTTTGGCTTGGACCTCCTGTCTGGGTCATTGACTAAATAAATTCTTCTCCCCGTCCTCCCCGGACGGTGAGTACCCCTTTGGCTCGGACCTCCTGTCCGGGTCATTGACTAAACAAACTTTTCTCTCCGTCCTCCCCGGGCGGTGAGTACCCCTCTGGCTCGGACCTCCCGTCCAGATCATTGACTAGACAAACTCTTCTCTCCGTCCCCTCCGAATGACGAGAAATCCGGTCTCTGACCGAGACCCCCCGCCTGAGGCCAGCACGCGCTTCCAACATTGCGGCGAAACCAGTGAGTCGCCCGTTCGGTATGGTGGGGTGGTCCCCTCGTTCTCCCCCTGGGAAGGCGAGCACTCTCCTGTGCCCTGACATGGGTTCCTGCCTGGTTCTCCCAAAGCGAATCCTCGCGAAGATTCACACCCTGCCAATGTGTCTCAGCACAAAAAAAAAAGGAGGGGAGGGAAGAGGAAGAAGAAAATAATATACACAGAAGAGAAAAAAGGGGAAGAGAGGCCCCTCTAGGATGAATGCATACACAAAGAACACGTGAAACTGTAACTATTATGTTCTATTTAAAGAAGGATCAGATTACATATGCTTCGGGGCATACCCCTGTGTTACAAAAAGGAGAGAGCTAAGGGAGGCGACGCTCAGTCGACACCCCTGAAGATGTCCTCGAGGGGGAGGATCCCGACGCAAGGGAAGTTCGTCATATCACGTAACCGGCCCCTCAATTCCTCGAGACAGGCGAGTTCAGCTTCCGCGGACACCGTTTCAACTTGGGCGACGGCGAGAGCTTCGCTCTCACTCTCGACCACCCTCTCAGCCTCGGGAAGGTCAACCCTAGCCGCAGCAAGGTAGCCCTCTAGCTTCACGATCCGACTCTTGAGGGAGCGGACGCTGCCCTGGCCTTTCTCCAAGGCCTTCCCATGGCGCTCTTCATCATGGCGCCGTGCCTCCAAGACCTGCAAATACTCGTCCGCTTGGGCGTCTAGCGCGGCGCGCGCGTCGGGAGCCTGGGTCTCGAGGAACTCGCGACGTTTGATATACTTTAATAGCAACAAGACTCGTCGCGACCATTCCCCCAGTGGACAGCCTAGCACTTGCAGCGCCCCTGTCAGCTGCGTCACAATGGCATGCACTTCTCGATATGATAAGGAAAGGTCGGCAGAGAGCATCGTCCAAAGCGTTACCAGCATTTGGCGGACTGGTGCCTCTGACGAGGTGTGACTGACCGAAGGCACGGCTGGGGGAGTGAATTCCACGGTGCTGTCCACCTCCGCCCACAAATCAGCGTCCACCGCGGCCGAAGAAGATGGAAGAGCAAGAGTCAAGTCGCCTGGCCGGCGTGGCTCGACAGAAGATTCCTGGCCAACCATTGCTAAGGAAATGGCTGAGGTCATTGCCAAAGCATCTGGCGCCGCTATCATCCGGTGTTCTCCTGCCTCCTCTTCCTCCGCCCGGTCCACTTCTGCCACTATTTCAACAGACAGGGGCGCAGATGCCGCTGCTTCGGCCGAAGGAGGGGCTTCGAGCAAAGCCGGGCCCGAAGCCGTTGTCCATAAAGCCCTCCCTCGTGTCTGGGATCCCTCCAGATGCGCACGAAGCCCCGCGAATATCTGCTTCAGGAGCGGGTCCTCCATCTGGGCCGGGAGCTTCGAGAACGGTGGAAGCGGAACTATCAGCTGAGGTAGGCGTCCCGCTTCCACGAGCGCTGCAAGGCTCTCCGCCCCCAAGTCTGTGACCGGAGCCAGCCCCTCCACCGCTATTGGACCAATATTTGACCTCCGTTTGGCGACAGCCTTCCAGACGCGGCCAGACGTCTCCCTCGGCATCGACATCACCTGCTCATGGGAAGCGGGGTTAGCCGCCCGCTGCCTGGAGTAAATCACGTAAGGTCGAGAAGTGGGAAGAATCATGAGGCCCCTGCTTACCTCGGCCACCGGGGCGATGCTGCCTTCGGACGCAATCTCCCCCTCCTCTAGAGGCTCGTCCGCCGTTTCGATAGCACTTGAAAGCTCCACGGACGCCTCCTGTTGAAGGGCGTCGAACAAAAGGGCCAGCTTGCCCATGCCAACATCGACTCCCGTTGCGCGGTCGACCGGCGCGGCTAGGGCAGCCCCCTCTACGGCCTCCAGTTCGGCTGGTTCCTGAAAATCCTGGGGAAAAAGGAGTAAGGTCATCAGGCAACCACGGAAAAAGGGGGATCCGGCCCAAGCAAGCTCACACTTACAGCAGCCTTCCCCATAAAGCTTGAGGAGCCAGCAAGTAAGGGGGCCTTAAACACCGGCCTGGGCGGCCCCGATGCCTCGGACGCGCCCTCGTCAGAAGCCACTTCATCGGAAGAATAGTTGTAATCTACCTCTTCGCTCGATGAAGATTCAGCCGCTGCGGGCTCTGCCCTTGCCGGCAAAGGAGCATCCTCTTCAAGGTCGATGGCCGGCGCATCCTCTCGTGGGCTCGGTAAGGCTGGCGCGACGGACTTCAGCCTCTTCCTCACGTACAGCTGCGTCGCCGGGAGGTATAAGCGGGGCTCGAATAGCCCAATAATTGCCCCAGCCGCGCCTGTCACATAGAAGAAAAGATGGGTTATATCAAACCCAGTCGGCTCCCAAAGAACGAAAGAAGTCAATTCGACAGACAAAGGCAAATACCCTCTTCAGCTCCAACAGCGCGGGGTGACCCACGGGCTCCCTCGGCGGGCAAGGCCTTCTCGGAAGCTGTAGCCGTGTCCTCGCCCGGGATCGGCACAAGTGCCAGCCCTTCCGTATCGCCTGAAAGAAGGAGATGCAGTTGTCACATGCGCATAGAGGGCTCGTCCAGGAGATAAATAAATTCGAGAAGATGCCGGCGGTCGGGGAGCCTCACCAGCATGATGACTCGGATCGGACTGAGTGACTTCAAATTCCTCGAAGGACAGAATGGAAGCCACCGGAGAGACGGCCGACGGAGCCGGGGACCCCTCGGCCCGCCTCCGCTTCGCCGCTTGCCGCCCAGCCGCCTTGGCAGCAGCCAAGGCCTTCTGGAGAGGCGACCTCGCCCGGGACCTCCCCTTGGCTTGTGGTGGGGGAGTCAGAGTTGGCGCCGAGGTCGCCCCTGCCACGGCCGCAGCTTTACCCACATCGGGGACGGGCGCAGGAACCGGCTCCTCCACGTCAGGAATGGGCGTGGGCGCTGGCTCTTCTACAGAGACTGAGACAAAAAGAGACATTCAGGTGTCAAAATCTTGCCTCAAAAAAAAAAAACCCTTAAGATACACTGGTGAGCGGAGACGCTAACCGGCAGGTTGGCTTGGCTCGCTCCGGGCGACCTCGAACTCCTCAAAAGACGGGACTCGTGACGCCGGAGGAGGGGCCGTCGAAGCCTTGGCCGTCTCTGTTTTTCGTCGCTTCGTGTCCCGTTGCTTGGCCACCTTGGCGGCATCCACTACCTTCTTCACAGGCGACTTCGCCCGAGACCTCTTAGCGGCCTTGGGCAGAGGAGCCGTCGTTGGAGCCGGCAGCGCTGCCTCAAAATAAGCTGGCTTCTGGACGAGCCGAAGCAAATTACGGTACGTCGCCATCTGTGTGCTATCAGGGTGGTCTGTCAAGAGGAACAAATTTATGCACATATGATTAGCATCCGACTATCTGCTAAGGTCGCAGCCGTGAGAATAAAAGGAGTGGGAAAATTAAATACCGTGGGGGCCGGTGTACAACCGGAGCGTTATCGGCCAATTGCTCGGGGACGGCTCCTTGTCCCGACACGCCGCCTCTCGGACCAGCCAGCATACGTCCTCGACCTTCTGGCACCGGTCTGTAAGGGCGGCCAGGTCCGCGTGCTTCCTCGAGGAGAGATGGCAGAAGAGGTTGAAGTGGTCCATGCCCCACCCATCAACGTAATAATATGGGACGTGCAGACGCTTGCTCAAGAGTACGGCCGTCAGTTCCTCAATCTTCAGCCCATTTACCCGGAGAAGGACATATAGCCATGTGGTGTCCTTATAATTTTCAGGCCTCCTCTCCTCCCGCCTCATGAACGTGCGGTATGGGCAGAGCGTGTCTCTCTCCGGGCGCCAGCTCTTAGCAGGAGTCCCCTCTTCCTCTATAGGGAGCGGGTAGTTAATGAGTTCCTGACGGTCACTCCCCACCCTGCAAAGATCCCTCAATGTCTTCTTATAGCTGTCCTTCGCCACCGGAGACAACTCTACTTTCGACGTCAGCCTCGCGTCCCGGGCTTCCCGACGGGCGGCCATATATGCCACCACCTCCTTCTCCTGCTTGTTCTTGAGCCGAAGAAGATGATCTGGCTCAATGTCAAGCACCGGCACCGCCTGCCTGCTGAGGAACCTCCTCTCGGCCCCATCCCAGCAGTTTGTCTTATGCAATCGATAGAAGGCCGTCCGGGTGTTCCACCACTTGATGTAATCCTGGGTCACTCGGGGGATGCGACCCGGAGCTGGCACCCTGAAGGTGGCAGAGTCTGCCAGGTGAAAGAAGTCCCACCAGCTCCTGGCGTGCTCGGCAACCGAACTTCCCCGGATATTCCGTAAGGGCAGGCCGAACTGTGCATGGTAAACCGGGATATGCTGATCATATCCGAAGTTTCGGCCAAAGCGGAAGGGGTAATACGGCTCCAGCAATACATTGTCCCCCTTCCGAAACGCCAACACACTCGGGCGAATAGACAGCGACCAGTCCCTCAGCTCGGGCTCCAGCAACGGGCGGACCACATTCTCCTGGCTGACAGGGTGGACGTACTTCTCCTGTCACGCCCCGAGCGCGGAAGATACCCGGAGATGCGCGACGTGTCTATATCAATCATGTCAATCAGAGTGGTCGTGTATTCGACACAAAGACAGAGATGCGCAAAATAGCAAGATAACCCAATCCTTTATTTCATAACGGATAGACTATTACAAATCCAATACTCTGTTTAATAAAAAGGAAAAGAATACATATTTGACTCAAGAAACTATGGAAAAGACTAGACGACACTTGTAGAAGCTCTATCACTTTCACTCTTGACCATTCCCATCCGATTGACTTCCATCGTCGTCGGACTTACCTGAAAAGTAAAAAGGGACAAACGGAATGAGCGAACGCTCAGTAGGAAATTATATCTCAAGTACTAGCAAGGGGTTTAAGTAATTACATTTTCATGAATGCAATAAGGCTATGCATGCTCGCATGAAACGACAAGAGAGAGAGAAAGTAATATCAAGGAAATAAGATGAACTTACCATGAACTTTTAACAAGATAACAAGTTTATTCAAGATATTCAAGCAAGTACAATTATCGAGTCATGTCAAGAACTTTGGCTATCATGTATCAAGCAAGTAAATTACCCCTTTTTCGGGCCACGCATTTCATGTAAAGTCAAGTACGATTCAAGTACAAGATGTGTGTGGAATGTCCAATCAAGCAAGTCAAGTACTCGGTATAATGCCAGATACCTTATCATTTTAACTCCCATGGGCACAAGTACTTTCGGGTGCTCCTCCCAGGACCAGATCGGGCCCTAAATGCGCAGGCATTTATCATGTGTTTTGACATCCACTCTTGTTTATAGCCATCATAGAATTTCAATAATCAAGCTTGTAGACACGTACGACAACTTTGATAGAATAGAGTCCAAAATATGACAAAGGACATAGAATGGCGGTAATAACGGTATAATCACGATATCGATAAAACTAGGTAGAATATGGTTCCCTTAACTTAGGTACCATGACAAATCAATATGGACATTCTTTATATAGAATTGAGGTCCACATGAACAGTATATCAAAGTAAGATACCCTCATTCTTATCATAGAATTGGGGTTTACAAGAACGACATGATATGGCATGATATCATCATCCCATTAAGAATTTTCTTATGATATACTCTTTGTACAATCATAAGGGCCGGTATACCATGTTTCTTTAGAGTGACATGGCATCAATGGTGTAATGGGTTTTTAGGGTACAACCAGCTCAGTCGGCCTTGAGGGAATCCAAGGCTACGAGGAGTCTTACGGAGGTCTCTATGACTAACTCGCTAGTCCAAAGGAACGGAATGTCCAATGGAGAGCTTGTATGTCAATGAGAGTTGAGTGTGATCGATAAATCAACATGAAACGTGGGACTATACTCACGGAGTGGAGAATAGTGCCGATATATATATATATATTATGATATATAAAACCATCGGTTAGCAAATCAGAGGAAAAATCAGTTTACAGTAAAATAACGACTTAGGTCAAGTCGTTTCTCACGTAATTAACGCCTAACAGAAGGGCGTTTACATATGGTCCGTTTTGCAGAATTTTCAATAATTCAATAATTTATCTAAAACGCGCCTTCGTCAGGGGCGTTTCTTCAAGAGTTGACGACTACATTAGCAGGCGTCTTTTATTTACAATATTTTTCAGAACATATTTATTTTCAGAAATTATCAAAAACGCGCCCTTGGCAGGGGCGTTAATCATTAAATTCTTATTTTCTCAGAATATATATTCCAGGATTTTAACAGATACGCGCCCTAGTAAGGGGCGTTTCTTTTAATACACGCCCTGTGATGGGGCGTTACCACATGGAAAAACGACCTAGTCTAGGTCGTGAACTCAAGAAATATCAGGAATTTACATGATTAGCAAGATTTGCACGATAATCAAGGATAACAATCATATAGTCATGACAGGAAAATTGGCAGGAATTCACATGCAGTATATCAGATTTGATGTTTCATGTTTATTGACTTTTAACCGTTAACAATTATTGATTTGATTACATGTAATTGCATGGATAATCAGTTCTTAAGATTTACATGAAATTAACGCCTGTGTATAGGGCGTCAAATATGAAATTGACGACCTTGGCAGGGTCGTGACTTGTAAATTAGCGCCCTAGTCTGGGGCGTGTATTTCATAGTCACGCCCTTGCTAAGGACGTTTCTTTCAAGAAATTAACAGAAAGTCGTTCAGAAACTATAGTAAACCAAACCATGTATATGCATGATAATTATTGTACTGTATCAATTTAGTTTGGGCTACAGTGACTTGAGAAAATCCTACCTTTAATGGTTGATTTGGTTTAATCGATGGGACGAAGAATCCCGCTGGTAGCAGTAAGAAGAGAAGGTGATTGTGTTTGATGAGGATGATGAAGATATTGATCTTCTGTCTTCAGGAACTTCACCCAACAATCGATCCGTAAGAAAAAGAAAAGAAGATGAGGAAGATGGGGACATAACCGTAGTTAGGAAAAGTTTTAGAAGAACCTTACCTATGTTCTTCACAGCGTGTGCTCTCTCTTCAACCTGTAAGAAGAGAAGGAGATGAAGAACGTTAGTTCTTCATACACTCGAAACAGAAAGAAAGGAATAAGAAGAACAGTTCTGTTCTTCACTTACCGTCGCAGAGGCTTGAATCAAATAGGTTTAGGGTTTGTTCGATCAAGACTTTTTATAGGATTTTGGACGTCCTGTTAGGGTTAGTGTTCTAGTGGAAGTAATACTTCTATGATAGAATCATTACCACGTTTGAACTCTTTCTAATGCTTATCACTTACCCTAGATAAGTTCTGGGTTCGAACGGTTTACGAACTGAATTAACGCCTTTGGTCAGGGCGTCGATTCTTGAATTGACGACCTAGTTCAGGTCGTTTCTTAAGAAACGTCTTGGATAAGGGCGTTCCTTATTTTTGAAACACGCCCCATATATGGGCGTTTCTTTTACTTGCCTATTTGGTCGTGAGAGTTGACGACCGCACGTGTGGGCGTCCTTTCTTTAGTCACGCCTTTGATAGAGGCGTTTCTTTTTGAATTAACGCCCTAATAAGAGGCGTTATTTTAATTTTGTTTTACTTCATCTAATTAATCCTATTCTCATTATCTGTATTACTACTGTAATATATATATGTTTTAATTTATTTCAAATATTCATTTATCAGGGCCGAGTGAGATAATTACAATAATGTACCATTGAAGCCCCTGGGGGTGTACCGCTGGAGCCCAGGATGGGCGTGCTGCTGAAGGCCCTGGGGGCTGTGTGCCGCTGAAGGCTCCCTCCCTGGGTGTGCCGTTGAAGACCCCCCCAAGGGGGTGTGCCGTTGAAGCCCCCCCCCCTTGGGTGTGCCGCTGGGGCACCCAAGGGGTGTGCCGTTGAAGCCCGAATGGGCTGTGCCGCTGAAGCCCACTTGTGCCCGTCTCGAACACGAGTTGTGGCCCGTTTGATTTCCTTCGAGGCCCATGGATTGTGGGCCCCCCCCATTTTTTTGATGATTGGTTTGTCTCCAGCCTCTCTTGACTCCGGAGATGGCTTCACGGCAGTGTGGACATTTGGGGAATCCGGATGACCAGTCTCTCCGGGGCTTCTTCACCCGGTGCCGTTGTTGATGCCGGGCCGAGCATGATATCGATGTGCAATTTTTGGTGTCCACAAATGCCCCCCACCCACGGGTAGCGCAGGCGGAGGATGAGCCGGACCGTGCCCGCGGGTGTACTGGTCTCTTTTCTCTTTGCCGGTGCCGACGGAGTGTCGGGGAGCTGATATGATTTGTTGTCTCTTAATCTCTTCGCCAGTGTCAACTAGGTGCCGGGAGCTGACCTGGTTTGTTGATCTCTTAGTCTCTTCGTCAGCGCCGATAGGGTGTCGGGAGCTGACCTGGTTTGTTGAGCTGACCTGGTTTGTTGATCTCTTAGTCTCTTCGTCAGCGCCGACAGGGTGTCGGGAGCTGACCTGGTTTGTTGGTCTCTTTGTCTCTTCGTCAGTGCCGACAGGGCGCCGGGAGCTGACCTGGTTTGTTGATCTCTTGGTCTCTTCGTCAACGCCGACAGGGTGTCGGGAGCTGACATGGTTTGTTGTCTCTTGGTCTCTTCGTCAGTGCCGACAGGGTGTCTGGAGCTGACCTGGTTTGTTATCTCTTGGTCTCTTCGTCAGTGCCGACAGGGTGTCGGGAGCAGACCTAGTTTGTTGTCTCTTGGCCTCTTCGTCAACGCCGAAAGGGCGCCGGGAGCTGACCTGATTTGTTGATCTCTTGGTCTCTTCGCCAACGCCGATAGGGTGTCAGGAGTTGACCTGATTTGTTGTCTCTTGGTCTCTTCGTCAACGCCGATAGGGTGTCGGGAGCTGACATGGTTTATTATCTCTTGGTCTCTTTCTTCTTCTCTCTCTTTTTTTGAACCACATTACCGATACAAGCGCCCTTTCGGGTTTTCACCGGCACCGGCCCCCTCTTACTTTTGCCCATGCACCCTTTCGGGTTTTCACGCGGCGGGATACCCGATTTTGCCTGTAGCGCCCTTTCGAGTTTTCGCCACAGCCGGGTTGTTGCCATTTTTACCCTTGTCCCCGTGTAGGGACAAGTCCGGCAGGGTATCTCTATTTTTAACCCCATTTTCTTATTTTCTTCTCTTTCTTTTTTTTTGACGAGCGAGTGATACGCGAGTGTCGGCTAGGGCACGAAGCCTTGCGCCAGTAGGTAAGGCTTATTTGTTGGCAAGAAGAAAATGCCAGCGCAACGGGAGAATTCGTGCCGTTTCGAGCGTAGGGCCTGTAATGGCAATATTGTATGGATGGAGGTGCCTCTCCTGGCCGCGGAGGCCGCTGCGGATGCTGGTGACGCGGGAGAGGACGATCACGACCCGGTAAGTACTTCGGAATCCTCACTCGGGCGTGCTAGAGGCTGTGAGAGAAGGCCGGGTAGTGAGAGATCCGATACGAATTAAAGAGTATATATATTACAGTAGTAATACAGATAATGAGAATAGGATTAATTAGATGAAGTAAAACAAAATTAAAATAACGCCTCTTATTAGGGCGTTAATTCAAAAAGAAACGCCTCTATCAAAGGCGTGACTAAAGAAAGGACGCCCACACGTGCGGTCGTCAACTCTCACGACCAAATAGGCAAGTAAAAGAAACGCCCATATATGGGGCGTGTTTCAAAAACAAGGAACGCCCTTATCCAAGACGTTTCTTAAGAAACGACCTGAACTAGGTCGTCAATTCAAGAATCGACGCCCTGACCAAAGGCGTTAATTCAGTTCGTAAACCGTTCGAACCCAGAACTTATCTAGGGTAAGTGATAAGCATTAGAAAGAGTTCAAACGTGGTAATGATTCTATCATAGAAGTATTACTTCCACTAGAACACTAACCCTAACAGGACGTCCAAAATCCTATAAAAAGTCTTGATCGAACAAACCCTAAACCTATTTGATTCAAGCCTCTGCGACGGTAAGTGAAGAACAGAACTGTTCTTCTTATTCCTTTCTTTCTGTTTCGAGTGTATGAAGAACTAACGTTCTTCATCTCCTTCTCTTCTTACAGGTTGAAGAGAGAGCACACGCTGTGAAGAACATAGGTAAGGTTCTTCTAAAACTTTTCCTAACTACAGTTATGTCCCCATCTTCCTCATCTTCTTTTCTTTTTCTTACGGATCGATTGTTGGGTGAAGTTCCTGAAGACAGAAGATCAATATCTTCATCATCCTCATCAAACACAATCACCTTCTCTTCTTACTGCTACCAGCGGGATTCTTCGTCCCATCGATTAAACCAAATCAACCATTAAAGGTAGGATTTTCTCAAGTCACTGTAGCCCAAACTAAATTGATACAGTACAATAATTATCATGCATATACATGGTTTGGTTTACTATAGTTTCTGAACGACTTTCTGTTAATTTCTTGAAAGAAACGTCCTTAGCAAGGGCGTGACTATGAAATACACGCCCCAGACTAGGGCGCTAATTTACAAGTCACGACCCTGCCAAGGTCGTCAATTTCATATTTGACGCCCTATACACAGGCGTTAATTTCATGTAAATCTTAAGAACTGATTATCCATGCAATTACATGTAATCAAATCAATAATTGTTAACGGTTAAAAGTCAATAAACATGAAACATCAAATCTGATATACTGCATGTGAATTCCTGCCAATTTTCCTGTCATGACTATATGATTGTTATCCTTGATTATCGTGCAAATCTTGCTAATCATGTAAATTCCTGATATTTCTTGAGTTCACGACCTAGACTAGGTCGTTTTTCCATGTGGTAACGCCCCATCACAGGGCGTGTATTAAAAGAAACGCCCCTTACTAGGGCGCGTATCTGTTAAAATCCTGGAATATATATTCTGAGAAAATAAGAATTTAATGATTAACGCCCCTGCCAAGGGCGCGTTTTTGATAATTTCTGAAAATAAATATGTTCTGAAAAATATTGTAAATAAAAGACGCCTGCTAATGTAGTCGTCAACTCTTGAAGAAACGCCCCTGACGAAGGCGCGTTTTAGATAAATTATTGAATTATTGAAAATTCTGCAAAACGGACCATATGTAAACGCCCTTCTGTTAGGCGTTAATTACGTGAGAAACGACTTGACCTAAGTCGTTATTTTACTGTAAACTGATTTTTCCTCTGATTTGCTAACCGATGGTTTTATATATCATAATATATATATATATATCGGCACTATTCTCCACTCCGTGAGTATAGTCCCACGTTTCATGTTGATTTATCGATCACACTCAACTCTCATTGACATACAAGCTCTCCATTGGACATTCCGTTCCTTTGGACTAGCGAGTTAGTCATAGAGACCTCCGTAAGACTCCTCGTAGCCTTGGATTCCCTCAAGGCCGACTGAGCTGGTTGTACCCTAAAAACCCATTACACCATTGATGCCATGTCACTCTAAAGAAACATGGTATACCGGCCCTTATGATTGTACAAAGAGTATATCATAAGAAAATTCTTAATGGGATGATGATATCATGCCATATCATGTCGTTCTTGTAAACCCCAATTCTATGATAAGAATGAGGGTATCTTACTTTGATATACTGTTCATGTGGACCTCAATTCTATATAAAGAATGTCCATATTGATTTGTCATGGTACCTAAGTTAAGGGAACCATATTCTACCTAGTTTTATCGATATCGTGATTATACCGTTATTACCGCCATTCTATGTCCTTTGTCATATTTTGGACTCTATTCTATCAAAGTTGTCGTACGTGTCTACAAGCTTGATTATTGAAATTCTATGATGGCTATAAACAAGAGTGGATGTCAAAACACATGATAAATGCCTGCGCATTTAGGGCCCGATCTGGTCCTGGGAGGAGCACCCGAAAGTACTTGTGCCCATGGGAGTTAAAATGATAAGGTATCTGGCATTATACCGAGTACTTGACTTGCTTGATTGGACATTCCACACACATCTTGTACTTGAATCGTACTTGACTTTACATGAAATGCGTGGCCCGAAAAAGGGGTAATTTACTTGCTTGATACATGATAGCCAAAGTTCTTGACATGACTCGATAATTGTACTTGCTTGAATATCTTGAATAAACTTGTTATCTTGTTAAAAGTTCATGGTAAGTTCATCTTATTTCCTTGATATTACTTTCTCTCTATCTTGTCGTTTCATGCGAGCATGCATAGCCTTATTGCATTCATGAAAATGTAATTACTTAAACCCCTTGCTAGTACTTGAGATATAATTTCCTACTGAGCGTTCGCTCATTCCGTTTGTCCCTTTTTACTTTTCAGGTAAGTCCGACGACGATGGAAGTCAATCGGATGGGAATGGTCAAGAGTGAAAGTGATAGAGCTTCTACAAGTGTCGTCTAGTCTTTTCCATAGTTTCTTGAGTCAAATATGTATTCTTTTCCTTTTTATTAAACAGAGTATTGGATTTGTAATAGTCTATCCGTTATGAAATAAAGGATTGGGTTATCTTGCTATTTTGCGCATCTCTGTCTTTGTGTCGAATACACGACCACTCTGATTGACATGATTGATATAGACACGTCGCGCATCTCCGGGTATCTTCCGCGCTCGGGGCGTGACAGTCTTTGTGGTATCAGAGCGTAAGGTATTCAATTCCTAGGAAACCCAAGTCCAAGGATAGGTTTCAAAACCTTTAACCAAGTGAGAGTGGGTAGAACCAAGGGTTAAATGATCAATGAGTCCTTTATAAGATCATAGTGACATAATACTAACATAGCTATTGTAATTGTAGGATAATGGCTGCCGAACGTGCTCAATGGCGCAACATGCAGCGTACCCTTCAAGGGATGACCCAAGTGCTACAACAGGTAGCACAAGGTGGTGCTCCACGAGCTGGAAGCTTACACCAAGCATTCAAGAATATGAATCCCCCGAAGTTCATGGGATCGACCGATCCAGACGATGCCGAGCATTGGGTTCGGGAGATTGAACGTATATTCCGTGTCATGCAATGCACGGATCAGGACAAAGTCTTATTAGCTACTTTCCAGTTAGAAAAGGATGCTAGATGCTGGTGGGAGTCGATTGAAGCTGCTATAGACCCAACTCAAGTTACATGGGGAGAATTCGTTGAATATTTCAACGCCAAATATTTCTCTGATAGGGTCCAGGAAAAGAAGGCCGCCGAATTTGCCGCATTAAAGCAAAGATCTTTATCGGTGGCTGATTATGAAGCACAGTTCTCTAGACTGTCTAGATATGCTAAGCATTTAATTAGCACGGAAAAGATGAAAGCCCGTAGATTTCTTAATGGGCTTAGGCCCCACTACATTACTCAACTGGCGCCTATGGATATTCAAGTTTATACCGAAATAGTGCGCCGAGCTCAGTTGCTTGAAGATGCCACGGAACTATCTGATAGGATCCGTGGGAAAGACAAAAAGGAGCAAGTCACAAGTTCGGGTTCTTTTAAACCCAACTTTAAGAAGAGGCCCAATAATGGAGGTTCTTCCTCTCAAGATCAGAAGTTCAAGAAATCCAAGCCTTTCTCTATCACCACTACACCTTCAAACGTAATATGCAAGCATTGTGACAAGGCTGGTCACAAAACAGAAGAATGCTGGAGGAAATTAGGAGCATGTCTCCGTTGTGGGAGTCGTGAACATCGGATTCCCGATTGTCCATTAATGAATGACCAAGACGGTGAGGGTAAACGCCCAGTGACAAGGAACGCGCGTCTTCATGCAATCCAAGAGACCGAACCATAAGAAGAAGGCGGATTGGTGGAAGGTACATTAAAAATTTGTTCCAAATATGCACATGTCTTATTTGATACGGGTGCATCGCATTCCATTATTTCCAAGAAGTTTGCTGACTCATTACCTCTAGAACCAGAATGGATGAAGTTAATATTGTCTACTCCTCTCGGAAACGAGACGGATATCACACATCATTATCAAAACTGTGAGGTATTGGTTCGAGGAAAGAATTTTCCTATTGATCTTATCTGCTTAGATCTAAAAGAGTATGATGTTATACTAGGAGCAGATTGGTTATCCAAATACCAGGCAACGGTTGATTGCCGTGATAGCAAGATTGTTTTCAAGGAATTTCCGGAACTGACTTATACTAGTCCTAAGAGTCGAAGCAAATCCCCTCTTATTTCGGCTCTTCGAGCAAGCAAGCTCGTCAAGAAAGGATGTGTATCCTTCCTTGCTTTTGTCACTATTAAAGAAGCTAAAGAAACCAAGATAGAGGACATTCAGGTAGTGCGAGAATTTCCAGACGTATTTCCGGAAGATTTGCCGGGATTACCCCCTCAAAGAGATGTAGCCTTCACCATTGACTTAGTCCCTGGTGCTGGTCCCGTTTCAAAGGCACCATATAGAATGTCCCCTGCTGAACTCAAGGAGTTGAAGGAGCAGTTGATGGAACTAATCCGAAAAGGGTTTATTAGACCAAGTACTTCCCCGTGGGGAGCACCAGTCTTATTTGTAAAGAAGAAGGATGGATCCATGAGATTGTGTATCGACTATCGACAATTAAATCATCTTACTATCAAGAACAAGTATCCACTGTCGAGAATCGATGAATTATTTGATCAGATTTCAGGATCCAAATATTTTTCCAAGATTGATCTCTGGTCGGGATACCATCAATTTAGAATCAAGGACGATGACATTCACAAGACCGCATTCAGAAGCAGGTATGGCCATTACGAATTTGTTGTTATGCCTTTTGGACTAACAAATGCCCCTGCTGCCTTTATGCAGTTAATGAATAGCATATTCAGGCCTTATCTAGATCAATTTGTGGTGGTTTTCATTGATGATATATTGATATATTCCAAGACTAAGGAAGAACATGAAGAGCATTTGAGGATTTCATTACAAATCTTGAGGACAAATCAATTATATGCTAAGCTCTGCAAATGCGAATTCTGGCTTGAAGAAGTGGCTTTTCTCGGACATGTGATATCCAAGGACGGTTTATCTGTAGATCTGTCAAAGGTTGAAGCTGTAAGAAACTGGGAAAGACCCACTAATGCAAGCGAGATCAGAAGTTTCTTAGGTCTTGCAGGCTATTATCGGCGATTCATCAAAGATTTCTCTAAGATCGCCGTGCCCCTTACAAGGTTAACTCGCAAGGAGATCCGATACGAATGGAGTGAGGAATGTGAAAGAAGTTTTCAAACTCTCAAGGATCATCTCACCACAGCTCCGGTCTTAGCTCTACCGATAGAAGGAGAGAAATTCGAGGTCTACACTGATGCTTCTGGCATTGGCCTCGGATGTGTCCTAATGCAACAAGGAAAGGTCATAGCATACTCTTCACGTCAACTAAAGAAGCATGAGGAGAATTACCCCGTCCATGACTTAGAACTGGCCGCGGTAGTATTTGCCCTAAAGATATGGAGACACTATCTCTATGGAGTACAGTTCACTGTCTACTCCGATCACAAAAGTCTCAAATATCTATTTTCACAAAAGGAGCTAAACATGAGACAAAGACGCTGGCTAGAATATCTCAAGGACTTCGACTTCAATATACAATACCATCCCGGAAAGGGTAATTATGTTGCCGACGCCCTTAGTCGAAAGCCGAGAGCAATGATAGCAAATTGTATGATGCAAGAATGGAGGTTACTTGAACAATTCTCCGAGCTCAATATAAGCTTGGACATGGAATCCAAATTTGTCACACTATCTCATGTAAGCATACAGTCAGATTTGTTATCTGAGATACAAACACTTCAGGATGATGATCCTATGTTAGTAGAAATCAAGGGCAGATTAGAAGGACAATCTGATTTTCAACTAACTTCTGATGGAAGATTATCGTTCAAAGATAGAACTTGTGTACCTGATTGTCCGGAATTAAAGAAGAAGATCTTAGATGAAGCTCACCGATCAAGGTACACTATTCATCCAGGATCAACCAAAATGTACCAAGATGTAAAGAGGAACTTTTGGTGGCCTAATATGAAAAGAGAAATAGCGGACTATGTATCACGCTGTCTCACATGCCAACAGGTCAAGGCGGAACACCAAAAGCCTGCGGGAAAACTACATCCTCTAGATATTCCTAAGTGGAAATGGGAGGATATTGGTATGGACTTCATCATGGGTTTGTCTAAATCTAAAGGAGGACATGATGGAATCTGGGTTATCATTGACCGATTGACTAAATCGGCACATTTCTTGCCAATCAAAAGCCGATGGTCAATTGATGTGCTAGCTGCACTATACATCAAAGAAATAGTCAGGATACATGGGATTCCTGTCTCAATCGTGTCTGATAGAGATCCCCGTTTTACTTCTCATTTTTGGAAGGGATTACAACATTCGTTGGGGACAAGGCTCAACTTTAGTACTGCTTTTCACCCACAAACGGATGGTCAGACCGAGCGAACTATTCAAGTTGTTGAAGATATGCTGAGAGCATGCATTATTGACTTTGGAGGAAGCTGGCATGACCACTTACCTTTAGTTGAATTTGCATATAATAATAGCTACCAAGCTAGTATCCAAATGGCACCTTTCGAAGCCTTATACGGAAGGAGTTGCCGATCTCCCATATGTTGGAACGAAGTTGGAGAAAAACAACTGTTAGGTCCAGACATGGTAAGGGATACAGCCGAGAAGATACAAGTAATCAGGGAAAGATTACAAGTTGCTCAGACCAGGCAAAAGGCTTATGCTGATACCAGGAAAAGAGATCTTGAATTCCAGGTTGGAGATCATGTATTTCTTAAAATATCCCCTGGACGTGGCATACGAAGATTTGGTGTTAAGGGCAAGCTTACGCCAAGATTCATCGGACCATTTGAGGTACTCGAAAGAGTTGGCGAGGTTGCTTATCGCATCGCGTTGCCTCCTCAGTTGTCCGAGGTACACAATGTATTTCACATATCTATGTTGAAGAAGTATGTGCACGATCCATCTCATATTATTGAACATGGAGATCTGGTGATCCAGAAAGATCTCACATATGAACAGAAGCCTATGAAGATATTAGATCGAGAAATACGAGCTCTAAGGAATAAGGTTATTCCCATGCTCAAGGTGCAATGGAATAAGAATCTGAACGCGAAGCGACATGGGAGACCGAAGAATCTATGAAGAAACGATTTCCCGAGTTATTCTAAGAGGTATATGTTCTACGCTCTCCACATGTATAATTATATATATATTGAATTTGGGGACCAAATTCTTTTTAAGTGGGGGAGGGTGTAGCAACCCTGATAAATGAATATTTGAAATAAATTAAAACATATATATATTACAGTAGTAATACAGATAATGAGAATAGGATTAATTAGATGAAGTAAAACAAAATTAAAATAACGCCTCTTATTAGGGCGTTAATTCAAAAAGAAACGCCTCTATCAAAGGCGTGACTAAAGAAAGGACGCCCACACGTGCGGTCGTCAACTCTCACGACCAAATAGGCAAGTAAAAGAAACGCCCATATATGGGGCGTGTTTCAAAAACAAGGAACGCCCTTATCCAAGACGTTTCTTAAGAAACGACCTGAACTAGGTCGTCAATTCAAGAATCGACGCCCTGACCAAAGGCGTTAATTCAGTTCGTAAACCGTTCGAACCCAAAACTTATCTAGGGTAAGTGATAAGCATTAGAAAGAGTTCAAACGTGGTAATGATTCTATCATAGAAGTATTACTTCCACTAGAACACTAACCCTAACAGGACGTCCAAAATCCTATAAAAAGTCTTGATCGAACAAACCCTAAACCTATTTGATTCAAGCCTCTGCGACGGTAAGTGAAGAACAGAACTGTTCTTCTTATTCCTTTCTTTCTGTTTCGAGTGTATGAAGAACTAACGTTCTTCATCTCCTTCTCTTCTTACAGGTTGAAGAGAGAGCACACGCTGTGAAGAACATAGGTAAGGTTCTTCTAAAACTTTTCCTAACTACGGTTATGTCCCCATCTTCCTCATCTTCTTTTCTTTTTCTTACGGATCGATTGTTGGGTGAAGTTCCTGAAGACAGAAGATCAATATCTTCATCATCCTCATCAAACACAATCACCTTCTCTTCTTACTGCTACCAGCGGGATTCTTCGTCCCATCGATTAAACCAAATCAACCATTAAAGGTAGGATTTTCTCAAGTCACTGTAGCCCAAACTAAATTGATACAGTACAATAATTATCATGCATATACATGGTTTGGTTTACTATAGTTTCTGAACGACTTTCTGTTAATTTCTTGAAAGAAACGTCCTTAGCAAGGGCGTGACTATGAAATACACGCCCCAGACTAGGGCGCTAATTTACAAGTCACGACCCTGCCAAGGTCGTCAATTTCATATTTGACGCCCTATACACAGGCGTTAATTTCATGTAAATCTTAAGAACTGATTATCCATGCAATTACATGTAATCAAATCAATAATTGTTAACGGTTAAAAGTCAATAAACATGAAACATCAAATCTGATATACTGCATGTGAATTCCTGCCAATTTTCCTGTCATGACTATATGATTGTTATCCTTGATTATCGTGCAAATCTTGCTAATCATGTAAATTCCTGATATTTCTTGAATTCACGACCTAGACTAGGTCGTTTTTCCATGTGGTAACGCCCCATCACAGGGCGTGTATTAAAAGAAACGCCCCTTACTAGGGCGCGTATCTGTTAAAATCCTGGAATATATATTCTGAGAAAATAAGAATTTAATGATTAACGCCCCTGCCAAGGGCGCGTTTTTGATAATTTCTGAAAATAAATATGTTCTGAAAAATATTGTAAATAAAAGACGCCTGCTAATGTAGTCGTCAACTCTTGAAGAAACGCCCCTGACGAAGGCGCGTTTTAGATAAATTATTGAATTATTGAAAATTCTGTAAAACGGACCATATGTAAACGCCCTTCTGTTAGGCGTTAATTACGTGAGAAACGACTTGACCTAAGTCGTTATTTTACTGTAAACTGATTTTTCCTCTGATTTGCTAACCGATGGTTTTATATATCATAATATATATATATATATATCGGCACTATTCTCCACTCCGTGAGTATAGTCCCACGTTTCATGTTGATTTATCGATCACACTCAACTCTCATTGACATACAAGCTCTCCATTGGACATTCCGTTCCTTTGGACTAGCGAGTTAGTCATAGAGACCTCCGTAAGACTCCTCGTAGCCTTGGATTCCCTCAAGGCCGACTGAGCTGGTTGTACCCTAAAAACCCATTACACCATTGATGCCATGTCACTCTAAAGAAACATGGTATACCGGCCCTTATGATTGTACAAAGAGTATATCATAAGAAAATTCTTAATGGGATGATGATATCATGCCATATCATGTCGTTCTTGTAAACCCCAATTCTATGATAAGAATGAGGGTATCTTACTTTGATATACTGTTCATGTGGACCTCAATTCTATATAAAGAATGTCCATATTGATTTGTCATGGTACCTAAGTTAAGGGAACCATATTCTACCTAGTTTTATCGATATCGTGATTATACCGTTATTACCGCCATTCTATGTCCTTTGTCATATTTTGGACTCTATTCTATCAAAGTTGTCGTACGTGTCTACAAGCTTGATTATTGAAATTCTATGATGGCTATAAACAAGAGTGGATGTCAAAACACATGATAAATGCCTGCGCATTTAGGGCCCGATCTGGTCCTGGGAGGAGCACCCGAAAGTACTTGTGCCCATGGGAGTTAAAATGATAAGGTATCTGGCATTATACCGAGTACTTGACTTGCTTGATTGGACATTCCACACACATCTTGTACTTGAATCGTACTTGACTTTACATGAAATGCGTGGCCCGAAAAAGGGGTAATTTACTTGCTTGATACATGATAGCCAAAGTTCTTGACATGACTCGATAATTGTACTTGCTTGAATATCTTGAATAAACTTGTTATCTTGTTAAAAGTTCATGGTAAGTTCATCTTATTTCCTTGATATTACTTTCTCTCTATCTTGTCGTTTCATGCGAGCATGCATAGCCTTATTGCATTCATGAAAATGTAATTACTTAAACCCCTTGCTAGTACTTGAGATATAATTTCCTACTGAGCGTTCGCTCATTCCGTTTGTCCCTTTTTACTTTTCAGGTAAGTCCGACGACGATGGAAGTCAATCGGATGGGAATGGTCAAGAGTGAAAGTGATAGAGCTTCTACAAGTGTCGTCTAGTCTTTTCCATAGTTTCTTGAGTCAAATATGTATTCTTTTCCTTTTTATTAAACAGAGTATTGGATTTGTAATAGTCTATCCGTTATGAAATAAAGGATTGGGTTATCTTGCTATTTTGCGCATCTCTGTCTTTGTGTCGAATACACGACCACTCTGATTGACATGATTGATATAGACACGTCGCGCATCTCCGGGTATCTTCCGCGCTCGGGGCGTGACAGGAGAAGTACGTCCACCCTGTCAGCCAGGAGAATGTGGTCCGCCCGTTGCTGGAGCCCGAGCTGAGGGACTGGTCGCTGTCTATTCGCCCGAGTGTGTTGGCGTTTAGGAAGGGGGACAATGTATTGCTGGAGCCGTATTACCCCTTCTGCTTTGGCCGAAACTTCGGATATGATCAGCATATCCCGGTTTACCATGCACAGTTCGGCCTGCCCTCACGGAATATCCGGGGAAGTTCGGTTGCCGAGCACGCCAGGAGCTGGTGGGACTTCTTTCACCTGGCAGACTCTGCCTCCTTCAGGGTGCCAGCTCCGGGTCGCATCCCCCGAGTGACCCAGGATTACATCAAGTGGTGGAACACCCGGACGGCCTTCTATCGATTGCATAAGACAAACTGCTGGGATGGGGCCGAGAGGAGGTTCCTCAGCAGGCAGGCGGTGCCGGTGCTTGACATTGAGCCAGATCATCTTCTTCGGCTCAAGAACAAGCAGGAGAAGGAGGTGGTGGCATATATGGCCGCCCGTCGGGAAGCCCGGGACGCGAGGCCGACGTCGAAAGTAGAGTTGTCTCCGGTGGCGAAGGACAGCTATAAGAAGACATTGAGGGATCTTTGCAGGGTGGGGAGTGACCGTCAGGAACTCATTAACTACCCGCTCCCTATAGAGGAAGAGGGGACTCCTGCTAAGAGCTGGCGCCCGGAGAGAGACACGCTCTGCCCATACCGCACGTTCATGAGGCGGGAGGAGAGGAGGCCTGAAAATTATAAGGACACCACATGGCTATATGTCCTTCTCCGGGTAAATGGGCTGAAGATTGAGGAACCGACGGCCGTACTCTTGAGCAAGCGTCTGCACGTCCCATATTATTACGTTGATGGGTGGGGCATGGACCACTTCAACCTCTTCTGCCATCTCTCCTCGAGGAAGCACACGGACCTGGCCGCCCTTACAGACCGGTGCCAGAAGGTCGAGGACGTATGCTGGCTGGTCCGAGAGGCGGCGTGTCGGGACAAGGAGCCGTCCCCGAGCAATTGGCCGATAACGCTCCGGTTGTACACCGGCCCCCACGGTATTTAATTTTCCCACTCCTTTTATTCTCACGGCTGCGACCTTAGCAGATAGTCGGATGCTAATCATATGTGCATAAATTTGTTCCTCTTGACAGACCACCCTGATAGCACACAGATGGCGACGTACCGTAATTTGCTTCGGCTCGTCCAGAAGCCAGCTTATTTTGAGGCAGCGCTGCCGGCTCCAACGACGGCTCCTCTGCCCAAGGCCGCTAAGAGGTCTCGGGCGAAGTCGCCTGTGAAGAAGGTAGTGGATGCCGCCAAGGTGGCCAAGCAACGGGACACGAAGCGACGAAAAATAGAGACGGCCAAGGCTTCGACGGCCCCTCCTCCGGCGTCACGAGTCCCGTCTTTTGAGGAGTTCGAGGTCGCCCGGAGCGAGCCAAGCCAACCTGCCGGTTAGCGTCTCCGCTCACCAGTGTATCTTAAGGGTTTTTTTTTTTGAGGCAAGATTTTGACACCTGAATGTCTCTTTTTGTCTCAGTCTCTGTAGAAGAGCCCGCGCCCACGCCCATTCCTGACGTGGAGGAGCCGGTTCCTGCGCCCGTCCCCGATGTGGGTAAAGCTGCGGCCGTGGCAGGGGCGACCTCGGCGCCAACTCTGACTCCCCCACCACAAGCCAAGGGGAGGTCCCGGGCGAGGTCGCCTCTCCAGAAGGCCTTGGCTGCTGCCAAGGCGGCTGGGCGGCAAGCGGCGAAGCGAAGGCGGGCCGAGGGGTCCCCGGCTCCGTCGGCCGTCTCTCCGGTGGCTTCCATTCTGTCCTTCGAGGAATTTGAAGTCACTCAGTCCGATCCGAGTCATCATGCTGGTGAGGCTCCCCGACCGCCGGCATCTTCTCGAATTTATTTATCTCCTGGACGAGCCCTCTATGCGCATGTGACAACTGCATCTCCTTCTTTCAGGCGATACGGAAGGGCTGGCACTTGTGCCGATCCCGGGCGAGGACACGGCTACAGCTTCCGAGAAGGCCTTGCCCGTCGAGGGTGCCCGTGGGTCACCCCGCGCTGTTGGAGCTGAAGAGGGTATTTGCCTTTGTCTGTCGAATTGACTTCTTTCGTTCTTTGGGAGCCGACTGGGTTTGATATAACCCATCTTTTCTTCTATGTGACAGGCGCGGCTGGGGCAATTATTAGGCTATTCGAGCCCCGCTTATACCTCCCGGCGACGCAGCTGTACGTGAGGAAGAGGCTGAAGTCCGTCGCGCCAGCCTTACCGAGCCCACGAGAGGATGCGCCGGCCATCGACCTTGAAGAGGATGCTCCTTTGCCGGCAAGGGCAGAGCCCGCAGCGGCTGAATCTTCATCGAGCGAAGAGGTAGATTACAACTATTCTTCCGATGAAGTGGCTTCTGACGAGGGCGCGTCCGAGGCATCGGGGCCGCCCAGGCCGGTGTTCAAGGCCCCCTTACTTGCTGGCTCCTCAAGCTTTATGGGGAAGGCTGCTGTAAGTGTGAGCTTGCTTGGGCCGGATCCCCCTTTTTCCGTGGTTGCCTGATGACCTTACTCCTTTTTCCCCAGGATTTTCAGGAACCAGCCGAACTGGAGGCCGTAGAGGGGGCTGCCCTAGCCGCGCCGGTCGACCGCGCAACGGGAGTCGATGTTGGCATGGGCAAGCTGGCCCTTTTGTTCGACGCCCTTCAACAGGAGGCGTCCGTGGAGCTTTCAAGTGCTATCGAAACGGCGGACGAGCCTCTAGAGGAGGGGGAGATTGCGTCCGAAGGCAGCATCGCCCCGGTGGCCGAGGTAAGCAGGGGCCTCATGATTCTTCCCACTTCTCGACCTTACGTGATTTACTCCAGGCAGCGGGCGGCTAACCCCGCTTCCCATGAGCAGGTGATGTCGATGCCGAGGGAGACGTCTGGCCGCGTCTGGAAGGCTGTCGCCAAACGGAGGTCAAATATTGGTCCAATAGCGGTGGAGGGGCTGGCTCCGGTCACGGACTTGGGGGCGGAGAGCCTTGCAGCGCTCGTGGAAGCGGGACGCCTACCTCAGCTGATAGTTCCGCTTCCACCGTTCTCGAAGCTCCCGGCCCAGATGGAGGACCCGCTCCTGAAGCAGATATTCGCGGGGCTTCGTGCGCATCTGGAGGGATCCCAGACACGAGGGAGGGCTTTATGGACAACGGCTTCGGGCCCGGCTTTGCTCGAAGCCCCTCCTTCGGCCGAAGCAGCGGCATCTGCGCCCCTGTCTGTTGAAACAGTGGCAGAAGTGGACCGGGCGGAGGAAGAGGAGGCAGGAGAACACCGGATGATAGCGGCGCCAGATGCTTTGGCAATGACCTCAGCCATTTCCTTAGCAATGGTTGGCCAGGAATCTTCTGTTGAGCCACGCCGGCCAGGCGACTTGACTCTTGCTCTTCCATCTTCTTCGGCCGCGGTGGACGCTGATTTGTGGGCGGAGGTGGACAGCACCGTGGAATTCACTCCCCCAGCCGTGCCTTCGGTCAGTCATACCTCGTCAGAGGCACCAGTCCGCCAAATGCTGGTAACGCTTTGGACGATGCTCTCTGCCGACCTTTCCTTATCATATCGAGAAGTGCATGCCATTGTGACGCAGCTGACAGGGGCGCTGCAAGTGCTAGGCTGTCCACTGGGGGAATGGTCGCGACGAGTCTTGTTGCTATTAAAGTATATCAAACGTCGCGAGTTCCTCGAGACCCAGGCTCCCGACGCGCGCGCCGCGCTAGACGCCCAAGCGGACGAGTATTTGCAGGTCTTGGAGGCACGGCGCCATGATGAAGAGCGCCATGGGAAGGCCTTGGAGAAAGGCCAGGGCAGCGTCCGCTCCCTCAAGAGTCGGATCGTGAAGCTAGAGGGCTACCTTGCTGCGGCTAGGATTGACCTTCCCGAGGCTGAGAGGGTGGTCGAGAGTGAGAGCGAAGCTCTCGCCGTCGCCCAAGTTGAAACGGTGTCCGCGGAAGCTGAACTCGCCTGTCTCGAGGAATTGAGGGGCCGGTTACGTGATATGACGAACTTCCCTTGCGTCGGGATCCTCCCCCTCGAGGACATCTTCAGGGGTGTCGACTGAGCGTCGCCTCCCTTAGCTCTCTCCTTTTTGTAACACAGGGGTATGCCCCGAAGCATATGTAATCTGATCCTTCTTTAAATAGAACATAATAGTTACAGTTTCACGTGTTCTTTGTGTATGCATTCATCCTAGAGGGGCCTCTCTTCCCCTTTTTTCTCTTCTGTGTATATTATTTTCTTCTTCCTCTTCCCTCCCCTCCTTTTTTTTTTGTGCTGAGACACATTGGCAGGGTGTGAATCTTCGCGAGGATTCGCTTTGGGAGAACCAGGCAGGAACCCATGTCAGGGCACAGGAGAGTGCTCGCCTTCCCAGGGGGAGAACGAGGGGACCACCCCACCATACCGAACGGGCGACTCACTGGTTTCGCCGCAATGTTGGAAGCGCGTGCTGGCCTCAGGCGGGGGGTCTCGGTCAGAGACCGGATTTCTCGTCATTCGGAGGGGACGGAGAGAAGAGTTTGTCTAGTCAATGATCTGGACGGGAGGTTCGAGCCAGAGGGGTACTCACCGCCCGGGGAGGACGGAGAGAAAAGTTTGTTTAGTCAATGACCCGGACAGGAGGTCCGAGCCAAAGGGGTACTCACCGTCCGGGGAGGACGGGGAGAAGAATTTATTTAGTCAATGACCCAGACAGGAGGTCCAAGCCAAAGGGGTACTCACCGTCCGGGGAGGACGGAGAGAAGAGTTTGTTTAGTCAATGACCCGGACGGGAGGTCCGAGCCAAAGGGGTACTCACCGCCCGGGGGGGGCGGAGAGAAGAGTTTGTCTAATCAATGACCCGGACAGAAGGTTCGAGTCAAAGGGGTACTCACCGCCCGGGGAGGACAGAGAGAAGAGTTCGTTTAGTCAATGACCCGGACGGGAGGTCCGAGCCAAAGGGGTACTCACCGCCCGGGGGGCGGAGAGAAGGGTTTGTCTAGTCAATGACCTGGACGGGAGGTCCGAGCCAAAGGGGTACTCACCGCCCGGGGGGGGGGACGGAGAGAAGAGTTTGTCTAGTCAATGACCCGGACAGGAGGTCCGAGTCAAAGGGGTACTCACCGCCCGGGGGGGACGGAGAGAAGAGTTTGTTTAGTCAATGACCCAGACGGGAGGTCCGAGCCAAAGGGGTACTCACCGCCCGGGGGGGCGGAGAGAAGGGTTTGTCTAATCAATGACCCGGACAAGAGGTCCGAGTCAAAGGGGTACTCACCACCCGGAGAGGACGGAGAGAAGAGTTCATTTAGTCAATGACCCGGACGGGAGGTCCGAGCCAAAGGGGTACTCACCGCCCGGGGGGGCGGAGAGAAGGGTTTGTCTAGTCAATGACCTGGACGGGAGGTCCGAGCCAAAGGGGTACTCACCGCCCGGGGGGGGGGGGGGACGGAGAGAAGAGTTTGTCTAGTCAATGACCCGGACAGGAGGTCCGAGTCAAAGGGGTACTCACCGCCCGGGGGGGACGGAGAGAAGAGTTTGTTTAGAAATTTCTTTTAGTACTTCCGTGGCTACGGGGCGATAGCTAGAAATGGGGGGAGTTCCCCCTTTCTCGGCTTCCACTCTTCCCTTGCTCTTGTATCTTTTCTTTTTTTCCTCACTTCTTTTTTTTCTCTTTCTTTTCTTTCTTTCTCTCTTCTCTTCTTCTTCTTCTTCTTTTTTTCCTCTTTGTTTTCTTTTTTTTTCTTTTCCCCTTTCCTCTCTTTTCCTCTTCTTCTCTTCTTTTTTCTTTCTTTCTTTTTTTTCTCTTCTCCTTTTTTCTCTTCTCTTTCTTTTTCTCTCTTTTTTTTTACCTTCCTCTTCTTTTTTTTTCTTTTCTCTTTTTTTTTCTTCTCTTCTCCCTTTTTGAAAACATGGATAGTGGTCAAGTTGTTTGGACATTAATCCCGTAAATCCGCCCAAAATAGGGCGGAGGGTTATATTATTGATTGAACGGGGGCGCCGGAGCGTGGTACAGTCTCAAGTGTCTTCCATTAAGCGGCGGGAACTGAACCTCCCCGCGATGGTTGACAATTACATAGGCCCCACCTTCGTAGACTTTTTGGACTACGTAGGGTCCGAGCCAGTTCTCATTCAGCTTACCCTTGGGGTTGGCAGCCATTAGATTTCTTCTCTTGACCATGACAAGGTCACCCTTCTTGAATTCGCGTTCCTTGACAAGCTTGTCAAAGGCGCGTGCAATCCGGGCCTGGTAGACCTGAATGTTCTGTTGGGCCCGAAGCCATTTTCCTTCCAGGCTGGAGAGTTCTTCGAGTCTTCACTCGGTGTTGGTCTGCCCTTCAAGGACAAGTCCATGCTGAATGGCGACTCGGAGGGAAGGTATTTCCAGTTCAACAGGGACGATTGCCTCCGAGCCGTATACAAGAGAAAAGGGTGAGCAGCCTGTTGGAGTTTTGTACACGGTTCGGTACGCCCATAGCGCCTCGTACATTCTTTCTTCCCAGTCCTTTTTGTTAGAGCCGACAGTCTTGGCCAGGAGGGTGCAGAGTGTCTTATTAAAAGCTTCGGCTAGCCCATTAGCCTGTGGGTTGTAAGGAGTCGATGTCCTCCAATCAATTTTGTATTTTTCTGCCAGCCGGTAGACCTTCTGGTTGCGGAAGTGGCTACCGTTGTCAGACACAACTCGGTCGTGCGCGCCAAACCGGAATATGATATTACGGTGGACAAACCTGACCACGATCTCTCCGGTGACCTCCCGTAAGGCGACAGCCTCTGCCCAGCGGGAGAAGTAGTCGGTTGTCGCCAAAATGTACTTGCAGCCTGTGGAAGATGCAGGTAAGGGACCCACGACGTCCGTTCCCCACTGGGCGAACGGCCAACTGGGCGCGGTTGGGTGTAACTGCATGGGGGGCCTTCTGGGTATGGTGGCATGCTCCTGACATTTCTGACACGACTTAGCATATTTGCAGCAGTCGTCGAACATTGCAGGCCAATAATAGTCGAGCTTCTTTATTTCAATCTTCATTTTCGGCCCCGCCTGGTGTGCGCCAGCTGTCCCGGCATGGACCTCCTTCATGACCCTCCAGGCTTCTTCAATGGACAAGCATCGGAGGAGTAATTTTTGCTTGGCGTCGGCCACCATTCGGAATAATATTCCGTTTCAGAGCTCATAAGAGTCCTTAATTCTGTCACGCCCCGATGCGGAATCTCGGGACGTACAGTTAGGGGCACGCGAGCAAGAATTTAATATTCCGAACCATTGCAAACCATTGCACAAAAGGTTGGAAAAGGTAAATATCAGAGTTTTATTGATAATAAAATGCTGAGTACATTTGGGTAGACAACTACATTCGAATAGTAATCCAAACTAGAACAACTTCTCACTATTACATAAGGAATACAAACTGACTGAAAAGCTATAAACTAACACTCGTATCACTCTAGTCCATCCCCGACATGGTCATCACCTGGAAAGAGGGGAAAAGTAGGAGTGAGCTAAACACGCTCAGTAGATAACCGTAAGCAGGTATAAGTATTTAACCAATTATTACAATTTACATGAAATGCAGTAAATGAACAAATGTCAACACGATAAAGAACAATATATGATATCGAGAATGTAACACTTTTACCACAAGTAATGATCAAGTAATGAACAAGTATAGCAACTACAAGATAAAGAACTTTGGCCATCATTCAAGTATGTTACACATGTAACCAGGTAATCACGCACGATTCAAGTATCACGAATTGTCATAGACGTAACAAGTCAAGTCAAGTACTCGGGTGCAATGCCTCACCCTGTCATACACATCCCATGGGCTCACTATCGTTTCGGGTGCTCTCCCCAGGACCAGACCGGGCCCTTATGATGCGTTGGCATTTCATTGGATCCATGATCCCCCGTCTAGACATAGTCAATTTATGGCCAATCTAATCAATAGAATTTCTGTCAAGTGTAAGATGAGAGGACGACCCTTGTCTCCTCTGATTCAAGAGTATAACACAACGGAAAACCCAAACTAAGGGTAGTCGTACGGCGAACACCGGGCCGTACTCACACGAGTAACGAGTCACGGAGTCAAGTATGAACGGTTGACAGTAAGCCGTTCGAGAAAAGTAAGTGTATAGATTTAATATACGAACCTCTCGGGTCGTATACGGAGATACGGTTCTAGAAAATCCGTATTTAAGTATAACAATAATTCTAATCATAAGATGAGTTGTGTATAAAATAGTTACCGGAATACAATGACCATTTAACCCATTAAAAATAATGGTTGATTCCGGGCTCGAGTATGACCGAAGGTTAATCAAGGATAATCGGTCATTTTAACAAGTTAAAACGATGGCGATTGGGACATTAGAGGATATACGGTATATGCTTATACACCGTATAGGCCTAAGTTGCCCATTTTATACTTTAAGCAATAAAACACCGGTCTAAATCATGCTTTCTATTGTAGACCATGGATAAATTTACCATTTGGTATCATTTCCTTTCATGGTAACAATTTAGAATTTACCGGATAGAGTGTCCGGTGTAATTTTACATCGGCCAAGACTTGCATAAGTCGACCGTCATACTAATCTTGGCTAATATATACTTAATCTTACCTAATCCTATGTAAACTTGGTTAATCATGCTTAAACATAACTAATTATGCTTTAAACATGACTAATTATGTTTTAAACATGACTAAACATGCTTAAATTTGATCTAATCATAGTTAACGATTTATTAATAACACTAACATGCATTTAGTGTGATTACTAAGGTTTAATCATATACTACATGACCTTAATCTTATTCAGGCTTAAAACAGATCAAACGATGGGAAAACAGCAAGTTTTGGACATAAAGGGTATGACCCTAACATGTCTCTTCACAAAACACGGGTTCCTGTACAACAGGAACGAAAAAGGAACAGTGCCGAATAGGATGGGTCGACCCATGATTGCATGGGTTGTAGAGGGGTTATACGTTTTAAAAACTTGAGTTTTGTGTCTAACCAGTGTTTACAATGAAAATAAAAGTGGATTACAATGCCTTTTAAGCTTAAAACATGATTGAACAATTAACAATCATTACAATAACAGAAATTTAATCTCCTGATGATATGTTATTCATGTGGGTTAACAATTGGTTACTTAACAAGGAATACTATCTACGGATGGTATCATGATCACTATAAACACGATGTAAAACATGTAAAAGCATGATAGCTTCTTGTCTAATGATGCTAACAAGTTCATTCTTCTATGCTTAGATTGGTGCCTTGGTTACCTACCGAAATTAACGGAAGAAGGAGAAGGAATAGAAAGAAGCAAAGGAACTCCTGAAGAACGAAGTGATGAATAGTAAGCTTGCAGAGAGTTGCAGAGCTCCCCACGGCCTATTCTCCCAGCAACTTAACTAACGAGGGAAGCCTTAAGGCTCCCTCCCATATATATAGGCTTTTAAAAGCCACGAGTTCCTCATTCGGGTGGGAATGGTCGCACACGTCGCCGCAACGGGATGACCACAGTGTGGACTCCGTGTTTGCCGACTTAAACACGTTCTCACGTGTTTTATTGAGGTAGGAGATTAAGTTAAACCTCCTTAAAGCTTAGGATTAGCTTAAGTGATTAAGGGTGCTTAGCTCATAAATCCCACTAAACGATTTTTAATGAGTTTGACCCAGAAGACAAAATTACTAATCAAGACGTGATCTTTTAGATTATGATTTTTATGGAATTTTATCACAAGGTTTAATGTTAATCTCCCAATCTTAAGATTAAAATAATAATTTAACCGAATGTTCAACGGTTTAGTCGATAGAGAGAGTTTTTGATTTTTACCGATGAAACTCCAGAAGACAAAGTTGCTAAGAAAAATACTCTCTATCAGATGTGATTTTTGCAGATTTTTCCAAGATAGTTATATTTTCAGGTGAATAGTGTTTTCCGCGTTTTTAAGTCAGGCTTAAATCACTGATTAAGCCATGTAAATGATTTTATTAGGGTCAGGTACAGGAGACCAAAGTGTTTATCATGGTGTTTACTAATTAACTATCATTTTTCAGAATATTTACACGATAGTCAAAAATATTTACTATTTACTATTTACCTCAGTCACTATTCAACATTTACTATTTACGAAATTTAATATTTGTACAGAAACTCGGGGTCTTACACCCTCCCCCACTTAAAGAATTTGGTCCTCCAAATTCACTGGACCAAAATACAGTAAAGGAAAGATAGCTCACCTAGAATAGGTCGGGATAACGCTTCCGTATAGCGTCCTCGGATTCCCAGGTGGCTTCTTCAATTCCACGCCGACTCCATTGAATCTTAACCATTGGTATGGAACGATTCCGAAGTTATTGTTCCTTCCGATCCAGAATCTTTACTGGTCGTTCTTCATAAGACAAGTCCTTCTTCACTTCGAGGTCCGCATGTTGAATGACGTGACTAGGGTCGTACACGTATTTCCGAAGCATAGAAACATGGAACACGTTGTGTACTCCAGCTAGTTGAGGAGGTAAGGCCAATCTATAGGCGACTTCACCCACTCGATCAAGGATCTCAAATGGACCAATATACCTTGGGCTTAACTTGCCATGAATACCGAATCGGCGAATACCTCTCGACGGAGAGACCTTCAAAAATACATGCTCGCCAATCTGGAATTTCAAATCTCTTCTTCTATTATCAGCATAACTTTTCTGCCTTGATTGAGCTACAAGTAACCGGTCTCGAATAATTCGAATATTCTGTGATGATTCTGAGACAAGATCCGGTCCAAGCCATTGCTTCTCGCCAATCTCATCCCAACATAATGGAGAACGACAACTCCTTCCATACAAAGCCTCGAAAGGTGCCATTTGTATGCTGGATTGATAACTATTGTTATAGGCGAATTCTATCAATGCCAAATGATCACTCCAGCTGCCATCGAAGTCAATCATACAAGCTCTCAACATATCTTCCACAATCTGATTTGTTCTCTCGGTCTGTCCATCTGTCTGCGGATGAAATGCAGTACTGAAATTCAGACGGGTACCAAGAGATTCTTGCAAACCCTTCCAGAAATGAGATGTAAATCTCGGGTCTCGGTCAGACACAATGCTGACTGGAATACCATGAAGTCTAACCACTTCCTTCAGATATAATGCTGCTAGTACATCAACCGTCCACTTGGACTTAATAGCTAGAAAATGGGCTGACTTAGTCAATCGATCCACGATGACCCATATTGCATCATAGCCACCTCGAGTCTTAGGAAGACCCATAATAAAGTCCATACCAATACTCTCCCACTTCCATTGGGGAATATCAAGTGGTTTCAATTTACCTGCCGGTCTAAAATGCTCGGCCTTTACTTGTTGACAAACAAGACATCTGCTTACAAAATCTGCAATTTCCCTTTTCATGTTTGGCCACCAAAATGTCCTCTTCAAGTCTTTGAACATCTTAGTGCCTCCCGGATGGATAGTGTATCGGGATCTATGTGCTTCTTCAAGGATCCGATTCTTTATATTAGCCTCATCCGGTACACAAGTTCGACCTTGAAACACCAGTCTTCCATCATTGGCTATCGAGAAGTCAGGTCTGCCACTTAAGTTTTCCTTAATCTCGACTAGCTCGGGATCAATATCTTGTAATAGCTTGATTTCCACTAACAGTTCGGGCTTGAGTTGCATCTGGGAAATCAAAATCCGATCATTATCAATATTGAGATCCAGACTAGCCATCTGGTCCAGTAACTTCCATTCTTGTAACATAAGACTGGATAACTTGGCCACAGGCTTCCGACTTAACGCATCAGCCACGACATTGCCTTTGCCAGGGTGATACTCGATAGAGAAGTCGAAATCCTTTATATATTCCAACCACCTTCTTTGCCTCATGTTTAATTCCTTTTGAGAAAATAAGTATTTCAGACTTTTGTGATCCGAAAATACCGTGAATGATTCTCCATATAAATAGTGCCTCCAAATCTTTAATGCGAATACTACGGCTGCCAATTCCAGATCATGCACGGGATAATTAACTTCATGCTTCCTTAACTGCCTAGAAGAATAGGCAATCACCTTGCCATGCGGCATAAGCACACAGCCTAAGCCAATACCAGAAGCATCTGTGTAGACCACAAAACCGCCTTCACCCGAAGGTAAGGTCAAAATAGGGGCAGTAGTCAAACAATCCTTCAGAGTTTGAAAACTCCGTTGGCATTCAGCTGACCACTCAAACTTGATTTCTTTGCGGGTTAATTTGGTCAAAGGTACCGTAATTTTAGAGAAATCTTGAATGAACCTTCGATAATAACCAGCCAGGCCAAGAAAACTCCTTACTTCAGTAGCATTAGTAGGCTGTTCCCAATTCTTGACTGCTTCCACTTTAGATGGATCCACAGAAATTCCATCCTTAGTAATAATATGTCCTAGAAAAGACACTTCACTCAGCCAAAATTCACACTTGCTGAATTTGGCATATAATTGGTGATCTCTCAATAATTGAAGAGCCGTTCTTAGATGCTCGGCATGATCTTCTTCACTCTTTGAGTAGATCAAAATGTCATCAATAAATACCACGACCCATTGATCAAGATAAGGTCGGAACACATTGTTCATAAGTTGCATGAAAGCTGCCGGTGCATTCGTTAACCCAAAGGGCATAACGACAAACTCAAAGTGACCATATCGGCTTCGAAAAGCTGACTTGTAAATATCATCTTCCTTAATTCTCAATTGATGATACCCAGATCGAAGATCGATCTTAGAAAAATACGAAGCTCCAGCAATCTGGTCAAATAACTCATCAATCCTCGGCAGTGGATATTTATTCTTGACAGTTATCTGGTTGAGTTGCCGATAGTCGATGCACAACCTCATCGAACCATCTTTCTTCCGAACAAACAATACAGGAGCTCCCCAAGGGGAAACACTCGGGCGAATAAAACCCTTCTCGAGCAACTCCAACAATTGCTACTTCAATTCCCGCAATTCCGCAGGAGACATGCGATAAGGGGCTTTAGAAACAGGAGACGATCCAGGAATAAGATCAATAGAAAATGTCACTTCACGCTGAGGCGGAAGTCCTGGTAACTCCTCTGGAAAAACATCTGGGAAGTCTCGGACAATAGGAATGTCCTTAATCTCGGTCTGCTGTTCAGGGGACGCATGAATAAAAGCCAGGAAAGCTTCACATCCACGCCTCAATAACTTATCAGCACGAAGAGTCGAGATAAGAGACACCGGACTAGGATGTTTCACTCCTTTGAAGAATAATCCGGGGTGCTTAGAAAAAGACACCGAACAAGAATTGCAGTGAACATTGACCTCATACTGGGCCAACCAGTCGGCTCCTAGGATTACATCGTAATCCTTCATGTCTATGCAAATCAAGTCGGCTGGAAAATTCCGATCATTCACCATAACTTTACTAGAAGGATAATAATGCTGAATAGCTGAACTGGTCCCAATAGGGGTTGATATCTCTAACGGAGAGTCCATCAAAACAGGTTCTATAGCTAATAACTTAGCAAATCTCCGGGATATAAAAGAATGTGTTGCACCAGTATCAAATAGAACAAAAGCCGGAAAGTCGGATATAATGAGAGTACCTTCGACGAGTCCACCATCCTCGGAGATACCCTTTTCCTTTGTATGAAGAGCCTGGAGCCTGCCCTGAGGCTTCTTAACGTTTAGAGGTTTTGCCGGGATAGCTTGTTCCGATAATAAGGGGCAGTTGGGAATGCGGTGCTCCTTGCTTCCACATCGCAGACATGCACCTTGCTTGCGCCAACAATCCTCCATTTTGTGACCGGGACGATCACAATATCGGCATACGCCTTTGAATGGAACCACAGAATCAGGTTTCTTGTCTTCTTGTCTTGGCGCCTTGCCCTTCCACGAACCAGAACCAGAACTAGAACCAGTACTAGTGAAAGGTCTTTTCTTGTTAGGACCAGTGCCAGAATCAGTCTTATCATTCTTGAGTGCCTTCGGTTGATTCTTCTTACTACCTTGACCACGAATCCTTTCCGTCATTTCCAATGTATCTTCTAATACTTGTGCCTTTCTTACCATCTCAGAATATGTAAAAATTTCTAGTGGTGCCAGTTGATTAATATAATGAAGTCGAAGACCATTAAGGAAACGCTTCGCCTTCATTTTCTCAGTTGAAATGAGATGTCTCGCATAACGAGAGAGTCTTGCAAACTGGGCTTCATATTCTAATACCGATAAGCTTCGCTGCTTCAGAGCTGCGAATTCCGCGGCCTTCTTTTCTTGCACGCGATCAGAAAAATATTTATCATTGAAGAATTCCTCGAATTCCTCCCATGAGACTTGTTGGTCACCGAGAGTCGGTTTAATAGACTCCCACCAAGTACGTGCATCACGTTCCAGTTGGAAAATGGACAAGAGAACACGCTCCTGGTCAGTGCATTGCATGACCTCAAAAATCCTTGCCATCTCGTCGAGCCAGTTCTCGGCTTCATCAGGATCGGTTGAACCAGCAAACCTAGGCGGGTTCATCCCTCGGAAATTCCGATACAATTCACCAGTACCATGAGCTGCGCCATGAGGTGCCGCTCCGGCTCCAGCTCCTGCCTGAGCCAATGCATTCAAGGCTTGCGTAAGTCCTTGAACCGTACGTTGCAAATTCCTCATCTCAGCACGATTGGCTGCCATTTCAAGTACCTATAAGGTAATCCATTGTTCATGAGTCGATTATTATGAGAGAAGAATTCTCTGATGAGAGGAGAGAGAAAGAACTAGAGGAGTGAGACATGATTACGGTTAATAGCTTAACCCGATTTCTACCCAAATCTCACAAGGTCTAGTTTTTCCTAAACTTATAGGAGAGAAGGAAACCTAGGACAATTTTAACCTAAATTTCTAGGTCAATGCGACCTAGGCTCTGATACCAACTAAACTGTCACGCCCCGATGCGGAATCTCGGGACGTACAGTTAGGGGCACGCGAGCAAGAATTTAATATTCCGAACCATTGCAAACCATTGCACAAAAGGTTGGAAAAGGTAAATATCAGAGTTTTATTGATAATAAAATGCTGAGTACATTTGGGTAGACAACTACATTCGAATAGTAATCCAAACTAGAACAACTTCTCACTATTACATAAGGAATACAAACTGACTGAAAAGCTATAAACTAACACTCGTATCACTCTAGTCCATCCCCGACATGGTCATCACCTGGAAAGAGGGGAAAAGTAGGAGTGAGCTAAACACGCTCAGTAGATAACCGTAAGCAGGTATAAGTATTTAACCAATTATTACAATTTACATGAAATGCAGTAAATGAACAAATGTCAACACGATAAAGAACAATATATGATATCGAGAATGTAACACTTTTACCACAAGTAATGATCAAGTAATGAACAAGTATAGCAACTACAAGATAAAGAACTTTGGCCATCATTCAAGTATGTTACACATGTAACCAGGTAATCACGCACGATTCAAGTATCACGAATTGTCATAGACGTAACAAGTCAAGTCAAGTACTCGGGTGCAATGCCTCACCCTGTCATACACATCCCATGGGCTCACTATCGTTTCGGGTGCTCTCCCCAGGACCAGACCGGGCCCTTATGATGCGTTGGCATTTCATTGGATCCATGATCCCCCGTCTAGACATAGTCAATTTATGGCCAATCTAATCAATAGAATTTCTGTCAAGTGTAAGATGAGAGGACGACCCTTGTCTCCTCTGATTCAAGAGTATAACACAACGGAAAACCCAAACTAAGGGTAGTCGTACGGCGAACACCGGGCCGTACTCACACGAGTAACGAGTCACGGAGTCAAGTATGAACGGTTGACAGTAAGCCGTTCGAGAAAAGTAAGTGTATAGATTTAATATACGAACCTCTCGGGTCGTATACGGAGATACGGTTCTAGAAAATCCGTATTTAAGTATAACAATAATTCTAATCATAAGATGAGTTGTGTATAAAATAGTTACCGGAATACAATGACCATTTAACCCATTAAAAATAATGGTTGATTCCGGGCTCGAGTATGACCGAAGGTTAATCAAGGATAATCGGTCATTTTAACAAGTTAAAACGATGGCGATTGGGACATTAGAGGATATACGGTATATGCTTATACACCGTATAGGCCTAAGTTGCCCATTTTATACTTTAAGCAATAAAACACCGGTCTAAATCATGCTTTCTATTGTAGACCATGGATAAATTTACCATTTGGTATCATTTCCTTTCATGGTAACAATTTAGAATTTACCGGATAGAGTGTCCGGTGTAATTTTACATCGGCCAAGACTTGCATAAGTCGACCGTCATACTAATCTTGGCTAATATATACTTAATCTTACCTAATCCTATGTAAACTTGGTTAATCATGCTTAAACATAACTAATTATGCTTTAAACATGACTAATTATGTTTTAAACATGACTAAACATGCTTAAATTTGATCTAATCATAGTTAACGATTTATTAATAACACTAACATGCATTTAGTGTGATTACTAAGGTTTAATCATATACTACATGACCTTAATCTTATTCAGGCTTAAAACAGATCAAACGATGGGAAAACAGCAAGTTTTGGACATAAAGGGTATGACCCTAACATGTCTCTTCACAAAACACGGGTTCCTGTACAACAGGAACGAAAAAGGAACAGTGCCGAATAGGATGGGTCGACCCATGATTGCATGGGTTGTAGAGGGGTTATACGTTTTAAAAACTTGAGTTTTGTGTCTAACCAGTGTTTACAATGAAAATAAAAGTGGATTACAATGCCTTTTAAGCTTAAAACATGATTGAACAATTAACAATCATTACAATAACAGAAATTTAATCTCCTGATGATATGTTATTCATGTGGGTTAACAATTGGTTACTTAACAAGGAATACTATCTACGGATGGTATCATGATCACTATAAACACGATGTAAAACATGTAAAAGCATGATAGCTTCTTGTCTAATGATGCTAACAAGTTCATTCTTCTATGCTTAGATTGGTGCCTTGGTTACCTACCGAAATTAACGGAAGAAGGAGAAGGAATAGAAAGAAGCAAAGGAACTCCTGAAGAACGAAGTGATGAATAGTAAGCTTGCAGAGAGTTGCAGAGCTCCCCACGGCCTATTCTCCCAGCAACTTAACTAACGAGGGAAGCCTTAAGGCTCCCTCCCATATATATAGGCTTTTAAAAGCCACGAGTTCCTCATTCGGGTGGGAATGGTCGCACACGTCGCCGCAACGGGATGACCACAGTGTGGACTCCGTGTTTGCCGACTTAAACACGTTCTCACGTGTTTTATTGAGGTAGGAGATTAAGTTAAACCTCCTTAAAGCTTAGGATTAGCTTAAGTGATTAAGGGTGCTTAGCTCATAAATCCCACTAAACGATTTTTAATGAGTTTGACCCAGAAGACAAAATTGCTAATCAAGACGTGATCTTTTAGATTATGATTTTTATGGAATTTTATCACAAGGTTTAATGTTAATCTCCCAATCTTAAGATTAAAATAATAATTTAACCGAATGTTCAACGGTTTAGTCGATAGAGAGAGTTTTTGATTTTTACCGATGAAACTCCAGAAGACAAAGTTGCTAAGAAAAATACTCTCTATCAGATGTGATTTTTGCAGATTTTTCCAAGATAGTTATATTTTCAGGTGAATAGTGTTTTCCGCGTTTTTAAGTCAGGCTTAAATCACTGATTAAGCCATGTAAATGATTTTATTAGGGTCAGGTACAGGAGACCAAAGTGTTTATCATGGTGTTTACTAATTAACTATCATTTTTCAGAATATTTACACGATAGTCAAAAATATTTACTATTTACTATTTACCTCAGTCACTATTCAACATTTACTATTTACGAAATTTAATATTTGTACAGAAACTCGGGGTCTTACAAATTCTGATTAGCCTGATCTTCTCTTCTCTCTGCTTGGGCAGCTGCTGGTACTTGAACCACTGCATCAGGGGGTCTCTCCAGTCAGGTAGGCCGACGGCTTCTACTGTGGTGACTTCTAGCTCTTCTTCTTCTGGTTCTTCTTCTATCATACTGGGCATCTGGCGCTGATTTATTACTTGGATACTGAGAGATCCATCTGGAGGCACTGCCAGTGAGCTTGCTAGTTTTGCCAGGGCGTCGGCTTGTGCATTCTCCCCTCTGGCGACATGGCCTATCTCAAGGAGGTAGAACCGCTCCATGAGTCTCTTTGCCTTAGTGTGATAAGGGAGCAGCTCAGGTTTTCGGACATCAAACTGTCCCTGGACCTGCTTGACGACCAGCAGCGAGTCGCCGAATACTTGGAGCATTTTGATCTCCATTTGGAGGGCCACCTGAAGGTCGATGATCAGAGCTTCATACTCTGCTTCATTATTTGTGCAGGGCTTGCTAATGCAGCAGGAAGTGTGCATCACTTCTCCGTCTGGCGATTTGAGGACGATGCCGGCTCCGGTCCGTACCTTGGCGCGTCCGGACGGGGTCGCTTCTGTTCTCGAAGCCCCGTCAAAGTATAGCTGCCAGATAGCTTGTTGGACATGATCCACCTCCAGTGTCTCATCCTCGGGTAGCTCTGTGGCCAACGGGGAGTCTTCGGGCACAGGGTGTGCTGCGAAGAAATCCGCGACGGCTTGTCCCTTAACGGCCTTTTACGGCACGTAGGTGATGTCAAACTCCATGAGCAGCACGGCCCATTTGCCAAGGCGCCCCTTCGGGACAGGCTGGGAGAGAATGTGCTTGATGGGGTCAGCCCTGGATATTAAGCACACTTCATGGGACAGCATGTAATGCCTCATTTTCTTGACTGCGAAGACCAAAGCAAGGTAGACTTTCTCTATCGGAGTGTACTTGGCCTCCGCTCCCACCAATCTCCAGCTGAGGTAGTAGAGCGCCTGCTCCTTTTCCTCATCATTATTCTGGGCGAGCATTGCCCCCAGTGAATATTCGGTAGCCGCTATGTAGAGAATAAGCGATCTGCCTTTGACAGGTGCCCCCAGGACTGGTCTTCTGACGCATCCGCAGCGGGACAGAGCTCTTTTCGTTATGAGTGGGCCGCCTCATGACCAGCCGAGGGGCCGTGTCGTGGCGAACTGGGCTTGCCGGGGGCGGTGCAGGCAGGGGTGTCACATCCCTCAGACGAACACCGGGGCTGGGTCGAGGGACGTGTACTCTTATATTCCTTCTAGTTGCAGTCTGCCAACCTCCTTGATCTTGAGCCGGGGCCGTGATGAAGGTCTCATAAGTGGCGCGGGCGCATGCCTCCACCCACTCCTCAGGCAACTCCTGGTATAGTGAGACCATGTTGACAGTGGAGGTTATGCTGGGCAACTCATGCGGTTGCGGGGGGTCTACTCTATGCTCCCCCATGTCCAGCTCCCCATTCTTGATTAAGGATTCAATAACATCCTTGAAGACATAGCAGTCTTCAATGGTATGCCCGAGCACTCGGTGGTACAGGCAGAAGCGCGGGTCATCCTTTTTCTTTAGGTCGCCTGGCCTTTTCGGCTCTGGCAGTGTAATTTTGTTATAGCTGGTTGCCCATTCGAACAGGAGCTTGGACTTATCCCGGGCGAAGGAATATAGCTTGTTTCTCATCTTCTCCCTCAGTGAGGGGCCCTCCCGCCGTTCTGTGGTTCTGGGCGGAGGAAGGTTGGCAGCCCCCTTGGCTTTCTCTTTCTACTTTTCAAAAGCCTGGAAATCTAATGTGTGCACCTCAGGGGGAGCTGGCTTCTTCTCGGCCTGCCTGGCTCTTTGGCTTGACATGGCCGGGGTGGAGGAGTATCGGGCCAAAAATGACTCGATCTCTGCTACCACATTGTTCAGGCGGTCAAATGTCTTGACTTCAGTGCCGATCATCCTTTCCAGGATTTCTTTCTTCAAGTTCTGCTTGCAGATCTGCACTGCATCCTCCTGGTGCGGGGGACGCCTGCACCTCATGCTGAGGTTCCTCCATCTTTTGATGTAGTCGAGGGCCGACTCATCATTCTTCTGCCTTGTGGCATAAAGCTCTGCCACGGTGACTTCCCGTTCTGCGACATAGAATCTTTCTTTGAACTTCTTCTGCATATCGGGCCAGTCAGCGATCAACCCGGGTGACAAGCTGGAATACCACTCAAAGGCAAGCCCGGTAAGTGTTGAGCCGAAGAACTTCAGGAGGTAGGCTTCATCAGCAGCCACATCTCCCATGACGTTCACATAATAAGCAATGTGCTCCCTGGGAGACCCTTGCCCATTGAACTTTTTGAACTTGGGTGGCTTGGTGATGCCGATCGGCAACTTCTTCGCAGCATGGTGAGCCGGGTAGGGCACCCGGTAGACGTCAAATGGCATCTGATCCCCGTCACCTCTCTCGGCCAGTTTCATGTCTATCATCTGTTCCAGCATCAACCGGCTAACTGTTGCCGGGTCGACCGGACTCGGATAAAAATGAGCAGGCTGCGCGCTCGGGGTGGCCAGCACGGTCGCCTGGGGGGCCATGAGGGACCCTTGGGAAAGTGAGGCCTGTGGCGGGGCCGGTGCGGTGTAGTGTGCCTGCTGCAGGGACACGTCCCCGGGAGGGTTGAGGGCTGCTGGAAGGGCTGCTTCTGAAGATTGCCCCCTGTCCCTGGGTGCTTCGGGTAAAACCTCGATCTGCCAGGACATCGGGGGCGGTGTGTTCCGTTCATTCAATTGCTTTTTAAGTGACTCAATTTCTTGCTAGAACTGCTGCATCATGAGCAGCATTGTAGGGTCAGCTGTGGGGAGACGGGGCATGCCCCCCGTCTCTTCGGCCGGGGCGCCCTCGGATGATGTGGAGGGTCCGCCGCTCGTGTCACCGGTGGTGACCACGTTGGCCGTGAGGGCTGCATGGGGCTCTTCAGGTAAGGTCCCTTCGGCGCCTGTGGGTGTCGCGCTGCCTGCCGCTCTCCCTCTTCTAGTAAGGGGTCCCGGCCTGGCGGCAAGTCTGGCCATCTCTTCCGGATCGGCAGGCAAAGCCCCATACCGACCGTGAACTCCTGCCATATTGCAGGTGAAGGTTTGCCATCTCTTGCTTCTCTTTGTCGCCCTCCTGGATGATCTTCCCTGGAACACCAGCCTGTTGAAGACCGACCGTCGGAGCGGCGCTTCCTCCCGGACAGGGGACTAGCGCTGCTCCTCCGAGCGGTTCCTCGATTCTGCGCTGGGCGCGGGCCGGGCTCCTTCTTCCTAGAAAGCGGAGGCCATTGCCCCCAGCAGTCTCTGGCGACCGGCGGGGGTGCTACTCAGGCCTCGGAGGTAATTCCTCATAGCCTGCTCGATCCCTTCCCACTCCTGGTCAGGGAGATCAGCCTGAGGTTACATGTCGATGACAGCGGCAGGAGGAGAGTACGCCCTGAGTGCCGGGCGGGCGGCATTGTGTCGGCGCCCGCAGTGACGGCGGTGAGCTTTCTCGGGCAGCACCGTCATGACAGGTGCAGGTCGGCGAGCCGGGGTCGTGAATTCGACCTGCTCACCTCCTCGGGCCCGTCTCCGGCGGCAAGTGCTTGGTCCCGCCTGGGCGGGCGCAGTGGGTTGGACCTCCTTGGGGACCCAGACTTGCTTCAGTTTGGCCGGCCTGTGAACCGGCGCAGTCTTCGGTGAGACGGCCACGGCAGCGGGCATCACCCTCCCCTTCAGCTTCTCCAGTCCTTGAAAGGAATTGTGGACTGGGACAGTCGGGATGACACGGTCCGGTGTCACCTGGGACCTCTGCCCATCCAGGCGGACTCGGAGGGCCCCGACAGTCATAGTTTTCCCAGAGTTGGACGTGCGGCGCCCAGAGCTGGCGCCAGCTTTGCTCCTCCGGAGCCTTCTTCGGTAGGATGCCGACCCTTGGTGGGATGGGCCGGTGGTTTGGTGCACGTGGTGCACGTTGCAGCTTAGCGTCGTTGCTGGGACGCCATTATTGTTCTTGGCCACAGCTCGGCCGGTAGCAGCTTCAGTGGCCCCCGGAGCGGGAGCATCGGTCTGGGGCTCCTCGGGCGCCTTCACATCGAGGATGTCGAGAAAGGCCACCCCCAAGAAGTTGGGGAAGCCCACAGTGGGAGGGAAGCTCCCGAAGTTGAGGGGGACCGCCAGGTAGCCGCCTCGTACGTGGCTCTCAATGGGTTGAGGGCCGCAAGTGACAGCCATCGTTGGCACCATGCTGCAATTCTTTCTCTCCTGCATTAGAGAAAGTAACGCAATTAGTATTAAAAGAAGGGGGGCCGCAGGGCCCCGGATTCCGGCAAAGAGATGAAGGGTGGATTGGTCCCACCGGGCGTGCCAGACTTCTGGACGCACTAAAATTCGCCGGGTGCGGGTGTTTCGTCTATTGAGTGCGTGGGAGTGCCAGTCACCGAAGTGACAATTTATTCGGGCTCCGAAGAGCCCATGGTGCGCTCGACCTGACTTCGTCAGACGATTGTGTGGTTCGTGTCGGGACCGAATCCCGTCGCGCCGTAAATGTCACGACGTCATTTACATCCCCCATACGAGGGAACACCCTTGATTAATTGCTGAAATTAGGGGCCCTGCGGCCGAAAAGAATAACACTAATTGCGCAAAGGAAGAGGCAGGAATAGATCACACCAAAGGGTCCGCATCGGGATACGAGCCATCGGCCATGTCGGTCACTCATGGACCTTTTCATGTTCGGACATGGGTCCGTGATAGAAACGCGACGGGAAAATCGGGGACGAATCCGTTCAAGTGCATGCCGAATGCACGGCGACCTTAATGACGGCCCGGAAGGACCCGATGGCGAGAAACGAATCCGGTCTAATTGGAGTGTTGGCCCAAGATCAGGTTGGGGCCTGGCCATGTCAGGATGATTCCCAAGACTCGGGCCTGGCCTGAGAGGGCGACATTATTGTTCCTTCTGCGTCGAGTCACGAAGAGAGGGGGCTGCAATGTAGAATTATTAATACATTATATTGTTTTATCATTATTGTTCTTGTTACTCCGTTGCTTATTCCTCTTTCCGTATCTGTTCCGGGTGATTTCCCTCATCTTACTTACTGTCATTATTACTTTTTTTATTATTATTATTGTCACTTATTTCATTCATTTTTTTTATACGGATCTGTTTAGGTTTATTTATTCATCATGATTTTTATTGGCTTGTTAGTTCTGCCATTATGTGCCCATATATACATATATATATATATTCATGTATTATTTTTTTTGGGGAGAGTTGACCCTTGGCGGGTTGAAAGGGGGGCTAAAGGGAGTGTACCGCTGAGGAAAGGTGGGCGGAAAGTGTACCGGCGAAGAGCTGGATATGTGTGCCGTTGAAGGGCTTAAGGTGGGTGCCGCTGAAGGGCAATGATTGGAGGGTGTACCGGTGAAGGGAGAAGAGGGTGCACTGGAGAAGGCTCGAAGTCTATACGTTGACGGGCTATTGCGACACGAAATCTATACATCGACTGTTCAAAGTATGTTCATGGGCTGTATTCATTAACCCAGAGTCTATACATCGTCTATTGAAGTCTACACATTGGCCAGCTCAAAAATCTGTACATTGGCCATTGGCTGCAGCTCAGAGTCCATACATTGGCTATTGGCTGCAATTCAAAGTCTATACATCATTTATTAGAGTCTATACATCAGCCAGCTCAAAGTCTGTATATTGCAGCTCAAAGTCTATACATTGGCCAGCCCAAAGTCTATACATTATTCATGAAAGTCTATACATCGGCCAGTCCAAAGTCTGTACGTTGGCCAACTCAAAGTCTATACATTATTCATGAAAGTCTATACATCGGCCAGTCCAAAGTCTGTACGTTGGCCAACTCAAAGTCTATACATTATTCATTGGCTGCAGTTCAAAGTCTATACGTTGCAGCTCAAAGTCTATACATTGTCCCTGAAAGTCTATACATCGGCCAGTCCAAAGTCTGTACGTTGGCCAACTCAAAGTCTATACATTATTCATTGGCTGCAGTTCAAAGTCTATACGTTGCAGCTCAAAGTCTATACATTGTCCCTGAAAGTCTATGCATCGGCCAGTCCAAAGTCTGTACGTTGGCCAACTCAAAGTCTATACATTATTCATTGGCTGCAGTTCAAAGTCTATACGTTGTCCCTTGGTTGCGGCTCGAAGTCTGTACATTGCTCATTGCTGTGTTTGTACGTCAATCTGCCAAGTCTATACATTGAGTTTGAGACGGTGGATGAGGGTGTACCGGCGAAGGGAGGGAGAGACAATGGAAAGGGGTGTACCGCTGGGGAATGGAGTGTGCCGCTGGATGCAAAAAGGGGTGTGCCGCTGGGGGTAACAAGGGTGTACCGCTGAGGGTAATGAGAGTGTACCGCTGGGGCTAAGCAGGGGTATACCGCTGGGGGGTTAGGATGGGGCGGTAGAGTGTGCCGGCGAAGGGCCAGATGAGTGCACCGTTGAAGGCGTTGAGGGAAGTGTGCCGGCGAAGGGGAGAATGAGGTAGTGGGAGAGGGATGAAGGTGTACCGGTGAAGGTTATTGGAGTGTGCCGCTAGGGTCACAACAAAGCATGCCGGTGAAGGTTGGGATCTTCTATTATTTATTTTTAAGGCTTTTCTTTTCTTCGTTTATTGATTTTTATATAGTCTTATATAAACTTCTCCTTTCCTTGGTTCTGTTCAGCCTTTTTGCTCTCAAGTCAGACGTCTGATATGCTATGTCGTTATTCAGTTCTTCTCACGCTACCGGCAGTGGCTCGATTAGTCGGAAAGTTTTATCGTTGATCGTTATGTTCGTTTGTTGCTTCCTTTTGCCTTTTTAACATGTTGTTATTTTCTGTCAAAAATTCGGCAGCACCTCCCCTCTACCCGAACGTAAGGAAGGTAAAGGGAACGTGTCCACATGGCGTGGCGGAACCCGACAACTGGAGGTGGGCTCCCGGAGGCGGCAACACCTTTATAGAACCTCGGAAAACACGAAGAAAACGATGAACGGGAGGCTTCTAATACTAGACAGGGTGGACGGAGGATTGGCCAAGGCGTACCGGCCAAGGACGAGCATAGGGTGTGCCGGGCTAGGAAGGCTAAGGGCGTACCGCTGAGGCACAAAAGGGGGAGGTGTACCGCTGAGGGCTATTATGGGGTGTACCAGCCAAGGGCCGAAAGAGTGTGCCGCTGAGGGCCACTATGGGTGTACCGGCCAAGGGCTGAAAGAGTGTGCCGCTGAGGGCCACTATGGGGTGTACCGGCAAATGGCTGAGAGGGCGTGCCGGAGAGGCGTTAGGCTGAAGAAATCAAGGATGCACCAGCTGGGAAGGGCCAAGGATGTGCCGGCCAAGGGCTGAGGGCCATCGGTGAAGTGAAGTTAAGGGGCGTACCAGTGGAGGAAAGCCAAGGGCTACTGGCTACTGGGTGTTCTGGAAGAGAAGGAGGGTCTCCCTCCCCTCGAGCAGATAGGTACAACTGATGGCCATAGGAGAGGGCAAAGAACCCATGAGGCCAAGGATCATATAGGAGGAATCACGTCCCTACGGGGACTCCAAAAGCATCGGAGAAATAGAGAAATGGAGGAAAAACGAACAACGCATCATACACCATGAAAACTGGCGTAAACCAATCAGAAATAACAGAGAAACCCAAGGAGGGTGATTTTCATTCATGGGGAGCAAGGGGCCGTGGCCATCCATATACATTGTCGAGCACGCCTCAGTCAAGGCTACGGGCAAGGAAGAAAACCAAAATACAAGATGAAGGGAGGAAGAAAACAAGGAAAACCACGGAAGGGAAAGTGTTGGGGATTGAAGCAGGGCCGAGCGTCCACTGCTCATTCCCCCGCACCTTCCCCTGTTACATTCAGCCCTCCTTCTCTCTTACTCTCTCTTCTGCCCGGTGGCCGTCGGAGGAGACTCACGCCGGAGCCCTTCTTCTTCTCCCCTCTCTTCTCTTCCTCTCTTGCGTATGTCTCTCCCTCTGTCTGTGTGTGTGTTCCTCTCCAGCCTCTCCTTCTTTGTTTCTACCGGAACGGGAGTCGTTTTATACTCCCAGCCGCGGGAGCTTCTGAGCACGGCCGTCGAAGGCGGGAAGCAGCTCCGTCATGATGGGGTTTGACGTCTTCTGTCCTGGCTGTCAGGGGAGTAGCCTGCGTGGCCCAACGATTGGTTGACACCTCAGGGAGCTCACTGCGCGCCAAGGACGCGTAGGGCATGGGCACCACGTCGTTCAGCCGTTGAAAAGGCTTAACGATGTGCCGCTGGTGGGCTGAATAAGTGTGCCGTAGGAGGGCCAAAAGGGCCTGCCGCAGGAACACCCAACGGGCGTGCCGCTGAAGGCCCAGAAGAGTGTGCCGCTGAGGGCCCAAAGGGGCGTGCCGCTGAGGGCCATGGGGCGTGTGCCACTGAAGGCCCCTCTCTTGGGTGTGCCATTGAAGACCCTGAGGGGTGTGCCGCTGGGGACCCCCAGGGGTGTACCATTGAAGCCCCTGGGGGTGTACCGCTGGAGCCCAGGATGGGCGTGCCGCTGAAGGCCCTGGGGGCTGTGTGCCGCTGAAGGCTCCCTCCCTGGGTGTGCCGTTGAAGACCCCCCCCCCCCAAGGGGGTGTGCCGTTGAAGCCCCCCCCCCCCTTGGGTGTGCCGCTAGGGCACCCAGGGGGTGTGCCGTTGAAGCCCGAATGGGCTGTGCCGCTGAAGCCCACTTGAGCCCGTCTCGAACACGACTTGTGGCCCGTTTGATTTCCTTCGAGGCCCATGGATTGTGGGCCCCCCCTTTTTTTGTGATTGGTTTCTCTCCAGCCTCTCTTGATTCTGGAGATGGCTTCACGGCAGTGTGGACATTTGGGGGATCCTGATGACCAGTCTCTCTGGGGCTTCTTCACCCAGTGCCGTTGTTGATGCCGAGCCGAGCATGATATCGATGTGCAATTTTTGGTGTCCACAGACTCGGCATTTTCTTTATTCATATATACTTCTTTATGCCGCTGCTAGAGAGCATGTTAGGATAATCTAGCTCGCTATATTTTTATATCACCGCTGCTGCGAGAGAGAGCGAGACCGTCCCGTGATCCGATCCAGACACAAAATTGTGAGTTGACCACCCTAGCTCTAGCCGGTTTCTCAACCGTGCACATCCAACGCTTCCCTCTATAAGGGGCGATCGCGAGCTTGTTAGAGCCCGAGGATCGCATCTCCATTTGGAGTCGAGTCTGTGGTCCGTCCCACATCAATTTGGTATTAGAGCGAGTTTGAGTCTAGGGTGTCTAAAGTGTCATTAATGTCATTAGCTTATCTAAGTCGTGTCTAAGTCGTGTTTAGGGTCATCATTATTTTAAAACAAAAAAAAGTGTACTTTGGGTCACATTTGCATCCCTTTACCCGGTATATAAAAAGGTGTTGTCCGAACGTTAGGCTACGCCTATCGAGAAGGCCGCACACTTGCGCAAGTGATCTTCGGATCGATTAACTCCGCCCCGTACCGAGTCTTGGTGTCTTGTCCTTAGTGTGCATGCATTCCAAACCTTGCACAGTCGGTCTAGTGTCTTGTCTAAATGGCCTTGCATATCAATTCCTAGGGATACATTCCCATCTTTTCGACACCAATGGCCAACCCATGTCGACCCGTCCAAGGTGATAGGTCCGTGTCCGAGTACATTCGGGACTATGATAAGTACCGGATGGAATATGGATTTGGAGAGGATAGCATCACGACTGCCTTAGAGTTCCGGGAAGGTTTGCGGTTTCACTTCCAAATTGAATGCCTTGTCCGCGACACGTTCTCTCTGGCACAGGCCTATAAGGTCGCTCTAGAAGTCGAACCATTTGAGTCTCGATTTTCTCGCTCTAGAGGTCGAATCCTTTGGCAAGCATCTACCTCCCAACCGAGTCCCGATCCGGTCGGACCGCCTACACCATGGTCTTCCCCACCTCAGTCGGGAGACTCCTTCCCTAGAGCTCCATTGCCATCTACTTCCGAACTTTATTCGGAACCATCTTGTTTGGAGCCACCAAAACCCGAGCCACCCGTGTTTCTTACGGGAACGCTTTTCATAGTCGAGCCGCTTCTTCGTTGGCTCAAGGATGGCTTGGTCCCACCTCCCTTCCTATCTATGGACCCCACACTACCTCTAGTGCCAAGCAACTCATTTCACACCACCTTCCGGTCTAGTCACTATGTGGACACATTGGACGACCTTCTTAAAGGGTTAGACCGGCAGTTGACATTTACGCATTTATTGGCCCGAGGCTTCGACCAACCCACTAGTCGTAACTTCACCCATCCGACCATAGGGTCCATTACCTCCGTATGCACCGTGGGTTGTGTTACCACGGAGGTTCTTCTACTTCTCCCGCTACCGGACGAGCCCGACTTCATTACTTTTCGTCCGAGGGAGGAGTCCTATCTCCTCTGCACGGTCCCATCTATCACGATGGATGGAGGTAATCATCACCTTCATGAATTTCACCCATGGGACTATGTAATGGAGGAATCAAAGGGCCACACATTCTTGGACCCATTCGACCCCTTCTCTAGTGGGCCTAGTGATCCATCACTTCCATTCTACCTTGTCGGGGAAGTCCACTTTCATACCCCTTTCCTACGGGCCGGGTCCTCCATACCCACAAAGCACGTCCACGATACACCTACATCCGGCTCACCTATCCCTCTCGAGTCTCCCAAATCCAATAGGCAGACGCATGTTAGGAACAAAGTAGGGTGTCTAGGAGCCCCACTTTCCGCCAACCATCGAGTACATCTAGTGTATGCAAGGCACATATTCGGGTGTCCTGGTCCACCCTCGCCTATGCGTAGGTCGGACTAACATTAGGTGTGTCTAGGGTCTCGTGTGTTTATACATGTATGTGTCAAGTCAAGTCGGTCTTTGTATGCTCGCGTTGTTAGCCCTTTCGACTTTGAGATTTGTCGGACATTGGGATCGGTTCTACTTCATCTCGGATCTAGTCACCTACAGGGACTCAGCGGTGATTCCTAGTGAGTCTTTGAGCCGCCACCTCCCCTTTTGAGAGTGCCCCACCCGGAGTGTCCACCTCTAGCCCATAGCATCTTGTGCATATCGAGTATATATGGAATGAGCAGGTGATGGTCACTTGGAGTGGAGCATACCCGCGCTACTTGGCACGGTGACAGATCCGCCGGAGTACTCGAGCAGCCGCACCTCTTACTCGACGGGGTCGAGTTCCTCCCACCCGGGGAGAGTTGATGGGAATCGACGCCGAGCATGTATATTTTCTTTTGCATTTATGTCATTTAGTTTATTTTTATATCCATGGGAAAGTATATATGCAATTGTAAGGCTTTGTAAGCCAATGCGTCATTCCCTTGGATTGTGTGAGTTTTTGTGTAATTGTGTAGTAGGTCCAGCTAGGGGGGGCCCTCCCCTTTTCCATTGGTCCATGTCATCCTTGTAGGGCTGGTCAACCCTCCTAGGTGGCATCTAGAAGCTTTGACAAGTCAATTGTCCACATGGGAGACAATGGTTCCAAATTTTCAAAGGGTAGGCTACCTACCCATTCAACCCTCTCTCATAGTCAAGGGGGCGCCCCCTCCCACTTGGGTTATTTTATTTTTTGTGTGTGTTGGTCACATTTAATCCAGGCCATCCCTTCCCCATCCCTAGATCCAATGGTGGAGATTGAATTTGATGTGTAGCATATATATACTTGTATTTTTCCATTTAGAACAATTAATGAAAGAGAAAAAAGTATTGTGCAAGAGCCCCCTTGTGAGAATTTCGACCCCCCCTCTCTCTTTCTCTGGTTTTCTTCATCCCCAACCCCATTTCTAGAGTGGTATCCCTTATATCATATTCTCTTCACCTCTGGTAATCATCTGTGCCGCCGCCGTTCGTGCCGCCATCGAGCCGCCGCGAAGCTATCGTCGGTGTTCTGTCCACACAGGACAGCCAGCTCTTCCACGAATTTCTACAATCAGCCACGAGCTCCTCTTGAGCTAAAATTTTTAGGAGGTGTTCCAGAGGTGTCAACCACGATCCACAAAAATTGGTTGGTCATAAAGCTTCCATTTGATAATTTCCAATTTTCGTCCAACTACTCTTCCCAGATCTGTCTATTTTCAGACCAGATCTAGACCTACCCTGAGTTTCCCATCTTCGACCCATGTTTTGATTTTTCTTAGAGCCCCCAATTTTACTGGGAGTTCTGTCCACCTTCTTCTCCACCTCCAATTTTTCGTGGAATTTGGAAAGCTCATTTCATATTTTTAGAAATTCCCTTTCCGATCCATCTACAGTTCTGTCAGCCTGTTTCCAGATCAGACCACTAGTCAGTGCAAAATTCATAGTAAATCGTAGCCTCCACCAATCCCTCCACAAAAAATATTACCATTTTTCTCTCTTTCCCTTACTCAACTTTCATGAAGAAGTCGATATCTGATTCGGAGGTTTGCTTTACGGTCAAAGGCAACACTCAGGAAACTCCCTGCTATTCTGAGAGTTCGGGTACTGTACAACAGCAGCTTCAAAAATAGTTAAGGCCCAGATCCGTGAAGATCCAGCTTCTCTCTCCAGTTCTATCTTGAAGGATTTCTAAATAGCTTTCCAAAGGTACCTCCTGATCGGCGATCTGACATCGGGATTGGTCGCAGCGAGCGATCTCGCCGGAGCGCGCGCCTGAAAATAGAAGTTGCAGATCCGTGGGAAGTTTTTTCGACGGGTGTCGATCGGAGCCGCCCGGCCTCCGACCGGCATTCCAGCGCGCCGCCATCCCAGGGAGCGATCCTCCGGGCGTCCCCCCACTACAGCGGTGCCACCGGGTCCCACACGGCCCCTCCGGCCAGCACGCGGGCCCCACGGTCGCGAGTACGTGTGCTGCCGAAGCTACGCGAGAAGCCGCCCGTCAACCCGAAATCGGTCCTCCCGGGCCCACTTGTGTAGCCCTTTACCTCCCTGCGTGGAGTGGGCAATATTTCATTACTGTCATTATTGTGTAATATTTGTTCCGGGAGTACGAGTTCGGCCGGGTCCGTCTTCCCCACCCCGAGAGCGTGGAGGTATCGTGTTCGCTTCCTTGACTCGGTATTTGCTTTATTCATATATACTTGTTTATGCCGCTGCTAGAGAGCATGTTAGGATAATCTAGCTCGCTATATTTTTATATCACCGCTACTGCGAGAGAGAGCGAGACCGTCCCGTGACCCGATCCGGGCACAAAATTGTGAGTTGACCACCCTAGCTCTAGCCGGTTTCTCAACCGTGCACGTCCAACGCTTCCCTCGATAAGGGGCGATCGCGAGCTTGTTAGAGTCCGAGGATCGCATCTCCATTCGGAGTCGAGTCCGTGGTTTGTCCCGCATCAGCAACGGCACTTCATGACTAAGTCTACTACATTTCTTTGATGAAGGACTTAGTTTCTCAGTGAACACATAGCCATTGCTCTGCCTTGAGCATTGAAACACAGTTTGTGACATGTGCTGTCCTTTGAAATTTTTCAGATCATTCTATGTTTAAGGACAATACTTGTGACGACCCAAGATCGGGATACCGAGAAGAACCCGATACCATTCAAATCCTGACCCGCCGCCCACGAGCCGGAGGGCTCGGAAGGGCTAAAAGGAGTGTGGAGGTACAAAGAAATATGAAATAAAGCAGGGCAATTCAATAATTAACAGAAATAAATAAACAACTACAACAGAGTCCAGTCCAACAAAAGTATAGTCAAAGGCATGGAAATTTACCCAACACCGAGTGAACATTCGGCCAGGCGAGCTGGCAACTAAGAACCTCTGCACAGCACCCTCGAACCTCGAGGAAGAACCGCCATACCTGAAAAGAACGGGTGAGCCTCCTATCACTGGCTCAGTAGGGGTCCCGTGGAACCCCAACCGTACACAACGGCGGTAGCGGAAAGCTGCAACGACAGCAGGAACAGCAAATCGGTGGCCGATAAAAACTCGGCACTACAGCTACTCCTATTGTACCTAAAAACACGCCCCGAGCACACAGTCAGGGAACCACCGAACCAACGAGAGAAACCTTGGCTACGCTACCAGAAGAAACATCACGACAACGCTGTCGTGGACCGGACACTGCCTTGGAAAAACCATCGGTGATGCTCACCGGAACCCTAGACCTCAACCTCGGGAACACACCCGAAAATTGCACGCAAAACCACGTCTCGTAGACGGAAAGCGAAAACTCAAGTCACAAGAAACTCACGTCACGTGACAGGAGCACTGCCCACCAGAAGCAAGGCCAGATGCGTCCATTGACGACTTAGTCGGCAACCTCAGGTGTCTCGCTGCGATGCCCCAGGCAGAGATTGAGACACCATACAAGTAACCAGAAACATAAAACAAGGACTAGCTGGGGTCGCGCTCGTCAGTGCGTGTCCGACTGCCCCCAACTACGTGTGCACACATAGACCATGCGCCCTTGGTCAGATCCTCTAGCTGGTTCTTCCCCCGAAGCCCGGACTCAGGCTGCGCGTGGGGGCCCTACGGTAACCCGCCTAAAAATCATCTCTCTTGGGTAACGCTCTCCACCACTCCCAAGTGGCTCCGCACACGCGTGCGCAGGAAAGATACATCTAGTGGCAGGTCACTCAACGTAAACGCGGAATGCCACACATGCACCCATCACGAGTAACATGGAGTAATAGGTGGCTCGGAGCCACCCGACTCTGGTCAGTCCACTAGACCTAATATCCCAACGGTCCTTGAGTCACAAGACTCGGGGTCAAGACCGTTGTGCAGGACAGCCCTAGGCCGTCAATCTAGCCTATCCCTAGGTGTGAAACTACGGTAGCACGAATACCGAGGTGGCTCACAAGCCGCTGAGTTGATCGCTCATCCAAGGATCACACGAAAAACCTCCAGCCCCAGGCTGGTTAACTGGACTCACGGTCCAAGGCCACACACATGGCCCACTCGAAAACCACCTTCCGGAGGAACCCACGCCGTGCGGGGAAGGCCCACCGCACTCATACCGACCCACATCGACTCAATCTTGCGAAAACACAGAAGCCCCGAACGCGCGGGGTCATCGGGACCCCCAAGACCCATGGGCACCCTACTCGAGGTAACTCGGTACATCCAGACACCCCAAAATCATGGACACAGAACCCCCGGGGTGTCCGGGACATCCACGAGACCAAAGGTCGACCACTGGGTCACAACCGGGTCGACCAGGGATCAACACCACGCAATGAAACACAACTAGCATGAAAAACAGGGTGGCGGTCCTCCCTAGACCGTCACGCACCTGGCGGTCTACCCTGGACGCAAGCCACATCCTAGCGGTCTACCCCTGAACCGCTAAGCCCGGCCTAGCAGTCCAGCCAGGTTCGCGACGCCCCAAACACACCAGACCTCAAGCGGTCATCCCCAGACCGCAAGGCCGCCTAGCGGTCCACAATGGACCGCAAAACCTCGCTTAGCGGTCCAACCAGGACCGCAACACCGAGAAACACACGGACGACTAGGGCATGGAAACGGTCATACCATGGTCGCTAAGCCCTACCTGGCGGTCTCCTCGAGACCGCTAAGCACAGTGGCGGTCTATCGCGAGACCGCAAGGCTCGAACCGACCTAAGGGGACCCCTGCCCTGGCGGTCTCCACATGATCGCCAGGTAGCCTAGCGGTCCCTGGAAGGACCGCTAGGTCGTTCGGAGCGTGAAAATGGCGAATCTCACAAAAACCCCATTCCACCTCCCGTTCACATCTATGTGAAGGGGAAAACAAGGGGAAACTAGTCCCCAACCTCATTAGCACCGAGAGGACCCATTTAAACCCCAATAATATAATCAAAACGCAAGATCTGGCTCACACCCCAAAACGTGCACTTTTCCCTAAAACGCGGAAATAACCCCGCTCGGCTCACCACGGCCTACCAAAATCGCGGGAAAGGAAGAACCTCCACCAAAGATTTCGCGTACCGAGGACGCCGATCTGCAATGAAAACGCCGTTTAAACCCTCGTCGGCTCGCGATCCCACGAACCGCCTCCACCATCGTGATCCTCATCCCGTGCCCGTCGCTCCACTCCCCACGAGCATCGCTGCCCCGTCCTCGTCTCCCTCCGTCGGCCACCCGGAGAAGAGAGGGGGAGAAGAGAGAGGGTGAGGGAGAGAAAATGAGAGAGGGGGAGAGAGAGAAAAAGGGGTTTTGATATATATAAAATTTAGAAATTTTGGAAATTATCAAAAAAAGGAAAAAATACTCCCCACGATCCTCAAAAAATACACAATACGCTGGTAACAACCCAGAGTCGGAGAACACAACGGTTCACCCTACACGGGATTCAGAAGGTCCAACAGGTAAAAATACGCATAAACCGCAAATCTCAATCGAGGACCCACAAAAGCGATCCGAAACCCACGGATACTGATCCGAAGAATATCCAAAAAATTCGAGACGTTACAATACTTACTCTAGGTTGCTCAACCAAGGTTGCCATAGACTTTAAACTTTCAGATTCTAGAAGATTGCACAAGGACACAACATTGTGGGAAGTGGTTGAGATCTATTAAATTCATAATACAAACTGTTTCAGGGAATTTATCATCAAAACTCTAGAAATTTATTAGGCTTAAACCAATAGATTTATTCATGGACAATCACATAGCCTAATAAAAGAAGATTCTTATAAATGATTTGCTCAATTCAATGAATAGATGAATAGATTGGGAATATTCTGAATTTCAGACAGTTCAATGATGCGACGGTAGCCGCAAGTTTTAGAAAAGCTCACAACAATTGAATAGACAGCAAACTCATGGTGACTACAAGAATGGACATAACAATGAGCAGACAACAGATGAAGTCGACTTTGGAGACTTTTTAAGTCGACTTGAGTTTTAAACAAGAGTTGTAGGGACGCTCCACGATAAGGAAGTACGGCCCGTATGTAGGCGCATTGAATGCGCGAGCGCATTCGACGAAAAAATATAGACGTGAAACATTTTGTTTCAGAAATGAAATATTCGTCTCAGAAATGAAACACTTTTTTACTACGGAAATAAATTAATAAAATATTTTATAGAAATATAATATTTTGTTACGAGAATGACACATTTATTTCACAAATAAATACTTGTCATAGAAATAAAATATTTGTTTGGCGATAGAAATAAATTAATAAAATATTTTATAAAAATAAAATATTTTATTTCAGGAATTAAACATTTGTCCCGGCAATGAAACATATTTTTGACTATAAAAATAAACTAATGAAACATTTTATAGAAATAAAATAATTTCTTAGAAGTATGAAATATTTATTATAAGAATAAAATACTACAAAATAAAATATTTTACTATACGAATGAAATTAAATAAAATATTTCAATTCCTATAACAAAGGTTTCATTCAGAAAATGAAATATTACATTCTTACAAAATATTTAATATTTTGTATTTTTTCATGTAGTGCAATCGCGTATCTAATGTGCATGTATGCGGCCGTACTATCGCATAGCATACTTTTCCCTACGAAAACTGTCCTATCACACTTTTTTGGGTCAATGGGAAAATGTGTTATCAGATGATGTGATTTTATGCACTAAATTCGGTACGAAAAATATTATTCTAAAAAAATATGTTGTGTTTGTTTTTGAGTCAAATTTTAAAATTGATAAATATTTATTTGACAAAAATATAATGATTTTCAAAATTTATAATGTTGACCTATTTAGCGTATATTTTCTATTCTTTTTTATTAAAGTGATAGGTACACCATGCTGCACCGTCTATGCATTGAGGCTAACTTTGTAAACGAAATAGGATATGTGGTGTAACTTTGACAAATATGATTATTGCAAAAAAGGGCACTCTTCGTCTACTTCGACAAATCTAAATTTTCCATCTCACTAATTAACCCCCTAGCTAGTGCATCAACCGCAAAACCCAACATTGCACCCCAAATGATTCACTAATTATAAGGACTTTTAATTCTCATATCTTAGTAATTAGATCCTCCATCTCACTGAGGGGGGTTATTGAGATGGGGTTTTTAATTCCCACGATGTGAGAATTAAATTCATGGGTTAGTGAGCCGTATATATGTCTTAACTGGGGAATCGTTATTTCTCCAGGAATCTACATTCTCCATGAAAACAGAGATATAAGAATAAAATCTGGGCATTCATTTCTCACTCAAGATACTTGAGAATTTAATTCCGCGTGCTCGATGCCCTCCACCTCTCCGCGCTCGACCTCACCCATTGTTTCGCGGCCTTATGATGCACGGTGCGGTCAGGGCACAACTTCGTGAGGCACGCCGGGGATGACGAAGACGATGACAAAGGAGGAGATATACATGAGGGTTGAGGAGATCTTCTACTTTGTTCTGATTTGGGTTTGAGAGGGGGGCGGTCTCAATATGTAGGGGTAAAGAATATCGTCTCCATGGAGTTTTAACTGCGGCATCAGCAGCGCATGGTCCCCATCCGCACTAGTGAAGTTGACCATATATAAACATTTTTCTGGCCATACAATACTGAGGGAATGACAGAAGATTTTTAATGAAACATGAAAGACTTAAAGGGGTCTTTTGGCAAATAGATGGATTACGAGGATTAAAACATACTTATGCAAGATTGTAGGGGTTTAAAAGTAAAATTCCCTAATGAAAAATGAAAAATACAATGCAATTAAAGTTTGGACATTTTACAAATATATTCTTCATATAGGAGCTTACTTCTAAAATTGTCTCTTAATTTAATACTACTTTTAATTATTGTTAATATTAGTATACTTACAAAAATATCCTTACCATCACCGTCCATTAACATTTCACAAACAATCTTGTTCAATATATCTTAGTTAGCTTTTAACCCAGTTCTAGAAACATCCAAAATTTTCTTAGTCACCGCTAGACACTATATATATATATATATATATATATATATAACCTCCTTGACACAATGCATCCACTAGCCAAATACACCTCCCTGGATCTATGGGGAATATTTCTGTCCAAGCACAAAATCTTTAAGAATGTGAACAGATTCGCTGCATATCTAACGAAGATTAACCAAAAGATATTTTCAACACGATATTAGTTTAAAGCTGTCATTAAAAATAACGTGAAAAAAGAATGGCAATTCCATAAATAAATTCTCGAGGAGAATGTGATATCAAATAGATATCTTTGGAATTATGTTTGAAAACGTGAGGGCGTACTAATGTTTGAAGAACAGTTTGTACCGATCGTATCGATATTTTACTAGTTCAATATCGTTAAGTATCGGGACGAAAAAAGAGCTTATATATATATATATATATATATATATATAATTTTTAAAAAAATTAACTCAGTTAGTTAGGTGACATGTGCTTGTTGTGTAACACGTCTCTGGGTTAGAATCCGGGAATGTGGAATGTCTTTGAGATTTTAAATTTTTTTCACCGAGAATGTTAGAAAGAAATAAAAAAAGAGTCATGCAACTAGTACGCTTTGAACCGGTGAGTCCTCTATTAAACACAAGATCTTTAACCAACCCACTTACAAAATTATTCGTAATATATATTTATAATATATATATATAGCTGATTCATAGAATTCTTTAGCCTTCTATGTCCTATGGTCATCCTTAATTCGCAATAATTAGCTATTTTCCTCTTCCCTTTTCCCCCTTACAAAGATAATGTTATGTATGGGTGGTGTTGTATGCAGAGTGCGCGTCTGCATGTGATTACAGGTGCTCGAAGACGCACCACAGGAAGTCGTGCCTGTTCTACTGCAACATGTGCTGCAAGAAGTGTCTCTGTGTGCCCTCGGGAACCTAAGGCAACAAGGAGGAGTGCCCCTGCTACAACAACGGGAAGACCAAGAAAGGAGGCCCCAAGTGCCCCTGAAACTAGTCATGTGAACTTAGTGGATACAAAGCAAATATATGGCTACTCATATTAGTTTCATTTTAAAATTCGAACTATTTGATCTTACCCTTGATGAATTATTATATTATTTATTTATATTTAATTTAAATAAAAATTTTAAATTATTTAAATTACAAATTCCACATATTCTACGTAGATTGTTTATACGTCAGTTCTGAGTTACGTTAGTTACGTTGACCTTAGCCCAAATGGAGTTCGACCATTAGCTTTCCCGGCCCAACATGGCCAGCCCAAGCATTCTTCAAAATGAGCCCAGCCAAACGAGTCATGTTTCAATTACCCAGATCAGAGGGGTGGCTTGGAGAGTAAACGAGACGAGTTAAGATAAGTTTTGCGCTGTTCAAGTTTGTTTAATTTATTGCAACATAAGTTTTTTGTTATCAAACTTGAGTTGGTTAAATACCAAATGAATCGAGTTCCATCTGATCAAGCTTGACATTTCTAATGTTCGAGCTCAAAATGAACTCTTTAAGCACTACAAAACCCTAATTCAGGCATCACTTGCCAACCTATTTCAACTAGTAAATAAATGAAATTAGATGAAAAAGGTACGTATTCCATGTAATTATTAAATTATTAATTGATATATATATATATATATATATATATAGTTTGCTATTTCAGTACGTAACGGTACCAACCTGTATCGTCCCGTCCCGAGTCGTGACCGGGACGGCTGGTTCAACCAGGACGATAAATCCTGGAACAGAGTATTCGCTGCATATCTAACGAATATTAACCAAAAGATATTTTCGACACGATATTAGTTTAAAGCTACCATTAAAAACAACGTGAAAAAAGAATGGCAATTCCATAAATAAATTCTTGAGGAGAACGTGCTTGCAAATATATATCTTTTGAATTATGTCTGAAAAGGTGAAGGCGTACCAAGGTTTGATGAATAGTTTGTATCGGTCGTACCGATCTTTTACTGGTTCAATACCGTTACGGATGAAAAAAGAGTTTATATATATATATATAATATATGTAAAATAATTTTAAAATTTTTTTAACTCAGTTGGTTAGGTGATATGTACTTGTTATGTAACACGTCCCGGGTTTGAATATGGGGAATGTGGAATGTCTTTGAGATTTTAAAATTTTTTGACTGAGAATATTAAAAAGAAACAAAAAAACTCATGCGACTAGTACGTTTTGAACCGATGAGTCCTCTATTAAACACAAGATCTTTAACCAATCCACCTACAAAATATCTTGACGCGGACGGCGTCGGAGGAAGGATCGAGGGAAACTCCGGAATCATGAACATGATGGATAACTTACTACCTCGCGCAGCTCAGCCTCACGCCGGACGATCTCACACCGAGCGACGCTCAATCCTCATAAAGGAGAAAAGAGAGAAGGGGAACACAAGGTAAAACACCTTATGACAAACATCTTCATTCTTCATATAACAACATACGTAACACACCCCTTAGCATTCCTTTATATAGGAGAAGGCTATAACATTCATACCATCCAACTTTCACTAATTGTGTTTATACCCAAGTCTAATAAAACAAACTCAACAACCTAACTTTTGACTCTTGGGTTTAAGAAAATTAAAATACAACAACTTTTGACCAACATTGCCTAATAAAACAAAAGTAAATAATACATGTAGTAAATACATGTATTTTACACGCGTACATACTCAATACTCAAATACGTACAAATACACGCAAGTTTCTACTCAGGATGCTGAGTCGTCCTCGTTGTCGGGGCAGTGCGACGTCAACTCCGAGTAGTGGGTCCGATAGTGGGCCCGGTGTCCCCACCAACCCTCCCGGGGCGGCTGGAACTCGACTCCGTCGAGTAAGGGGGAACACTGCTCTGATAGTGCAGCTCCAACAGATCCGGATCGAGGCGCTGGAGATCTTCCTGGCTGATCCAGGAATCATCTGATGGTGGACGGTCCTGCCAGCGGATAAGGTAGAGCTGGTACACCCTGCTCCGTGTAGTGGTCACCTGCTCATCTAGTATCCTCTCAATTTGTTCGCGCGGTGCTCTCAAGGCTGCGGGACGCACAAGTGTGGGCTCACTCTCAATGGGTGGAGAAGGCTCGAACGGGTCACTAGGAATCGTTGTGGGTTCCTTGTAGGCCACTAGGTCTGCCACATTAAATGTAGAGTTAATCTCATATTCGGGAGGTAAGTGCACAATATAAGCGTTGGAGCCAATCTTTCGCACGATTGGGAAGGGACCATCACTACGAGCTTGTAACTTTTTAACGGCTCCCAAGGGGAGTCGTTCGGGGCGGACCCGTACCATAACCAAGTCACCTTCTTGAAATTTGTGGTGACGCCTATGCGAATCAGCTGACTCATGCAGAGTCCTAATGTGCTGTGCAAACTCTTCGGCTGACTTCGACATTCTAGACTCGAGGGGAAGGTTGGGTAGGGTGGACCCAGGGGCAAGCTCAATAGTGTGTTGTACATCACGCATGGGAGGGAGTCGAGAAGGCAAGTCCTCGGGGACGATGCCTTGGAAGTCCTACAGTATTACCAGGACTGCAGTTGGGAATGAGACTCGGGACTCCTTGGGTGTGATGGTGACGTCAACAGCCAAAACAGGGGTACCCTCAGCAACCTCTCTGTTTAGCTCACCGACATTTATGGAGTCAAGGCGCCTAACTAGGTCATGACTAACCTTAGGAGCCTCAGAAACGGGTGTGATAGATGCAGGAGAAGAGGGAAGGGGAGGTTTCCCTTCAGTGGGAGTTTGGGGATTCTCCTGAATTTTGGGAGTTCCAATGGGGGTGGAGGGGGAACTCTTACCCGAGGTCACCTTTGGGGGTGTCGGGTATAACTGAATCGTCCTCCCATTGTGGGAGAAGGAACACTGATGAGACCGACCAAATGTAGCGAGGTCTACATCATAGATCCATGGTCGTCCTAAGATGATGCTCCCGACCTTCATAGGCATTACGTCACATAAGATTTATCCTTGGTAGGAATAGGATTGGATGGGAATGACACATGTGGTGGTGACTGGGATAGAAGTGTCATCGACCCAAGCCACGTTGTATGGCCTTGGATGAGGGTGTGTAGGTAGACCTAAATGGGAGATAAAATCTGAAGAGGCTGCATTGATACAGCTCCCGTTGTCAAGGATTACCTTGCAGGGATGAGAGTTCACCATGATGTAGGTTTGGAAGATGGAGGTTCGACGTCAATCGTCCTTCTGGGGTGTTGAGATGCAACAAACTACCCCCAATCTTTTCTGACTAGAACTCTCGGTAATATCTCGAACCTGCATGTACTCGACATGCGTGCCATCAAATATTTCATCTATTTCCTCAAACTGGGTGATGAGGTTGGGATCGGCCATATATCTCTCCTGATCCATGGGTGTTTATAGAGTTGAGATGCGTTCTAGATGGCCTGATGTATTCCAAGATCAACGTGGCATGCACGACCTCAGACCTAGGTGATGCAATCTTGGGATCAAAAATTAGCAAGCTGTGGACCCAGTTGATATGCAAAGGGTCAATTTGAAGGGATCGGTCAGGAAAAGTGCTCGCCTGTAGATGAAGTAGTCGCTGAACTACCTCCTGATTAATTAGGGTGCCCTAATGTGATAGTCTAGGGCTTTAAGGATAGGTGCATACAAGCTCTCTCTTTCCATCCACAGCGATGCACTCAGGAGACTGGCTACATGGATCGGGCTCTCTCTTACTTCGTCGTGCGACAATCGAAAAGATACTAAATAAGTAAGTGAGGGGAGCACGTATCTAGCTGGACTGAAAAGTCCAGCTCCGATCGGAGACGAGGGCGAGTGGGGACGTGTGGGTCCGCACGGCGTCGATGAAGTTTGACCGATTACAAAAAATTCACTCCACGTAGGGAGGATTTAATTATTACAAACCGCTTAAAATTTTCCGCATAGGGGAACAAATTAATTCGAACTTCTCTCCACGCAGGGAGACTTTCGGGCACTCACACTTCGTAAATTACGGACTGTGTGTCGGCGACCGCGTGACTCGACCGTCGGTTGAGCCGTAATTACGGACTCGGGTGCTACAAGAAACAATTCAAACAATTGATATATATATATATAGGTATATATATATATATATATATATAATCATATGTATCTCTAATATATATATGTTCTATATATTTAACATTTTTTTTTCAAATCCCTCTTTTTTTAACACTTATTTTTTTCCACACGTTTTTTTTTCCAACTCTTTTCTGACTTTTCACACCTTTTTTTTTTCTTCAAACACTTTTTTTTCTAACCTTTTTTTCTTCAACCTTCACCTACCCTTTTTTTGACTTTTGCTTTTTTTAACTTTTTTTAACTTTTTCTCCCAGTCTCCTGCGCGTGTCTCACGCGTCTGGGGCCTGGTCAGCGCGAGCAGGCGCTGGTAGGTGGCCGCCCACGCGCAGAAGATCATTCGGCGCAGAGAGAAGGTGAGGGGGAGAGATACGCAGTGGCGTGGGGTGTGCGGCTGGGCGGTTAGTAGGGTGGCCGGTGGCGGTGTGCTCGTCGAGGTGGATGCAGGCGGTGTCCGATGGAGTGTGGAGGTGAGCAGGGGATGGGGCTGTGGTGAGAGGAGGTGAGCGGGGGGTTGTGGTGTCGCGGGTGAGAGGGTGGTGCAACTGCCGCGGCGGTCGGTTGCAGGCGGCGGAGGGCTCGGAGGGTGAGTTTCGCCGTGGGCGGGTCTTGTAGGGTGGACCGGTGGTGGCTGGGTAATTCGAGAGAGGGCGCGCGGCGACGAGGCTGGCGATGGGGAGACCCGGATGAAGGTCGTCGGCAGGACCCCATGGACAGAGGTTGCCGGCGGCAAGGAAGGTGGGAGGAGGTTGGCGATGGGGACCTCGCGGAGACGCATGTGTTGATGGGCTCGACGGCAAGGGTGGTACCGGTGTGAGTAGGGGAGAGGGTTTGCAGGCGGAGAGCGTGTGGCCGGTGGGGAAGAGAGAGACGGACGTTGCTGGCTGAGGGCGTCCCGTGGCACAAGCGGTTGTGGGGCGTTGAAGGTGGCGACGGAGGCTTCGTGGGAGCGGCGTCCGCAGGCGCTCGGTGTAGACACGCCGTTCTTGACATTACCGTAAGTAAATCTCATATTACACTATGATACTCCAAGGCGTCCTTCATATTTTTAATTACTCTGGTGATTTCCTATTTTTATGAATTTTTTTACATTTTTCTGGATTTTTTTGTGGAAAGTCTTTGACGTGTCAAGCTGCTTGGACGCCTCACTGTGTCTCATTGAGGTGTCCAGGAGCCTGGACGCCTCACTTGCAGGCCTGTCCTTTGAGGCATCCAGGTGTCTAGATGCCTCACAGCTTAGACACACGGACGGTGCCGATCCGCCGCTCGATTTGACATTTCAAAAAAATCCAAAAGATAAAAACGTCTTGTCAAATAGACGCGCCCTTCGTAAGTCACAGTCACGCGCCAAAACCACGCGCTTTCTCCACTGTCTACGGCCTTCGGCGGTGATTCGGTGGGCGAAGATTGGCGCGTCCAGGACCCCGGACGCCTCATCATTGAGGCGTCCACGAGCCTAGACGCCTCAATGAATTTATTAAAATAAAAAATATATCAAATATTCATTGAGGCGTCCAGGGTCCTGGACGCCCCAATCAACTTTTCCTCTATAAATAGGGGACCACCTCCCTCGAAGGAAGGGGGCTTCAGATCCAACAGAGGAAGGAGAGACTCTACCGGATCCCATTTCTAACCCGTGGGATTTTGCAGGGGGAGGTTCTGCCGGCTTCTCGGGTCCCCGCGTTCGCGAGAGGAAGGCTAGCTCCATCTGTTCTGCTTCCACGTCATCCCTACGCTGTCGAAGCTCCGCCGGATCCCACCATCAGCATCTTCAATAAGTCACTCTCTCCCCTTCTCTTTTGCCATTTCTATTGCATGCATCATCCCGCCATTTGTCATCTCCCTTCATAAGAGAGATCCAGTTTGCACGATCCTCCATTCATCATAGTATTTTCCTCCTACTCGTGTCTGAGAGGGGTTTAGAAACAACATCAACCAGGTGTGTGTCCCACCATGATTTGACCATTTTTCATTATAATGGACTAATACTACACTGTCATTTTTCTGATCCACTTGTTATCTGTCCGTTTCTTCTTTTGCAAGGGTAACCAAGGAAAGCCCTCTCCATCGGCCGGCCGAAGGAAGAGGAAGAGGAAGAGGCAACCCGTCATCTCCCGCTCTTGAGGTAGGCGCGATCACTTTCTTTATTTTGGGGTCTCCGGCCCCTGGCGATCACATCATACTCTCGAGGCCACGGAGAGTCGTTTCCCGCAATGGCTGTTTAAATTTATGTCACTTATATTCTGTATTGTTCTTATATCTGTTATATTCTCGAGGTTGCGGCGAGTCATTTCCCGCAATGGCCGTTTAAATTTCTGTCTCTTATATTCCATTCCTTATATCTGCTCATATTCTCGAGGCCGCGGCGAGTCATTTCCCGCAATGGCTGTTTGAATTTTCGTCATTGATATTCTGTGCTGTGCTTATATCTGCTTATATTCTCGAGGCCGCGGAGTGTCATTTCCCGCAATGGCTGTTTAAATTTCGGCTACTTATATCTTGTATTGCTCTCATATCTGCTCATATTCTCGAGGCCGCGGCGAGTCACTTCCCGCAATAGCCGTTTAAATCACTGTCATTTAAATTCTGCATTATTCTCATCCCCCGAGGTCGCGGAGAGTCATTTCTCGCTATGGCCGTTTAATCCCCATATCTTATTACATTGCATCTGTCCCGCACGCCCCGCCGGAGCAATCTCCCGTGGTGGTCTCTCTCCTCTTCTCTCTTCTTTCTCTGTTGCAGCAAAACGAGTCCCCGCGCTCCACTTCGCCTCCTCCGGCATTCCGCGTTACGTCGCTCACAGATTGGCGATCATGGTGGGACTGCTTTCGCTTTCCCTCGGTTACCCTTGCAATTTCGGCACCGCCGTGTGCTCCTCCACCCTTGCGCCCTCGCGCTCCAGTTGTGCTCACGGTAGCACTTTCAGTTCTTATCCCTCGTGCACCTCGTGCACTTCACCCCTAATCCCGTGTAATTCATTGGGTGTTGATTATATCTTTGTTATTTCTGTTATTTTCCTATGTTCTATATATCTGTTCAGCACTTTATTGCATACATCCCCCCCTCTTTTTATTATTATTTTTATTTCTTTCCTAAGGATCACCTTCTCTCGGTGAAGGAAGGACTCTCCGTTCGGGAATTCCTCTCGACGGACTAGGATCTCCTCCGCCGGGACCTCCGTATGTCCCCGACAGCGAAGGATTCCCTCTTTGTTCACTGGGCTGGTTGTACCATTGAAGTTCCCCGGAGTTAGTCGACTCATTCGTGGTGAGACAAGAGACCCTAGTTGACACGGTGGTGAAACAAAAACTAACTAAGGTCCCTATTTTGTGTGAACTTCAGATCTGGTTAAAAACATAAAAAAAATACCAAAATCAAAACAAAAAACAAAACAAAAAAAAGAGGGCGTAAAGGCATCCACTTGTTTGTAATCTCTGCTATCTGTTTGTTGGTGCATGTTTTTACGTTCCTGAAGAACCTTGAAAATGGCCCACGAGTCTTTTGAGGAGAACCACCCTGGTCGTGATCAGTCGGTCGAGCCGCGTGTCCATGCTATGGACTCGGGCCCTTCCTATGAGCCCTCACGTGAGGTGCAAGTTACTGCAGGGGACACATCCCCACCACAGGACATCTCCTCTTTGCTGGGTGTCCTCGCCAACACGGAGCTCACCTCTGAGTAGCTCCGGGCCTTCCAGGCCATTTTGAAAGGGAAATTTGTTTCCCCCGCCCCCCAGGAGTCAACTCCAGCCATCACTCCCCTCCAAGAGTCGGTGCAGGCCATCCCATCTCCTTCACTGGCGCAAGCCATCCAGTCTCCCTCGCTTCAAGGGTAGGCGAGCCAACAACCACCCTCGTTCCAGTTCCCTTCACAATCTCAAACCCCTACTATTCCCCACACACCGCTCCAGCCAGGGCCAACTGCCGGCTGCCCGGTAGCTCCCTCCCATTCGGGGTTTCCTCCTCAAGTCTCCGGGAGACATTTTCCTCCCCAGTGGCAGGTGCCACCTTCACCTCCCGAGGAGCTTGCCCAATCGCTCCTCAACAGGTTCAATAGAATGGACGAACAATTTTAAAATTTAAAGAAAATGGTGGACGTGAAATCCACCCCGGAGGTTGCTTTGCCAATCCTTCCGGTGATCCATCATCCACCCTCCGAAATGCCTACGTACCGCAGGTACAATGGCACTGGCAACCTCTTTATTCACCTCAAGGACTTCATGTATGAATCCTCCTATTAGCAAAATGACCAGAGATCCCTGGCATACCTCTTTGGAAGATCATTGGATGGTCCTGCGCTAGAGTGGTTCTATTCTTTGGAGCCCGGCGAGGCCGAGAACTTTGATACGGTGCAAAGAAGATTCTTGCAAAAGTATCAGGATAGGGTCGGTCCCTCTCTTTCCATTACCGACCTAGTGGCCGAGAAAATGAAGCCCGACGAAGATTTTATCCGCTATGCTGACAGATGGAGGTCCCTGACAGAAAGGATAAGACATACCCTCTCAGAGCCCGAACAAGTGAAAATGATTGTGTCCAATGCAACCCCACAGTTCAGACACGTCCTGGCCATGAACAAGCTTACCACAATGGAAGAGCTCTATGAGAGGGCCTGGTATATCCAGACCTAGTTGAAAGACTCCCCCATTATGCACATGTTTGAGCCGCCGAAGCCCAAGGTGATCAGAAAGACAGGCACTGGTGTCCCAAGTGGAGCAATAGAAGGGGTTGTGACAAATGAGCAGGTGAGTGTAGTCAACAACGCCAACTATGCACTCAACCCAAGGCCTCCACAAATGCCCCGACTTCCCCTCCAACAAGGTCCTTTCCCCTCTCGTCCTCCACCCCAAAATAATCCACCCCAGAACAATATGCCTCAACCACTTCAACCCCAGCAACAACCCCGACCCCAGCAACAACAACCGCCACCTCAGTACCATCAAGTTCCACCCCCAGGGAATTATGGCCCCCCACAGCAACAAAGGACGCTGATTGGTCCCAAGCGAGCCTATTACCCACCATTGCCAGAAACTTTGGCAGATATTTTCAGCGCCCTCATGGCCTCAAACACACTCATCCTACCTAGGGAAAGGCTCGCGTGGCCCCCGAATGTTGATACCTCCAGATACAGCGTCTATCACAGGCAGCCAGTACACAGAGTAGAGAACTGCTTTCAGTTTAAAGATTACATCTACGATATGAATGATGAAGGCGGAATTGACTGGGATGAAATGAGGCGATACATCGCCACTCTCAAAGCCAGGAGACCTCCTCCTAGGCCACAGTTCCAGCAACAACATCAACTTTAACAGCAGCCACAGCAATAACCATAACAACAACAACAGCCTCAGCAGGCACAACAACAACAGCCCAACATGGGCATAATCCAGAATCCATTGTCGGAGCACCAACAGCCCAATCACCAGGTCAACCCCATCTCCTCCTTCCCGGAAGTCGGGAGAGAGCAGGTGTGGCACCCAGAAAGTACCTCCATTCTTGCTACCGCCAACCCTATCGTCATGCAACCCCCTCGCCTTGCCCGGGTAGCACCTCTCTCTCATCAACCCGCATCACAACCTATGATACAACCTTCATCATTTCCACTACCATCACGTCCTCTCATTCGCACCCCTCCCATTAACTCACCAATGACCTATCAGCCAACACCCTCCACTATGCCCTCACACCCTCTCATCTTCTCTCACTCCTCCATTTTGCCATCCACCTCTACTGCATCTACCCATATGCCTTCCAAACCTCTTATCATCCGTCAACCATACATGACCCCGTTTGTCTCCATAATACCTCCACCAATGTCTTCAAAACCACTCATCTCCCACCATCCATCTCAAAACCATTACCCACCTCAAGCCTTATCCACTTCCACTTTGCCTCCACCTCCACCTTCCAAACCCCTTATCCTTCATAGTCTGTATGATATCCCCTCTACCTCCACCATGCCTCCACCGAACAAACCCCTCATCAGAATCCCTGCTTCCATCGTTACTCCGGCTTCATCAACAATTCCTCCACCGCTACCCCTCAAACCTCTATTAAAACCACAGCTACCCCCATAGAGGTACAAAAGCCGCAGGTAATGGTACTCCGGAGTGGAAGGATTTTCCACAGAGTTTTTCCTCAAAATAGTCAGAACCCAGATTAGGCTCAGTCAGAGAAGGACAATGGAGAACAGCCAGAAAAATCCATCCCTGGAACACAATATGATTTGTTGAAACACTTGGACAAGACGCCTGCTCGGATCTCCATCCTTGAGCTGCTTCAGAGATCCACATCCCATCAGGCAGCCTTAATGGAATATCTTCAAAAGGTCATAGTGAATTAGGACCTCCCTATAGAGAAGATTTCGGCCATTCTGATGTCGATAGATGTAGACACGCCATTCCTGACGTCTCCTGAGAAAATCTCATATTACTATACAACACCCCGCGACGGCTTACGCGTTTTGAATCACTTGAGTGCTTCCTTTTCTTGAGTCTTCTTCCGCCCTTTTCGGCATCCGGAATCGTCTCGTCACGGCATTCGGACGGCATCAACACCAATCGAACGCATCAGGAGGTTCCGGAACCAAGAAGGATATCTGCCGGGCGGCCGCCGACGCCCGATCTAAGGACCCGGGTGGGTCTTAATGGGGGCGTCCAGGCCCCTGGACGCCCCCATGATTTTAATTTGTTTTATTCTTTTCTCAGGGCCCAAAACCAAATATAAAAATATAAAAAATATATATATTTATGGAGGCGTCCAGGACCCTGGACGCCTCCATAAAAACAAAAATAAAAAATAAGTGTAAAACGCCAGTTGGCATAAAAAACAAAAAATAAATAAAAATATATATATATTAATGGAGGCGTCCAGGCCCCTGGACGCCTCCATAAAAACAAATAAAAAAAATAAAAATGCCAGCCTTGGCATAAAAGACAAAAGAAAAATAAAAAATAATATAATTTTGGAGGCGTCCACGCCCCTGGACGCCCCCATAAAAACCCTCACGGGCGCCGGCCACCGAACGACGGTTTGTCGTGTGTGAAAAAATCCAAAATATAGAGACGTCAGGTCAGCTGGACGGGCCCATTTCTGAATCACGAGGCGCCGCTCACAAAACCACGCGTTGTGCCAAACCGCGTGCGGCCGGCGTCAGCTTTCGGTGGACCTGCTTGAGGCGTCCGAGACCCTGGACGCCTCCACAAAAGTATTCCAAAAAAATATATAAAAATGGAATAAAATATTATTTCGGCCCTGATGGAGGTGTCCAGGGTCCTGGACGCCTCCACCCTCCGTAGCTCTATAAATAGAGGCCCACCCCCTCAGTTCTGGGGGAGCTTCTAAGTGATCCGATAGGCTGCCGGAGCCCAGAGGCTACGGAGTCATTTTCTAACCCGTGGGTTCTTTTGTAGGTGGAGGTTCTGCCGGCTTCTCGGGTGCTCACGCTCGTGAGAGGAAGGTCGTCTTCATCCACCGCGCTTCCACGTCGTCCCCACGCTGCCGGAGCTCCGCCGGATTTCACCCTCGGCTCATCCAATAAGCCTTTTCTTCCCCTTTTTCTCCATAGTTCTTTACATTCATCATATTGCATCCTCTATCCCCCTTCACAAGGGCGCCTCTTCTCTTATACTTCTTGCATCCATCATCTCATTTTCCTCCTACTCGAGTCCGAGAGGGGTTTAAAAGATAACACCAACCAGGTGTGTGTCTTGCCATCATTTCGTTATTTTTATCGCAAGGATTTGAATACTACACCTCCATCTTTCTAATCCACTTGTCATTTATTTGTCGTTGTTTTGCAAGGGTACCCGAGGAAAGCCCTCTCCGTCGGCCGGCCGGAAGGAGAGGAAGAAGCAACCCGCCATCTCCCGCTCTTGAGGTAGGCGCGATCACTTTCTTATTTTGGGGTCTTTCGGCCCCTGGCGATCACATCTTTTCATCGAGGCCGCGGTGAGTCACTTCCCCAATGGCCGTTTAAATTTCTGTTCTCATATTCTCTTTATATCCTGTTATATTTTACTCATATCATCGAGGCCGCGGCGAGTCACTTCCCCAATGGCCGTTTAAATTTCTGTTCTCATATTCTCTTTATATCCTGTTATATTTTGCTCATATCATCGAGGCCGCGGCGAGTCACTTCCCCAATGGCCGTTTAAATTTTCGTTCTTATATTCTCTCTATATTCTGTTATATTCTGTTCATATCATCGAGGCCGCGGCGAGTCATTTCCCCAATGGCCGTTTAAATTTCCGTTCTTATATTCTCTCTGTATTCTGTTATATTCTGCTCATATTCTCGAGGCCGCGGCGAGTCACTTCCCCAATGGCCGTTTAAATCTCTGTTCTTATATTCTCCTTTATATTCTGCTATATTCTGCTCATATTCTCGAGGCCGCGGCGAGTCACTTCCCCAATGGCCGTTTCAATTCTTGTTATTTAATTTCTGCACCATTCCCGTCCCCCCGAGGTCGCGGCGAGTCACTTCCCGCTATGGCCGTTTGAACCCCATATCTTGCTATATTATACTTGTCTCGCTCGCCCCGCCGGAGCAATCTCCCGTGGTGGCCCCTTCTCTCTTCTCTATCATCTCTGTGTTGCAGCAAAACAAGCAAACAAACAAAAAAGAAGGAGCCCGCGCGCTCTCCACTTCCTCTTCCCCGCTCTTCCCCGAACCGCGTGACGTCGCTCACAGATTGGCGATCACGATGGGACCCTACTGCTTCCTTTCGGCTACCCTTGCAAGTTCGGCACCACCCGTGCCTCTCCACCTTCGCGCCCGCGCGCGCCCCCGTTGTGCACACGGCAGCACTATCAGTTGTGATTCATTGTTTGTTTCTTATATGTCTGTTATTTCTGTTGTTTTCTTACTCTATATATCTGTCAGCATTCCATTGCATACATCCATTCCTCTTTTCTATCCTTTTTTCATTTATTTGAGGATCACCCTTTCCCGGTGAAGGAAGGACTCTCCGTTTGGGAATTCCTCTCAACGGACTAGAATCTCCTACACTGGGACCTCCGTAAGTCTCCGACATCGAAGAATCTCCTCTTCGTTCACTGGGCTGGTTGTACCATTGAAGTTCCCCGGAGTTAGTCATTTCATTCGTGGTGAGACGAGAGACCCTAGCTGACACAGCGGTGAAACAAAAATAAACTAGGGTCCCCATTTTGTGTGAACTTCGGATCTCGTTAAAAACACAAAAAAAATCATCAAAATCAAAACACAAAAAGGGCGTAAAGGCATCCACTTGTTTGATAATCTCTGCTACCTACTTGCTAGTGTATGTTTTTACGTTCTGGGAAAACTGTGAGCATGTCTCACGAGTCTTTTGAGGAGAACCACCCTAGCCGTGGTTTGACAGCCGACCCGCGAGTCTATGCTATGGACTCGGGTCCTTCTCATGACCCCTCGAATGAGGTGCAGGTTATTGCCGGGGACACGTCCCCGCCACAGGATATCACTTCCTTACTGGGCGTCCTCGCCAACACGGAGCTTACCTCTGAACAGCTCCGGGCCTTCCAGGCCATTCTAAAAGGGAAATCTGTTTCCCCCACGCCCCAGGAATCAACTCCGGCCATCGCACCTCTCCAAGAGTCCGTGCAGGCCATTCCATCTCCCTCATTGGCGCAAGCCATCCAGTCTCCCTCGCTTCAAGGTCAAGCGAGCCAACAACCACCCTCATTCCAGTTCCCGTCACAATCTCAAACTCCCGTTGTTCCCCACACACCGCTTCAGCCAAGGCCAACTGTCGGTGGTCCGACAGCTCCCTCTCATTCGGGGTTTCCCCCTCAAGTCTTCGGGAGACAGTTTCTCCCCCAGTGGCAAGTGCCACCTTCACCTCCAGAGGAGCTCGCCCAATCGCTCCTCAATAGGTTCAACCGCATGGACGAGCAGTTTCAAAATCTGAGAAGAATGGTGGACGTGAAAGCCACCCCGGAGGTTGCTTTGCCAATCCTTCCCGTCATTCATCTTCCCCCCTCCGAAATGCCCACGTACCGCAAGTACAATGGTACCGGCAACCCCTTCATTCACCTCAAGGACTTCATGTATGAGTCCTCCTACTGGCAAAACGATCAGAGGTCCCTGGCATACCTCTTTCGGAGATCATTGGATGGTCCCGCGCTTGAGTGGTTCTATTCTCTGGAGCCCCGCGAGGCCGAGAATTTTGAAATAGTGCAGAGAAGGTTCTTGCAGAAATATAGGGATAGGGTCGGTCCCTCACTCTCCATTACCGACCTAGTGGTCGAAAAGATGAAGCCCGACGAGGATTTTGTCCGCTATGCTGATAGATGGAGGTCTCTGGCGGAAAGAATAAGGGATACCCTCTCTGAGCCTGAACAAGTGAAGATGATTGTGTCTAATGCAACCCCACAGTTCAGACACGTCCTGGCCATGAATAAACTTACTACAATGGAGGAACTCTATGAAAGGGCCCGATACATCCAAACCCAGCTAAAAGACTCCCCCATCATGAACATGTTTGAGTCACCGAAGCCCAAAGTGGTCAGAAAGACAGGCGCTGGTGTCCCGGGCGGAGCCACAGAAGGGGTTGTGACAAATGAGCAAGTGGGTGCGGTCAACAATGCCAATTACGCAGTCAACCCAAGGCCTCCACAAATGCCCCGACTTCCCCTTCAATCGGGTCCTTTCCCTCTTCGTCCTCCACCCCAAAATAATCCACCCCAGGATAATATGCCTCCATTACGTCAACCCCAGCAACAACAACCACAACCTCAGCAACAACAACCACCGCTTCAGTACAACCAAGTTCCACCCCCGGGGAACTATGGTCCCCAACAGCAACAAAGGAGGCCGCTCGGTCCCAAGAGAGCCTACTATCCACCATTGCCAGAAACCTTAACAGACATTTTTAATGCCCTCATGGCATCAAACCAACTCGCCCTACCCAGAGAAAGGCCCGCGTGGCCCCCCAATGTTGATACCTCCAAATACTGCGTCTACCACAGGCAGCCGGGACACACAGTAGATTACTGCTTCCATTTCAAAGATTACATCCATGATATGAATGATGAACATCAAATAGATTGGGATGAGATGAGACGGTACGTCGCGGCTCTCAAGGCTAGGAGACCTCCTCAGAGGCCACAGCAGCAGTTACAACAGCAGCAGCAGCAGCAACCACAACAACAACAGCAGCCTCAGTAGGCCCCACAACAACAGCCCGACATGGGAATAATCCAGAATCCATTACCGGAGCACCAACAGCCCAATCATCAGGTTAACCCCATCTCCTCCTTCCCGGAAGTCGGGAGAGAGCAGGTGTGGCACCAGGAAAGTACCTCCATTCTTTCTACCTCCAACCCTATCGTCATGCAACCCCCTCACCTTGCCCGGGTAGCACCTCTCTCTCATCAACCCGCGTCAGTATCACCATCACCATTTCCACTACCATTACGCCCTCTCATCCGCACCCCGACCTCCTATCAACCGACACTCTCCACTACGCCTTCACACCCTCTCATCTTCTCTCACTCCCCCACTTTACCACCCACCTCTACCACATTTACCCCTACGCCTTCTAAACCCCTTGTCATCCGTCAACCATACATAACCCCGTCTTTCTCCACCACATCACCACTAATGCCTTCAAAACCACTCATCACCCACCATCCACCTCAAAACCATTACCCGTTTCAAACCTTACCCACTCCTACTTCGTCTCCATCGCCACCTTCTAGACCCCTTATCCTTCATAATCCGCGCAATATCCCCTCTACCTCCACCATGCCACCACCTAACAAAGCCCTCATCAGAATCCCTGCTCCCGTCATCACCCCTGCTTCATCAACCATTCCTCCACTACTACCCCTCAAACCCCTGTTAAGATCCACTGCTACCCCCACAGAGGTACAAAAGCCGCAGGCAATGGTGCTCCGGAGTGGAAGGATTTTTCACAGGATTTTCCCCCACAACAGTCAGAATCCCGAGCAATCTCAGCCAGAGAAGGATGATGCAGAACAACCAGAAAGAGCTATCCCTGGAACACAGTATGATCTATTGAAACACCTGGATAAGACACCTGCCCGGATCTCCATCCTGGAGCTTCTTCAAAGATCCACATCCCACCAGGCAGCCTTAATGGAATACCTTCAAAGAGTCATGGTTAATGAAGACCTCCCCGTGGAGAAGATTTCGACAGTCCTGACCCCAACAGACACACAACCGGCCATCATGTTCCACAACTACGAGCTCGCTCCCAAGGAAGCTCGGAAATATGCATTGTGCATTTCAATAAAAATTAATGGGGTATCCATAAACCCGTGTCTTGTGGACACGGGTGCATCCATAAATGTGATCTCCATGAGCACTCTTCAGTTGTGTGGGGTCAACGAGGAACAAATAAGACCTTCCTCGATCACGGTCACGGCTTATGACAATAGCAAAAGGCCGCCGCAGGGGATGATTATTCTGAAGGCAGAACTAGGCCCCATGTCAATTCCCACGGAATTCCATGTCCTCGACATGGACCCCACATTCAAGGCTATACTGGGTCGCCCTTACATCGAAGCCATGGACGCTGTGCCTTCCACCAACCATCAGTGCATGAAGTTTCCTTACAATGGGAGAATTATTAAAGTGGTCAGTACACCGGTCCTTCACACAGTGGATGCTATCAACACCTCTCTGCCCTCCGTTTGGCCATCTCATCGGCCCATATTATCACTGCTGGACGTGCGTGATCCATCTCACATTCCACTAGCACCAAAGTAGCCGGTCAGGGCAACCGCAACATCATGTCTCCCTTTTCACTCCAAAGGTTGGGAGATTATGAGGAACATCGGCTATCAACAAGGAAAGGGTCTGGGCGCACAGTCACAGGGTATGCTCAAACCGCCAAAGGAAATTAGGTCGAACCGCAGGTTTGGCCTAGGCTTCAAAGGACCGTTCAAGGCAGATTGGAAGCCCCTCACGTGGACTCTATCAAACCACTTCAACAGAGGACCCGTTGTTCAGATGGGAGATCACCCACGAGAAGCACATGGGGGATCACATGCTGTATATTTGGCTGAAAAATGTCCGAGGATCACCAAAAGAGGCAAGATCAAAGATCCGGAATGCGAGTGGGACAAACGGTTCGACATACGGGACATTTCCGTTGCACTGGAAAGGATGTTCTCGTCTCCGCAGCTTGAAGGACCACCATTGATCTCCAAAATACCAGAGAATATTACCACTCTTGCCAAGGTTCCAAACTATCCTCGTCCTCGCCAGAAGGACTCTGTCATCGACGGATCTTCATCCGTCCTCAACATTGCCGTCGACGGCTCATTAGCCGCCATCCTCTCCATCCACTCGTCTCAGCCTTTGCTGAAATCTTCTTCCTGGGCCAGACAATTGTCTGATGATCTTCCCAGGTCCCCTTCTTTGCTTACATACCTGCGCAGGCTTTTCAACCCGCGCCAGGTCTTCAACCATGATCTGCTCTATGAGCCTCACAATCCTCTAGCCATAACCCATTTTCTATCTCCTCCAATCTCTTTTCACTGCTTTGTCATTAAAAATGAAAACGAAAAAAAAATGTCAATTTTCAAACTCCCCAACAACACATCTTCGTTGAGGAAACCTCCTACATCTCCCACGGGTGCGTACCGTCTTGCGGACCACCCGTCCAAGATCCGATGAGGGACCTTTTCTACCCCTCCTCTGAGGGGTCTTCTTCTGTACATTCTACACCATCCTCTTCGTCTTCCTCTTCTTCTGTAAATATTGTCAGTCAATCTAGGAATGATAGGCCAAGGGTAATACCTAGGAAGAAATCCAAGGGTAGGCAGATCCCTCGTCGATTCCTTCTGGATTTGGCCGCCAGGTGTCAGGCCCTTCTTGTCATCCCCCAGTTGTTAGAAAATCCCATCCAGCTACCCGAAATAGAATGCGAGGGCGACTGTGCATCTGATGAAGGGTATGGAGTCTACGAGATCACGGATGAAGAATGCCCCACTGAAGATGAGGGTGAAGAATATGAGGATGCGGCGGGCGCATACGCTAGTGGAATGAGGAGATTCGACGAGCCGTCAACCGCCGTAGAAGAATCCACCAAAGAAGTCAACTTGGGAACTGAGGAAGACCCTAGGATCATCCTCATAAGTGACAACCTACCACCCTCTGAAGAAGAGGCATTAATTGAGGTTCTCAAGGAATATAAGGACACGTTTGCATGGAGCTACGAGGATATGCCGGGTCTGGATTCAACCTTGGTCGAACACCGTTTAACCCTAAAACCAGGGTCCATCTCGGTAAAACAAAGGTTAAGGCGTTTCCACCCTCAGATGACTTTGAAAATGAAAGAAGAGGTCGATAAGCTCCACAAAGCCAGGTTCATTAGAGTCGTCCTTTATCCTCAATGGGTGGCGAACATTATCCCGGTCATGAAAAAAGATGGGAAAGTCAGGATTTGCATCGACTTCCGGGACCTTAACCGCGCGTGTCCAAATGATGATTTTCCCTTACCTCACATTGATGTGCTGATTGATAACACGGCAGGCTACGAAACCCTCTCTTTCATGGATGGATTTTCAGGATACAATCAAATTCGTTTGGCAGAAGAGGATCAGGAAAAGACGTCATTCACTACCCCTTGGGGAACATATTGTTACGTGGTCATGCCGTTTGGGTTAAAGAATGCTGGAGCTACTTACCAAAGAGCGATGATGGCCATATTTCATGACATGATGCACATATATCTGGAAGTGTATGTGGATGACTTATTGGTGAAATCAAGGACCAGGATGGAACATCCAGAAGTTTTGGCTAAGGTCTTGCAAAGGTCAAGAGAGTTCCAATTGAAAATGAACCCGAAAAAGTGTGTGTTTGGTGTGTCGTCGGGTAAATTGCTGGGGTTCATTGTGAGCAAAAGAGGGATCGAGATTGATCCCGACAAAGCCAAGGCTATCAGGGATATGCCACTTCCCAAGAATTTGAGGGAAGTCCGAGGTTTAATCGGGAGGTTGCAGTTTATTCGTCGGTTTGTGTCTCAACATTCACAAAGGTGTAGACCTCTCTACGAGTTGACCAAGCCAGGAGTAGAATTTCACTGGAATTCTAAATGTCAGAAAGCTTTTGAAGGGTTGAAGGAATATCTGGCTAGTCCACCCGTTCTCATTCCACCCAAACCAGAAAAACCTCTGATCCTTTACGTCTCAGTCTTGGATGACTCCGTGGGAGCCGTCCTCGCACAAGCTGATGAAGAAGGCAAGGAACGGGCAACCTATTACTTGTCTAAACTTCTCAATCCCTGTGAGCAGAAGTACACCGTCATGGAGAAAATCTGTGCTGCCCTCGTTTGGGTGGTGCAGAAATTGAAGCACTACTTCTTGGCTCACGAGGTCCACTTGATTGCTCGAATGAATCCTATCAAATTCCTTCTGGAGAAATCCGTCCTTACGGATAGGCTAGCACGCTGGCAAAGTTTTCTCTCTCAGTTCGACATCACCTACATCCAGCAAAAGGCGATTAAAGGCTATGCCATAGCCGAGCATCTCGCTCACCATCCTCTTCCCAAGTTCGATCCCGTCCAATCAGAGTTTCCAGATGAGGAACTAATGTCCATCAACCAATCAGATGAGCCAATGTGGACACTATATTTTGATGGAGCTCTGAATTCTCAAGGGAGAGGAATCGGCGTCGCCCTCCTGTCGCCTGAAGGTCTCACATTCCCGTTGGCATATCAGCTCAAATTTTCAGTCACCAACAATATAGCTGAATATGAAGCTCTTCTAGCTGGCCTAGAACTCGCCCATTCTTTTCGTATCACTGAGTTACGAGTCGTAGGTGATAGTCAACTCATCCTTCGCCAGGTGCTCACTAAGTATCGCACTCGCGATCCCAAACTCAAGCCATACCAAGAACTCACTGCTGCCTTTGCCAAACTGTTCGCCAAACTGATCTTTGTTCATGTCCCTCGTCATCAGAACATTCTCGCCGATGCCCTCGCCTCGTTGGCATCATCCATAAGGTTCCCTCTAGGAAGATGGTTTAAGTCCATTTCCATTTACAAACTTTATGCTCCTGCAATCGATGATGCTTCCTACGTAAACATCAAAGACAGGATAGCAAGGAAGATCCTACAGGAAGATATCCTTGAGAAGAGGGAGCTCATGTTGGCAGAGGTTGAAGAAGAACTGGCTGATGAAGAGAAACCATGGTTCTATGAAATTGTCAAATACTGCCAAGATCAGTCTTATCCTGAAGGGGCCACCGCAGAGGACAAGAAAGCCATAAGAAGAGTGGCTCAGAAATATACATTGGTTGGAGGTCTACTCTATAGAAGGAGCCTTACTGGTATTCTGTTAAGATGTCTTGATGACGATGAGGTTTGGAAATGTGTAGAGGAGACGCACTCGGGTGTGTGCGGTGGCCACGTGAATAGTCAGATGCTTGCTAAGAAGATCATTCGGCAAGGCTTTTATTGGCCCACCATGGAAGAAGATTGTGCCATCTATGTCCGTAGGTGTGTCAAGTGTCAACTTCACGCCGATAAAATCCATTCACCATCTTCCTCACTTCATCCAATATCCTCCCCGTGGCCTTTCTCCATGTGGGCATTCGACATCATTGGTCCCCTAGGTGATCCCAATTCCCTCACCAAGCAGAAATCTTTCATCCTTACTGCGACGGAATACTTCACCAAATGGGCCGAAGCCGAAGCTTACGCGGAAATCAAGGCGTCAACAGTCTGCAAGTTCATCATGAAGAACATCCTCGCCAGATTCGGCATCCCAAGCACGATCGTCACCGACAATGGACCACAATTCATTTCTCAGGACCTACAGGACCTCTGCAAAAGGTACGCAATTGCATTGCATCATTCATCGCCATATTACCCACAAGGTAACGGCCAAGCGGAGGCCACCAATAAAACATTGCTCAAAATCATCAAAAAAACATGCGAGTCTAGTAAGTTTTCAGACTGGCCAGAAAAGCTTATCGAAGCTCTATGGGCCTATCGCACTTCAATCCGTACCCCCACCGGGCAGACTCTATTTGCCCTTACTTATGGTATGGAAGCGGTAGTCCCGTACGAGACTCTGATCCCTTCTCTCAGGGTACAATTGGACGAGGAATTTCCCCTCGACGATCGTCGTAATTCACTCCTCGCCCAGTTGGAACTCTTGGATGAGAAGCGGCTGGCCGCCGCCGAACACGCGCGTGTGTATCAAAATAGACTCGCTTGCTTTTACCAAAAGAAAGTCGTTGAGAGAAAATTCAAAGTCGGTGAGATGGTCGTAAAAAGAATTTTTTTCAAACCTGGAGGGCCGCGTTCTAAGCTCCAACCCAATTGGGAAGGACCATTTGTAATTCAAGCCGTGTACCCTGACAACGCCTACAAACTAATCAACGCCGATGGGACCGAGTTATCCCACCCTTGGAATGGGCTTTATCTTAAGAAATACTACCCTTAGCACAAAGCAAACAAAAAAAATGATGAAAAGATAAAAAAACATCAAAAACAAAGAAATACTGAAAACCACTAAAAATATGAAAAATTCAAAACGCCGATGCCTGGCAGTCACCATGTAGTTAAGTCCCTGCATCTAACCTTCATGTTAGGATAGGGCCCATTAAGGCTTGGTAGGCACCAGGTCTTGGTTTGCCAGAACCGTGGAGATCCCTGTCCGGCCACGTCGGCCTATGCTCGCTCGAAGGAAGCTAACATGTGCTCACTTATGTATTTTATTCAAAAAAAATCGGTAGCATCACCTACGGTGGGGCTCCACCCAGAAGATCTCCGGAAGCTGTAATCTTTATTCTTTTCTCTTCGACCAAATGAGACAGTCGGCGCCCTTAAAACGCTGAGCATGAGAAACCGAAACTCAAACCCCAAAGGCAAGAGTATGACCCATTTCCTCGAGCATCGATCAGAGCACGAGAAGAGGGCAGTGTCCCCGCAGGCATACGAAGAGGGAGCCCACAAACGTCAAACGACTATATCTCCCTCACAGAAAGAAATACAAAATCAAAATCAAGAGAAAAGCCTGGTCGTGACCGTGCCAGGTGCGATAAACGAAACCCCTCAAAGCAAAAGTCTGAATCCACAAAGGGGGGCCGTGGAATGTAAATGCTCGAGATTTGGTCCGAAGTTGTCCGAAAGGAAAGAGTTAATGGGCCCTTATTCGCTCGCCGGGTTAACGGCTTTGCCGGTCCTCTCAGAAGGTTTATCCCCTACACTCTTCCTTCTCCCTCTAAAGATGAAGGTTCGATGGAGTTTCTGAAAGGTGAAAACTGTCCAGGGTCTGCGACCTTATTTTAATATACACATTTTGGTTGCCTACTTTGAAAAGCAAAAGCTATCGCTGCGAAGGAGTCTCCGTGTTTCTGGCTGGTCAAGACCCATGTTTACCACCTTGATATCTTCTTGTTTAACCTCGGGCTTAGGCCAATGCAAGCGCGTCACCTATGGGTGCGACGGCGTCTGATTCCGGGTCAGCGTCGCGCGGTTGGTCGTTACGGTTCCAGGGTGTTCCATCTTATACCATCTAGAGTTGTGAGGAAACAGACCCGGGTCGGGCAAATCATCTACCTCAAACACCTTTTGGGTGAATCCCTGTGGTCGAAAGCAACTGGGAGCCTAAGCATGGCATGACGGTATTGTCATCAGGGTAAGTCTTAGCCGGCGGGATCGTCATTCGAGGGGTCTAGAGGCCCAAATCAACCTAGATGTGCACTTAGGATACCCGGGAGGTTAGTAAGAAACCCTTGTCTCACGTAGGTTAGGTGCCATTTGGGTGCTTGCCGGGCGTTAGCAACAAAAAAACAATCGAAATGATAAAAGTAAAAACAAAAAAATGGAAAAGAGAAATGTACATATTTGCAAACAAAAAAAAATCTTTTTATGATAAAACAAAAAAATATCAAATATAAAAAAGAAAACAAATCAATTTTGCATGATTGCATTTACGTGCATCATCTCATTTTTAATATCACTTGCATTCGTGTGCTTGCCTGTCGCATTTATCATCACCGCATCTTTCCCTTGCCTTCGTTAAATAAAGGCTTGGCTCCTTGACCAGTTATCAAGGACAGTCACAGTGACCATTTGCTTATTGAGCAAGGGGCCAAGTCAGAACAGAAATTCTGATTTGTTTGTTTCAGTGATATGTGCAGGGATTCAGGTAACTGAAGCAAAGGTGAAAAACAAACAAACCAAATCTTGTGTTTTATTCCAAAAACCAAAAAAAATTTACATCAAGTTCCGCCCTCTCTCTCTGCATTACTCGTCCCACTACTCTCCGGGCAAAACACTCTCAAAGGTACTACCCAACTACGAAAAGCGGTACTCCTGCCGCTCTGTACTCCTCTTCCTATTCCCACATCCCGGCGTTGATCCACGGAAGCAGCAGAGAAGCTACCAACACGAAAGTCACGCTCTCGTGCTTTTCGGTAGCGCTCCTCACCATCTCTCAGCCACTGTTCAGCAAGACCAAGGCCGATTCGGAGTTCGAATAGTTGGGCCTCCATGGCCCTTCGTTCCTCCCTTTCAGCCAAACTGTTGGCTCTTTCTCTCTCTGCGTCTCTTTCCCTCTCTGCCCGTTCTCTCTCACGGTCTTCCCTCTCCAACTGGAGAGTGATCCTCAGTTCTATAGCATCCCTGGATGAGTCGTCATCAGGATGACGTCGCAGTTCCCTCTTCAGTTCTGCTATCCTAGCCTCCTTCTGCGCAGCTTGGGTAAGCGCTTCTTCCGTCTCCTTTTCCTGCCGAGTGTACCATCTCAGATACGCGATAAGGCGTAAACAAAGAGAACTCAACGCTGAAACTTTTACCTGTATACGGAGCATCCCTTCTGCCTCCGCAGCACGCTGCATGGCGTGAGCAAGTTGTTCATGAAGTGAGTCAAGTTCTGAGGTGGGAATCCACAAGCTGGAAGAGGCACCACCTACTCCCATCGCTGGGGAGGCCGCGCCAATCTGGGCATGCTACGACTATGTGAATTAGCAGCCAACATCTGGAATCTGGAGTTTTAATTAGGAATGTACTATACACCTACCAAGGCGCTCGTAGCACACCCGACTGTTGTTCCATCTCTGCCAAGCGAGTTCGTAAATTCGCTATCATGGCATCCCGGACATCCTGCAGCCTTACAAGTCAGCATTTTCACCAGAAAACCAAGAAAATGATAAAGAAGAGAAGAGAAAAGGGGAAACCTACCTCCACAAGTCCCCGGGGTTGGAGCCGCTCTACGTACTTTGTCCTATATAGACGCAAGTAGTCCTCGCTATCCCGCGCCTGTGATTCTACAATCGTGCCACCCCGTTGCCAGTCCTCATACTGTTCGGGGAATCGCACGCGCCAGTCAATGCAGGTCACCGGTCCCCGCGTCTTTCTCCCGACACGAGGTGGCGCAGCTGAATCCACCCATTCTTGAGGCAGTCCTAAAGTCCTCATAACTAATCGTAGCCGAAGCGGCTCGATTTCATTCAGGCAGTGCATCCACAGTTCCCGTCCGAACCGGGCACGACTTGCTAGAACCCACGGCTGATCGGCATCGACCATGTCTGAGTAGGGTCTCCAGTTTACCATCGCTGCAGGGAACTCCTGTAGCTCTCGCCTTAGCACCATCAGTTGGTAGGTTAGGGGTGCCGCACTCATGATGGGTTCCCACCGCCTGGCTAGCGGCACCATCACGGGTCGCCAATGTCGAGCTCTCCCATGGGGAGGTAATAATAGCTCCATAGCTGCTCGGCGCAGGTCATCAGTACCTTGCGAAAATAATAAAAAATACAAAACAAGCAAAACCAAAAAAATACCTGAATGAATGGTGTGAAACCACTCACAGTCATCTCACGACCCGTTTCTTGGAATAGGCCTGCAAACAAGTGTGCCAGCATGGCGGCTCCCCAGGCATAATACCCTACTCTTTCAAGGTCTGACAGCAGCTCCAGGAAGCAACATTGGATACCGTCCCCTTTCGAGCTCAGTACCAATCTCCCCAAAAGGAAGAGGAGAAATCTCCTCAAATCTATGTTGCATCTTTCCCAGTCACCGAAATCTGTGTAGTATACGGCGCGGCATCCTATTTCTATCCTTTCCATGAACTCTTCTGAGGATTCATCATCCCGCCGACGAGTGTCGGTGAGCCCTAATGCATCCATGAGGGACGCCCTAGCTACCGACCTATTTTTCCGACCATCTAGGTCCAAACCCAGTAACTTCTGGGCACCTTCTCGGTAGTCCGTGTAAGTGACTCCGGTCACTGCCTCGCCATCCACCTTGAGACTCGTAATTCGGACCACATCTTCCAAGCTGGGCACCATGTGCCCCCAGGGCATCAGGAATGCCCGGCTCACTGGGTCCCATCTCTCACACAAGGCTTGGATCAGGACTAGGTCAAGCTGGATCGGCTCGATCCGAAGGAAGGTACCAAATCCCATCACGTCTAGCCTCGCCTTCTGAAAATCTGGGAGGCCCCTGTACGCTGCTACTACCAACTCCCATGAGATTTGTGATTTCATCACAACCTACACATACAAGGAATGGGGGTGAGGTTTGGTCAGAAGGAAGGAAGAAAAAATGAGAAAAGGGCAAGAAAACTTGGCTTACGAGTTGTGATTGGGCCCTTTCGCTGAAGTGCCCTTCAAGGTCTGAAAGCCTCCTGGAACTACTAGCACTGGACCTGCTTCTCTTCGAGGAATGGGAAGATTCGCCCTCCATCCAACTCTCAGAATTTTGAGCTCCTCCCCTCCCGTGAGAACTTGTGCTCCTCGAGTTAGTCCTCGATATACCTGGGAAGATAAAAGGGACAAGAATTTATAGAAATGGAAGGAGTGCGGGCCAAGATTGCCTCCATCACCTGTCGATGATAGCCCTCGCAATGAGACACCGGCCAAGCGGCCCCATGTGTCGCTTCACCACTCGTACAGGGTGATTGACTGGACGAAGAATAGGACGAATAGCCCCTATGTTGTCTAGGGATACCTATCATGTTTTGGAGGACGCCCGCAAAATTTGGCACAACATCCGGGAAAAGGAACTAGGGCCGTCAGTATTGACTTCGACGGCAGATTCCCGTGAAAAATGGTCACAACAAGACGCGATTCTCCGCTTGGAGCGGAGTCTCGGCAGACCCATCATATGGGAACAGTGCAAAGGAGAAGAAGTGTAGGGAAGAAGGAACGCACAAAAGAACAAATAAACAGCAGAAAATCAAATCACTCCATTCATAATTCTACATAAGCTGTCATAAGCACTACAATCATAGAGAGGTGGCGGGTCCACTAGCCCGCCAATCCTCACCATCACTCATCTCTCTGGGCACTCTCCTCCTCTCCCCCGAGGTGAGGGTCCCTCAGAAGCCTCCGGGATCCCCGTGCAGTAGCACCTGCCTCGCCTCTGGGTGCCTGCTCCGCAGCAGTGACTCGCTGCTCCTCCCATGACGTGGCGAAGAAGCCACTGGTGGCAAAGCGACCGGACTGGCGGAGTCGCTCCCCGAACTCTCGCGCTCTCTCGTAGCGCGTCTCCATCCCTCCTAGCCTCTGCACAACGGCCTGAAGGCCCAGTTGGAGCTCCCTCACTTGGGCCTCCAAGGCCCTCCTCTCGGTCAGATCCCGCTATCGCTCGGACATTCTCTTGGCTTTCTCTCTCTCTGCCTCTCTCCTCATCATCTGCAGAAGAACCCTTAACTCCAGGATGTCTGGAGAAGGTCTCTCCTCACCGCGATGCCGCAGCTCCGCTACAGTCGCCACCCAGGCGTCACGCTCCTCTTCCGCCTGGGTCGCGCGGGCCACCGCCCTGGCAAGTTGCTCCCGGAGGGAGGCAATCTCGAGAAAAGGGGCCGAGGAACTGAAAGATCCGCCAGCCACTCCCATCGTCACTGTCTGCTGGGCACGCTGGAACAAAATAAACAACGGCCGTCAGTGAAAATCTAAAATCTGAAGTTAAAAGTGCGGCACATAACTTACCAGGAGCGATAACTCATGTTGAGCGACGGCCAGCTGCCGCCTAGTCTCTGACAGTTGGGCGTGCGAGCCGCCGATGCCACGCGTGTCCCCAGCTTGGGGAAGCCCCGCGTAGCTCTCTCTCTGCCGCCGCAGGAAGTCGGCACTGTCCTGCACCAGTATACCCCCTTGCTATCCAGGGAGACGTACGGGCCACTCCTCGAGCCTCGCCTTGCCGCGACTCTCCCTCCTGACGCGGCTCGGCTCGTCCGCACTCGCCCACTCATCGGCCAGACCCAGGGTCCTTGCCATGTCCTGCACCAAAAAAGGGGTCCCACATCAGTCAAAAGGAACGCGTCCCCTGTCTAGGACGCGTCCATCATTTGAGTGCAACACTCGCCGAACCCTTTCCCCCTCGCGCGGCTCGCTTCAAAACCCAAAATGAATTAAAAGAGGAAGAGACCGAAGCACCTACCGGACCGTGTTCACCTCCTCCCACGCCATCGGGCCCCTCCGGTCCCTCGGGGGCCCGAAGCAGCCCTTCCTCCTCCATGGACGCCGGTCCGTGCTCGGGCGCGTCCCTCCTTGGGCGAGGAGTTCCTCGTCCCTCTCCACCTTCACCATGGTCGGGCCCACCGAACTCCATCGATCAAAAGAAGAGGAAGACGGAAAGGGGGGCAAGCGAGATTCGGCAGAAGGCGGGCTCGTTTGCGGGTAAGGCACGGGAGAAGAAGGACCACCCGTCGCTTTAAATTTGAAATCAAGGATTAAGACGCGTCCTCGCGCCTGGACGCGCCCAAAAGGGGGAAAAGGAAACAAAATCCCCCCGTGCAAAGCGTAGTTCCCCGCTGTTCAGGGCAAGGTCTCGCGAAGCATGCCTCAAAGGACAACTCAGTGCAAAGAAGAAAGTGTGGGAGAGAGAAAAGTACACACAACATAAAAAAGCCATTTCCATTTCATATAATAGCCGAAAGTACATCATACAGTGAGAAGGGTGACGTACAAGCAACTCTCTAACTCTCACTGTCACCCTCCTGGTCATCTCCTTGCTCCCTCCTCTGACGGGGATCCCTAGGGGGCCTCCGCGACCTCTGTGAACCCTGAGAAGCCGTGCTCGCCTCTCCAGGTGGCACAATGCCAGCCTCCAAGGTACGGCGACGCTGCTCGGCCGAAGAAACTAGAAAGCTGCCCACAGAAAAGGAACCGGACTGACGAAGTCGCTCCCCGCGCTCCTTCGCCCTCCGATACCGCTCCTCACTCTCCCGGAGTCTCCCCTCCGCCGTGCCAAGACTCAGCCGGAGCTCCGACACCTGGGCCACCAGAGCTCTCCTCTCGTCCCAATCTCGATATCGCTCTGCCATCCTGTACTCCCTTTCTTTCTCCATGGTCTCCCTATCCCTCTCCCTCTCTCTCTCTAGGGTCTCCCTATCCCACTCCCTCTCTCTCTCCATGGTCTCCCTATCCCTCTCCCTCTCCTCTCTCTCTCTCACCGCCTCCCTCCTCGACAGCTCGAGGGCGATCCGCAGATCCAGCACGTCACGAGGGAGCTCCTCAGCCTCCCGTCGACGCTCCTCCTCCAGCTCCGCAATCCGGGCGTCACGCTCTGCCACCCAGGCATCGCGCTCTGCCACCCAGGCATCGCGCTCCTGCTCAGCACGAACAGCATGGGCCAGGGCCTCCCGAATCTCGGCCACCTGTCAAAGCACGCATGCACCGTGAGAGAACAGTGATAGAAGGAAAGCAGCTAGAAAAGGGTCGCGGCCAAGCAAACACTCACTCGAACCTCGCGGTCACGCTCGGCCTCCTCAGCCTGAGCCACCGCATACGCCAGCTGCTCTTGGAGGGCAGAAACCTCCGGAGGAGGGCCCCGCGAACTGGAACCCGCTCCACCAGCCATCCCGACTGCCGCTGTCTGGTGGGCCCGCTGAAACACGGGGCAAACGTCAGTCAAAGGCTAAGCATCAAAAATCCAGGTCACAAAAAATGCATTGCATAGACTCACCAGGATCTCCAACTCCTGTCGGATGGCCACCAACTGTCGCCTGGCGTCCGCCAACTGGGCCCGCAGGTCGGCGATCATGGTATCACGAGCATCCTGCATTACACATAAGTTAGTATCCCATGCATATACATATAGAAAGGTGGAGCAGTTTCATTTCACTTACCCCTGTCATACCACCCAAGGAGAGGCGGTCCCCGTACGTAGCTCGGTACCGTCTCATGTAGTCTGTGCTGTCCTGTACGTGGGACACCACTGGGACCCCGCCCTGCTGCCAGTCCTGGTACTGTGCTGGGAAGCGCATACGCCAGTCCACGATCTTCGCCTTCCCCTTGGTCTTTCGCCCAATGCGGGCTGGCGCATCTACGTCAACCCACTCCTGGGCCAGCCCCAACGTCCTCATAACCAGTCTAAGCCGCAGCGGCTCAATCTCGTTCAGGCAATGGACCCACACGTCCCGCCTAAAACGAGGAAGACCCGCTACAACCCAGGGCTGGCCAGCGTCGCCCATGCCCAGGTAGGGTCTCCACACCACCTGCATCACCATACATACATCATATTAGTTACCATTCAGTCACACGCATAAACACAAAAAAATCATACGCATCATACCATGGCCTCGGGATACTCGCTCAGTTCCCGACGAAGTGACGCCAGCTGGTAGCCGTGGGGTGCTGCAACCACGACCGGCCTCCACTGCCGCGCCAGAGGCATGGCCCTCCTGTTCCCATGCCTAGCCCTCCCCATCGGGAAATAGTAATAGCTCCACACCTGCATCCATCATACATCATTAGTACAATAATTACATATTTTAACTGTGGGAATGCATAAATAAAATGTTTACCTGGAGGAAAGGTGCGAAGCCGCTGACTGTCGTCTCCTTCTCCAAAGTCTGGGAGAGATCAGCAATCAAATGGGCAAGCAGAGCCGCTCCCCACGCGTAGTGTCCCACTCTGTCCAGATCCGCCAAGATCCCGAGGAAACGGCAGTGGATGCCATCCCCTTTCGTCCCCAGCAGAAGGCGGCCCAGGAAGAAGAAAAGGAACCTCCGAAGGTCTAGATCCACCAGCTCCCTCTCGCTCGGATCCTGGGTGAAAGCTGCACGAGCATCCCCCTCCAGTCGAGCCAAGAACTCCGCTCCAGTCTCGCTAACCCGCTGGCGCGGGTCGACGAATCCGAGCGCCTCCATGATCTCCACCCGGCCGACTACCCTGCTGTCTCTATCAGTCACGCTCGTCTCTAACCACAGCAGGTCCAGGGCACTCTCTCGGTAGTCGGGGTAGGTGACCCCGCTGACTGCCTCTCCGTCAACTCGTAGCCCGGTGATCCGAGCCACGTCCTCAAGTGTCGGCACCATGTGCCCCCAGGGCATCAGAAACGCCCGACTCGGTGCGTGCCACCGCTCCCTCAGTGCCTGGATAAGAGGAAGGTCGAGCCGGAAGGGCTCGATCCTAAGGAAAGCTCCAAAGCCCATGGCGTCTACACGCGCCCTCTGGAAATCCGACAGCCCACGGTATGCTGCCACCACCAAGGACCAGCTGATCCGGCCCTTCATCACGCCCTGCAAACCACAAAACCAACAAAGAACACATCAGCATCATGAACAGTAATAAACAATAACACTGTATATATACTACTTATTCTTTTTTTTTAATTTTTTTTATTTTTTTTTACTTTTTTAAATATTTATATTTTCTTGTGGAGGCGTCCAACGCCCTGGACGCCTCCATCCAATTTACCTTTTTCTTTTTTAGAAAAAAAAACCAAAAACCCAAAACAAAATTTATTAATAATATATATATATTTATGGAGGCGTCCAGGGCCTAGGACGCCTCCTTATTTTTATTTTATTTTATTATTTACGTAAATAAATAAATAAACAAAAGTAAAAAGAAAAAAAGTGGAGGCGTCCAGGCCCCTGGACGCCTCCTTCTCTCACTACCCGGCCTTCTCTCACAGCCTCTAGCACGCCCGAGTGAGGATTCCGAAGTACTTACCGGGTCGTGATCGTCCTCTCCCGCGTCACCAGCATCCGCAGCGGCCTCCGCGGCCAGGAGAGGCACCTCCATCCATACAATATTGCCATTACAGGCCCTACGCTCGAAACGGCACGAATTCTCCCGTTGCGCTGGCATTTTCTTCTTGCCAACAAATAAGCCTTACCTACTGGCGCAAGGCTTCGTGCCCTAGCCGACACTCGCGTATCACTCGCTCGTCAAAAAAAAAGAAAGAGAAGAAAATAAGAAAATGGGGTTAAAAATAGAGATACCCCGCCGGACTTGTCCCTACACGGGGACAAGGGTAAAAATGGCAACAACCCGGCTGTGGCGAAAACTCGAAAGGGCGCTACAGGCAAAATCGGGTATCCCGCCGCGTGAAAACCCGAAAGGGTGCATGGGCAAAAGTAAGAGGGGGCCGGTGCCGGCGAAAACCCGAAAGGGCGCTTGTATCGGTAATGTGGTTCAAAAAAAGAGAGAGAAGAAGAAAGAGACCAAGAGATAATAAACCATGTCAGCTCCCGACACCCTATCGGCATTGACGAAGAGACCAAGAGACAACAAATCAGGTCAGCTCCTGACACCCTATCGGCGTTGGCGAAGAGACCAAGAGATCAACAAATCAGGTCAGCTCCCGGCGCCCTTTCGGCGTTGACGAAGAGGCCAAGAGACAACAAACTAGGTCTGCTCCCGACACCCTGTCGGCACTGACGAAGAGACCAAGAGATAACAAACCAGGTCAGCTCCAGACACCCTGTCGGCACTGACGAAGAGACCAAGAGACAACAAACCATGTCAGCTCCCGACACCCTGTCGGCGTTGACGAAGAGACCAAGAGATCAACAAACCAGGTCAGCTCCTGGCGCCCTGTCGGCACTGACGAAGAGACAAAGAGACCAACAAACCAGGTCAGCTCCCGACACCCTGTCGGCGCTGACGAAGAGACTAAGAGATCAACAAACCAGGTCAGCTCAACAAACCAGGTCAGCTCCCGACACCCTATCGGCGCTGACGAAGAGACTAAGAGATCAACAAACCAGGTCAGCTCCCGGCACCTAGTTGACACTGGCGAAGAGATTAAGAGACAACAAATCATATCAGCTCCCCGACACTCCGTCGGCACCGGCAAAGAGAAAAGAGACCAGTACACCCGCGGGCACCGTCCGGCTCATCCTCCGCCTGCGCTACCCGTGGGTGGGGGGCATTTGTGGACACCAAAAATTGCACATCGATATCATGCTCGGCCCGGCATCAACAACGGCACCGGGTGAAGAAGCCCCGGAGAGACTGGTCATCCGGATTCCCCAAATGTCCACACTGCCGTGAAGCCATCTCCGGAGTCAAGAGAGGCTGGAGACAAACCAATCATCAAAAAAAGGGGGGGGCCCCACAATCCATGGGCCTCGAAGAAAATCAAACGGGCCACAACTCGTGTTCGAGACGGGCACAAGTGGGCTTCAGCGGCACAGCCCATTCGGGCTTCAACGGCACACCCCTTGGGTGCCCCAGCGGCACACCCAAGGGGGGGGGGCTTCAACGGCACACCCCCTTGGGGGGGTCTTCAACGGCACACCCAGGGAGGGAGCCTTCAGCGGCACACAGCCCCCAGGGCCTTCAGCGGCACGCCCATCCTGGGCTCCAGCGGTACACCCCCAGGGGCTTCAATGGTACACCGCCGGGGGTCCCCAGCGGCACACCCCTCAGGGTCTTCAACGGCACACCCAAGAGAGGGGCCTTCAGTGGCACACGCCCCATGGCCCTCAGCGGCACGCCCCTTTGGGCCCTTAGCGGCACACTCTTCTAGGCCTTCAGCGGCACGCCCGTTGGGTGTTCCCGCGGCACGCCCTTTTGGCCCTCCTACGGCACACTTATTCAGCCCACCAGCGGCACAACGTTAAGCCTTTTCAATGGCTGAACGACGTGGTGCCCATGCCCTACGCGTCCTTGGCGCGCAGTGAGCTCCCTGAGGTGTCAACCAACTGTTGGGCCACGCAGGCTACTCCCCTGAGAGCCAGAACAGAAGACGTCAAACCCCATCATGACGGAGCTGCTTCCCGCCTTTGACGGCCGTGCTCAGAAGCTCCCGCGGCTGGGAGTATAAAACGACTCCCGTTCCGGCAAAAAAAAAGAAGGAGAGGCTGGAGAGGAACACACACACAGACAGATGGAGAGACATACGCAAGAGAGGAAGAGAAGAGAAGGGAGAAGAAGAAGGGCTCCGGCGTGAGTCTCCTCCGACGGCCATCGGGCAGAAGAGAGAGTAAGAGAGAAGGAGGGCTGAATGTAACAGGGGAAGGTGCGGGGGAACGAGCAGTGGACGCTCGTCCCTGCTTTAATCCCCAACACTTTCCCTTCCATGGTTTTCCTTGTTTTCTTCCTCCCTTCATCTTGTATTTTGGTTTTCTTCCTTGCCCGTAGCCTTGACTCGGGCGTGCTCAGCAATGTATATGGATGGCCGCGGCCCCTTGCTCCCCATGAATGAAAATCACCCTCCTTGGGTTTCTCTGTTATTTCTGATTGGTTTACGCCAGTTTTCATGGTGTATGATGCGTTGTTCGTTTTTCCTCCATTTCTCTATTTCTCCGATGCTTTTGGAGTCCCCGTAGGGACGTGATTCCTCCTATATGATCCTTGGCCTCATGGGTTCTTTGTCCTCTCCTATGGCCATCAGTTGTACCTATCTGCTCGAGGGGAGGGAGACCCTCCTTCTCTTCCAGAACACCCAGTAGCCAGTAGCCCTTGGCTTTCCTCCACTGGTACGCCCCTTAACTTCCCTTCACCGATGGCCCTCAGCCCTTGGCCGGCACATCCTTGGCCCTTCCCAGCTGGTGCATCCTTGATTTCTTCAGCCTAACGCCTCTCCGGCACGCCCTCTCAGCCCTTTGCCGGTACACCCCATAGTGGCCCTCAGCGGCACACTCTTTCAGCCCTTGGCCGGTACACCCATAGTGGCCCTCAGCGGCACACTCTTTCGGCCCTTGGCTGGTACACCCCATAATAGCCCTCAGCGGTACACCTCCCCCTTTTGTGCCTCAGCGGTACGCCCTTAGCCTTCCTAGCCCGGCACACCCTATGCTCGTCCTTGGCCGGTACGCCTTGGCCAATCCCCCGTCCACCCTGTCCAGTATTAGAAGCCTCCCGTTCATCGTTTTCTTCGTGGCTTCTGAGGTTCTATAAAGGTGTTGCCGCCTCCGGGCGCCCACCTCCAGTTGTCGGGTTCCGCCACTCCATGTGGGCGGGTTCCCTTTACCTCCCTTACGTTCGGGTAGAGGGGAGGTGCTGCCGAATTTTTGACAGAAAATAACAACATGTTAAAAAGGCAAAAGGAAGCAACAAACAAACAGAACGATCAACGATAAAACTTTCCGACTAATCAAGCCACTGTCGGTAGCGTGAGAAGAACTGAATAACGACATAGCATATCAGATGTCTGACTTGTGAGCAAAAAGGCTGAACAGAACCAAGGAAAGGAGAAGTTTGTATAAGACTATATAAAAATCAATAAACGAAGAAAAGAAAAGCCTTAAAAATAAATAATAGAAGATCCCAACCTTCACCGGCGTGCTTTGTTGTGACCCTAGCGGCACACTCCAATAACCTTCACCGGTACACCTTCATCCCTCTCCCACTACCTCATTCTCCCCTTCGCCGGCACACTTCCCTCAGCACCTTCAACGGTGCACTCATCTGGCCCTTCGCCGGCACACTCTACCGCCCCATCCTAACCCCCCAGCGGTACACCCCTGCTTAGCCCCAGCGGTACACTCTCATTACCCTCAGCGGTACACCCTTGTTACCCCCAGCGGCACACCCCTTTTAATTTGCATCCAGCGGCACACTCCATTCCCCAGCGGTACACCCCTTTCCATTGTCTCTCCCTCCCTTCGCCGGTACACCCTCATCCACCGTCTCAAACTCAATGTATAGACTTGGCAGATTGACGTACAAACACAGCAATGAGCAATGTACAGACTTCGAGCCGCAGCCAAGGGACAACGTATAGACTTTGAACTGCAGCCAATGAATAATGTATAGACTTTGAGTTGGCCAACGTACAGACTTTGGACTGGCCGATGTATAGACTTTCAGGGACAACGTATAGACTTTGAACTGCAACGTATAGACTTTGAACTGCAGCCAATGAATAATATATAGACTTTGAGTTGGCCAACGTACAGACTTTGGACTGGCCGATGTATAGACTTTCAGAGATAATGTATAGACTTTGAGCTGCAACGTATAGACTTTGAACTGCAGCCAATGAATAATGTATAGACTTTGAGTTGGCCAACGTACAGACTTTGGACTGGCCGATGTATTGACTTTCATGAATAATGTATAGACTTTGAGTTGGCCAATGTACAGACTTTGGACTGGCCGATGTATAGACTTTCATGAATAATGTATAGACTTTGGGCTGGCCAATGTATAGACTTTGAGCTGCAATGTACAGACTTTGAGCTGGCTGATGTATAGACTCTAATAAATGATGTATAGACTTTGAATTGCAGCCAATAGCCAACGTATGGACTCTGAGCTGCAGCCAATGGCCAATGTACAGATTTTCGAGCTGGCCAATGTGTAGACTTCAATAGAGGATGTATAGACTCTGGGTTAATGAATACAGCCCATGAATATACTTTGAACAGTCGATGTATAGACTTCGTGTCGCAATAGCCCGTCAACATATAGACTTCAAGCCTTCCCCGGTGCACCCTCTTCTCCCTTCACCGGTACACCCTCTAATCATTGCCCTTCAGCGGCACCCTCCTTAAGCCCTTCAACGGCACACATATCCAGCCCTTCACCGGTACACTTTCCGCCCACCTTTCCTCAGCGGTACACTCCCTTTAGCCCCCCTTTCAACCCGCCAAGGGTCAACTCTCCCTAAAAAAAATAATACATGAATATATATATATATATATATATATATATATATATATATGTATATATGGGCACATAATGGCAGAACTAACAAGCCAATAAAAATCATGATGAATAAATAAACCTGAACAGATCCGTATAAAAAAAATGAATGAAATAATCGACAATAATAATAATAAAAAGTAATAATGACAGTAAGCAAGATGAGAGAAATCACCCGGAACAGATACGGAAAGAGGAATAAGCAACGGAGTAACATGAATAATAATGACAAAATAATATAAGGTATTAATAATTCTACATTGCAGCCCCCTCTCTCCGTGACTCGACGCAGAAGGAAAAATAATGCCGCCCTCTCAGGCCGGGCCCGAGTCTTGCGAATCATCCTGACATGGACAGGCCCCAACCTGATCTTGGGCCAACACTCCGATTAGACCGGATTCGTTTCTCGCCATCGGGTCCTTCCGGGCCGTCATTAAGGTCGCCGTGCATTCGGCATGCACTTGAACGGATTCGTCCCCGATTTTCCCGTTGCATTTCTATCATGGACCCATGTCCGAACATGAAAAGGTCCATGAGTGACCGACATGGCCGATGGCTCGTATCCCGATGCGGACCCTTTGGTGTGATCTATTCCTGCCTCTTCCTTTGCGCAATTAGTGTTATTCTTTTCGGCCGTAGGGCCCCTAATTTCGGTAATTAATCAAGGGTGTTCCCTCGTATGGGGGATGTAAATGACGTCGTGACCTTTACGGCGCGACGGGATTAAGTCCCGACACGAACCACACAATCGTCTGACGAAGTCAGGTCGAGCGCACCATGGGCTCTTCAGAGCCCGAATAAATTGTCACTTCGGTGACTAGCACGCCCACGCACTCAATAGACGAAACACCCACACCTGGCGAATTTTAGTGCGTCCACAGAGTCAAGGAAGCGAACACGATACCTCCACGCTCCCGGCGTGGGAAAGACGGACCCGGGCAAACTCGTACTCCCGGAAAAAATATTACACAATAATGACAGCAATGAAATATCGTCCACTCCACGTAAGGAGGTAAAGGGCTACACAAATGGGCCCGGGAGGACCGATTTCGAGTTGACGGGTGGCTTCTCGCGTAGCTTCGGCAGCACACGTACTCGCGACCGTGGGGCCCGCGTGCTGGCCGGAGGGGTCGTGTGGGACCTGGTGGCACCGCTGTAGTGGGGGACGCCCGGAGGATCGCTCCCTGGGATGGCGGCGCGCTGGAACGACGGTCGGAGGCCTGGCGGCTCCGATCGACACATGTCGGAAAAACTTCCCACGGATCTGCAACTTCTGTTTTCAGGCGTGCGCTCCGGCGAGATCGCTCGCTGCGACCAATCCCGATGTCGGATCGACGATCAGGAGGTACCTTTGGAAAGCTCTTTAGAAATCCTTTAATATAGAATTGGAGAGAGAAGCTGGATCTTCACAGATCTGGGCCTTAACTATTTTTGAAGCTGCTGTTGTACAGTACCCGAACTCTCAGAACAGCAGGGAGTTTTCCGAAGAGTTGTCTTTGACTGTAAAGCAAACCTCTGAATCAGATATTGACTTCTTCATGAAAGTTGAGGAGGGGAAAGAGAGGAAAACGGAAATATTATTTATGGATGGATTGGTGGAGGCTACGATTTACTATGAATTTTGCACTGACTGGTGGTCGGATCTGGAAACAGGCTAACAGAATTGTAGATGGATCAGAAAGGGAATTTCTAAAAATATGAAATGAGCTTTCAAAATTCCAGAAAAAATTGGAGGTGGAGAGGAATGGACCGAAATCCCAGTAAAATTGGGGGCTCCAAGAAAAATCAAAACATGGGTCGAAGATGGGAAACTCAGGGTAGGTGTAGATCTGGTCTGAAAACAGACAGATCTGGGAAGAGTAGTTGGACGAAATTTGGAAATTATCAAATGGAAGCTTTATGACGAACCAATTTTTGTGGATCGTGGTTGACACCTCTGAAACACCTCCTGAAAATTTTAGCTCAAGAGGAGCTCGTGGCTGATTGCAGAAATTCGTGGAAGAGCTGGCTGTCTTGTGTGGACAGAACACCGATGATAGCTTCACGGCGGCTCGATGGCGGCACGAACGGCGGCGGTGGCGGCACAGATGATTACCGGAGGTGAAGAGAAGATGATAGAAGAGATACCACTCTAGAAATGGGGTTGGGGATGAAGAAAACCAGAGGGAGAGAGAGGGGGGGTCGAAATTCTCACAAGGGGGCTCTTGCACAATGCTTTTTTCTCTTTCATTAATTGTTCTAAATGGAAAAATACAAGTATATATATGCTACACATCAAATCCAATCTCCACCATTGGATCTAGGGATGGGGAAGGGATGGCCTGGATTAAATGTGGCCAACACATAAAAAAAATAAAATAACCCAAGTGGGAGGGGGCGCCCCCTTGACTATGAGAGAGGGTTGAATGGGTAGGCAGCCTACCCTTTGAAAATTTGGAACCATTGTCTCCCATGTGGACAATTGACTTGTCAAAGCTTCTAGATGCCACCTAGGAGGGTTGACCAGCCCCACAAGGATGACATGGACCAATGGGAAAGGGGAGGGGGCCCCCTAACTGGACCTACTACACAATTGCACAAAAACCCACACAATCCAAGGGAATGACGCATTGGCTTACAAAGCCTTACAATTGCACATATACTTTCCCATGGATATAAAAATAAACTAAAGGACATAAATGTAAAAGAAAATGTACATGCTCGGCGTCGATTCCCATCAGTTGCTATCTCTCCTCAAAATGAAGCAGGATAGTTAGTCTCACTAAGTAACTAGGGGTGTTGACGTCTAATCAACGTGCACCCGTATGTAAAAAGGTGTGTGCTACACTTGAATGCTCTTAACAAAAAAAAATTGTGAGCCAAAAGAAAAATCTGAAAAATGACCAAAGGTTAGATATAGTGCTGTAATCCTGAGGTAAACATCAGAAATGTTCATTTTGTTTAATTTCAATACTAGTCTTTAGTTACTCCTAAGGGAATCCTTGATTTTGCATAAGTAGGGTAACATGAGGTTAAAAATAGATATACATCTGTAGAATTGGTTTATTTCTATTAAATCTAAGTGCAAAAGTGCTTCAAAGAGCTTAAATGATAAACTCTACTTTTATTGCTCTTAAACCAAGCAGATGATAAAGGCACAATCATGGGAGTTCATATAACAGAAGAATCTAAAAATCACAAGCTTGCCTAATGAATGATGTTTCAGATTGTGTTTTACTTCTGATGCAATGCTCTTCTTGAACTCCATGCACCTATGTCATCCTTTACTGAACTTGTGTCCAAGCTCTTCTTTAAAACTTGTCTCCCAATTCCTCATGAGCCTTCAAACTATTTGTTTCGATGTTGTCAAAGGGGGATAATAGTATGTATGAGTCATTACTTGAAACGCATGATGTTCATGTGCATATGGATTGTCATTGTCATTGTCATGTTTTATTGATGCCAATTTAATCATAATGACTCATAGTGTTGCCATCATCAAAAAGAGGGAGAATATTGTGTCCCTGTATTTTAATGATGTTAAAACTATGAGTCATACATATTCTTGATGATGTCATTTTCAGTTTGTTTTTAAATTATGCACAGAACATGTTGGCCGAAGAAATCAAGACAAAAATCTGCTGTTGTGGCCAAGAGTGTTGCTCAGAAGTCGACTTCAGATGAAGCTAAGTCGACTTCGGATGACTCAAGACCACATGCTAGCCAAGGCGTTAAGGCGACGGCCTTTACCGATTAAATGTGACGAATAAGTGGTCAGTGGTGTAAAATAGAAGCTTGGGCTGACAAATAGGCCTTCAAGGGTGAAAAATGGATTTTGGCATTGAAGCCTTCACAATCTCGCTTTGTTGCATTGACGCAGCAAGGCCTTGCGTCGACGCAGCTACATTGAAGCTGGCAAAGGTGAAGATAGATCAATGGCTATGGTTTAGGGTGACAAATGGTTGATCGAGGTAGACATATGGCTGATAGGGGTAACAAATAATTTAGTTTAAGTGACAAATGAGTGCAACAATGGTGAAAAAAAATTGAGAGAAGATGAAGAAGAGCTTACTCTGATTGAAGACGGAGTCAACATAGTCAAAGTTGACTTTAATCAAAGTCAACATCATCAAAGAGACTCTAGCATGCTTCATCAGTAGTCAAGGTGATTCTGGTCAACATTCAACCACAGTCAAAGTCAATAGTCAACATAGTCAAGCTTGGTCCAAGTCAACAGCCAGAATGGTCAATAACTTAGAGTCAACATGGTCAACAACCTTGGGTCAATATAGTCGTTACTCAGGTCAACATTCTCTGACCTTGGAGTCAACACTTATAAGCCTGAGGTCTTCTACCAGTTGAAGAAGACAAGTGTGAAAAATGGAGCCTTAAGTGTGACAAATGGGTCATGAACGGTGTATTATATACACCTAAGGGTGACAAATAGCTTAAGGCGACGGTTCAACAAAAGAAGGAAAAGGCTAAGGCGACGGCTATTTCGTCTAAGGCCGACAAATGACTTCCTAATGGTGACATTGTTAGTGTTGGTGTGCTACAGGCCAATTTCGGGTAGGGTATGCCCAATAGTTGTACGATCTTGTTCATTATTAATAAAGTGGTGTTTGAGCGTAAATATGCGATTGTGTTACTTTACGTTGTCCCTAGGATATGTGGTTGTAAAGTCAGCTCGAGATGGGATCTCGAACATGAGATTGACTTTACATGTACACATGCCTTAAACTGTTCCTGGTTGGAGGGTAATCACTCGGGGACTTTGATTACCTATTAAACCAGTATATATGATGTGTTAGTGACCAGTCTCATGGTCATTGGTGCGAGGCACCAACACATATATGTAGGTGTATGTCCTTGGAGGATGTACACTGAACTGATCCGCTATTGGATCTTCAGATGGTTGATTATACCTAATGTCAACTAAAGATCCAACTGTCTCAGTAGCATCATTGGTCTTTTGACCTGAGACATTGATCGGATCTTACACGAGGACTGGAATGGTTTAATTACTTGGCTAAGTGACTTTAACCATAAGTCATGAGTTACCGAGTCATTAACCACTCCAGGATACGTGTGAAGATCGTCAATGGTCAAGAAGGGATCGCTCACTGTCGGGTATATATCAGACAGTTAATGGGTCATGACATTGACGCTCCGTTAAATCCCTGGCCAGGGTCGTGTGAGTTCGTTTAGAACGGACGTCATACACTTTAAGGAGGTCATAGTCAAATGGCACGATCATGGGGTTTGACAGATACCGTACCCTCGATCGTACCAGACTCATAGAAGGAGCGAGGGATTATATCGATGCGGTAACTGTGGACTTACAGGTACCAGACATGCTGGTTTAAACTCGGTGTCCTCTAGGATCACGTGGATTTGCTTGACCCAACCTGATCGAAGGTTCGGAATGAATTAAACTATTATTCGGCTCTAGTAGAAGCGAATAATACGTTTAATTTACTTCTAATTGGGAATTAGAAGTTAATGGGCCTTAAACTAGAGTGACTATGGGCCTAGAGGATCACACACGATGGATTCTTGGGTGACGGATTATTATTATACAAGTGTATGTATTAATTCCCTTTAATTCCTTTTAGAAAGGAGTGTAAATGGGGCTTAATACATATGTATAATAATGGAAAGGTCATATATACAATTTTGGTCCTTTGGAGGTCTTTAGAAAAGGGTCTAAATTTTATATATATGGCACCTACGTGAAGCTCATAAGAGCCTTCTCTTCCAACCCTTTAAGCTAATCAAGCATTAAGGCTTAAAGGAGAGGTTTAGCCTCCTCCCTTTCTCCCCCTTGCTCTCTCTCTCTCCAGAAGGTGATAGAGTCGGGGAAAGTTGTGCCGGGGAGGTACCGTCGCTGCGCAAGGGTCTGTGTGGATCTGCTCTAGAGGCCGTACAGCTGTGCGGGTCGATATTCTGCATCGGGCATCGCGGACAGCGTCGTTCCGCGCAAGGTGAAACACGCAACCCGTAATTAGGGTCTTAGAAACACCGATTAGAGCACAGATTAAACTTTCCATAACACCGGGATCGGGCAAATGAATTTTTGTTATCCGCTACGTCGCCCGTAGATGCTGTGCGAAACCTTACAGTGGTATCAGAGCCAGGTTCGCGCTCTGGTCGGTGTTTTTATCGCCGTTTAGAATCATATTTTAGGGGCAATAAAATCCTTCAATTATTATTTGGAGACGGGAGTGTTGGACATTTCTGTTTTTCCTGGATGCTGGGCATCAGGAGAGCAAATTTTTTTGTAAAAAAAAAAATTTTATTGGCCCGAGTTGGGCGCACTGCGCCCTGGGCGCAATTTACAAAAAAAATATATATTGGCCCGAGTTGGGCGCACTGCGCCCTGGGCGCACTGCGCCCTGGGCGCACTGCGCCCGCCACGTGCGCCGCGTGGGCGGCGGATGCGGCACCGCGGGTCAGCGCCTGCGGTGACTAAGAAAATTTTGGATGTTTCTAGAACTGGGTTAAAAGCTAACTAAGATATATTGAACAAGATTGTTTGTGAAATGTTAATGGACGGTGATGGTAAGGATATTTTTGTAAGTATACTAATATTAACAATAATTAAAAGTAGTATTAAATTAAGAGACAATTTTAGAAGTAAGCTCCTATATGAAGAATATATTTGTAAAATGTCCAAACTTTAATTGCATTGTATTTTTCATTTTTCATTAGGGAATTTTACTTTTAAACCCCTACAATCTTGCATAAGTATGTTTTAATCCTCGTAATCCATCTATTTGCCAAAAGACCCCTTTAAGTCTTTCATGTTTCATTAAAAATCTTCTGTCATTCCCTCAGTATTGTATGGCCAGAAAAATGTTTATATATGGTCAACTTCACTAGTGCGGATGGGGACCATGCGCTGCTGATGCCGCAGTTAAAACTCCATGGAGACGATATTTTTTACCCCTACATATTGAGACCGCCCCCCTCTCAAACCCAAATCAGAACAAAGTAGAAGATCTCCTCAACCCCTACATATTAATGGTAGCTTTAAACTAATATCGTGTCGAAAATATCTTTTGGTTAATATTCGTTAGATATGCAGCGAATACTCTGTTTCAAGATTTATCGTCCTGGTTGAATCAACCGTCCCGGTCACGACTTGGGACGGGACGATACAGGTTGGTACCGTTACGTACCGAAATGGCAAACTATATATATATATATATATGTATCAATTAATAATTTAATAATTACATGGAATACGTACCTTTTTCATCTAATTTCATTTATTTACTAGTTGAAATAGGTTGGCAAGTGATGCCTGAATTAGGGTTTTGTAGTGCTTAAAGAGTTCATTTTGAGCTCGAACATTAGAAATGTCAAGCTTGATCAGATGGAACTCGATTCATTTGGTATTTAACCAACTCAAGTTTGATAAGAAAAAAACTTATGTTGCAATAAATGAAACATACTTGAACAGCGCAAAACTTATCTTAACTCGTCTCGTTTACTCTCCAAGCCACCCCTCTGATCTGGGGAATTGAAACATGACTCGTTTGGCTGGGCTCATTTTGAAGAATGCTTGGGCTGGCCATGTTGGGCCGGGAAACCTAATGGTCGAACTCCATTTGGGCTAAGGTCTACGTAACTCAGAACTGACGTATAAACAATCTATGTAGCATATGTGAAATTTGTGAAACATTTTGAAATCAGAGCAGATAATTTAAATAATTTAAAATTTTTATTTAACTTAAATATAAATAAATAATATAATAATTCATCTAGAGTAAGATCAAATAATTCGAATTTTAAAATGAAACTAATATGAATAGCCATATATTTGCTTTGTATCCACTAAGTTCACATGACTAGTTTAAGGCGCACTTGGGGCCTCCTTTCTTGGTCTTCCAGTTGTTGTAGCAGGGGCACTACTCCTTGTCGTACGTCCCCGAGGGCACACAGAGACACTTCTTGCAGCACATGTTGCAGTAGAACAGGCACGGAGCACCTGTAATCACATGCAGGCGCGCACTCTGCATACAACACCACCCATACATAACATTATCTTTGTAAGGGGGAAAAGGGAAGAGGAAAATAGCTAATTAATGCGAATTAAGGATGACCATAGGACATAGAAGGCTAAAGAATTTTATGAATAAGCTATATATATATATGTGAATGATACTTACAGATCAGAACAAGGATGTTCTATATTGAAGTAGGAACTTATTACCTTCTGGACGGAGGGATCCTTCTCCTCCTGCCGGGTAGTATGTAATTGCGACTCTGTCGCCAACTGCTTCTGCCTGTAGGAAGTAAATATAAAAACTTAATCATCTGATCACATTTGTGTTTCCTTCTTACAGTTTCTGCAATAGATCCATAGGTAGGTCGAGCGACAAGCAGTCCAATAGCTATAAAAAAAAAGCCTCATATATATTCTTCAGCAAATTAAAACAGGTCTCGACCGACCGAGAGAGAGAGAGAGAGAGAGAGAGAGAGAGAGAGAGAGAGAGAGAGAGAGAGAGAGAGAGAGAGAGTAGTGCAGAACAAGAGACAAGGCCAAGAGGGCAAGGAAGGGTCCTGAGTGGTGAAGGGAACGGCCCATCTCTTCTACTCTCCTCCTTCCTCCTCCTGGTTTCGGATGTCTGGAGGAGTACCAGAGCTCCCGAGGATTTATAGACCGAGGAGAGGTCACCGAAAGACACATAACAATGCCGCTATACGTCTTTAATTACCGTGGTATCCACAGAATCTGCACGAGTGTGCCGAATCCAGATAATAGGAGGGTTATGTGTAATTTGATTCGTTGTAGTGAATTGTATTTCATTAATGAATATATTTTACTGGGGTATTAGTTGTGAATTACAATTCAAGCATTAGTGAGTTAAGTGAGAAATCATTAGGATTTGAACTCACTTTATTGAGTGCAAGTGAGAATTTATTAAGAATTGAATTCATATTTTAGTGAAGTATTTTGAAGAAAAAAAATTTGAGACTGCACCCCATGCGCTGTTGCTGTCGCATTTAAAATTTCATGGGGACCATATTCTTTATCTATCAACACTAACTAAGCAATGATATGATGAGAGCCATACCCCCTCCATATTGACACCGCCCCCCACTCAAATCCAAATCAGAACAAAGTAGAAGATCTCCTCACCCCTCATGCCTATCTCCTCCTTTGTCATCGTCTTTGTCATCCCCGGCGTGCCTCACGAAGTTGTGCCCTGACCGCACCATGCATCATAAGGCCGCGAGACAATGGGTGAGGTCGAGCACGGAGAGGTGGAGGGCATCGAGCACGCGGAATTATATTCTCAAGTATCTTGAATGAGAAATGAATGCCCAGATTTTGTCCTTATATCTATGTTTTCATGGAGAATGTAGATTCTTGGAGAAATAACGATTCCCCAATTAAGACATATATACGGCTCACTAACCCATGAATTTAATTCTCACCTCGTGGGAATTAAAAACCCCATCTCACTAACCCCCCCTTAGTGAGATGGAGGATCTAATTACTAAGATATGAGAATTAAAAGTCCTTATAATTAGTGAATCATTTGGGGTGCAATGTTGGGTTTTGCGGTTGATGCACTAGCTAGGGGGTTAATTAGTGAGATGGAAAATTTAGATTTGTCGAAGTAGACGAAGGGTGCCCTTAATTTTTTGCAATAATACTTTTGTTAGCTTTCTCCGGCCGGTTCCTCAGCTGTGTAGGTAGGTAGGAAAGAGATTTTATCTTAATGTTAATTATGAGCCTTCCTTGGCCTTTTACTCGTACCTTTCCAAGACTTTTAACTAGTAAGAGATATTTGGAAATTCATTCTCCCCGAGAAGTTATTTATGGGGTTACAATTCTTTTCTGATACTACTTTTAATCAGTTTTTTAATACTAATATATACCATGCACGTCAAAAATTGATATCTTGTGGTTAATTAATTAATATTCTAATAATAATGGTAGCAGCTGAATCAAATCATTAATCTCCTAACACGAGTGGACGTATATCCACACCTATTATCTAGATGCGGCACACTCGTGCAGATTCGGTGGATACCACGGTAATTAAAGACGTATAGCGGCATTGTTACGTGTCTTTTACTGTCGATCTCTCCTTGGTCTATAAATACTCGGGAGCTCTGGTACGTACTCCTCCCGACATCCGAAACCAGGAGGAGAAAGAAGGAGAGCAGAAGAGATGGGCCGTTCCCTTCGCCACTCAGGACCCTTCCTTGCCCTCTTGGCCTTGTCTCTTGTTCTTCACTGCACTTTGGTCTCTCTCTCTCTCTCTCTCTCTCTCTCGACCTGTTTTAATTTGCTAAATAACTTTTTTTTTAAGCTATTGGAGTGCTCGTCGCTCGACCTACCTATGGATCTATTACAGAAACTGTAAGAAGGAAAAACAAATGTGATCAAATGATTAAGTTTTTATATTTCCTTCCTGCAGCAGGCTGAAGCAGCTGGCGACGGAGTCGCAATTACATACCGCCCCGCAGGAGGAGAAGGATCCCTCCGTCCAGAAGGTAATAAGTTCCTACTTCAATATAGAACATCCTTCTTCTGATCTGCAAGTATCATTCACATATATATATATATATATAGCTGATTCATAGAATTCTTTAGCCTTCTATGTCCTACGGTCATACTTAATTCTCAATACTTAGCTATTTTCCTTTACCCTTTTCTCCCTTACAAAGATCTGTTATGTGTGGGTGGTGTTGCATGCAGAGTGCGCGTCTGCATGTAATTACAGGTGCTCGGCGACGTCCCACGTGAAGCCGTGCCTGTTTTACTGTAACATGTGCTGCAAGAAGTGCCTCTGCGTTCCCTCGGGAACGTACGGCCACAAGGAGGAGTGCCCCTGCTACAACAACTGGAAGACCAAGGAAGGAGGGCCCAAGTGCCCCTGAATCTAGTCATGTCAATGTAGTGGATACAAAATAAATACATGACTATAGTCATGGATCTTTATTCTATTTTAAAATTTGAATTATTCAATTTTGCCCCACTATCTAATAGATTATTATATTATTTATTTATATTCGATTGGAATAAAAATATTAAATTATTTGAATTATTTGTTCAGATTTTAAAATATTCCACAAATCTAACACATTCTACGTGAGATTATTCTTGACTTTATTAAGATGATGAATAAGAAAGAAAAAAATAATTCTAAGTAAAAAAATCAAAGGACATTTCTAATGACTAGATCTAATCGTAATAATTTTGATGGAATAAATATAAAAAATTTATTAGATATTCACCACATTAATTGTTCCATAATAAACATAACTTCTAGTAAAACTGTGGAAGACAATAATATAATTTTGAGATGCAAAACAGTCCTCCATCGTATTATATTTTCTTTCACATTTTATACTTTATAATTTATTATTAAAAATATATTATATGATATATGATTTATGATATTTCGGACATATATTTTACGAAGCGAATGGTATGATATCCATATCCATTCCGACTCAAATTCAAATGTTATTTGTGTAGAGACGAGAAAACGGTCTCTCGAATTCCGTATCGCATTTTTAATATTTATTTGATGGGGAAGATTGTCCGACCACCCGTGGAAACCTGTAAACACTATAGAAACGACATCAGAAGGAGCCCTGGGTGTTATCCTATAGGACAACCATCCGATGCTTAAGTCAGGACCTTGGTGAGTGGAGATCAAGGGAAGACGGAGGAAAGAGAGAGATGAGATCTGATTGATCAAGTATGGAGTGAGGGTCGAGCTTACGAAGGAGTGCTCGTCACGTCCAACGAGTACTTGGAGAGTGTCCGCTAAGCTGAAGAGGTGCTATGAAAGAGGGGTCATGAATCAGGATGACAAATTGATATGATACGTTTCATATCGCACGTATCGGATCAAATCAGTTGATAATCGGTACGACCGATGTATGGTACACAGTCAGTATGTTATTTATATTTTTTAAATATTATTTTACATTAAATATTATTTTATAGGTAAGTTGATTCACAATGTTTCTTTGGAATGTTGAAACCTGTGTTTGAAACTCACGAGGATCTATTTTCATTCATTTTTTATTTTTTTATCTATTTTTATTATTTTTTAAGAAAAGAATAAAAAACATGAGTTTTAAAACTGTCGTCAAGAATATTTAATACACTTATTAACTATTAAACCATATACAATTTTTTTGATATTTTAGTATAACATATATTTATTATATATATATATATATTCGTAATATGTAATGATACAGCACGGTAGGTGTTGAATCATATCATACCAATAAAATATCGATACAATGAGACCGACAAACCTTATCGTGAATTTAAAAGAAAATAGACAAGTCAACTCCACGGCTGTTGAACGGAACAACACATCGAAGCCCAGGGGCACCCAAGCCTGCTGCAATCGGAGATGTTATTCTTATTCACAATGCCCATTTTCCTTTATTCTTAAGTCCCTCTATGATATCTGGATAGTATAGTTTATTCAACTCATTTAACATAGAATAGGTTACCCAACCCCAATCAAGGTGCTTACATGTAAGAGGTGGGTATGAGGCCCACACACTCTTTCTCATCGGATAAGTTACACCACCTATCTTATATTATTAACAAAGTGAGCCTAAATGCATAGACGGTGCAGCATGGTGTACCTATCACTTTAATAAAAAAAGGAACAGAAAATATAAGTATGCTGAATAGGTCAACATTATAAAATTTAAAAAATCATTATATTTTTGTCAAATAAATATTTATCAATTTTAAAATTTGACTCAAAAATTAACACAACATATTTGTTTAGAGTAATATTTCGTGCATAAAATTTAGTGCATAAAGTCACATCAACAGTCAACATCTCTTCTCATTGGCCCAAAAAAATGATACGATAGTTTTCATAGAGAAAAGTACGCTATGCGATGGTACAACCTAGTACAGGTACATTAAATGTGCGAGTGCACTAGACATAAAAATACAGAAATTAAACATTCTGTAAGAATGTAATATTTTGTTTTTTAAATGAAACCTTTATTATAAGAATTGAAACATTTTGTTTGATTTTATTCTTATAATAAAATATTTTATTTTTATATTAGTTTATTCTTATAATAATTATTTCATTCTTATAAGAAAATATTTTATTTCCACAAAATATTCCATTGATTTATTTTTATAATCAAAAACATGTTTGGTTCATGTGGCAAATGTTTTGTTCCTGAAATATAATATTATATTCTTATAATAAAATGTTTCAGTTTTATAAAATATTTTATTGATTCCTTCCTATAGTCAACAAAATATTTCATTTCCATGACAAATATTTTATTCGTGAAACAAAATATGTCATTCTCATAACAAAATATTTGATTAATTTATTTATATAATAAAAAATATTTTATTTATAAGATATATATTTTATTTCTACGAAATATTTCACTTCTATACTTTTTCACCGAATGCGCTCACGCATTCCATGCACCCGTATATGGGAGCGTCCCCACGAAAATCATCTTTTCATATCTTTTTGGGCTAATAGAAGTGGGTGTTGTACGTTACCGTGACTTTGTGTTCCGAATTCATTCGTTGCATAGAGCATTACTCTATTTTTTAAGGTAGAAATAGATTTTTAAAAAAGTGGATAATCAGTGCATCCTCGCTGTCTATCTAAGGTGCCCGTGTACAAATGTTAGCAACATGCTACAAAGTAGTTAATTAGGATGACTAAGAACGTGTCTTAAGGAAGCACTGCTTAGCTGTAGGATTTCATTATCTGCAAAGGCTTGCCGCTGGCCTCACTTTGGTGCCCAAGTTCACCTTGATGATCAAGTTGAACTTCCCTCACCATATGTTGAAATCCATACCATGCTAGAAGCGTTGAGCTCAACCAACTGGTTGGCATCCTCGTTCACCATCACACGCTCCTAATACTCATGGCGCGTTTGGCATTGTGCTGGGGTGGGCTTCTCATATCAAGTTATAATGATGGAAGACTCCTTGCGGGAGACAAGATCAGTAATGCTCCAAAAGGTTGAATTTTTGCTTATGTCCTCTAACTTTGGAATTGATATATAGAAAAATGATCGTGACAGCTCCCTCTCTGCCTCTCTCTCTTGCCCTTGGTCTCCCCTCTAATTCCTTCTTTCCTGCCTATGACTGCTCCTCCACCATCAGCCCCAAGATCCCATCCCCAGGAGGTGCAATCCCGTTCATTTGCCCAGGCGCTCATGTCTTTCCTTGTGCCGCCTCGACTGCATCTTCCTATCCACTCTCCAGCTGACACCGATGGGGATGAGCCTGCAATTAATTTTCTTCTGCTTGGAGGAGATACAACAGTCGCTCTAACCTTTCAACTTTGCCATCATCGCGTGCACCCCTCAGGGTCAGCCTCCTTTCCAAGGTATCCGGGGGCACCTTGTTCACCGTTGCATGTTTAAACACGATTTAATTCATAGTGCCCTTGACAACAAACACCTTCTTCTGCGGTTCCAAGATTATGAGGACTATCTTCAGTTGTTGCTTCGGGAGACCCTCTACATAAGTCCAGGGGCGTCTTTTAGTTTCATCCAGTGGACCATGGCCTTCTCCCCCTCTACGCATTCTCCCATTGTTCCTGTTTGGTTGGAGTTGCCTAGTCTGCCGGCTAATCTTTACCAAGATCATTTCTTGTGTTATATAGCCGAGAACATTGGGCCTATTCTCATGATCAATAAGAATACTCATAACCTTTCCAACACCACCACAGCTAGGGTATGTGTCGAGCTCTACGTCTCCAAATCGTCTTCGGGCCAGATTTGGATTAGTCTCCTAGGAGGAGGAGGATGGCAATCCATATGCTATCCAAACCTTCCTTCTTACTACACGAATTGCCTTCACTTGGGACATGTAGTCACTGCTTGCAAGAAGGCTCCTCTTCGTGGTGACTATCACCCTCCGGTGGAACTGGCCTCAAAGGATAAGCATCTTGAGCCCGCTCCTCAGGCACTAGCTCCTCATGCTTGCCCGAAAAATCAGGCTCATGGTTGTTGGAGCAGCGGAAGTGAAATGGGCACAAAAGTGAAGAAAGTAAAATTTTATTGAAGAAATAAGTACAAAAGATCTTGTACAATGTAAAGGGGTGATGGAAGAGAAAAAGGCTTGGGAAAGGTTCGAAGGATTGATGGAATGGAGTGAGGCTCTTTGGCTCACTTCTACTTTTACTTGGATCTCTTCTTTGAATGCCCACAAGGGTGCCTAGGTAGTGGTATTTATAGCCTCCATAAGAGGTCTGAAGTTATTTCTAGAAATTTCTTATGCACCGTCATTCTAGAGCATTCTTCTTCCATCTTCACTCTAGATAAATGTTTCTAGACTTCTCTCCTTTTACTAACATTCTATAACCTTCTATATCACCATCTTTCTTCCACAATATATTGGAGTTTTCTTCGTGCTTCTAGAGAAGTCCAGCACATTCAAATTATTTTAACACCCCCTCTTAATTTACAATTGCATACTCCTTCTAAAGTGTATAAACTTGTCAGTGGTCAAGGGCTTCGTGAAGATGTCGGTGACTTGCTCCTCTGTCTTTATAAACTTCAGCATGATTTCTTCTTTCTCGACCAAATCTCTGATATAGTGATGACGCAGCTCGATGTGCTTCGTCCGTGCGTGAAAGACTGGATTCTTTGTCATAGCGATAGCTGACATATTGTCACAGAGTATAGTAGTTGGTTCTTCTTGATTTTGTTGAAGCTGTGATAATATTCTCCTTAGCCAGACAACTTCACATGCGGCACTTGTAGCAGATTTATATTCTGCTTCTGTTGAAGATAGAACGATTGTTTGTTGCTTCTTAGATGACCATGAAATAGTATTTGTTCTTAAATAGGACAAACATCCAGAAGTACTTCTTCGGTTATCTGCTGAGCTTGCCCAATCAATGTCTGTGTAGCCAATAACTTCCTTTTCTTTCAGTTGTTCAATTAGCTCCCATAAGTGATTTTTCTCAATCATATTCATTTCTTCATCCACGACTTTTATCCATTTTTCATCTTCAATTGCCTCCTCATATCTTTGTGGTACACAGCAAAAATAAACCACATTACTTCTTTCTTATATTTCTTTTAGAGAGCGTTCCTTTCGTCGTGGTATGTTTGAGTCATTGCTTGACTCGCCTTGCTCTCTTGGACTTTGTGGAGAAGAAGGAGCTACTAATTCTTTTTCTTCTACTTCTTTTTCTTTCATAAGTTTTGGTACTTATTTTTCTTCTTCTTCTTCCCATTTTCATGATGATGTTTCATTAAATATCACATCTCTAGAAATAACTAATTTATTTATCTTAGGCTCAAGCAATCTATATGCTTTTGATTCCTCACTATATCCAATGAATATATATTTTTCTCCTTTCTCATCAAATTTTTCTTCTCAAACTTGTGAAGGAATATGGCCATATACAATGCATCCAAAGATTCTAAAATGACTTACCTTGGCCTCTCTCTTGAACCAAGTCTCATATGATGTTTTGTTTGGAACTGCTTTTGTTGGAGACCTGTTTAGAATGTAAACTGTAGTATGTACAGCCTCAGCCCAGAAACTGTTAGGAAGATTCATATATTTTAGCATGCTCAGAGCCATCTCTACTATTGTCCTATTCTTTCGCTTGACTACTCCATTTTACTGAGGTGTATATCTTGTTGTTAGCTCCTTCTTTATTCCTTCCTTCCTGCAATATTCTTAAAATTCTTTTGAAGTAAATTCTCCTCCACGATCAGTCCTTAAAATCTTGAGTTTTTTACCACTTTCTTTCTCGACAAATGTCTTAAACCATAAACACATAGTAAATGCCTCTAATTTTTCCTTCAGAAAGTAGATCCACATCATTCGGCTATAATCATCCACAAATAGTAAAAAATATCGTGAACCATTAAATGAGGCAGTTTTTGCTGGACCATAAATGTCAGCATGTACCAATTGTAATGGCTCTTTAGCTCTCCATGATATTTTAGTGAAGGGCAATCTGTACATCTTTCCATAGATGCATCATTCACAAATTTTATTTTCTTCTTCTTTAAGATATGACAATCCAATGACCATTCTCTTCTTCTTGAGTAGTATGAGACTTCTATAATTTAAATGGCCAAATCTCTTATGCCATATGAGAGAGCTATCTTCTCCTTCAATTTTTAGAGCCATATTTTCTAGTGGCATTTTCAACGGAAAGACTTTGTTGGGAGCCATCTTGATTTTTGTCACAATCTTTTTACTTTTATCTTCTATAATGATACATTCATCTTTTGTAAAATTGGCTGAATAACCCTTTTGCATTAACTGTCCAACACTTAATAAATTTTGAGCTAGGCCAGGAACATAAAGAACATATGTGATAAACTTCGTCTTACCTCCCTTTGTATGCACCGATATCACTCCCTTGCCTTTTACTTCATGTAGCTTGCCATCTCCAAGCTCCACTTGAGAATCTATCTCTTCATCTAATTTGACAAAGCTATTTTTATTTCCTGTCATATGATTGCTACAGCTACTATCCAAATACCATATATCGCTAGAATTTGAATGACTAGTAAAGCATGAGTAAAATAGTTGATCCATCTCCGAAAAATTGACTTCACTTTTCTGCTGATAATAACAGTCTCTTTGGGAGTGATTATTATTTTTACATTTGATGCATTTAAATCTGCAATCTTCCATAAAATGTCCAAACTATTTACAAATTCGGCATTGGGAGGTAGACGTACCTTTTGAATAATTTTTCTGATACCTTCTTCCTTTGTCCTGACCTTGTTTCATGAACTTCTTTTATCTTGAATTGTCTTTCCTGAATTGTTGTTGTGAAGAATAGCCTTCTATGTTCTCCTTCTTTGACTCTCCTCTTGTATCAGATAATGATACCTTTGATTGAAATACTTGCTCCATATTCTGATGAGAAAATCTATTCATTCTTTCCTCATGCGCCTCCAAAGAACCCATTAGTTCGTGCATAGAAAATTTTGATAGATCTTTGGATTCTTCAATAGCAGCAACAATATGATCAAACTTGAATGGAAGACTTCTCGATACTTTCTCAACTATTTTCTTCTCTTCTATTTTATCCACATAGCTTCTAATTTGATTTATGATGCCGGCAACTCGAGTAAAAAATGCTTGAACAGTTTCATTATCTTTCGTCATAATATTATCAAACTCTCTCCATAATGATTGTAACTTACCTTCGATGACCCTTGGAATTCTTACTTTAGAAGATCCCAAGCATCTAACAGTCTCTTTGGGAGTGATTATTATTTTTACATTTGATGCATTTAAATCTGCAATCTTCCATAAAATGTCCAAACTATTTACAAATTCGGCATTGGGAGGTAGACGTACCTTTTGAATAATTTTTCTGATACCTTCTTCCTTTGTCCTGACCTTGTTTCATGAACTTCTTTTATCTTGAATTGTCTTTCCTGAATTGTTGTTGTGAAGAATAGCCTTCTATGTTCTCCTTCTTTGACTCTCCTCTTGTATCAGATAATGATACCTTTGATTGAAATACTTGCTCCATATTCTGATGAGAAAATCTATTCATTCTTTCCTCATGCGCCTCCAAAGAACCCATTAGTTCGTGCATAGAAAATTTTGATAGATCTTTGGATTCTTCAATAGCAGCAACAATATGATCAAACTTGAATGGAAGACTTCTCGATACTTTCTCAACTATTTTCTTCTCTTCTATTTTATCCACATAGCTTCTAATTTGATTTATGATGCCGGCAACTCGAGTAAAAAATGCTTGAACAGTTTCATTATCTTTCGTCATAATATTATCAAACTCTCTCCATAATGATTGTAACTTACCTTCGATGACCCTTGGAATTCTTACTTTAGAAGATCCCAAGCATCTTTCGAAGTTGTGGACATCATAATACGGGGAAAGATAGATTTGCTTACCCCTTGTTGGAGGAATAATAATGCCTTCGTATATTTCTTCTTATTTTCTTTATACTCCGTTTGCTTTGCCGACATCCACGATGCGAGAGTTGCCCCATCCTCTGGTATCTCGTATCCACCTTCAACGAGCTCCCAAAGATCTTGAGAGATGAAAAGAGTCTTCATTTGGAGACTCCAGAAATCATAATTTTCTCCATCAAAAATGGGGATAAGATTTTGAGAATAGTTGAAAAGAGTGGTGTTAGGTGCTGCCATAATTGGAGCTTGAGGGAATGGAGGCTATGGCTCTGATACCAAATTTTTTAGAGCAGCGGAAGTGAAATGGGCACAAAAGTGAAGAAAGTAAAATTTTATTGAAGAAATAAGTACAAAAGATCTTGTACAATGTAAAGGGGTGATGGAAGAGGAAAATGCTTAGGAAAGGCTTGAAAGGTTGATGGAATGTAGCGAGACTCTTTGGCTCACTTCTACTTCTACTTAGATCTCTTGGATCTCTTCTTTGGATGCCCACAAGGGTGCCTAAGTAGTGGTATTTATAGCCTCCATAAGAGGTCTGAAGTTCTTTCTAGAAATTTCTTATGCACCGTCATTCTAGAGCATTCTTCTTCCATCTTCACTCTAGATAAATGTTTCTAGACTTCTCTCCTTTTACTGATATTCTAGAACCTTCCATATCACCATCTTTCTTCCACAATATATTGGAGTTTTCTTCGTACTTCTAGAGAAGTCCAGCACATTCAAATTATTTTAACAGTGGTGATACTCATCCTCCTAAGGTCAGGTCAGAGTGGCGACCTGTTCTTTTGCCGTGAGTTGCTTCCTCGCAAGTGCCGGTTCGCAATTCATTTGAATTAATTTATGGCAAAGATGATGGTGAAAGGGCTGTGCTGGATGTCGATGTCCCTCTTGCTGAATCAAGTGTTCCTACACCTACAGCAACTGCTATACCGGAGGCCGGCACACTTGCTATGATGAAGGTTGTTACTCCTGAAGGAGGTGTGCCTGGTACTCTTATTGAGATTGCATAAGTTTCAAAGGAAGGTATGGTTGATGTTTCAATTGTCCCTGGATTGGTGACTACTTGTCACTCCCCGAGCGCGGAAGATACCCGTAGATGCGTGACGAGTTTATATCAATCATGTCAATCAGAGTAGTAGTGTATTCGACACAAAGACAGAGTGCGCAAATATAAAGATAACCCAATCCATTTATTCCTTTAATAAGAATATGTCTATTACAAACCCTTGTAAATACTAGACTCAATAAAAGAAAGGTACATTTCTGACTCAACAAAAATATAGAGAAGACAGGACTGATGGACGCTTGAATAGCTCTAACTCTTTCACTCTTGACCTTCCCCGTCAGTTTGGGTCTCGTCATCGGACTTACCTGAAAAGTATGGAAACACTGAGTGAGCGAACGCTCAGTAGGAAATTATATCTCAAGAACTAGCAAGGGGTTTAAGTAATTACATTTTTCCATGAATGCACTATAGCTATGCATGCTCGCATAAAACGACAAGATAGAGAGTATATCAACAAGATAACAAGGTGAACTATTCATGAACTTTCAAGTAATAGATGTCATGATGTTCAAGCAAGTAATTTCATCATGTCATGTCGAGAACTTGGCTATCACGTAAGCAAGCAAGTATATAAATTACCCTTTTTCGGGTCAAGTAAGTCATGTCATGTCAAGTCGAGTCAAGTACGAGATTTTTGTGGAATGTCCAATCAAGCTAGTCATGCACTTCGGTACAATGCCAATACCGTTATCATTACAACTCCCATGGACACTAGTACTTTTGGGTGCTCCTCCCAGGACCAGATCGGGCCCTATATGCGCAGGCATTGATCATGTATTTTGACATCCACTTGGTGTATAGCCAATATGGAATTTCAAGGATAAAGAACTTGTATGAACTTAGAGGTAGATAACATTTCAAGGATTTGAACATGACCATAATGACGATAATAACGGTGCAATCACGAGTATCGATAAAATTATGAGGAATTGGTTCCCTAACTTGGGTACCATGACAAGTAAGTGCTCGCAAGCAGACGGTCACTCCTTTAATATAGAATTGAGGTCCACAAGAACATCATAATAATGTTGATATAGAATTGGGGTCCACAAGAACATCTCAATAATAACATGCTTTCCCCATTTATTTAGATACTTCTCATATTATACACATAGCATAACATGAGGGCCGGTATACCATGTTTCTTATATAGTGACATGGCAAAAATAGTGTGATAGGTTTTTATGGTACAACCAGCTCAGTCGGCCTTGAGGGAATCCAAGGCTCGAGGAGTCTTACGGAGGTCTCTATGACTAACTCGCTAGTCCAAAGGAACGGAATGTCCAATGGAGAGCTTGTATGTCACTGAGAGTTAGTGGGTAAACGATAAAACATCATGAAACATGGGACTATATTCACGGAGTGGAATTATAGTGTCGATATACATACTCACGTATATATATATATATATATATATATATATAATGAAATCCTCGGTTAATAGAAACAATGTAAAATAGTACCACAGAAAAATAGCGACTTATCTAAAGTCATTAATCATGGAATTAACGCCTTATACAGGGGCGTTTATTTACAAATTGACGGCTTGTTCAGCAGTCGTCCATTCTGTATTTCTATTTTGCAGAATTTAGATAATATTGAATTTTAACAAAAACGCGTCCTAGAAAGGGGCGTTACTTTTCAATTAGCGCCCTGTTCTGGGGCGTCAGTTCAATAAGAGACTACCTGCATCAGGTCGTTATTTCAACATTTTCTAAGATTTCTGATAATAAAATTTCAGGAACAAATTATATAGTGAGGACCAGAAAAATAGCAGGATTCCACTAGAAGGATCATGCATTAGATTAGATTCATGGTTTCATAGATACAGAATTTTAAACATGGGTAATTATCAATTATATGAAATTGACGACTCCTGGTCCGGGCATCAAAATAAGAATTAGCGCCCTTTGAAGGGTCGCCTTATTCAAAATTCACCAAAAACATTTGAAAACGTAGTAAAACTATATGCATGAGATCATGGATGAATTTGTTTCAGAATCTATACTAGTTTGGGCTATGCTCTTGAGAAAACCTACCTTTTTGAATTGGTTGACAGACGTGAAGATTGATTGAAGAAGGTGAATGATACTCTGTTTTAATACAAGACAGCAACAGCAGAAAGAAGAAGCAGCCCCTTGCAGAAGCAGAAGAAAGCTTCCTCCTTTCACGGTCGTTTGGCTCCAAGAGGAAGAAGGAAGGTGAAGATCAATCTACGTTCTTCACACGGTAACAGTAACAACTCTTCCTCTGTTGCAGTCAACCTGCACAAAAAGGATGAATAGATCGTTTGACGAAGAACCCACGATCTTCTCTTTGACACGAGAGTTGCTACTTACTGTAGACTGCCTACATGAAATAAGATGAAGACATTAGTCTTCATACTCATACATAACCGAAGGTGAAAGCAAAATAATGAAGAACAACTTACGTTCCTCACGGATGACATCAGCAAAACACAGAACGCCAAACAGCGGTCTGGGTCGAACAGCAGGATATTTATAGGATTTTTAGAGCCCTAATGGAGTTAGTGTTGTATTGGAAGTAATGTTTCCCTCATAGAGTCCTTGCCATAATCAATCTCCCTCGTAGTTATCCAGAAACTTGCTCTGGATAGTCTCCTGGTTCGAACGAAACTCGAACGGAACACAATTGGAATTAACGCCTTACATTAGGGCGTTAATTTAAATTGACACCTTGGTTAAGGTCATTTCTTATGTAAAACGCGTTGAAGTAAAGGGCATCTCTTTCAGTTGCCTTTTATTTATTTTCGGCCGTTTGGGAATTGACGCCTTGTTATTTGGGTGTCCCTTTTTATTATTTACTTCTTTAAATCTTTTAATCTTATTTTGATCAATTGGGGTTTTTATTTCCTTTTATTTTTACCAGGGTTGCTACACCCTCCCCCACTTAAAAGAATTTGATCCCCAAATTCAATCGCATATATTTATATATATATGGAGAGTGTAGAGTTATATACCTTTTTAGAATAAGTTCGGGAATCGTTTCCTCATATACTCCTCGGTCTCCCATGTGGCTTCGTGTTCTGAACATTTATTCCATTGCACCTTTAGCATGGGGATAACTTTATTCCTTAATGTTCGTACCTCGCGGTCAAGGATCTTCATGGGCTTTTGTTCATAAGTGAGATCCCTTTGAATCACCAGGTCTCCATGATCAATGATATGTGACGGATCATGCACATATTTCTTCAACATTGATATGTGGAATACATTATGAACATCGGTCAATTGAGGAGGCAATGCGATGCGATAAGCAACCTCGCCAACTCTTTCTAGTATCTCAAGAGGTCCAATAAACCTTGGTGTAAGTTTGCCCTTAACATCAAATCTCCTTATTCCACGTCCAGGTGATATCTTGAGAAAGACGTGATCTCCGACTTAGAATTCGAGATCTCTTCTTCTTGTATCAGCATAAGTCTTTTGTCTAGATTGAGCTACTTGCAGTCTTTCTCTAATCAACTGTATCTTTTCGGTGGTATCCCTTACCATATCTGGACCTAATAGTTGTTTCTCTCCAACTTCGTCCCAGCATAAGGGTGATTGGCAACTCCTTCCGTATAAGGCTTCGAAAGGTGCCATTTGTATACTTGCCTGGTAGCTATTATTGTATGTAAATTCAACTAGAGGCAAGTGATCATGCCAGCTTCCTCCAAAATCAATGATGCATGCCCTAAGCATATCTTCAACCACCTGATTAGTTCTCTCGGTCTGACCATCCATTTGAGGATGAAAAGCTGTACTAAAGTTAAGTCTCGATCCCAACGAATATTGTAGTCCTTTCCAAAAATGCAAAGTAAAACGGGGATCTCTGTCAGACACAATCGAGACAGGGATACCATGTAATCTGACTATCTCTTTTATGTATAATGCAGCCAGAACATCAACTGACCATCGACTCTTGATTGGCAAGAAGTGCGCTGATTTGGTCAATCGATCAATGATAACCCATATTCCATCATATCCTCCTTTTGATTTAGTTAGACCCATGATGAAATCCATACCAATATCCTCTCACCTCCATTTGGGAATATCCAGAGGATGTAACTTTCCAGCAGGCTTCTGGTGTTCAGCCTTAACTTGTTGGCAAGTGAGACAGCGAGACACAAAGTCCGCGACTTCTCTCTTCATATTAGGCCACCAGAAGGTCTTTTTAAATCTTGGTACATCTTAGTAGATCATGGATGAATTGTGTACCTTGATCTGTGAGCTTCATCTAAGATCTTCTTCTTTAATTCTGGACAATCCAGTATACAAGTTCTATTTTGGAATAACAACCTTCCATCTGAAGCTAGTTGGAACACATATTGTCCTTCTAGTTTACCCTTGATTTTCACTAATACCGGGTCACTACCTTGAAGTCCTTGTATTTCGGGTAGCAAATCTGACTGTATGCTCATATGGGATAAGGTGACACACCTATTGTCCTTGTCCATGCTTATATTAAGTCTAGTAAATTATTCTAGCAACTTCCACTCCTGAATCATACAATTGGCTAATAATGCTCTCGACTTTCGACTAAGGGCATCAGCTACCGGATTACCCTTTCCAGGATGATATTGTATAGTAAATTCAAAGTCCTTAAGATATTCTAGCCAACGTCTTTGCCTCATATTCAATTCCTTCTGAGAGAAGAGATACTTAAGACTTTTATGGTCAGAGTATACAAGAAACTGCACTCCATACAGATAATGTCTCCATATCTTTAGTGCAAATACTACCGCAGCCAATTCTAAATCATGAACTGGGTAGTTCTCCTCGTGCTTCTTCAATTGGCGTGAAGCGTAGGCTATAACCTTCCCTTGTTGCATTAAAACACATCCGAGGCCAATGCCAGATGCATCAGTGTATACCTCAAACTTTTCTCCTTCAATTGGCAGAGCTAAGACTGGGGTAGTAGTCAAGTGATCCTTGAGAGCTTGGAAGCTTCGTTCACAATCCTCGCTCCATTCATAGCGTATCTCCTTGCGAGTTAGCCTAGTGAGTGGTACGGCTATCTTGGAGAAATCCTTGATGAATCGCCGATAGTAGCCCGCAAGACCCAAGAAACTACGGACCTCGCTAGCATTGGTCGGTCTTTCCCAATTCCTTACAGCATCAACCTTTGATGGATCTACGGATAATTCGTCCTTTGATATAACATGCCCCAAGAAAGCTACTTCTCTTAACCAAAATTCACATTTGCTGAGCTTTGCATATAGCTGATTTGTCCTCAATATCTGTAATGCAATCCTTAAATGTTCCTCATGCTCTCCCTTGGTCTTGGAGTAAATCAATATATCATCAATGAAAACCACCACGAATTGATCTAGATAAAATCTGAATATACTATTCATCAACTGCATAAAGGCAGCATGGGCATTTGTTAGTCCGAAAGGCATAACAACAAACTCATTATGGCCATACCTGCTTCTGAATGCGGTCTTATGAATGTCCTCATCCTTGATCCTTAGTTGGTGATAACCTGACCTGATATTAATCTTTAAAAAATACTTGGATCCAGATATTTGATCAAATAACTCATCGATTCTTGGCAGTAGATACTTGTTCTTGATAGTGAGATGATTCAACTGTCGATAGTCGATGCATAACCTCATGGATCCATCTTTCTTCTTTACAAATAGCACAGGTGCTCCCCACGGAGAAGTGCTTGGTCTAATAAATCCCTTCTTGAGAAGTTCCATCAATTGCTCCTTCAGCTCCTTGAGTTCGGCAGGGGACATCCTATATGGTGCCTTAGAAACTGGTCCAGCCCCAGGGACTAAATCGATGGTGAAGGCCACTTCTCTTTGTGGGGGTAATCCAGGCAAGTCCTCCGGAAACACCTCCGGAAATTCTTGTACAACAGGGATGTCTTCTAACTTAGTCTCCTTAGTCTCCTTAATGGTGACAAATACAAGGAAAGATACACATCCTTTCCTTATTAGCTTGCTAGCTCGGAGAGCCGAAATAAGAGCTGACTTGCTCCGACTCTTAGGGCTAGAATAGACTAGTTCTGGAAAGTCCTTGAAAGTAACTTTGCTGTTACGGCAATCCACAGTTGCCTGATACCTAGACAACCAATCTGCTCCCAATATGACATCATATTCCTTTAGGTCTAAACATATGAGATTGATAGGAAGATTTCTTCCTTTTACTAAGACTTCACAGTTTTGATAATGGTGAGTAATATCGGTTTCATTTCCGAGAGGAGTAGATAAAAATATTTTCATCCATTCTGGTTCCATAGGCAGTGGGTTAGCAAACTTCTTGGAAATAAAAGAATGTGATGCACCCGTATCAAATAAGACATGTGCAGACTTGGAACAAACTTTCAGTGTACCTTCTACTAGTCCGCCTTCGTCTTCTTCGGTCTCCTTAATCGCGTGGAGACGAGCATTCTTTGTTACCGGGCGCTTTCCGTCACCGGCTTGATCATTGAGTAGGGGACAGTCGGGAATCCGATGATCACGGCTCCCACAACGGAGACACGCTCCAAGTTTCCTCCAACATTCTTCGGCCTTGTGCCCGGCCTTATCACAATGCTTACATACCACCTTAGCAGGTGTAGTGGTGATGGAGAAAGGTTTGGTCTTCTTGAACTTTTGCTCCTGGGAGGGAATGCCTCTATTACTTGGCCTCTTCTTGAAATTAGGTTTAAAGGTGCCGGAGCTAGTAACATTCTCCTTCTTGTCTTTCCCACGGATCCTATCAGATAGTTCCGTGGCATCTTCTAGTAATTGCGCTCGTCGAACCATCTCCGAATAGACTTGTATGCCCATCGGTGCCAGTTGTGTGATATATTGGGGCCTGAGCCCATTAAGGAATCTTCGAGCTTTCATCTTCTCAGTACTAACTAAGTATTTAGCGTACCGAGACAGCCTAGAGAACTGCGCTTCATATTCAGCCACCGACAAAGATCGTTGCTTAAGTGCGGCGAATTCAGCGGCTTTCTTCTCTTGAACTCGATCTGAGAAATATTTATTGTTGAAATGTTCAACGAACTCCTCCTAAGTAACTTGTCCTTGATCTAATGTGGCTTCTACCGACTCCCACCAGCATCGGGCATCTCTTTCTAATTGAAATGTGGCTAACAGGACCTTCTCTTGGTCCGAGTATTGCATGACTCTAAAAACACGTTCCGTCTCTCGGATCCAGTGTTCGGCATCATCTGGATCAGTGGATCCCATGAACTTAGGAGGGTTCATGTTCTTGAAGCTTTGGTGGAGATTTCCTGCTCCACGATGTGCACCTCCTTGTGCCACTTGTTGAAGTGCCTGGGTCATGCCTTGGAGAGTGCGTTGCATGTTGCGCCATTGAGCACGTTCGGCAGCCATTGTCCTACAATTATAATAGCTATTAGTATGTGATTGCGTTCAAAGGCTTTTAATTCTATGCTGACTTTAACCCTTGGTTCTACCCAATCTCACTGGTTAGAGGTTCAGACTTATCCTTGGACTTGGGTTTCCTAGGAATTGAATACCCTAGGCTCTGATACCACTAAAACTGTCACGCCCCGAACGCGGAAGATACCCGTAGATACGTGACGAGTTTATATCAATCATGTCAATCAGAGTAGTAGTGTATTCGACACAAAGACAGAGTGTGCAAATATAAAGATAACCCAATCCATTTATTCCTTTAATAAGAATATGTCTATTACAAACCCTTATAAATACTAGACTCAATAAAAGAAAGGTACATTTCTGACTCAACAAAAATATAGAGAAGACAGGACTGATGTACGCTTGAATAGCTCTAACTCTTTCACTCTTGACCTTCCCCGTCAGTTTGGGTCTCGTCATCGGACTTACCTGAAAAGTATGGAAACATTGAGTGAGCGAACGCTCAGTAGGAAATTATATCTCAAGAACTAGCAAGGGGTTTAAGTAATTACATTTTTCCATGAATGCACTATAGCTATGCATGCTCGCATAAAACGACAAGATAGAGAGTATATCAACAAGATAACAAGGTGAACTATTCATGAACTTTCAAGTAATAGATGTCAGGATGTTCAAGCAAGTAATTTCATCATGTCATGTCGAGAACTTGGCTATCACGTAAGCAAGCAAGTATATAAATTACCCTTTTTCGGGTCAAGTAAGTCATGTCATGTCAAGTCGAGTCAAGTACGAGATTTTTGTGGAATGTCCAATCAAGCTAGTCATGCACTTCGGTACAATGCCAATACCGTTATCATTACAACTCCCATGGACACTAGTACTTTTGGGTGCTCCTCCCAGGACCAGATCGGGCCCTATATGCGCAGGCATTGATCATGTATTTTGACATCCACTTGGTGTATAGCCAATATGGAATTTCAAGGATAAAGAACTTGTATGAACTTAGAGGTAGATAACATTTCAAGGATTTGAACATGACCATAATGACGATAATAACGGTGCAATCACGAGTATCGATAAAACTATGAGGAATTGGTTCCCTAACTTGGGTACCATGACAAGTAAGTGCTCGCAAGCAGACGGTCACTCCTTTAATATAGAATTGAGGTCCACAAGAACGTCATAATAATGTTGATATAGAATTGGGGTCCACAAGAACATCTCAATAATGACATGCTTTCCCCATTTATTTAGATACTTCTCATATTATACACATAGCATAACATGAGGGCCAGTATACCATGTTTCTTATAGAGTGACATGGCAAAAATAGTGTGATAGGTTTTTATGGTATAACTAGCTCAGTCGGTCTTGAGGGAATCCAAGGCTCGAGGAGTCTTACGGAGGTCTCTATGACTAACTCGCTAGTCCAAAGGAACGGAATGTCCAATGGAGAGCTTGTATGTCACTGAGAGTTAGTGGGTAAACGATAAAACATCATGAAACATGGGACTATATTCACGGAGTGGAATTATAGTGCCGATATACATATATATATATATATATATATAATGAAATCCTCGGTTAATAGAAACAGTGTAAAATAGTACCATAGGAAAATAGAGACTTATCTAAGTCATTAATCATGGAATTAACGCCTTATACAGGGGCGTTTATTTACAAATTGACGGCTTGTTTAGCAGTCGTCCATTCTGTATTTCTATTTTGCAGAATTTAGATAATATGAAATTTTAACAAAAACGCGCCCTGGACAGGGGCGTTACTTTTCAATTAGCGCCATGTTCTAGGGCGTCAGTTCAATAAGAGACGACCTGCATCAGGTCGTTATTTCAACATTTTTCAAGATTTCTGATAATAAAATTTTAGGAACAAATTATATAGTGAGGACCAGAAAAATAGCTGGATTCCACTAGGATGACTATGCATTAGATTAGATTCATGGTTTCATAGATACAGAATTTTAAACATGGGTAATTATCAATTATATGAAATTGACGACTCCTGGTCCGGGCGTCAAAATAAGAATTAGCGCCCTTTGAAGGGTCGCCTTATTCAAAATTCACCAAAAACATTTGAAAACATAGTAAAACTATATGCATGAGATCATTGATGAATTTGTTTCAGAATCTATACTTGTTTGGGCTACGCTCTTGAGAAAACCTACCTTTTTGAATTGGTTGACAGACGTGAAGATTGATTGAAGAAGGTGAATGATACTCTGTTTTAATACAAGACAGCAACAGCAGAAAGAAGAAGCAGCCCCTTGCAGAAGCAGAAGAAAGCTTCCTCCTTTCACGGTCGTTTGGCTCCAAGAGGAAGAAGGAAGGTGAAGATCAATCTACGTTCTTCACACGGTAACAGTAACAACTCTTCCCCTGTTGCAGTCAACCTGCACAAAAAGGATGAATAGATCGTTTGACGAAGAACCCACGATCTTCTCTTTGACACGAGAGTTGCTACTTACTGTAGACTTCCTACATGAAATAAGATGAAGACATTAGTCTTCATACTCATACATAACCGAATGTGAAAGCAAAATAATGAAGAACAACTTACGTTCCTCACGGATGACAGCAGCAAAACACATAACGCCAAACAGCGGTCTGGGTCGAACAGCAGGATATTTATAGGATTTTTAGAGCCCTAATGGAGTTAGTGTTGTATTGGAAGTAATGTTTCCCTCATAGAGTCCTTGCCATAATCAATCTCCCTCGTAGTTATCTAGAAACTTACTCTGGATAGTCTCCTGGTTCGAACGAAACTCGAACGGAACACAAATGGAATTAACGCCTTACGTTAGGGCGTTAATTTAAATTGACGCCTTGGTTAAGGTCATTTCTTATGTAAAACGCGTTGAAGTAAAGGGCGTCTCTTTCAGTTGCCTTTTATTTATTTTCGGCCGTTTGGGAATTGACGCCTTGTTATTTGGGCGTCCCTTTTTAATTTCGCGCCTTACATAAGGGTGTTTCTTTTTGAATTAGCGCCTTGAATCAAGGCGTTATTTACATTTTGGTTTATTATTTACTTCTTTAAATCTTTTAATCTTATTTTGATCAATTGGGGTTTTTATTTCCTTTTATTTTTACCAGAGTTGCTACACTACTGCTATCCCAGAGGTAGACGCGCATGCAATGACAACGGATGATGCTACTGATGGATGCGTATCTTCTTCTCCAAATTGTGATCACCGCTGCTCCAAAGGTTGCCCCGATTCAAATGGAGGCGTCTGTCCTAGCCCTAGAGGCATCCACCGCTACTGTTGAGGCACAAGTGGGGGTGCCCCAGGAGGTCTTGTCTCCCAGGATGCCAGCTATAGAAGGAATCTCCTCCCCATGCTCTAATGTTATGGTTAGCGAGTAGGTTTTGGTTGATGATGTGGTTGATGATCAGCTACGCCTGGATTCCCTGCAATCTTCTCATGCCCCTACACCATTCATTCTGTGATCCTCCCATATGCTTATTGCGACGGTTCCGGTGGTTTCTCTAGACTCCAAATCTGCAGTGGCTACACCAGTATGCCCTCCTTCATCTTTTCAGAATTTTCTGTCTCTTCGTTTGGGCCCGACCCATTTGACAGGTATCATAGTTGTGCCTAGTGATGGGCAAATTGTTATAAGCCCTGGAAATTTTTTATGACAACCTAGACGTGTCATGTGCGGCCAACCCGTCTCTAGGTCTTCTTTCCATTCCTTCTGCAGATGTCCAGGACCATGCTTTGAGTCCATTGCACTCCTCATCTCTCACGGTTAACTCTTCCTCGGCATCTTTGGCCAGTTGGAAGTACATAAGGGCGGTGTTAAAATCTACTTGCCTGTACCTTGGGCTCGTTCTAAATGCCCTCCTCGCACTAGTCTGCCAGTGTATTTGACTTCGGCTACTTTTTTACATAACCCTTAAAATCAAATGCTATCAGGTCCAACAGACATTCAGTCCCCCATTGGTGCTCTCAATGTTAATGCTATGTCGTTTCCTCAAGTCATTATACGTCAAGATTCTTTTGAAAATCTTATTGCACCTCACAAGCTTTGCGTTGAAAATTATCCGTCCGATAAGTATAATCAGGAAGATGAAGATAAAGAAGAAGATCAATGCCCCCGTCGCCCGCGTCTTTGTCCTCGCTCCCTACTTAGTCGTAAAACTCCATGGGATCATTCCTCAATGTAGTATTTAGCGTTTTTTCCCCTTGGTTTTGGGATGACTGTATGAATATCATAGTCTTATAAGTTATAATTCATTTTATTCTTCTTTCGATTGTCTTTCTCAATGTAACGCCTTTCTCTTCATATGGAAATTGTCCATAGGTTTTTCTTTTGAGGCTTTCAACCCATTTATTTCTTCCCTAATAATAAAATTAGTGTCCTACATTTTTATTAAAAAAAGTATCTCCCAATTCAAAAGTTGATTCTTGAATTTAAAGAGAGATAGGTACACAGAGATACATTTTCTCTTCAATTTAAAAACTCTTTATAGTGAATTTTTGAAAAAATGAAGTGATTTCAAATCATTCAAGTGAAATCCACCAGCTTCGTAATTTCTCACGTCAAAAATTATCATTTCTCATAAATGTTCGAAGACTTTGATCTTCAACTTCTTCAAGTCCCAATTCCCCTGATCACAGGATAGTTGGCTATTGCATACTCAAAAGGGCATGCTGGCCTGCAAAGACGCTCGACAACTTTTTTGCATTGTTCTTTGGAGTTTGTCTTATTACAGAACGTAGATTATTGCACACATGGCATGTAGTAATTTATTTTTCTTGAAAATTTTGTGACATAGGAACCCATGTCATCTAATGTATCGTACAATTAAGTCACATCATCATTTAATAATTAAAATAAAAAATAAAAGAAGATCAAATTTTCTGTTCTTCTTTTTTTATTATTTTGGATGACTAGATGGAGATTTGACTTTTGTATCAAAAAATACTATTCACATAATTTATTTTTAAAAATTTTTATAATATTAGATGTGAGGTGTGACTTGTATTTATATATATTTAAAAAAAACTAGTACTAAAGGTGAGATAAAAAAAAGTGTGCACAAGGCCAAATTATTGGTCTTTGAGGTATTCTTTATTTTTGGGATAGGGTAGCGCATTCGACTCCGGATGATCGAATATGTTATCCGATCTCGAGTAAATCGGATATGTGTGAGAGAGATGCGTGAGACCCACACACACACACTCTCTGTCCTAGGATTGCACATTCTCGTTATCCTACCTCGGAAATAATTCGGGACTAATAGTATAGTGTAACTACAGAAGATGAGATACGCGTGAAGTGACCCACAAAAAGGGCTAACTAAAATTTTAAAATTCCCTCCTAGGGCTCTGCATTCGGGAATTTTATCATCTGCTACAGAAGGCAACAACGACAACAGAACAAACAGAAGTACTTCCTGCCGAAAAAATTGGACGCTCACCGCGGCAGAGCACTCTCATCCACTGATTCGAGGGGAGATTCGAGCACGAAGGGGCCGCTTCATGGTGACGGCGAAGAGCTGCTCCTCCGAGAGATCGACCTCTTCCCCTTCCACGCACTGCCACTCCAACTCCTTCACCATGTTGGCCACGAAGTACTCCAGGTGCAGTATCGCCGTGCCCAGCCCCGGGCAGATCCTCCTCCCGGCGCCGAAGGGGATCATCCGGATCTCCTTGCTGCCCGTTATGTCTACGCCCTCGCCCTCACCCCCCGCCATGAACCGCTCCGGCCTGAACTCCATGGGATCCTTCCACACCGTCTCGTCCCACCCGAACTCCGCCGCCGTCACGTTCAAGGCTGCGCCTTTGGGTATCAAGTAGCCCTCCATGGACACGTCCTCCGACACCGTGTGCGGCAGCAGGAACTGTGCGGGTGGGTGCCGCCGCAGGGCTTCGAGGATCACCGCCTTCAGGTAAGGCATCCTCTGCAAGTCCTCCTCCGTCACCTCCTTCCCCGCGCCTTCCCCTGCTACTCCCCTGATCTCCTCGAACAGATTCCTCTGTATGTCCGGGTACTTGACGACGTTCGCCATGGCCCACTGCAGGGCGGCGGCGGTGGTGTCCGTGCCGGCGTTGAAGAGCTCGGAGCAGAGGCTGACGATCTCGGCGTCCTCCAGCTTCCTCCCCCCTTCCTCAGGCAGCTTGAGATCGAGGAGGGAGTCGACGTAGGAGATGATGGGCTGCTCGCCGGACTCACCGCCCTCCCCCTGCGACTGCGGTGGGTCCAGCTTCTTGCATCGGCGTTCCTGGATCAGGGGAGTAAAGATTTTCTCCTGCCGCCGGCGTATCGCCAAGAACTTGTTCCACCTCCTCCGCAGCACGAGCTTCGCGAGCCTGGGCATGAGGTCGAACGCGGTGAGCTCGACTCCCATCTGGAGTAGCTCCCGCTGGACGCCCTCGATGTTCTTGATCACCTCATCGTCTAGCTTCTCACCGAAACACATGTAGGCCAGCAAGCTGAAGATCGCGTTCCCAAGCTCTCCCGGAGCACCACCACCCCGCCGGCGGTCTCCGCCTCGTCACGGAGACTGCCCAGCAGCCTACGGAGCACCCACTCCCGCCCGGGGGCGTAGGAACGGAGCCGGGCCGGGTGGAGCACCTCGGAGGCGAGGTTGCGGCGGAGGAGGCGCCACAGGGACCCCCGGCCGGAGCTGATGATGTGGCCGTTGCTGCTGTAGACGTAGTTGGCACCGCGGGACGGTGGGCGGTCGGAGAAGGCGGCGCCCCTCACGACGAGGGCGTCGTGGGCCAGCCGGCGGTCGGCGATGAAGACCGCGGGGATCAAGCCCACCTTGAGGGTGATGATGGGTCCGTACTCGGCGGCGAGCTGGCGGATGGCCGGGCTGAGCTCGAGGATCGGCCGCCGCAGCCATATGAGGTTGCCGATGATGGGCAGCGAGGGCGGGGAGGGCGGGGGGCGCGCCTTCTCACCGGCGTTGCTCGTGCCATGAGAGCGTTTGAGGAGGAGGCGGCTGAGCACCGCGCAGAGGCAGATGGACAGCGTGATGAGGAGGGCCCATGAATCCATTTGTAGTGGTGGCTGGTCTTTGCTTGCAGGGTCTCACCCCCTGCAAGTTCTCTCTAAAAATGCTGGTGGTCGCAGCAGCTTACTTGACCACCGATCCATCCAAAGCTGACTACGGCCTTGTAATTAATCTGACGTCAACTGCATCGGGTGAGAAGCAACTTCTATATTATTCGAAGGACGAGACGAAGAGTGCCGGCCACTGCTGTGCTGGGCCGTCTCTACATAATAATAATAATAATAATAATAATAATAATAAACCACAGCTGTGTACGGGCTTGGGGTGTCAGCTAATAACATGTTGTGAACGTCGGGATTTTCGTGGAGAGCAAGGATGTATGTAGTATTTAGCAAATGTAATGTTCAGTGGCCACTGGATCCACAGAACGATGGGCGGCCGCGGTTGCCCTTCCTGACATATTCCTGAATTAGAGTTCCGATTAACGTCCTTTCTGTTGCTGCTTGTTGCATGCATCCTACAGTCTCAACTTCAGTATTATAGATTGGGAATGGGTTTGTTTGCTGCCTGAGAGGAGTTCCCATATCTACGATTATTCAATGGACAGACATGGGGACTGGTCCGACGGGAAGGCATTTCGAAACAGAGTAGACGATTCTGGGAAAGAGCGATTCTTCTGGGCAGTGATGGGTTCCACCGTCCCGGACTACTATCCATATTGTCTCTTTCCTCTGTTTAACCAACGTCTCCTTAGGCAGACCTTACCGTCCGTATGCCATCTTCAGCTGCATTCCAAACCGGATAAGCATCTAGCCTGTCTGCCATCTTATAAGCCAAGACACTATCTGCGAGAAGATCAACATCTAGATACTATATGGGGGTTCGGATGTGGGTCAGGTGACTCAGGTCTGAGATGGGGTTCGGCACCTTCGCAATTGTGGATCGGGCCTGGGCTTTGCCCGCCCGGCCCAAGCCCCACAAAACAAAAGCAACGTGCAGTTTATAAGATCCAAGTAAATGAGCGCGACCATATGATTCGGCACAGACATAACAAGATAGGGCTAATAAATGGAGCGTGAGCATATGAGTTGGACAAGGGGGAAGTGGACAACTAGGTGAACCGCCCGTCTAGATATTATAAAAGATGAGATCTACTAGTCTACTTTGGGACACTCTTCACCAATTAAGTCGTGACTAAAGGAGAAGACATGAAATCTGATTCTCCTGTGCTAGCTAACCTTCCTCTCATCTGTCGGGATGGAATTGCCCGACCATCATGGAGAGAGAACGTTTAAGATGGCGTTCCTCCTCTGACTTGCTTAGGCCAATCAGAGGAGGAATGCCAACCTAAATGTCCCCCATTCTCTCTCTCTCTCTCTCTCTCTCTCTCTCTCCACATATGAGAGCATGCGACAAATGATAAAAGTCAATGAAGACAAGGAAATCTTGCCCACATTATCGCTATCCTGCTGAACAGCTGATGCGTGCAAAATATAAATACTTTTGATGGGCTGGCCGGCCGGGGGATCGAAGAAGCTGATCCTGTTGGAATCTTGTTCGTCTCTTTAGTTGTCTTCTGGTTTCCGGGTACGTACTGATCTTGCCCGTGCCCAGGTTAATTATTCTCCTGGCGTGAGGAGGACTCTGTTGGACGCCCTTTAAGAATCTTGTCAAATCATCACTTGCAGTTGCAGCACGTCACAAAGTGATAAAAAAACATGTAGAGATTTAAGAAGGGGTTTAAAAGAAAGATCTTATATTGGAAATTATAAGGATGGACATGTATTTATAAGGAATATCTAAATTTTTTCATTTGAGGACTCTTTTATCAGTAAAAAAAGATAAAATCTTAGTCGTCCTCGTGCATAAGAGGATAAATATCTTAAAAGAGATACCCCAAATTTGTATGTCTTCAAAACATATTCTTCAAAAAAGAAAAATCTCTTACACTAAATTGCGTTCAATATTAGTTTCAATTCAGGGTAGCTAGTTTTTTTAGAGGCTACTTAACATTCGAAGATGTATTTTGTAGAGCAAGAAAAATGTTTTCCTGACTTCGTACTACACCTTCTAGATTTATTTGTTGGAAAAGAACAGCTGGGCATCCTAGAAAACTTGCAATCACTAGAAATTGTCGTCATAAGGAGCCTTGGTTGTGACTCCAGAGTATAACCCTCCGATATTTAAGTCAGAGACATGCATGAGCAAAGATAAAGAGAGTTGAGAGGAGGGAGAGGGATGGAGAAAGTGAATCGGAGGTGTTCGTGTGGGGGAGAGAGTACGTGCTCAAAGGAGGGCTCGAAGGCTTGGAGAGTGCTCAGACATATAGGGGAGAAGAACTTTAGAGGAACCTCTCTGGACCTACTTCCCGGATGGAGATCTCTTCCGCCACTACGTGGTGAAGCGTCTCTTTCCCTCTTGGCGTAAGGCTTTGCTAGTACAAAGACGTCTCTCCTTCTCTCTGCGCGTGTTTGTGGGTTTCTGCGTGCATCTTTGTTGGTGGATCCCTTCTCTGGGTCCGACTAGAGACCTATATATTTATATGGGCTGCTGTGGCGTTGGCCGTTCTCCGGCTAAGAAAATGACAGAGATCGTGAAGTAAGATCTCCTCGATTGTGAGGGTTGCCCGTTGCAAGCTCTCCAGTTCTCAGAAGGGAGGCATTGTGGTGGGGATCTTGGCAGCATGGGTGTGACTTAGTCACGCCGAGGAAAATCCTATAATGGCGGTGGCAACGTTCGTCTATTGGTGTGTTCTGCGGCGTCGAATTCTATGCGCGCAGTAATTCCACCCGTGGGTTGGCGGGGTGACCTTGGGCGTCAGTTGGGCCGTATTGGATGGGCCGAAGGCTGGAGGAGTGGTCTATTACGGGCTCAACCAATCTGGGCAATAACGGTCCTGACGACATTGGGTCGCACTAGATCTGGTGGACATTCCCCTCCCTCATATTTGATCCGATGTGGGAGATCAGCTATGTTATTTTTAAGGGGTTTTCACATATACATCGAATTGTAAAGTAACACAAATTGGGATCGTGGATTTCCAAGAAATCATCTTTCTAGTTTGTGAACATCTAGTCGGTGATCATTTGGATTCTCCTCAATGGAACTTATTTCATATCTGAATCTTCAAGTGATGATTCCATGACACAACTACCAATAGGAAAAGTAGTTTAGAAGAATATAGAGACGCAAATGTTTGTGCTCCTTATTATGTGATCGATAGAATAAGAGAGGTCTTGTTTCAAATCTCACCTACTGCAATGTGCCGAAGAGAAATTTTGTCATGCAAGTTTGCGAAAGTTTGTCTAAAAAAATATTCTCCACCAATGAGACTAGTTGGGAGATTAATACTCCCTTCATTATGGTTGATGAGACTGAGACTGAGGAGAAAAAAACATTGTGATGCCCAAGATTAAACTCTTTCCATCAAGAGAGGCCCTCGTATATATTTGGCCAAATTAGTCTCTATGCCCCTCTTGGATAGAGGGATATCTCCTGCTTATTTCGGAGATAAGTCATATTTTATCTATTTTTTAGTTCGATAAGATAATAAAATTAATCTAATTATAATGAAGGATAACTCTCACGTATCTCGAATAAATTGACCCAGTAAAATTGGTGGAATAATTTGTCCTCCCATTTAATCTGTTATCCATCAAAATAAATGGAACTAAATTCCTAGATAAATTAACTCATAAGAGATATCTCTCCATTTGTCTATCCCTCTACTAAAGAAAGGCTATATATTCAAGAAGAGAAAGAAATATAAAAATATCGTAACGAAAAGACGGGAAAAATTACGTGGGAAATCGGGACACCATTAATCTCTCTTAATGAAAAGGGTTACCCATATCACAGAACCCCAATACTGACTTTAACATTGCCATCTATAAATTCCATTCTCTTCCTACTTCCCTTTCATAGGAAACAACACTCTGTACAAAATGTAAGAAAGAAAAGGAACACTAGCTACAGAGCAATTTGAAAAGAGAACCTTCAGTAGCGAACAACTTTTCTTCTTCACTTTGTGTAAATTGGTACCAGAAAAAAAAGGGGGGGGGGGGCGGGGGGAGGGGGTGGAGAAGAAGAGAAGAAATGATGGGACAAGGGGGGCGAAGATAATGATAACTCAGTACATGGGGATGGAAGGAGCCGATGGCTTGGGAATCTTGATATTGCCCTCCGGGTCCCCATCAGCCAGCTTGTCCTGATCATCCTTCACTGCCAGAGCAATCAGCAGCGCCAGCAGCGGGTAGCTCACGGTGGTGAGAGACCAGTTCAAGATCAGCTGATGCAGCAGCGGCGTCTTGTGCTTGTCAACCTGCCAGGCCACGGCCGCCCCCGCGCTCTGCACTCCCTTGTAGAATCCGCTATACCTGCAACCATGTTGGTAAGCGTAGGATCTTGGAGGAGTTCCCAAGGGAAGATTCCAAAACCAGTTCCCACCCCCACGAGAACGCCCAAAGGAAGGGCACGGAGATAAAATTACAGACCAGCGGGATCTGGCAATAGAAAATTACAGAAAGAGGCTTCTGTGTTGACCGTGACTGCGACAAGAAATTCGTTTACATGGGAATCTAATCAAATCTTGACCTCACATATGTATCCTATCCTTGTCAGAGAATTGAAGAGAGTAGACTAGTCATACTGTACTGGTGATCTTCACAGTGTGACTTGGCTTGTGAAGCAGTGAACTTCCCCCCCGCCCCAACTTCGGTTTCCACATTTGCCCATTATTATGTATGGCTTCTACAACAAAAGAAGCGATGGGCAACAAGAGAAAAGTTCTTTCTTCTTTTTTTTTTTTTTTCCAAAAGGCAAAGAACAAATTGGATTGGAGGACTCCAGGTTAAACCATGGACCATACCAAACGCTGGGGGACCTTTCTATACTCAGCAGATGTGACCTTCTGACAAAAAGATCTTCTTATATCATAACTTTCTCTTTGTCAAGTAGTCTTTTTTTTAAAAAAATTTACTCTATCCCATCACACAGAGAAAACAGTCATTTATCTTACCAATAAAACAAGACACTCTCTCCTTCTTCAGCTGAGTGATTGGTGTGTGTAAATAGTATCCTAAAATTTCTTCCAAGGCCTTCTGGCCTCAGCATAATTATCTAAAAAGATTCTGAATGTGATTGTAATTGGATTCGAAGAAGAAGAGGAAGTTAATGCTCAAGAAGAAGAAGAAGAATAACAACCCACGAAAGAAATGAGAGGGGTTGTGGTTTTCCTGGGCACGAGAACAGAACAGAGTACCCACCTGCTAAGGGTCATGGAATCGTCGGCGAGGGCCCCGATGACCCAGTAGACGAGGGTCTGGAACATGGCGTCCAGCAGGCCGTAGCTGAAGTAGAGCACGAAGGGGCCCCCGTAGCGGCCGCCGGACTCCTTGAAATCCAGCTTCTGCTCCCACTTGCCATCAGTGTACCTCAGCTGGTTCGCCAGCCCCCCGCCCCACGCCGCCGTCCCCAGCACTGCCACTACCGCGATCCCCACGAACCCCCTTCTCCTCCGGCTCCGGCAGCTGTAGTCGAGCACCCACCCGATCCCAGCCGAGCCCAGCATCTGCGCCCCCCAGTAGAAGACGTTGTTGAGGCCGGAGGTCCGGAGGGTGAAGAGAAGACCATTGACGTTGTTGAACTGGTAGGTGTAGAAGAAGTTGCTGGCCCACGCCGCCGGCAGCATCAGCAGCATCCGCCAGTCCCCGAACAGCCGCGCGTTCTGGGTGATCTCGGTGGAGACGTTCGAGTACTTGACGGCTGACGCGCGGCTGCCGTCGTCGCGGACGACCCTGTTGGCGGGGAGGATGCCCATTGCCAGCAGTGCCCCCACGGACATGAAGCACATGAAGGCGATGTAGGTGCCGTCGTTGACGGAGTCGGCGGTGGGGCGGTTGTAGTTGAGCACGAAGGGGATGAGCCCCCCGACGACGCCGCCCATGTTGAAGATGCCCCAGAAGACGGCGATGTAGGTGCCCTTGCGCCCGGGGGGCGGGTAGGACGTCATGATGGCGCCCTCCCCGGCCCAGAGCAGCCCCGCGCCGGCGCCAAGAACGGCGCCGGCGGCGATGGCAAAGGCCTGCTCGCGGCGGTGGTTGTAGTAGAGGAAGGAGCCGGCATAGAGGACGTAGGTGGTGCAGCCGGCGAAGAGGGTGAGGCGGGGGCCGAGGAGGTTGTAGATGCCGCCGCCGAGGACGCCGAAGACGGCGAAGGTGGTGTAAAGGGCGGTGTTGGCGTTGTTGGCGGCGTCGTGGTCGACCTGTCCGCCGCCGCCCATCCCGGAGAGGGCGTTGAACATCCCCGGGCAGCAGAAGCAGACGAGGCCGATCAGGACCACCTGCACCAGCGGCGAGTTGTACCGGAGGGAGGAGCCCAGGCCCCCCGACGGTGGGGCCCCCCCATCCGCCTCCCCCGCCGGCACAGCGCCGTCCTCGCTTTGAGATCCGTATCTCATCTGGGTCTGGGAGGAATCCTGGTCGGATTCGACGGCAGCAGCGATGGAAGAGTGGAGTTCAACTGGTGGCCGGCGAGGAGAAGGGGGATCAGATCGTCGTGATGGTGGCAGCGTTGGTGGGGTTTATATGGGGGCAACATCACGTGTTGAAGCAGCAACGAGCATTGAGACGGCAAGGTGCTGCCTTTGACGCCATTGGATGGAGCAGGACGTGACCTGGAAAATTTTACTGCGATTGTGGGGATGAGGGGGAGGCGGAGGAAAGAAACAGGGGACGTCGGAGATGACGACGGGTTCGAGAAGACGAAGGAATCTATATAAAAAAAAAAGGAAAAAACAAAAAGAGAAGTGTTTGCGTTTATACCCCTATTAGAAATAAAATTGCCTGAGAACCTATTTAAGACTTCTGCATACACACACATTTAACAACTATGGCAAAAAAAAAAAAACGGTGGCACCTATTTTAAAATCATACAATTCGATCTTAAAATTTTGATTCACAACACTAAATCTTCTTTCTAAATCATTAATTGCATGAAAATCTATCCTGCGTTCATATTTACTGGTATACCTATATTTAGCTATATTAGCTAAATACATTGTCACGTACGTAGAACTTTATGAAACATTTGTAGTTGACTGACAGTACTGCCACAAGGTTCTGTGTGATAAAATATTTGTATAACAAGAATATACTAACTAATAGAAATGCAAGATGTATAAAAGATAGGATAAGGTTAACAGACCTGAGTATTACGTGACAATGTATTACGTGACAATAAGTTTAAGCTAATTTTTTTCATAATTAACAACTGAAATGGGATACATATCCGAGCCGAGTACATATTCAAGGAACCTTATTAAACTTTTAATAGGCAAATAAACCTTATTAAACTTTTAGGTGTCCCTCGATGCCACGTTGCTTTCCAACAAATCTGTTTCACCCACGGCCCACCCGGGACCAGGAGAAGATAAAACAAAAAGGTTTGCACCAATCGTAGGCTTCCCTTCCAGCTTCGCACTCTGAGGCATCGGTTGGTTGCGTCAACTGCTACGTCAAAATTTATTTTTTATTATGGGTTGGATGGAGAATTTTAGAATAGAATGGCAGAAGGGATCGATTAGCATCTTGGGCGTGTCCGCTAGTGACTTTCTGTGGTTGGAGGCCGGCCTTCTGCTTTGTTTTGATACGCCGCCCGGAACGCTGTTTACATTTGGCAGTCCTGCTCCAACTCCGGCGGGTGACGTGACGCTTTTGATCCCCGTCTTCTGTGGCCCGTTTGGCAAAATTAGAACCATTTTCAAAAGTCATGGAGCCCTGTTTGGCAAATGGCATTTCAATAAACTTAAAAAGTATTAAAAGGAGAAGATGAAAGTTGGGAATGTGGGTTGCATAGTGCGGTCGTGGTCCAAAGACGGGGGAGAGGAGAAGGTGAAGGTGAGGGAGGTGAGAGGAGGCGCCACTTACGGGGATTCAATGGATGCTGCAATTCCCCAGGAAAGAGAAGAACATGAGAAGATGAGGGAGGGAAAAAAATGGAATGGCCCGATAAATATGCCGGGATTTGCCTCTCTCGGATTAAAAACAATGATCGAGTTGTCTTTCTTCCCAAGAGAATCTCGTGAAGACTCGATGAACAGAGAGAGCATTCCAGACGGGATTAGCCTCTCACTTTATTTCTAAGATAAAATTTAAGAGAGAAAACCTCCAAAAAGACGTAACCAAGCACCCTATTATGGTATCGATCGTGTAAGCAGCTCGTGGGAGGTTTGAGGATCATATTCCCAAGAACCATGTGCATCCTCGACTGGCGAAGCTGTTGAGATCACACATTATCTGTGAGTATGTTTGGGTCTTGCAAAAAAAGACGTTTCCGGTTTTTCGTCGGTTATAATCCAACTGCCATGCTTGAGCAAGATGTTCAAAATACGTGAATCTGACAGGGATTCCAAGATCAGGACGTTGAGGAATATATTTTGGTTGTTTTCGAGATGATCATGAAAATTTCTTGGAGAAAACATAGCTATTTATGTGCAGAGTTTTAAGTTGCGATTATTGGGTTCCATGAAAGAACACACACCTTTCCTTTCTTTCTTTCTATAAATTAAAGATTGAAGGATATGTTTCCTTTGATCTAGTGTGTTAAATGGCATTGCTTGAATGATATTTTATGGATGTACATGGGGGATGGGGACAGTAATGGTAGACTAGTAGAATGCTGTTAGCGTTTGTTAGTTCCCTTGGTTAAGTTATATGAAACGGATGATATAAGTGATCTTATGAAGAAGAAATTTTACGTTGGACAATCTCCAGGTTTCGAAGGCCACAAAAACCATGGTCATTTCACTATAAGAAAATGCGTTATTAGCGAAAGACATTTAGCGATGAAAAGTTCCATTGCCAATTTATCCCAAAACAGTGGCAGATTAACGATGGAAAAAAATTCTGCCCTAAAAGTAGGGGGTCAAGAACTTTGCGATGATTTAGCGACCGATCTTCGACGAAAAAAATCCATCAATTTTTTTCCAATTTATGACAGAATTTGTGACCAATTTGTGATAGAAATATTTTGTCTCTAATTTAGGGAGAGATTTACGATGGAATTCTTGCCGTCAGTAATTTGCGACGGATTGACAAGAGAAATATTCGTCGCTAAAGTAAATATACCCTTTTTGATGAATTTGCGACATATAACCTGCCGACAGCTTGGAGAATTAGATTGGTAATTTAGCGATGAGTTTACGACGAAATTTTTTCCATCGATAATTTGTAAAAAAATTGCGATAAAATATCAATTGCTAAAGAAAACGTGAATTATTCGATAGATTTTTGTTCCATCACAAACCAAAATTTATTTTGCCCTATTTGGAGATGATTTATGATAGTTTTGCGATGGAATTAATCCATCCCTTAAGTCCTAATCTACCCCGACGATTTCTCTCTTCCCACTCACTCTCTCCCTCTCTTTCAATTCTCTCTCGATCTCTCCCTCTCCGTTAGGATCCACCTCTAGCTGTTGCCTGTGCGTCACCGTTCTATGCCTATCGTCGGTCACCTCCCTCCCTCCCTCTCTCTCTCCTCTTTCCCTCTGTTCTCTGCCACTGCGCCGCCCCCACTACCTGCAACTATTGCTACGCCGAGAGAGAGAGAAGGGGCAAGCCCCTCCATGTGTGTGCGTGTGAGAGAGAGAGAGAGTGAGAGTGCGTGAGAGAGAGAGAGGGGCTTAGGCCCTATTTGTGTGTGTGTGTGTGAGAGAGAGAGAGAGAGTAAGAGAGTGAAAGAGAGGGAAGTGCTTTTTTTTTTTACAGGAAGGGGAATGAATTCATATTTGAATTTATTATAACCAATACTTAATCCATCTTCATATGAGAATAATTTCAACCATAAATATTAATCTTTTATATTTGGTTGATGTTTGCCATTCTTATAGAAAAATAATGCAAACGTGAATGCACAGATGTTTAATTCATATTTGGTCTATTTACATTATAAATGTGGCCATTCCAAGGGCTAACCTAATAAAAATTAGTAGACTTATGGGGGTGTAGCCACGAAGAAACAATCAGAATGAGCTTATTATGGGATTGATATAATGATGCAGTGTCAGTGACTAATATAATTGACAGGTTCGGTAGGCACGAATGGACTGTTGGGTGACGGGGGCAGCCCACTACAAGAAAATACGCGGTTAGCGACATACATCTTTCATCGCTAATCCCTCGCTAATTTGTCACAAAAATAGTTACCGACGGAACAACGACGCATAACATCCGTTGTTAAAATTTACTTATTAATTAGCGACGAAAAAGTATATGTCACAATTCCACCGCCATATTGCGATGTCTTAAAGAAGACCTATTATCATTGTTAATCTATCGCTAATCTCATTTTACCAATGAAAATATCCCGTTGCTAATCCCTCTCTAAATAAAGACGGACTAGCGATAATTCCATCTCTAGGTGTAATTATTCGTCGCTAATTTTTATTCGTTTAGCGATGGATTTGAGATGGACGTATGTTTGTCCGTCGCTATTTTAGTCCGTCGATAATCCATCACTATTCTGTCGCAAAATAGAGACGTATTAGTGACAGTTGCATCCGTCTATAATATTTCGTCGCTACTTCTACCACATTTAGAGGCAGATTAGAGACTGTCTCATTTACTTCGTTAAGACATTCCATCGCTACTCCGCCTCTAATCCGTCGCTAATTGGGGGGGCGATAGGCCAGTGGGGGAGAGTGGCTACTGTGGCTATTGGGGTGAGGGAGATGGGAAGAGTCGGAAGAGTTTTTTTTTTTCAGGAAGGGGAATGGGTTGCTAGGGTGGGGGGGCTGCTATTGTGGCGGGGGGGGATAGGGTGAGGGAGAGGGGTTACCGTGGTCGTCGAGGTGGGGGAGAGGGGATGAGTTGGAAGATTATTTTATTTATTTATTTACTTGTAGGAATGGGAATGGGATGCTAGGGTTTGGGGGCTCCAGGGTGGGAGAGGGGCGGGGGCGATAGGGTGGGGGAGAGGGGGTGGTACTCGACTGTGAAGGCTGCTATGGGTGGCGGTAATGTTGGATCATGATGGTAGCGGTCTCACGATGTCGGGGCGGATGTGTGGACACCAAAAAGTGCACACCCAGATATCCTGCTCGGCCCAGCATCAATACCGGCACCGAGTGAAGAAACCCCGGAGAGACCAGTCACCCAGACTCCTCAAATATGTACACTACCGTGAAGCCGTCTCCGGAGTCACGATAGCGAAGCCGTCTCCGGAGTCACGATAGCGAAGAGAAATCAACCACCAAGAGCCCCACAATCCATGGACCTCGAAGAAAATCAAACGGGCCACAACTCGTGCGCACAACGGGCTCAAAACTGTCCATTTAGCCGTTCAACGGCACGCCCCCAGGCGCCCAGCGGCACACGCCCAAGGCCCTTCAGCGGCACTCCCAGGCCCCCAGCGGCACCCCCCCGGGTGCCCAGCGGCACGCTCTACCAGGGCGCCCAGCGGCACACCCCCAGGCGCCCATCTTGGCCTTCAACGGCACACCCCCAGGCGCCCAGCGGCACGCCCCCCAGGCGCCCAGCGACACACCCCCCCGGCGCCCAGCGGCACACCTCCCAGGCCGCCCAGCGGCACACCCCCAGGGAGCCCCAGCGGCACACTTGCGAAGGCCTTCAGCGGCACACCTGCAAGGCTCTCCAGCGGCACGCCTTTCTCAGCCCCCAGCAGCACAACGTTCGGCCCATCCACGCCGGTCAACGCTTGTAGCCCTGGGCGCGCAGCGAAAGCATGGCAGGCCCATACCTGGACCTCGCTGGGTTGTCCTCGCCCCACCTACTCCCGTCCTCGGCAGTCGTCGGCTTGACCAGGGGTATAAGAACCCCTCGCTCCAACGAAAAAGGAGGAGACAGAGGAAGACAGAGAATAGAGAGAGGCCTACACGGACGAAGAGGGAGGAGAGGAAGAGAGGGGAGAGGCCCTGCCGTTCCACCCACCACCGCCATATGTGCGAAGAGAGAAGAGAAGAAGGGGAGGGGAGGCTCTGTCTCCCCCTCCTGCTGCTCCGTCCATCGCCATCCGCGCGAAGAGAAGAAGAAGAAGAGGAAGAGAAAGAAGAGAAGAAGAAAAGGGGGAGAGGGCCTGCTACCCTTCCCCTCCCCGCTGCTAATCCGGCTCCCGACGTCCGTGCGAAGAGAAGAAGAGAAGAAGAGTGGGTGGAGAGAGGGAGTGAGGCCCGGGAGGGGAGGACTCCACGCTCCGTTCCCCCCACTGTATTTCTTTTTCCTCTTTCTTTCCTTTCATTTCTCGTTTTGCCGACGTTGCAATGTATTAGCCCCCTCGGGCCACTCCTCTTGTGAGAATAATAGTGGAAGGCTTGCAAACGTCTCCTCGGACATCTCTCCGACGCGTGTCTTCCGTGTTTGTATCCTTCGGTGTTTCACGCCCCTTTCCCCTTTTCCTTTTGTTAGGGTTTGCTTCCTCCCAGGCATTTTTACTTTTGTTCACCCCTGGGCGCCCTCAGCGGCACACCCCCAGCCGTGCCTCCAACGGCACGCCCCAGTTGTGCCCCCAGCGGCACGTCCCTTACGGGCCTCCCCCGGCACGGTCCCTCGGACCCTGACCCGGCACGCCCTTTTTCCCTCCTTTGCCCGGCACGCCTTGGCCCCCGTTCGCCGGCACAGCCCCTGGGCGCCTTGCCCGGCGCCCTTGGCCTTCCCCGGCACAGCCCCTCAGCGGCACACCCTGGCCTCCCCCAGCCCGGCACGCTGCTGAGGCTCCCTGGCCGGCACACTAACCACCAGTCCCTCCTAGCCCGGTGCACTCCCTAGCCGGCCCTAGGGAGGTCTCCGGTCCGTTGTTTTCACCGAGTTTTCTGAAGTTTCATTAAAGGTGTTGCCGCTCTCGGGCGCCCACCTCCAGTTGTCGGGTTCCGCCACTCCATGTGGGCGCGTTCCCTTTATCTCCCTTACGCTCGGGTCAAGGGGAGGTGCTGTCAAATTTTTGTTAGAAACGATAACATATTAAAAAGATAGAAGAAAGTAACAAACAAACAAAAAGAACAACGGTAAAAAAAATGCTTTAACCGAGGCAAGGGAACCGTAGTCAACCCAAAGAGAGCCAAATATAACGACAACTAAAAAACTTGAACATTCGTCCTCATGGGAGAAAGAATGGAAATTGATCAAGAGAAGAAAATGAGAAACTCATGCAAACTTAATAAAAATCAGAAAAGAAGAAAAGAAAAACCTTAAAAGAAGTGGAGGAGGAGTGGGCCTTCACCGGTACGCCTAACCCAGCCCTTCGCCGGTACACCTCTATCATCCTTCGCTGGCACACCCTCCATCATCCTCCACCGGCACGCTCCCAGCCCGGTACGCCCTTCCCCGGTACACTTCTTTGAGCCTCTCAGCGGCACGCCTCCTTGGGGCCTTCCCCGGTACACCCCTTGGAACCCCCGGGCGGCACGCTCCAGGCAACCCCTCGCCGGCACGCTCCAACCGCCGTCTCCCTGGCACGCCCGACTAGGCCCTTCGCCGGCAGGCTCCCCCCTACGCTCAGCGACACGCCTGCACGTCCTTCACTGGCACGCCCGTTCGCGCCCCTCGCCGACACGCCCGTTCACGCCTTCCCCGGCACGCTCGGTCAGACCCTTCGCCGGCACGCCCTCATTTAACCCCTTTTAGCCCTCCAGCGGCCCACTCTCTCTCTTCAAAATATGTATATATATGTATTAATATAAAAGATAATGATAATGATAATAATAATAATAAATTAATAAAAAATTATGACAAATAAACAAACCTGAATATATATAAATATAAAAGAAACAAACAAAAAATGTGAAATAATAATAATAATAGTAAAAAAAAGGGAAAATATAATAATAATAATAGTAAACGAAAAATGGAGAAATCATCCAAAATAAATACATAAAAGGGAGATAAGCAATAAATATATATATATATATATATATATGTATAATTTAAAACCCAGATAAAAATGGTAAAATCTACACCGCAGCCCCGTCTCCCCTGCGACCCGGTGCTGAAGGAACAACAATGCCGCCCTTGCGGGCTGGGCCTGAGTCTTGGGAATTATCCCGAAATGGCCATGACCCGACCTCGCCTCGGGCTGACATTCCGATTAAACTGGACTCTTTTCTCCGACCGGATCCCTTCCGAGCCGCTACTAAAATTGCCGCACATTCGGCAGACATTTGAACGGGTTCACTTCGATTTCCACCGCGTCTCTATTACGGACCTGCGTCCGAACGTGAAAAGGCCCGTGAGCGACCAACATGGCCGACGGCTCTCGCCCCGATATGGTCGTAAGCCAGCATGGTTCCGGGCCGATAGCCCGTTAAATCGGATTCATTCTAACGCGATTCGCTCCCGCTCTTCCATTGAAATTGCAGTAAACTCAGCATACATTTGTACGGGGTCGTTTCCACCCACGTCGCACTTTCAATATGGGCCCTTGCCCGAACATGAAAAGGTCCGCAAGTGACCGACAGAATCGGAATAGAACGAGACGGCTCTCGCCACCCCTGGACCCCTTCCATGGGAATATCAATAAGACCTCCGTGGGCCACGCTTAGACCTCGGGTCCGTCCCAATTGTGGTCGCCGTTCGGCTCATATCTTCGGTCTACAGCCCGCTCCCTTCGAACACGTTTTCGGTTTTGGAGTCTAGTCCTGGGACTCTCCCCCGTTGCCCTCTGGCACCGGAAATATTAATGATGCCCGCGCAAGCCTCGTTTGGACCACGGGAGGCGCCCCCGGTGTGGTCTTGACTCGGTCTCGCACCGGGCCAATAGATTTACCGGTTTCCTGCTACACTGACTGAGATTTGACCAAATGTTTTCGGTGTCTCAGAATCATAAACTTGCCGTATCCCGGCATGCATATGTCCCAGGTCCTCCCGCGACGATTACGATATTCTCAGGCCGGACTCCCGTCCGAATATTAAACGGTCTCCCGAATGACCGACACGTTTCGAACGTCCGCTTCCCTAGACACATGGCTTTTCAGCCGATTCAAGGGATATTCCCTCGTTGCCCCTTGGCACCGAAAATATTAATGACGCTCATGCAAGTCTTGTTTCGACCGCGGGGGGCCCACCGCAGTATGGTCGCAGCTTGCTCTTGCACCAGGCCAACAGATTTACTGGTTTTTGACCGCTCCAACCGAGGTTCAGTCGAACGTTTTCCGCTCTTCCGAACAATAAACTTGCCGTACCTCGGCATACATGCGTTCCGGTTTTCCCACGACAACCGCGATTTTCTCGAGCCGGACATTCGTCTGAACATTAAATGGTCAGTACACGACCGACATGATCGCGAATGTTTTCTTCTCGCCCTCGCGCAAGGATTTCAAGACATCCTAATAGACTTTTCATGCAATTAATTTCTTGGCCATGAGGCCCTGAATCCTGGCGATTAATCAAGGGTGTTCCCTCGTATGGGGGATGTAAATGACGCCGTGACCTTTATGGCGTGGCGGATTTTGGTCCCGACACGAACCACACAATCGTCTGACCGAGTCAGTTCGAGCGCACCGTGGGCTCTTCGGAGTCCGAATAAATTGTCACCTCGGTGACTGGCATACCCACGCACTTAATAGACGAATCAACCATTCTCGAATGGACGAGCATAATAAACGAACGAAAAGTGCGTCCACATGATGTTGTTGTGAATGCTTGCTAGCGGCGCCGACGGTACGCCACAGATGACTAGCACTGATCTCCGCATGCATATAAATTTTATTTATGCAAATTATATATATATATATATATATATATTTGTAATTCGTGTGTGTTCTTTAATTTGATATTCTTTACTTCGATGTTCTTTAATTTGATGTATGCCTATCAATTACATGCTCTTTAAGTTGATGTTCTTTAGTTAGATGGGGTATTCCATATGACTTGAGGTGCGTGAGTGCAACCTAACATTACATGCATATTAGCTCGTACGAGGAGAATGATGAGGAGGAAGAGCCATTGAATAATGAAGAGGAGGAAGAGGATATCACTAATGAAGATGAAGATGAGGTTGAGTTAGACATATCCTCGTCATCTGAAGGCGAAATAGATATTGTTTGAGAATTGATAAAGAATATTATAAGAAATTTCACTTACTTTAATTTTTTAAATGAATAATACTAATCTTTCTTCATTTATACGTAATATGTATGATTTTTATTGTTGCCAATGAAGAAATGGTTCAAGGACCTCGACCATCTTCCTCCTTGAGTAGGAGGGGAGGGTGTAGTGGGAGGGGCTCTAGTTCCTCCTCTTTGTCACCTATTCCAGGGACATATATGTCTATTCAAGTTTCTATCCTAAACGTGTATTGATAGATTATATGTCTGCTGATGTCATTTTATTCTTACAGTCTCAAGTGAGGGGAGGGGGAGAGAGTAGTGGGAGGGGCTCCACTCCGTCCTCTTTACCACCTACTCTGGGGTTAGGTACATCTATTCAAGTTTCTACCCTAAATGTGTATTGATAGATAATTATATGTCTGCTTATGTCATTTTATTCTTACAGCCTCAAATTAAGTTAGTTTAAAACATCATCATCGGGTTCGGGGTTTCAAAACTTGAAATATCCATCCAATCGACTTGTCAACTAATCCAAGACGATTGAGGTGATAAGAGTGACTTGTGAGAATTGGCAGAATCTAAATCAGATTCTCGATTTAGACTTGGTGCTCAAATAATCTATTTAGGAATTATGTTACAGTTTAAAACCTCATTGTTAGGTTTGGGGTTTCAAAATTTGAAATATCCATATGATCAGTGTACCGACGGTTCCAACGCGATCGAGTTGGTAAGAGTGACACGTGAGAACAGACGAAATTCAAATTAGATTCTCGGTTTGAGCTCAGCGGTCAAATCACCTTTTTTAAACTTAAGTTAGTTTAGAACCGAAAAACTCTAGGCTCAAGAGATCCAAAAACTCAAATATTTTGGGCTCAATGCTCAAATCATCAATTTAGAAATTAAGTTACTTTAAAACCAAAGAAGTTGAGTTCGGTACAACACATCTGGGATGATGAGAGTGATGTATGGCAACTTACGGAACTCTAATCGGATTCGCAATTTGGCTTCGACACTCAAATCACCCATTTTCAACTTAAGTTAATGTAAAAACGTGCAACGTTGGCTCGAGAGGTCCAAAAACTAAAATATCAGTATGATTAATTGTCCTATCGATTATTTAACACGATCGAGATGACGAGAGTGACATATAAGAAATGACGGAATTCACATTGGAATTTTTATCAATTTTAAAGAATTTACCTTCAATTTATTTACTAAGAAAATTATTTTTTATATATGCACATCTAATATTATTTTACTTTTATTTTTTTAATATAGGAAGATCCACGTGACGGTGACGAGAGAGATGACATGATCGACGACATGCTGGACATTTCTTGATTTTTTTTATAAATGTTGCAAAGAAATTGTACTTTTTAATTAATGTATTTGAAGAATTTTGTATTTTATTTTGATAATGACAATGTGCATTTTCTTTTTTTATTGTGTTGGATGTGGATGTGTGTGATGTAATATTTTGGTTTTTTATTATGCAAATAAGTTTTTTAATGTTTCGAATAAATATATATATAATATTTTTTAAATAATTAGCAACAAAAATTTGCGTTGCTAATTCACCACTAACTTCATTACTTTTTTAACATTTTTAAAAAAATTAGCAAAGAATTATTTCCCTTGCTAACTCATCACTAATAAAAAAAATAATTAGCGACACATTAGTGAGTGATTACCGACGTAAATGATGTTCCAAATAATCGTCCAATAATATAGTTTAGCGACGAATTTTTCCCTTGCTAAGTTGAAGCTAATAGAAAATATTTAGCGATGGATCAGCGTGCGATTAACGACAGAAATAACCTTTGAAATAGCCGTCCATGGTTGTATTTTGGTGATGAATTTATTTTCAAAAATATTCGTCACTGATCTGTCGCTAAGTAGTGATTGATTAGTGACAGATTACTTACCATCTGTAAATGATGAGAAAAATTTAGCGACGGACGGATAGAAAGTCCTCGCTATTATATTAGCGATGGATTATCGATGAATTTGCGATGGATACTACCGGTCGCTAATAGCGCATTTTATTATAGTGATTTATTAAAGTTGCACAATAAATTATATATGAGATTACTTTCATCCTTTTTTGACATGGAGGTCTTAAAAGAGGAAAAATAGATATCACTAGATATCACATTGTTTGTTAAACATAATCATGATGATCTATTAGTTGTTCAATACTTCAATTGGGACCGATGTGGGCTGGTGATGTTTTGCAGGGGGGGGGCGCGCATGATCGAGAAATAAACATTCAATAGAAAAGAAGGATGATGAAGATAAAGGGTATAAACCAAGGGAGGCAAAGAAATGAGAAAAGGAAACAAGATTAGCACCGATCAGAAAAATCTTTTTAGAAACAAAATTCCGAAACTTTAACCAGCGCACCTCTCATGTGCTTTACCCATTGCTCTTGCACAAGAGCTTGCTTTCGCACGGGCTATTTCCTATGCTTTGGAAGAGATGGGTGAGGCGAGAAGACAGGTGAACAAAGACACCCGTCTAAAGCTGTGGGAAATTTTATGGCTTTAAAAAATTATAAATAAAGACAATTTATATTTTTTTATAAAAATCAAAAAAAAATATTGTTCGGATGACTATAAAATAAAATAGTAGTTGATTGGTTAATTGTAATTTAGAACCATTTTATTAGTCACTAGGTTCAGTTTCCGTTGGGTATAGGTTGGAAACTAAAATCAGAAATTTACCGCCATATGAGATACTCATATCTCATTTTCACTATTTTAAGGTTTAAAAAAAATAATTAACAATGTGATAAACTAAAAATTATAGACTTTTACACTGTCTTATGGTTAAACAAAACAAGCCCTAATTGAAACTTTAAATAGCTCAATCGGCATTCTATATAATTAGGTGTAATATTTTATGTAACACCCCGAATAATTACATCTCGAGGTGTTACACATGTACCACTCTTTATTTTTTTTTTAAATTTTTTGAGAGACTCTCACGTGAAATTATTATAATGTGTCGGTCACGTCATTAAATGACGTAACATGAGAGTCACATAAAAATAAAACTCCAACCTTGTGAACAGTAAAATTAAGTTAATTTTACTGTTCACAGAGGGATATATATAATTTTTTGCAGTATTTTCCGCTTGTTTGTTTGACTTTAAAATAGTGTAAATGAGATTACGTTGGATAATGTGACACTAAGATATATATATATATATATATATATTTGTTTGGGTTTACGGTGTATATCTATAGGAAACTAAAATCGGAGAAAATATCAGTTGAAATTATAAAAAAAAATCAACAAACTACCTTGTTCTATTTACGGTCACTCAAAGAAAATCCTCTTGGTTTTAAAGTCAAAAAAAATACACTTGTTTTAAAACCCGACACTGTAAAATCAGAAAATTACATCAAAACAGACAACTAGTCGTATACCGGAAGTATGAAATGTTCTTTCACGTCCTTACAGCATAAGAGGAGGCAACACGAGTCCCACGGTACACAACCTTCACTGAATTTTGATGTGTGAATTTCATGTGTTTTGTCACCCAATTTCTTATGAGATCGACCTTTATTACTAACTCCAACTATAAGAAGATTTCCCTAGAATCTACGTCCCAAACTTACAATGAAATGAACACCTGTGGGGGATGGAACGTGATCGGGCATATGGTAAAGGTCAACATATAATCCTCACCATCTCCATCATATATATATATATATATATATATATCATTATTTCGAATACAAATGACCATGAACATGCATTTAATTATCTTGTTTTAAGGGCCCTGCTTCCTTGCTGGATAATATGAACTTTCTGTAATACCACAGATGGCCTGACGACCAGCAATGTTGCGTTGCATTCGTGCGAAGCCGTCTTCCCCCCAAAGAATTCCATATGTATTCTTTATGAGCCAATAGTCTTGTCCATTCTCTGTGCCGTATCCAATTACAAGCACGGCATGGTCTATACGTGCCCCACATTGACCATTGAATATGCCCTGAAGAATTAATTATAAGAGAGGGAACAGAGAATTTAATTCGAAAATATTATATATCATGTATCGTCCAACATAATTTGGAGATAAGATGTAGGCATTGTATTAATTATGACTATTAATTATAATAATTCAAGAATGCAACAACTAAAAGTTTACATTAAGAAAAAAAAAGCCATAAATTGTTTTTAATTAATTAAGACATGAGATAGGAAACTGATTACATCATCTATTATGACTAACCAATAACAAATTTGCTCTTCAAAAGTAACTTATACGCTGACAATAATTAAGAATCATGGGATAGCATGTTACAAATTTATTCCCTATTATAAGAATATATGTATATATATATATATAGTATATAAATTTTTGCATGGCATATGATAAGATCTCAATCATGAATGATATTAAAAACTCAAATATATATAGGAAAGGCAGCCATACCCCCGAGTATAGCTGGAAACTTCTTCCCTTAGCTTCCATTGCAACACCAACAGGTTGCTTTGCAACTGCACGTTGCAAAGCGCCTTCATCATGGGAAATGACTCGTCTACTTGAATCTATTGAAACAACTCTGGCCTTTCATACACCATCAATAGAATACCATTAATCGCATAATACTAATTAACCAAAATTATAACATCACGGTTACATATAAGAAATAAGTCAACAGGGAAATTAAGTGTGTGTTTATTGAGGATAGATGTATTACTGCTTTTTGATTGCATTTTCCATCCTTTCTCTTGTAGGGATAATATTCTTGTTTATCAATCCCACGATTGCTTGCAATCCATTTTAAAGCATCATCTACCCAACCACCAGCACAAGAGCTAGATGAGACACAATCAACAAGTTGTTGTGCAGAGAGCAAGATTAGATCGCCTGTTTGGATATGATGGAGTGCTTCCACGGCACTAGCAGCAGTCCAAGCCCAGCAACTCCCTTCAGTCAAGAACAACACAGCCATTCAGGGATGAAGAGAAAAAAACAGTACTAGAATAACATCATTTTTTTTTACTATGAATATTGCATTTTATAGGGAGCCAATCTTGCATATAGAAGAGAGTGGACAGCTAAAACAAACCATCAAATAATGGAACCATTTACATGTTGTTAAAGGGTAATTAAGATGATTATGTTCCTTTCAGAACATCACAATGAAGGAAGGACCAATATATAATGTCATTAATTGTTAAAGCACTAAAGATATATGTTAAAGAGAAAATAATTTCAACCCTTAATAAACAAAGGCAGTGCATACATGGGTACGAGTAGTTGGAGGAGAAACAAAAGAGAATGACTTAAAAGATGAATGCTACATTGGTAGAGTTGCTATATATATATATATATATATATATATATATATATAAACTAGCTTAATTATATTGTGGTGAATCCTAGAAATAAATTAATTAAGAACAACTTACCGCATTCCCCTTGGTTAATCACCGGGCCAACTGCGCCGGTGGTTCGCCAATCAACAGAAGCAGGGAGTTGTCCCACCTCTTGATTATTGTTATAATCAGCTACCTGCATCTCTCCCATTTGTAATGACAAGTTTGCTTTCACATGAATCCTCTTGTTGAGATATTTCTCTTGATACTCCTCATTTGTCAGATCAGCAAACTCATTTAAACCAACGGTATACGAGTGGTTATTATTAGGATGATTGTGTTCATCAATGAACCGAAGGTTGTCTTTAAAGATCTCAAACCGTCTCTCCCTTTCCCCATTATCCACATGAGACTTGTCAAACCTAACTAACCATTCTTCATATAGCCATCTCATCTCCTCCCCACTTCTTAATCTCTCCACACCGTTGTTATTATAACTAATTATATTCAAGTCTAATGCAGATGAAATGCAAAACCAACTTAACAATAGAGATATTGTGATCATAGCCCGATATGAACCCATCATCATCTAATTTGCATACACCTCTCTCAAAGTGAAATTGCTATGGAGGAGAAAGAATGAAGAATGTGTGGCTACACAGAAGCCTGATCAAAGTAGGGTCTTATATATAGAGAGACTAGAGAGAGAGATGGTACTTCTTATTCCTGTGAAAGTTATGTTGCATATTTGTAGTTCCATATGAATGTTACTAATTAGATCTTTTCAAAAGAAGGAAACTTTAACTTCTCATTTTCCATTTTAAAGGAACTTTCCTTTTTGTCCATGTAGTACATAACTATTTGTGCTTCCAACCATGTTTTTAGCGATTTCAATGGAAAGGAAAAGTATGGCATCATTACAAAGTACAATTATAGCTAGCAACATCCATGTTTTACTAAAAGGAAACATAATTATCAACCTCTAACTATACCATTATTATGTAGTTAAATATTGGTAGTAGTCATTCATTCTCCTTAAAAGAGAATATCATCATCATGATTCAGATGCATGCATGGTAGGGTTAATTATTATGTATATTATGCAATTCTCCATATTCTCTGATGTTATACGAATCAGAGGGAATAGAAAACCAATATGTGAAGGGAGGAACCTACTTAAACTTATTGTAGAGACGGGAGTAGCGTTCGGTCCCCGGAGAATTATCCGACGTCCGATATATCCGGGTCGATGTCCTTCGTGGGTTGACGAATCCGATGACTGATCATATTGGGCCGTCCGTTGTGGACCGTAGATGTCGGGGGCCCGTCGTACGCATTACAGATCTCAGGCCGACGCGGGCCTGACGTTAATGAACCTTTCATGGGCCATACCGATTTTACCCTCCTCATATGGCATCATTACAAAGTACAATTATAGCTAACAACATCCATGTTGTACTAAAAGTAAACATTATTATCAACCTCTAACTATACCATTATTTTGTAGTAAAATATCAGTAGTAGTCATTCATTTTCCTTAAAAGAGAATATCATCGTCATGATTGAGATGGTAGGGTTAATTATTATGTATATTATGCGATATTCTTCATATTCTCCGATGTTATACGAATAAGAGAGAATAGAAAATCAATATGTGAAGGGAGGAACTTACTTATGGGGTGTTTGGTTGCTCTTTTTTACCTTTTTTTTCTCTCAAATTTAAAAAAGAGAGTAAGAGACATTCTAACCCCGTTTGGTGTTCCTTTCCTAAATTTTAGGGAGAGGATCTCATCCCGTATAAACCTATCTCAAAAAAAAAAAAAAGTCTAGACCAATTTTTTTTAAAACACCCACGTCCTCGGGACTTCCCCCTCCCTTCCACTCTCGACCCCCCTCCCCCTCCCCTCCCACCTGCGGCCTGCTCCCCTCCCCCCTGCGGCCTGCGGCCCCCCCTCCCCCCCCCGCCTGCCTACTCCACTCCCCCCTGCGGCCCCCCTCCCACGCCGTCAGCTTGCTCCCCTCCCCCCTGCGGCCCCCCTCCCCCGCCGCCGGCCTGCTCCCCTCCCCCCTGCAGCCCCCCTCCCACGCCGGCTTGCTCCCCTCCCCCCTACGGCCCCGCCGCCGGCCTGCTCCCCTCCCCCCTGTGGCCCCCTCCCCGCCGGCCTACTCCCCTCCCCTCCCCCCAGCGGCCTGCGGCCCCCCCTCCCCCGTCGCCGGCCTGCTCCCCTCCCCCCTGTGGGTCCCCTCCCACGCCGGCTTGCACCCCTCCCCCCTGCGGCCCCGTCGCCGGCCTGCTCCCCTCCCCCCTGCGGCCACCTCCCAACAACCTCACCGACATCCTCCCCGTCGAAGTCACTGACATGCCCAACCTCTGCCACCTCCACCTCGGGGGCAACTTCTTCTCGGGTGTTATCCCCCCGGAGTATGGCCGGTGGGAGTTCTTGGAGTACCTTGCCGTCTCCGGCAACGAGCTCAGCGGCCCTGTTGTGCCCCTGTGGTTTTGATGATTGGCTTTGATGTGAGTTAATCTTTTGATGATTGGCTTTGATGTGAGTTAATCTTTTGATGATTGGTTTTGGTGTGAGTTAATCATTGTGAGTCATCTTGCTGAAATGAGTCATCTTTCATATGTTCAGTTTCAGTATGTTTATCAAAGCACTGCATTGTTGTTCTGTTAGTTTATCAGATCATAAAGCATTGTATATTTGATGTTCAGCCATGTTATCTGATGCATAAAGCATTCATATGCACATTCATCAGTTGCTTCACTTTGCTTGTGGATTTCTGTTCAGGCTAAACATCCTTGCATCATCACAGTGAGCTTAGTGCAGCAAGTATGTACATCGCCTTCAGTAGGCATGACAAGCCCACACACTGCATTGCATGCGAAACTTCGAAGTATGTACATTGCATAGCATGCATCGTTCATCATCTGAAGTCTGTATATTGGCCAAGTCCATGCAGAGTCTTCTGTTGCATTTGAAGTCTATACAGTGGACCGTCTCTGTCAGCGTCTCAAGCTGCAAGTCTATACATCCATCTCAGTGTTCACATGCATCAAGTATGTACATTCCAGCGTCTTATTCAGCGTCTCATATGCATGTTCGAGTCAAAGTCTGTACAGCCCAAGTCTGTACAGCCGACCGTCTCATTCAGCGTCTTTGCAAGTCTGTGTATTGCCTGCATTTAGACAAGTCTGTACATCAGACTGTTTCATCAGCAAGTCTATACATTGGGCTGTAGCTTGCTTGAAGTGAAGTCTACACATTGATTCACTGTTCATGCCTTCACTCAGAGTCTGTACAACCATTCCTTGAGTCAAGTCTGTACATCGCATTCAAAGATTTTCAAGTCTGTACAGCCAATGCACTCAATTGAAGTCTATACATTGGTCTTCATATTCGAAGTCTATACAGTGGTATTCAGCTAAAGTCTGTACATCGGACTTTCACTTAAAGTCTGTGCATCGCTGCTTTGTCAAAGTCTGTACATCGCAGCTGTGTTGAAGTCTGTACATCCATTCTCTTATCAAAGTCCATACATCCTTCTGTTGGAATTCCAAGTCCATATATCGGACTGTTTGAGCAAGTATGTACAACATTTCATTCACACCGGAAGTCTATACATTAGACTGTGGTAAAGTCTGTTCATTCGTTTCTAGAAGTTCAAGTCCATACATTGATCGTTTGGGAAACAAAGTCTGTACAACGTGAGCTTTGGCTCTTAAAGTCTATACATTCTCCCGTTCAAATCCTTCAAAGTCTATACATCAGTTTGATTGAGTAAGTCTGTACAGCATGCCTTGTTGTTCACAGCCTTTAAAGTCTGTACATTGGCTTCATATCATAAAGTCTGTACATTGGCTTCGCATCTGCAAGTCTGTACATCGGTTTGATATCATCAAGTCTGTACATTGGCTTCAACTCTCCAAGTCTGTACAACCACATCTCAAAGGCTAAGTCTATACATCACTGTGGCTGCTCGAAGTGAAGCATAGTCTATACACTCCTCACCTTTCCCTACGTTTGGCCAAGTCTATACACTCATACCTTTCCCTACGTTTTCTGGCCAAGTCTACACATAGTTTACCTGGCGTTTGCTTCAAAGTCTAAACACTCGTTTCTAAGGCAAAGTCTATTCAATCGTCTTCATAGGTCTTAAAGTCTATACAGCCCTTCCCTCAACAGGTCTATACACTCGGTGGCTTCATACACTTCACAGAAGTCCACACATTTCCCCTATTATGATAATGCATTCTTCAGCAAGTATATACACTGAGTTCGCATGAAGTCTCACAAGTCTATACACTCTCCCAGTGTACACATGTGGACACCAAAATTTGCACACCCATGATACCCCGCTCGGCCCAGTGACGATGACGGCCCGAGCGAATAAACCCCGGGAGAACTGTCGCAAAGCCGCCGCGAGGAGTCACAACAGTGAAGAGGAACCGAGCACAAGGAGCCCCCACAATCTGTGAGCCTCGGAGAAAGCCAAATAGGACATGACTCGTGTCCCCAACGGGCTCAGAACGGGCTCAGAAACACGCCCAATTTGGCCTTCAACGGCACACCCAGGGTTGCCCAGCGGCACACCCACTTGGGGTCCAGCGGCGCACCCCTGGGGGCCTTCAGCGGTACACCCCTGGGGGTGGCTTCACCGGCACACCCCTTTGGGTGCTCAGCGGCACGGCCCTTTGGGGGCTTCAGCGGCACACCCCCTGGGGGGTTCAGCGGCACACGCCCATCAGGGCCCTTCACCGGCACACCCCCGTGGGTGCTCAGCGGCACACCCCCGTGGGTGCTCAGTGGCACACCCCCTGGGGGGTTCAGCGGCACGGCCCCGTGGCCACTCAGCGGCACGCCCTTCAGGCTGTTAAGCGGCACGGCCCCGTGGCCACTCAGCGGCACGCCCTCTAGGCCGTTCAGTGGCACGACCCTGTGGCCACTCAGTGGCACGCCCTTCAGGCCATTCAGCGGCACGCCCTTCAGGAGCTTCAACGGCACGCCGTTTTGGCTCCTCAGCGGCACGCCTTTTCAACTCGCCAGCGGCACAGCGTTGAAGCTTTTCAACGGCAAGATGACGTGAAGCCCATGCCCTACGCATCCTTGGCACGCAGTGAGCTCTGTGAGGTGTCAGCCATGGGTTGGGCCACGTAGGCTCCTCCACTGACAGCCAGGACATGAGCAGGTCAAACCCATCATCACGGCCGGCTTCCCGCCTTCGACAACCGTGCTCGAAGTCCCCGGTGGCTGGTGGTATAAAAGGCCTCCCGCTTCAGCAAAGAAGGGGGATCCAGAGAAAAAAAAGAGAGAGGGCGGCCAGAAGAAGCCCAGAGAGGGACATCCACAGGGAAGAGGAAGAAGAGAAGAGCGAAGAGAAGAAGAGGCGCCCCGACGTGAGCTTCCTCGGGCGATCACTGGGAAGAAACAAGAGTAAGAGAGAGAGAGAGCTCGTTGTAGTGGGGGAGAGAGTTAGGAGCGGCTGGCTTTTCTCCTATACTCTGTTCCTCCCCCTCTCATCTCTTGTCTTTCGTTGGGTTTCCCCCTGCCCATAGCCTCGTTTTGGGCATCTTCTTTGTAATGTGTATGTAGGGCCACGCCCCTTTTGATTCCCATGAATGAAAACCACCCTCTACGGGTTTCTCTTCGGTTTCGTTGGCTTATGCTAGTTCTTGCGGTTTCCCAACGGGTTGTCCGTTCCTCCCTCCGTCCCCCCCCCCATTTCTCCGGTGTTCTTGGGACCTCCATGTTGATATGATTACTCTCCCATGAGCCTTGGCCTAATGGGCCCTTCAATCCCCCCACATGGTCCTCCGTTGCGTTCACTGGCTGAGAGGAGGGGGAGACCCTTACCCTCTCCCGAACACCCAGTAACCAAGTGGCCTAGCTCTAGCCTTAAACTTCCCCTCTTCTTACCCTGAACGGCCTGCAAGTCCCCCAGCCCATATACTAGCCCTGTTTGAGCCTCCAGCGGTGCACATGCATGGCCATTGACCGACACACCCTGTTCAGCCCCCAGCGGCACACTCTTTGTGGCCCTCAGCGGCACACCTGTTTGGGCCCTCAGCGGCACACCTCCATCGGCCCTCAGCGGCACACCCCCCATTAGCCCTCAGCGGCACACTCACCTTGGCCCCCAGCGGCACACCTTTCAGTCTCCCAGCAGCCCACTTCTTGGCCTCGCCCCAAGTCCCTTTCCTTCACGTTTTCCGAGGCTCTATAAAGGTGTTGCTCCCCCGGGGGCCCACCTCCAGTTGTCGGGTTCCGCCACTCCATGTGGGCGCGTTCCCTTTATCTCCCCTACGCCCCGGGTCAAGGGGAGATGCTGCCGAATTTTTGTGAGAAACTAATAAACAATTAAAAGAGGCAAAAGGAGGCAACAAACGAGCAGGATAATTAATGAAGCCTTCCAACTTATCAAACCACTGCTGGCACCACAACGGGAACTGAACCGAACTAATTAACCACCCGGCGGCCCGAACGTCCGACCCGCAAGAAAAGAGGCCGAACTGAACAGAACATAACAAGGGAAGAGTTTTATACAAAACTACACGAAAGTTAAGATAAGAAGAAAAGAAAAGCCTTAAAAATAGGAAATTAAAGATTGACTGGACCTTCACCATCACACCTCAATTGGCCCTTGGCCGACACACCCCCTTGGCCCTCAGCGGCACACCCCGTTTGGCCCTCAGCGGCACGCTTCCATTGGCCTTCAGCGGCACACTCCTTCCCTTCGCTGGTACACCCCCCAGCCAGTGTATAGACTTTGGGCAGTGTATAGACTTCACACCCCAACGTACAGACTTTATGCTGGGCAATGTATAGACTTTGAGCAGCCAGCGTATAGACTTGAGCCAGCCAACGTACAGACTTCATGATAGCCAGTGTATAGACTTGGGCAGTGTATAGACTTCACACCCCAACGTATAGACCTATCCAGTGTACAGACTTTGGGCGGTGTATAGACTTCACATCCCAACGTATAGACCTATCCAGTGTACAGACTTTGGGCAGTGTATAGACTTCACCCCCCCCAACGTACAGACTTTATGCTGGGCAATGTATAGACTTTGAGCAGCCAGCGTACAGACCTTGAGCCGCCAACGCACAGACTTAGTGATGGGTGAATAGGCAATGTATAGACTTAGACTTTATATATCACCCCCCCTTTACCGACACACCCTCCAGCGGTACGCCCTTTTCAGCCCCCCAGCGGTACGCCCTTCTCAGCCCTCAGCGGTACGCCCCTTTGCCACCCAGCGGTACACCCAATACCTCAGCGGTACACCCCCGTTTTCCCCTCCGCCGGCACGCTATATGCATATATATATACAACCTGATAAGGGCATTAACAATAGCAAATAAATTAATAAAAATTACGCTAATTGAAGGACTCCGAATGCGCAATATTAATCACAATAAAAGAGGCGAGAGGGGCAATAAAAAAAAGATAAATAATAAACAAATGACAATAATAAGAATGATCATGAATAAAAAGAAGAAAAATCACCCCGGACAAAGGCACGAACAAACAGTAAACATCGAATCAGAAATCTCAGAAGATGTAACTAAGAAAGCCCCAGATAAAAGATGCTAACATCCACACTGCAGCCCTCTCTCTCTCCGGGACCCGGGGCAAAAGGGAATAACGACGCTGCCCTTTCAGGTCAAGCCTGAGTCTCGAGAATTACCCCGATATGACCAGGCTCTGATCTAACCTCGGGCCGACATCCTAACCGGACCGGATTTGTTTTCTCGTTCCGGACGCCTCTCTAGTCATCATCAAAATTGCCGTATACTCGGCATACATTTGAACGGATTCGTCCCGATTTTCCCGTCGCGTTTCCATCACGGACCCGTGTCCGAGCACGAAAAGATCCACGAGTGACCGACATGGCCAACGGTTTGTGGTCTGAATACGACCCCCAGTGTGACCTATCCCTACCTCTCTCTCGCAATTAGTATTATTCTTTTCGGCTGCGGGGCCCCTAATTTTGGCAATTAATCAGGGGTATTCCCTCGTATGGGGGATGTAAATGACGTCGTGACCTTTATGGCGCGACGGGATTCGGTCCCGACACGAACCACACAATCGTCTGACGAAGTCAGATCGAGCGCACCATGGGCTCTTCGGAGTCTGAATAAATTGTCACCTCGGTGACTGGCACGCCCACGCACTTAATAAACCAACGAACGAACCAGATAATTGTTAAATAAAAAAGTGCGTCCACAACTCTGGCACGCCCGGTGGGACTGATCCACCCTTCATCTCTTTGCCGAAATTAGGGGCCCCGCGGCCCCCTTCTTGTAATACTAATTGTACTACTTTCTTAAATGCAGAAAAAAAAAGGGAAGAGACATCATGGAACCAACCATGGCGGTCGTCTGCGGCCCTCAGCCCGTCCAGAATCACGTTCGAGGCGGCTACCTGGCGGTGCCCCTCACCTTCGGGAGCTTCCCTCCCACTGTGGGCTTCCCCAACTTCTTGGGGGTGGCCTTCGCCGAGATCCTCGACGTGGAAGCGCCCGAGGACGCCCAGATCAACGCCCCCGCCCCGGGGGCCATGGGAGCTGCTGCCGGCCGAGCTGTGGCCAAATGCGACAACAGCGTCCTCACAACAACGCTCAGCTGCAACGTGCACCACGTGCACCACACTACCGGCCCGCTCCACCAAGGGTCGACATCCCACCGGAGAAGGCTCCGGAGAAACAACACCGGCACCGGCTCAGGGCGTCGCATGTCCAACTCCGGAAAGTCAATGACTGTCGGAGCCCTCCGAGTCCGCCTAGACGGACAGAGGCCCCAACCGACACCGGACCGCGTCGTCCCGGCCGTCCCAGTCCGTAACTCCTTTGAAGGACTGGCGAAGCTGAAGGAGAAGGCGATGCCCATAGCCCCGGTCGTAGCACCAAAGGGGACGCCGGCTCACAGGTCGGCTAAATTGAAGCAAGTCTGGGTGCCTAAGGAGACCCAGCCCACTGCACCGGCCCAGGCAGGGCCTAGCACTTTCTGCCCCAGGAGGGCCCGACGCGATGACAGGGTCGAGGTAGTGACCCCCATTCTCCGGCCGGCACCCGTCATCCCGGTGCCGTCCGAGAATGTTCACCGCCGTCGCCGAGGGCGCCGGCACAATGCCGCCCGCCCGGCTCTCACGGCCTACTCCCCTCCTGCCGCCGTCATCGACGCGCAACCCCAGGCCGCTCTCCCTGACCAGGAGTGGGAAGGGATCGAGCAGGCTATGAGGAACTACCTCCGAGGCCCGGGTAGCACCCCCGCTGGCCGCCAGAGACTACTGGGGGCAATGGCCTCCGCCTTCCAGGAAGAAAGGGGGGAACCCGCACCTAGCATGGAGTCGAGGACCCGCCCGGAGGAGCCGCGCCAGTCCCCTGTACGGGAGGAAGCGCCGCCCCGACGGTCGGTCTTCGACAGGCTGACATTCCCAGGAGGACCGTCCAGGAGGGCGTCAAGAAGAAATAAGAATAAGAAATGGCAGACATTCACCTGTAATATGGCAGGAGTTCATGGTCGGTATGGGGCCTTACCCACCGACCCAGAAGAATTGGCCAGAATAGCCGCCAGGCCGGGACCCCTTACCAGAAGAAGGAGAGCGGCAGGCGGCGCGACATCCACGGCTGCCGAAGGGACCATACCTGAAGAGCACCTTGCGGCCCTCACGGCCAATGTGGTCACCACCGGCGACACGAGTGGCGGACCCTCGACATCATCCGAGGACGCCCCGGCCGAAGAGATAGGGGGCATGCCCAGTCTCCCCACAGCTGACCCTACAATGCTGCTCATGATACAACGATTCCAGCAGGAAACTGAGTCACTTAAGAAGCAGCTCAGTGAGCGGAACACACCGCCCCCGATGTCCTGGTAGACCGAGGTTATACCCGAGGTACCCAGGGACAGGGGGCAGTCTTCCGGGGAAGCTCTTCCAGCAACCCTCGATCCTCTCGGGGGCGTGCCCCCGCAGCAAGCACATTGCACAGCAGTGACCCCGCCACAGGCTCCGCTTTCACAAGGGTCCCCCATGGCTCCCCGAGCGACCGTGGTAGCCACTCCGAGCGCGCAGCCCGCTCATTTCTACCCGAGTCCAGTCGACCCGGCAGCAGTCAGCCGGTTGATGCTCGAGCAGATGATAGAGATGAAGCTGGCCGAGAGGGGCGATGGGGATCAGACGCCTTTCGACGTCTATCGGGTACCCTACCCGGCTCATTATGCTGCCAGGAAGTTGCCGGCTGGCGTCACCAAGCCGCCGAAATTCGAAAAGTTCAACGGGCAAGGGTCTCCCAGAGAGCACATTGCTTACTATGTGAACGTCATGGGGGACCTGGCTGCTGATGAGGCCTACCTCCTGAAGTTCTTCGGCTCAACACTTACCGGACTTGCCTTTGAATGGTACTCCGGCTTGTCACCCGGGTCGGTGGCCGATTGGCCCGACATGCAGAAGAAGTTCAAGGAAAGGTTCTACGTCGCCGAGAGAGAAGTTACCATGGCTGAACTCTACGCCACAAGGCAGAAGAATGATGAGTCGGCCCTCGACTACATTAAAAGATGAGGAACCTTAGTATGAGGTGCAAACGCCCCCCGCATCAGGAGGACGCAGTGCAGATCTGCAAGCAAAATTTAAAGAAAGAAATCCTAGAAAGGATGATCGGCACTGAGGTCAAGACATTTGACCGCCTGAATAATGTGGTAGCGGAGATCGAGGCATTCTTGGCCCGATACTCCTCCACCCCAGCCATGTCAAGCCAGAGGGCCAGGCAGGCGAGAAGAAGCCGGCTCCCCCGGAGGTGCATGCGCTAGACTTCCAAGCTTTTGAAAAGCAGAAGGAGAAAGCCAAGGGAGCGGCCAACCCTCCGCCGCCCAGAATTACAGAGCGGCGGGAAGGCCCCTCGCTGAGAGAGAAGATGAGAAACAAGCTATATTCCTTCTCTCGGGACAAGTCCAAGCTCCTGTTTGAATGGGCAACCAGCTACAATAAGATCACATTGCCAGAGCCGAAAGGCCTGGCGACTCAAAGAAGAAGGATGACCCGCGCTTCTGCATGTACCACCGGGTGCTCGGGCATACTATTGAAGACTGCTACGTCTTCAAGGACGTTATTGAGTCCTTAATCAAGGACGGGGAGCTGGACATGGGGGAGCATAAAGTAGACCCCCCGCAGCCACACGAGCTGCCCAGCATAGCCTCCTCCGTCAATACGATCTCACTGTATCAAGAGTTGCCAGAAGAGTGGGCGGAAGCCTGTGCCCGCGCCACTTATGAGGCTTTTGTCCTGGCCCCGGCCCAAGATCAAGAGGGTTGGCAGACGGTGCCCGGAAGAAATAGAAAGGCACGCATCCCTCGGTCCGCCCCAGGGATTCATCCAAGGGACGCGACACCTTTGCCGGCACCACCACCGGCGAGCCCGGTTCGCCATGACACGGCCCCCAGGCTGGTCATGAGGCGGCCTACCCACAACAAGAAGAGCTCCGTCCCGCTGCGAGTACCCCAGAAAGCCAGCCCGGCGGTCGAGAAACTACAGGCTATTATTGACGGGCTTGAAGATTATGAACAGCCCAAAATCAAGCCCGTGGAACTAAAAGAATATGTCCCCTGGGAGGAGTTTGAATCACTCGAGCTGGCTCCAGGAACCAAAGCTGAAACAGAAAAAGAGCCTCCCCTGTGGGGTGAACTTCCTCAGAGCAGCCATCCGCTGCAGCAGGCAAGAAGAAGAAGAAGAGAAGACCCAGGGGTAAGAAGAAGAAGGAGGTCGTCCCTCGCCTGCAACACCCTCTCGGCGCTATTCGACACCGCTCTCTCCCTGGAAGAAAAAGAAGAAGACCCACCCCGTGAACCGGCAGAGGTGAACCAAGCTGAGGCGTCCACCTCCCAACATGCCACCAGGTCGGGGAGGAAGTGGGGGCGCCCTCCTCAGGGCAGCCTCAACATCATGCTCAGGGGGGAACAACCATACCAGGTTCCCGAGCCCGAGGTCCGAGGCACCGAAATCCCTCCCCCATCAGGTCTCTACCCCGGAGGTACCAAGAGTCAAGGCGCCCCGTCATTCGCCGAGTTCCTGTCAGCTCGAGCAGGAAGGCGGGCGCACCCCCAGGGGTCCGCTGCGACCAGTAAAGCAAGCATCCCCCAAGCCCTGCCAGCTGCAACTCCTGCTCAGCCAGAGGAAGAATTCAGCGGCACCCCAAACCTCGCCGAATTCATGCGAGCAGCGGAGGAGGCCCAACAGGCCCCGCCCGCTCAACAGGCTACAACAGATCCCGCAAAGGAGGCGTCCCCTGATCAGACACCCCAGCCTCAGGAGGGGAGCAGGCGCGGCAAGCCCGAAGAAATGAAGTTGCTCAAGGTGCGGGCTGCCGAGCGGATAGTCAGACACCTCAAGAAGATCCCGACCCGGTTCACTGTGTGGGAGATGCTGTCCCTGAACGAAGAAACACGGCAAGCCATCATAGCCGCCCTCCAGACCCCAGCACAGCTTGAAGCTTGTCTGGCAGAGATGTCGCCTGAAGTGGCTGTGGCCTTCACAGAAGAGGACATGCTCCTGCCGACCTGCAGTCACAACAGACCCCTCTACATGAAGGGGCAATTGAATGGCCAGCCCATCAACAGGGTCCTGATCGACCCAGGGGCAGCAGTGAATATACTCCCTTACCGGGTGTACCAGAAACACTATTTCGACGTACACTTGGTTGAGGTTAAAAATGTCAAGATAGCCGGCTTTAACCAGAAATGTGAGGTGCCTATGGGGGTTGCAGAGTTCAACTTGACCTTTGATGACTTCACCACCAAGGTCCAGTTCCACGTCATCAACTCCAGCACTTCCTACAAGGCATTGCTTGGCCGGCCTTGGCTACACCAGAACAGAGTGGTGCCCTCCACCCTGCATCAATGCATCAAATACCCCTGTGAGGGGAAGGAAGTCAGGATCTTCGCCGACCTCCACCCGTTCGAGGTGTTCGAGTGTCACTTGTCAGATGCCAACTTATACTTAGAAAAGGCAAAGCAAGCTCCTCAAGTCATCCAAGACAAGGGAAAGAAGAAAATGGAATCAGGTGGTTGGTTCCCTCCGCCACCCCCGGGTTATGTGGCTCCCCCACATGTACCATTTATTGCACAAGAAGAAGGGGTATTTAGGGCAGCCCCTCTCGCCATTTACCCCACATCGGGGGCACCCTGCCTCGAAGACCTGCTAGAAGATGTCAGGGTCCCGCCAGGGATCGTCAAGCCGATAGCGGAGATTGAATGCCAAGCAGCTGAACAACTGAGAACCTTCGAGGTGCTAACCCTGAGGGGCCGCCCACTATCTTCTATGTGGCCGGGGAGAAGCCAGTCAGGGAAGACGATGATTGCCGGTTCCCTGACGAGCTGCATGACCCGCACGTCCCCATTACGGGACTTCCCCACATGACTGACCAAGCAGCCAGAATGGTCAGAAAGCAGAAGATTCCTCCCTACCAGCCCTCCAGCCGGAAGGAAATGTTTGAAAGAATGTGGAACCCACCAAACCTGGATCGACGGTTGCTGAAAATTACCAAGCACCCCGGTCTGGGCTTTTCACTAGAGGAATATTACGAGACTGACGTCATATCAGTCTCGACATGGTCTGGCGACGACCCCGCAGAAGCTACAGATTCCCGGGGAGCCTGTCAAGATGCATATCCTGGGCCCCCGGTTCAGGAGGCACAAGACGAAGAGGTCTTCCTTTGGAAACCTCCCCGCCGCCGCTGCCTGGAGAAGACCCCCTCCTCCTCCGAAGTGTCGACCTCGAGAGGGCACACCAGCGAGGCACCTCCACCCCGGCCGGCCGGCGAAGCAAGGAGCAGCAGCATGGGCCATGCTCCGAATTCCCCTCGATACGACCCCGTCATGTACGCCTTGTACCACAGGCAGCAACGGGAGATCGAGATGCTAAAAAGGCGGCTGGCTGAGTTAACCTCGCTAGTCGCCGACCTGATCCAGAGCTCCCTCCCCCCATGGGGCGGCCGGATGCCTCGGCCCCGAGGTACCAGTCCCAACACCCCCGCCTTGTCAAGGCGGGAAATGAGAGACATGGCAAGCTCGCTGACCGAGCGGCCAACCAGGCAAGGGCTGACACTCCAAGAGAAGCTGCAGAAGCCTTATTCCTTTCCGAGAGAGAAGACCCGGGGCATTTTTGACTGGGCCTGCCATTACGGCAAGGTCTCCCTCCCACGGTCCAAGAGGCCGCAAGACACCCGAAGAAGCGGGGACCCACTATTTTGCCCTTACCACCAGATGCTGGGTCACGTCATTGAAGACTGCTACGTCTTCAAAGACATTGTCCAAGACCTCATTGAAAGGGACGAGCTCAGGATGGGGGACTATGTGGTAGCCCCGCCACGCCCCCACGTGGCGGACAGCCCCAGAGCAGGAGCCTACACCGTGTCCATCCACTACCAGGCCCCTGAAGATGCGGCTGCCCCGGCCCCCGTCCGAGCCGTCTACGATGAGTACACAGAAGACCCCGAGGTGGCCCCGTGCCTTTCTGCACCAGCGGACCTCACCGACCCGGCGGCTACGGCCCAGGAGGACTGCGGGGTGAATGCAGCCTCCATGCCCAGTCATGATGAACAAGAAGACGAGGATGCCATCCTCGAGCCCGAAGACAATGAAGACCAAGACTTCGTCGATTTGTCGCCAGCTCCGCCGAAATTGAAAATGGCGGCCAGGCCACAGTTGACGAATTGATCGAGATCAACCTCGGCACGGAAGGCGACCCCAGGCCGACCTTTCTAAGTGCTCTCGTACCCCCTCGTGAGAGAGAACAATACATAAAACTGCTGCAAGAGTTCCGGGATTGCTTTGCCTGGAACTACAAAGAAATGCCCGGACTCAGCCCCGAGGTGACTCAGCACATCTTGTCCGTCGATCCCAAAGTGGAACCAGTGAAGCAACCTCCCCGGCGCATGAGGCCGGAGCTAACCAGCCAGATCTGCAAAGAGGTCGACAAGCTCATAAATGTCGGCTTCGTGGCGGAAAATCAATACACCACATGGCTGGCCAATATTGTACCAGTGAAAAAGAAAAATGGACAGATCAGGATTTGCGTGGACTTCCGCGACCTGAATAAAGCCTGCCCGAAAGATGACTTCCCGGTGCCTATCACCGAAGTAATGATTGACGCAACCACTGGCCACGAGGCCCTGTCCTTCATGGATGGGTCGTCCGGCTATAACCAAATCTGGATAGCCGACCATGACCGGGTCCATACAGCTTTCCGGTCACCCAAAGGGATATTTCACTACAAGAGGATGCCCTTCGGCCTCAAGAATGCCGGTGCCACATATCAACGGGCAATGACCAAGATCTTCGACGAGCTGCTGTACGGCAAGGTCGAGTGCTACATTGATGATCTGGTCGTCAAGACCAAGAAAAGAGACGAGCACCTGAGTGACCTCAGGGTCGTCTTCCAAAGGCTCCGGCAGTACGGGCTGAAGATGAATCCCATGAAGTGCGCCTTTGGCGTGTCCAGCGGGAAATTCCTCGGCTTTATTGTCCGGCACAGAGGGATCGAGATCGACCCCCTGAAGATAAAGGCTATCCAGGAGTTGCCTCCTCCGAAGAGTCTGGGAGAGCTGAGGTCCCTGCAGGGGCGTTTAGCTTACATCCGCAGGTTCATCTCCAACCTGTCAGGGCGCTGCCAACCCTTCCACAGACTGATGATGAAGAATGCACCCTTCAGCTGGGGCCACGAATGCCAGCACGCGTTCGACCAGCTAAAGGAGTACCTGAAGACCCCGCCTGTCCTGGGGGCACCCGTCAAAGGCAGACCGCTGATTCTGTACATAGCGGCCACCGAATATTCACTGGGGGCAATGCTTGCCCAGAACAATGATGAGGGAAAAGAGCAGGCTCTCTATTATCTCAGTCGAAGGTTGGTGGGTGCGGAGGCTAAGTACACCCCGATTGAGAAGATCTGTCTCGCCTTGGTCTTCGCAGTCAAGAAAATGAGGCACTACATGCTGTCCCATGAAGTCAGCTTAATATCCAGGGCCGACCCCATTAAGCACATCCTCTTCCAGCCAGTCCCAAAGGGGCGCCTTGGCAAGTGGGCCGTGCTACTCATGGAGTTTGACATCACCTACGTGCCACAGAAGGCCGTCAAGGGACAAGCCGTCGCGGATTTCTTCGCAGCACACCCCGTGCCCGAAGGCTCCCCTTTGGCCACCGAACTACCTGAAGACGAAACACTAGAGGTAGACCAAATACAACAAGCCATCTGGCAGCTTTACTTTGACGGGGCTTCAAGAACAGAAGCAACCCCGTCCGGGCGCGCCAAGGTACGAGCCGGAGCAGGCATCGTCCTCAAGTCGCCAGACGGAGAGGTCATGCATACTTCCTGCTGCATTAGCAAACCCTGCACCAACAATGAAGCAGAATATGAAGCTCTGATCATCGGCCTCCAGGTCGCCCTTCAAATGGAGATCAAAATGCTCCAAGTGTTTGGCGATTCGCTGCTGGTCGTCAAGCAAGTCCAGGGACAGTTTGATGTCCGAAAACCTGAGCTGCTCCCTTATCACACTAAGGCGAAGCGGCTCATGGAGCGGTTCTACCTCCTCGAGATAGGCCATGTCGCCAGAGGGGAGAACGCGCAAGCCGACGCCCTGGCAAAACTGGCAAGCTCACTGGCAGTGCCTCCAGATGGATCTCTCCATATCCAAGTAATAAACCAGCGCCAGATGCCCAGCATGATAGAAGAGGAGCCAGAAGAAGAAGAACTAGAGGCCACTGCAGCAGAAGCAGTCGGCCTACCTGACTGGAGAGCCCCCCTGATGCAGTGGTTCAAACACCAGCAATTACCTGACCGAAGAGAAGAAAGGATCAAGCTAGTCAGAACCAAAGACTCCTATGAGCTCCGAAACGGAATATTATTCCGGACCGTGGCCGATGCCAAGCAGAAGCTACTCCTCCGATGCTTGTCTATTGAAGAAGCTTGGAGAGTTATGAAGGAGGTCCATGCCGGGACAGCTGGTGCACACCAGGCGGGGCCGAAAATGAAAATTGAAATCAAGAAACTTGGCTATTACTGGCCTGCAATGTTCAACGACTGTTGCGAGTACGCTAAGTCGTGTCAGAGATGCCAGGAGCATGCCACCATACCCAGGAGGCCTCCCGTGCAATTGCACCCAACCGCGCCCAGTTGGCCGTTCGCCCAATGGGGAACAGACGTTGTAGGCCCCTTACCCGCATCTTCCACAGGCTGCAAATACATTCTGGCGGCGACCGACTACTTCTCCCGCTGGGCAGAGGCTGTTGCCTTACGGGAGGTCACCGGAGAAGTCGTGGTCAGGTTTGTCCGCCGCAACATTATATTCCGGTTTGGCATGCCCGACCGGATTGTGTCAGACAACGGCAGCCACTTCCGCAACCAGAAGGTTTACCGGCTAGCAGAAAAATACAAAATTGATTGGAGGACCTCAACTCCTTACAATCCACAAGCTAATGGGCTGGCCGAAGCCTTCAATAAGACACTTTGCACTCTCCTGGCCAAGACTGTTAGCTCTAACAAAAGGGACTGGGAAGAAAGAATGTATGAAGCGCTTTGGGCGTACCGAACCGTATACAAGACCCCAACGGGCTGCTCGCCCTTCTCTCTCGTATACGGCTCGGAAGCAATCGTCCCCGTCGAACTGGAGATACCGTCCCTCAGGGTCGCCATTCAGCATGGGCTTGTCCCCGAAGGGCAGACCAACACCGAGCGGAGGCTCGACGAACTCTCCAGTCTGGAAGGAAAGCGGCTTCAAGCCCAACAGAATATCCAGGTCTACCAGGCCCGGATTGCACGCGCCTTTGACAAGCTCGTCAAGGAACGCGAATTCAAGAAGGGTGACCTTGTCATGGTCAAGAGAAGAGATCTCATGGCGGCCAACCCCAAAGGTAAGCTAAACGAGAACTGGCTCGGACCCTACGTAGTCCAAAAAGTCTACGAAGGCGGAGCCTATGTAATTGTCAACCACCGCGGGGAGGTTCAATTCCCGCCTCTTAATGGAAGGCACTTGAGGCTGTACCACGCTCCGGCGCCCCCATTCAGGTAATAATATTACTCTTCGCCCCATTTTGGGGCAGATTTGCGTGATTAATGTCCGAACGATTTGGCCACCAGCCGGGTTTCCAAAAAAGGGAGAAAGGAATAGAAAGAGAAAGAAAGAAGAAGCAAAAAATAGAAAGACAAAAAAAGAAGAAGCAAAAAAAAGAGAAGAAAAAAAGTAGAAAGAGAAAGAGAGAAGAAGCAAAAAAAGAAAAGAAAAAATGGAAAGAGAAAGAAGGAAGAAGCAAAAAGAGAAAAGAGAAAAAAAAGAGAGAAAAAAAAAGAGAGAAAAAAAAGGAGAAGAAAAAAGAGAAGCCAGAAAGGGGGAACGCCCCCCATTTCCAGTCACCGCCCCGCATCAGCGGGGATACCAAAAATTGATTTAAAAAGAAAGAAAGAAACTCTTCTCTCCGTCCTTCTTGGGCGGTGAGTACCCCTTTGGCTCGGACCTCCCGTCCGGGTCATTGACTAAACAAACTCTTCTCTCCGTCCTTCCCGGGCGGTGAGTACCCCTTTGGCTCGGACCTCCCGTCCGGGTCATTGACTAAACAAACTCTTCTCTCCGTCCTTCCCGGGCGGTGAGTACCCCTTTGGCTCGGACCTCACGTCTGGGTCATTGACTAGACAAACTCTTCTCTCCGTCCTCCCCGGGCGGCGAGCACCCCTTTGGATCGGACCTCCCGTCTGAGTCACTGACTAAACAGACCTTTCTGTCCGTCACCTCTGAACGGCGAAAGGGGTCTCTGGCCAAGTACCCCTCACTCGAGACCAGCACGCGCTTCCAATATTGCGGCAAAACCAGGGAGTTGCCCGTTCGGTATGGTGGAGTGGTCCCCTCGTCCTCCCCCTGGGAAGGCGAGCACTCTCCTATACCCTGACATGGGTCCCTGCCTGGTCCTCCCAAAGTGAATCCCCGCAAAGACTCATACCCTGCCAATGGGTCTCTACACAAAAGGGGGAAAGATACAAGAGCAAGGGAAGAGGAAGAAGGAAACAATATGCAAGGAAGAGAAAGAAGGGTAAGAAAGACAAATGCATACACAAAGAACGCGTGAAATCATAAATGCTTTGCTCTATTCAAAAGAGGATCAACTACATGTGCTGCGGGGCATACCCCTGTGTTACATTCGAAAGAAAAGAAAAGGAATTAAGGGATGCAACGCTTAGTCGATGTCCCTGAAGATGTCCTCGAGAGGGAGGATCCCGACGCAAGGGAAGTTCGTCATATCGCGCAGTCGGCCCCTCAATTCCTCAAGACGGGCGAGCTCCGCTTCGACGGACACCATTTCAACGTCGGCGACGGCAAGAGCTTCCCTCTCCTCCGCCACCCTCCTTTCCGCCTCGGCAAGGCCAAGTTTAGCCGCAGCGAGGTAGCCCTCCAGCTTCTCGATCCGATTCTTGAAGGAACGGACGCTGCCTTCGCCCTCCTCCAAGGCCTTTCCGTGGCGTTCTCTTTTATGGCGTCGGGCCTCCAAGGTCTGCAGGTACTCGTCTGCCTGAGCGTCAAGGGCGGTACGTTCGTCGGGAGCCTGGCTCTCCAGGAACTCGCGGCGCCTGACATACTTCAGCAACAGCAGAACCCGCCGCGACCATTCCTCCAGCGGGCAGCTGAGCACTTGCAACGCCCCAGTCAACTGCGTCACTATGGTGTGCACCTCCCGATACGACAGAGGAGGGTCGGCGAGGAGCATGGTCCGTAGAGTGATCAGCATTTGACGGACTGGTGCTTCTGATGACATATGGCTGACTGAGGGCACGACCGGAGGAGTGAATTCCACGGTGCTGTCCACTTCTGCCCACAGGTCAGCGTCCACTGCCGCTGAAGAGGAAGGAAGGGCAAGGGTCAGACCGCCTGGTCGGTGTAGCTCAAACAGAGACCCTTGGCCAGCCACTGCCTGGGGAGTGGACGAGACCATTGCCGAAGCCTCCGGTACTCCCGTTATTTGGAGCTCCCCTGCCTCCTCTGCCTCCGCCTGACTCGCTTCTGCCACTCCAAGGGGCAGGGGTGTGGCTGTCGCTGCTCCGGCTAGAGGAGGGGCTTCAAGTAAGGCTGGGCCCGAAGTAGTCACCCATGAACTTCTCCTTCGCGGCTGGAACCCCTCCAGATGTGCACGGAGCCCCGCGAATATTTGTCTCAGGAACGGGTCCTCCATCTGGGCCGGCAGCTTCGGAAGAGGTGGAAGGGGGACTAATAGATGGGGAACGCTTCCTGCCTGCACGAGCACGGCAAGAGTCTTCACCTCCGGAATAGATGCCGGAATCGGTCCCCCCGCTCGTGGCTGACTGGTAATCGGCCTCCGCTTGGCGATTGCCTTGCGGGAGCGGCTAGGCATCTTCCCGGTCGTCGGCACCACCTGCCCACGTGAAATACGGTTAGCCGCCCGTCGCCGGGAATAATTTACGCAAGGACGAGAAGTGGGAAGAGCCATAAAACCCTGCTTACCTCAGCCCCCGTAAGGACGCGGTCTGCGGGCGCAATCTCTCCTTCCTCCAGAGGCTCGGCCGCCGCTTCGGAAATACTTGAAGCCCCTGCGGCCGACTCTTGCTCAAGAGCCTCGAATAGAAGGGCTAGTTTGCCCGAGCCCACATCGACCCCTACCTGACGGTCGATCGACGCAATTGGGGTACCCTCCTCCACAGCCTCCGGCAAGTCAAGCCCCTGAAACCCGGAATTGACAAGAAAAGGTCATTAGGTAACCAAGAAGGAGAGGAAGGAGCCGGCCCAAGCAAGCCCACACTTACGGCAGTCTTCCCCACAAAGCTCGGGGAGCCAGCAAGTAAGGGGGCCCCGAAGACCGGCTCAGGCGGCCCCGATGCCCCGGACACGCCCTCGTCAGGAGCCGCTTCATCGGACGAATAATTGTAGTCTACCTCTTCGCCCGACGATGACCCGACTGCCGCAGGCTCTGTCGGCAAAGGGGCCTCCACTTCGAGGCCAATGGCTGGCGTGCCCTCCCTCGGGCTAGACGAGGCCGGTACGCTGGACTTCAGCTTCCTCCTCACATATAGAAGCGTCGTCGGGGGTTGTACGCGGGGTCCGAATACTCCAGCGACTGCCTCTGCTGTGCCTGTCACGAAGAAGAAAAGAGTGGATTACCTCAAACCCAGTCGGCTCTCCGAAAACAAAGAAGTCGTTTAGGCTGACAAAAACAAATACCCTCTTCGGCCCCTACAGCCCTGGATGACCCACGGGCTTCCTCGACGGGCAGAGCCTCCTCGGGAGTTGCAGCCCTGCCCTCGCCCGGGATTGACACAGGCGCCGGTTCCTTTGCGCCGCCCGCGGAGAAGAAACGCATCGTCGCCGTACGCGAGTGCGAGGCCAACCCAGGAGGCAAATCGATCACGGACGACGCAGGCGGCCGATGAACCTCACCAGCTCCGTAACTCGGCCCGGTCTGGGTAGCCTCAAATTCCTCAAAAGACAGGACAGGGGCCACCGGAGGGGCTACCGTCGGAGCCAGGAATTCCTCAGCCCGCCTCCGCTTTGCCGCTTGTGGCCCGGCCACCTTGGCAGCAGCCAACGCCTCCTTAACAGGCGACTTTGCTATGGCCACGGCTTCACCCATGTCAGGCGCGGCACAGGAGCAGGCTCCCTCGCGTGAGGAACAGGTGTGGGCACGGGCTCTTCCACAGGAGCTGAGACAAAAAATATTCAAGTGTCAGGGATCTGCTCCAAGATGGAAAATAAAAAAAGGGAGACTTAAAAGACACGACGATAGTCGAAGGTACTGACCGGCAGGTTGGCTGGGCTCGGGTCGGGCAACCTCGAATTCCTCAAAAGAGGGGACCCGTGGCGCCGAAGGAACGGCGGTCGGGGCCTTGGCCGCCTCTGTTTTTCTCCGCTTCGTGTCCCGCTGCTTGGCCACCTTTGCGGCGTCCACTGCTTTCTTCACGGGAGATTTTGCCCGGGGCCTCTTCGCTGCCTTGGGCAGAGGAGCCGCAGTCGGGGCTAGTGGCGCGGCTTCAAAATATGCAGGCTTCTGCACAAGCCGAAGGAGATTCCGGTACGTGGCCATTTGCGCGCTATCGGGGTGGTCTGTCAGAAAGGAAAAGAGAAAGGACAGACACGCACTCATGATTAGCATCCAACTATCGGCAAAGGCCGCAATGATAAGAGACGAAGACAAGAGAAGAAAAAGAGATCAAGTACCGTGAGGGCCAGTATACAGTCGCAGTGTAATCGGCCAGTAGCTCAGGGATGGCTCTTTGTCCCGACGTGCCGCCTCTCGAACGAGCCAGCACACATCCTCGATCTTCTGGCACCGGTCCGTAAGACTGGCCAGATCCCCGTGCTTCTTCAGGGAGAGGTGGCAGAAGAGGCTGAAGTGGTCTATGCCCCACCCGTCAGCATAATAGTACGGGATGTGCAGGCGCTTGCCTAGGATGGAGGCCCTCTGATCTTCGATCTTCAGTCCGTTCACCCGGAGAAGGACATATAGCCATGTGGTGTCCCTATAATTCTCGGGTTTCCTCTCCTCCCGCCTCATGAATGTGCGGTATGGGCAGAGCGCATCTCTCTCCGGACGCCAGCTCTTAGCGGGAGTCCCCTCTTCCTCTATGGGAAATGGATAATTGATGAGGTCCAGGCGGTCGCTCCCCACCTTGCAAAGGTCCCTCAGTGTCTTCTGATAGTTGTCCTTCGCCACCGGAGGCAGCTCCACTTTCGGCGTCGGCCTCTTATCCCGGGCCTCCCGACGAGCTGCCATGTATGCCACTACCTCCCTTTCCTGCTTGTTCTTGAGCCGAAGAAGATGATCTGGCTCAATATCAAGTACTGGCACTGGTTGCCGGCTGAGGAACCTCCTTTCGGCGCCATCCCAACAATCGGTTTTGTGCAACCGATAGAAAGCCGTCCGGGCATTCCACCACTTTATATAGTCTTCGGTCACTCGGGGCACGCGACCCGGGGCTGGCACCCTGAAGGAGGCAGAGTCCGCCCGGTGGAAGAAGTCCCACCAGCTTCTAGCGTGCTCGGCAACCGCACTTCCCCGGACGTTCCGCGAAGGCAAGCCGAATTGCGCATGATAAGCAGGGATATGCTGGTCATACCCGAAGTTGCGGCCAAATCGGAAGGGGTAATACGGCTCCAGCAGTACATTGTCTCCCTTCCGGAACACCAACACGCTCGGGCGGATAGCCAGCGCCCAATCCCTCAGCTCGGGCTCCAGCAACGGGCGCACCACGTTTTCCTGGCTGATAGGGTGGACATACCTCTCCACCTGGTCATCCTTGCATTCCCTCTTATTATTCACGAGGGGGCTTGAATGTGCGGCCAGCGTCCAGAAATGAATAGTACCGGCTGCATCCCGGGGAACCGTGGTCAACCGGCCCCGAATATCATACATCCGCATGGAGGTAGAAGCCGGCTCTGCACTCGCGAACTCCAGCATCCTCGGCACCAGCCCCCAATCCTGAAGGACTCGCGGGGCGAACTCCGGAAATAGTGAACAAACCCACGCGTTGAAGAAATGCAGTGGGCACACGTACCGGGCCTGCCTCGGGAACTGGTGCGTGCTGATGTCTCCCAGGGCCTTATAAATCAAACAGAGCGCCGCCGGGCACAGAGAAAGTTTGACACCCCACGCCATCTGGCACGCCGGGTAGATGGCATCTGGCCGGATCACTGTCTCGTCCCCGTACGGCATGGCAAATGAACACAGCCAGTACGTCAGATAGGCGGCACAGTGAGTCTGTGGGTCGACCCCCATCGGATTGGCCCCGCTCCGACGTCCCCTGGAGGGGATCTTCACATCATGCTTGGGCTTCGCACGTTTCTTGCGAGCAACGGCGGTGCCAACGCAGGGAAAATCTTCATACTGCTTCAGCCCATCATAGAAATATTCCAGCCATACTGCCATACGCACCCGTTTTCTGTCCCCACGGGCGGGCTGCTTCCCCTTGTGCGACAACTGGTACAGCTCCCGGTACGCCTTCATCAGGTACCGGTATGAATACCCCAGAGAATAATAGCCGTCCCCGTTAGTCTCGTCCTTGATCAAGTCCGGGAGGCATACTTCCTCATAAGGCTCCCCGTCAATGGGCAAGCCGCTCAGCTGGCTTAGGCTCCACAAATCAAGTGAAGTCTCTCCCTCAGCCGTGTAGAAGGTATTGGTCTCCGCGCTGAATACCTCTATCATGCCGCAACAGAGACCCTTGGAGATGGGATAACCGTACCGGGAGGCGTACACGCTGTGGTAGATGCCAACCCGGACCAGCAATGGGGCATAGTTGAACAGTACATATTCAGTGAACTCCACCGCCCCTTCTCGGAAGCTGTGGGCGTCTTGAAGCTTCAGCTCCCCGAACCAGCCCAGTGATAGTTCATATTTGAACCTGATGGCCAAACAGTCCAATATGAACGGCTCCTCCCTATAACCCCATTTTAGGGGAGCCAAGAATAAGCCAAATCGGGGCGACTCGCCATGCACCTTCCCCGCAGACATGTCCCACCTTGCTGGCGTGAATTGAGGAGCTCGCACCAGTTTATCTTCAGCCGGCAGCACCCCTTCGATCCCCAGGACCGGCTTCCACTCCCGGGCCTCTCCCACCAGGTACATTGGAATGCTCCTGGGGACGCTGTATAGCAGACTGTCTCGGGCATGCAGGATCGCCCGCTCGGCCGCCTTTATGACGCGATAATCTCGCCCCTCTCGAGAGCGCAAATGCTTCAGAAATCGAACGAGGTGCCTATCCTTCGGGAAATCCTTCCTGTATTCTTCGGTGGCCCGATCGAATGTGAAGCCGCTTTCAACCCTGACGAGTCTGCGGACGTCCATGCTTTCACGGTCGGACCCCGATGACTCAGCCAAGGCGGCAATCTCCGCGTGCTCTCGGTCTAGGTCCTCCACATTGAGCCATGTGACTGCCGGCACTGGACCCCGCGGAATGAGGTCGGCACCGACAGCGGCAGCAGGGGCAGAAGAACCACTTGGGGCAGCCATGTGTCTGCAAAGATATGCGAATAAGAAGATCAGAATAAATCACAAGCAAAAAGACTGCAAAGGGACTTTACTACAAGTCAAATGAACAGATATTGCCAATTTCTGACGAAATTTCGGCAGAGTTTCCCCTAGGCCAGAGGCGTAAGGGAAAACACGGGTGCGCGTCCACAAGGAGTGACGGCCCCAACAAAGCATGGTGGGCCCCGAGAGGCAACACCAGAAGTCCGCCGGTCAAAAGAAGTCATTCCCCCTAGCTTAAAGCCTCTTGGCCCCCCTTGGCCGGTACGCCCCTGGCGTGAAGACCTTGGCCGGTATGCCCTGCTGAAGCCCTCCCCGGTACACTTTCCAGCAGCCGCTCCCCGGTACGCCAGGAGGGGGTTGTCCCCCGGTACACTCCAGGAGGAGCTCCCCGGCACACTCCTGCCCCGTGCTCCCCGGCACACCCCGTGGCTGCCCTCACGGCACGCTGCTAGGTGTCCTTCCCCGACACGCTCGGGACCCCGCTTCGCCGACACGCCCCATGAGGGCTCCCCCGGCACACTCAGCCCCCGTTCGCCGGTACGCCCAGAAGGCCCTTCCCCGGCACGCACCCGGACGAGCCACTCCCCCGGCACACCCGGTAGCTAACTTCACCGACGCGCTCCTGGAGCCCTGCCCGGTACACCCATGGCTGCCCCGCGGCACACCCCTGACGGTGCTCCCCGGCACGCTGGAGCCCCGCTCCCCGGCGCGCTCCTGGATGTCTTCTCCGGCACGCCTATGGGGGTCTTCCCCGATGCGCCCTAAACCGTGCTCCCCGGCACACGCCCAAAGGGGCCTTCCCCGGCACCATCCCGACCGGCACGCCCGCTCCCAACATCACCTCCGGCCACCCATGGCGCCGGAGACGGAGAAGAAAGGGGGGAAGAAGAGAACAAGAGGGAGAGGGAGGAGAAAGAGAGACGGAGATGAAGGGGGCGAGGGCCTCCGGCCGCCGTCCACTGTGGAGAAAAGAGAAAGAAGAAGAGAACGGGAGAAGGAGGGAGAAGAGAAGAAGGGAGAGAAGAGAAGAGAAGAGAGACAGGGGCGGCGGCCCTCACGGCGGTGCCCTCACCGCGCTAACGACGACGGCGACGACGGTGACCGGAGGCGGTGGTGCTCGGTGACGGGAAAGACGAAGAGGATGGAGAGAGAGGGGGGGGCGAACGGATCGCCTGTTGAAGGGAGAGAAGAGGGAAGGGAGGGGGATTCGAACGGGGGTGGTTCGAATGAACCGCCCCCGCCCCATATATATATGGCAGAAAAAAAGGGAGAGAATAAAAAAGAGAAAAGAAAAAAAGGGAGGGGAAACAAAAGAGAAAAAAAGAGAGGGGGAAAATAAAAGAAATAAAAAGGGGGGAGAAAATACAAAAAAAAGAAGAAGAAGAAGAAGAAGGAATGACGGAAAAAATAGAAGGAGATACAAAGGGGGATAAAAAAAAAGAGGAAGAGAAAGGAGGGAAATAAAAGGAGAAAATAAAGGGAGGGAAAGCAAAAAGAAAATAAATATATGTAATATGTACATTAAATAAATACATATATATATATATATATACATATATATACCCATATATGTACACACATGTACATACCCATCCGCTCACATATGCGGAGGAGTAAGTCGACAACACACAGTAATAAATGTCCCCGGGGAAGATATCCCATCCCCACGATCCCAGTCGGACGAACGTCCACACTAGCAAAGACGACTCTACCCCTGCGGCTCTACCCTTGTCACAGTGCCACTATCCTACCACCAAAACAAGCCTGTCTCTGGCACATCGCCTCGGGCCTCAGCCACCACCCACGCCCTACAATATCGCCGTCACGGGCCTTACGCCTGGATTGGCAGAACCTCTACTTTTGCGTTGGCATTAGCCCCTTGCCAACGAATAAATCCCTTTCCGGCGCAAGGCCTCGTGCCCTAGCCACCCACTCCGCACAATATTGCCATTATGGACCTTACGTCCGAATCGGCACAGATTCTCCCATTGCGCTGGCATTCTATTCTTGCCAACGAATGAACCCTATCTTCCGGCGCAAGGCTTCGTGCCCTAGCCTACACACGCATATCACTCACTCGTCAAAAAAAAAGAGAAAAAAATAAATGGGGTTAAAAATAGAGATACCCCGCCGGACTTGTCCCTACACGGGGACAAGGGTAAAAATGGCAACAACCCGGCTGTGGCGAAAACCCGAAAGGGCGCTACGGGCAAAATCGGGTACCCCGCCACGTGAAAACCCGAGAGGGCGCGTGGGCAAAAGCAAGAGGGGGCCGGTACCGGCGAAAACCCGAAAGGGCGCTTGTATCGGTAATGTGGTACAAAAAAAGAGAAAGAACAGACAAGAAGAGATCAACAAACCAGGTCAGCTCCCGACATCCTGTCGGCACTGACAAAGAGATAAAGAGACCAAGAGACCAGGTCAGTTCCCGGCATCCTGTCGGCACTGACGAAAAGACTAAGAGACCACAAACCAGGTCAGCTCCCGACATAGACTAAGAGACCACAAACCAGGTCAGCTCCCGACATCCTGTCGGCACTGACGAAGAGACAAAGAGACCAAGAGACCAGGTCAGTTCCCGGCATCCTGTCGGCACTGACGAAGAGACTAAGAGACAAGAGGCCAGGTCAGTTCCCGGCATCCCGTCGGCACTGACGAAGAGACAAAGAGACCAAGAGACCAGGTCAGTTCCCGACACCCCGTCGGCACTGACGAAGAGACTAAAAGACAACAAGAGACAACGAACTGCTTCAGTCCCCGACACCTCGTCGGCACTGATGAAGAGGCAAAGAGACAACAAACTGTCTCAGTTTCCGACACCTCGTCGGCACTGATGAAGAGAATAAGAGACCAATATGCTGCTTCAGTTCCCGACATCCCGTCGGCACTGATGAAGAAATCAATAAATCTGGTCAGCTCCCGACACCCTGTCGGCACTGACGAAGAGACTAAGAGACAATAAACCAGGCCAGTTCCCGACACCCTGTCGGTACTGGCGAAGAGATAAAGAGACTAAGAGACAATAAACCAGGCCAGTTCCCGACACCCTGTCGGTACTGGCGAAGAGATAAAGAGACCAAGAGACCAACAAAGCATGCCAGTTCCCGGCATCCTGTCGGCACTGGCGAAGAGACAAAGAGACAACAAAGCATGCCAGTTCCCGGCATCCTGTCGGCACTGGCGAAGAGACCAAGAGATCGACATGCTAGTTCCCGGCATCTTGTCGGCACTAACAAAGAGACCAACAAACAACCAACCAGGTCAGCTCTCGACACCCCGTCGGCACCGACGAAGAGAAAAGGGACAAGTACACCAACGGGCACCGCCCGGCTCATCCTTCGCCCGCGCTACCCTTGGGTGGAGGGCATTTGTGGACACCAAAATTTACACACCCATGATACCCCGCTCGGCCCAGTGACGATGACGGCCCGAGCGAATAAATCCCGGGAGAACTGTCGCAAAGCCGCCGCGAGGAGTCACAACAGTGAAGAGGAACCGAGCACAAGGAGCCCCCACAATCTATGAGCCTCGGAGAAAGCCAAATAGGACATGACTCGTGTCCCCAACGGGCTCAGAACGGGCTCAGGAACACGCCCAATTTGGCCTTCAACGGCACACCCAGGGTTGCCCAGCGGCACACCCACTTGGGGTCCAGCGGCGCACCCCTGGGGGCCTTCAGCGGTCCACCCCTGGGGGTGGCTTCACCGGCACACCCCTTTGGGTGCTCAGCGGCACGGCCCTTTGGGGGCTTCAGCGGCACACCCCCTGGGGGGTTCAGCGGCACACGCCCATCAGGGCCCTTCACCGGCACACCCTCGTGGGTGCTCAGCGGCACACCCCCGTGGGTGCTCAGCGGCACACGCCCATCAGGGCCCTTCACCGGCACACCCCCGTGGGTGCTCAGCGGCACACCCCCGTGGGTGCTCAGCGGCACACCCCCTGGGGGGTTCAGCGGCACGGCCCCGTGGCCACTCAGCGGCACGCCCTTCAGGCCATTCAGCGGCATGCCCTTCAGGAGCTTCAACGGCACGCCGTTTTGGCTCCTCAGCGGCACGCCTTTTCAACTCGCCAGCGGCACAGCATTGAAGCTTTTCAACGGCAAGATGACGTGAAGCCCATGCCCTACGCATCCTTGGCGCGCAGTGAGCTCTGTGAGGTGTCAGCCATGGGTTGGGCCACGTAGGCTCCTCCACTGACAGCCAGGACATGAGCAGGTCAAACCCATCATCACGGCCGGCTTCCCGCCTTCGACAGCTGTGCTCGAAGTCCCCGGTGGCTGGTGGTATAAAAGGCCTACCGCTTCAGCAAAGAAGGGGGATCCAGAGAAAAAAAAGAGAGAGGGCGGCCAGAAGAAGCCCAGAGAGGGACATCCACAGGGAAGAGGAAGAAGAGAAGAGAGAAGAGAAGAAGAGGCGCCCCGACGTGAGCTTCCTCGGGCGATCACTGGGAAGAAACAAGAGTAAGAGAGAGAGAGAGCTCGTTGTAGTGGGGGAGAGAGTTAGGAGCGGCTGGCTTTTCTCCTATACTCTGTTCCTCCCCCTCTCATCTCTTGTCTTTCGTTGGGTTTCCCCCTGCCCATAGCCTCGTTTTGGGCATCTTCTTTGTAATGTGTATGTAGGGCCACGCCCCTTTTGATTCCCATGAATGAAAACCACCCTCTACGGGTTTCTCTTCGGTTTCGTTGGCTTATGCTAGTTCTTGCGGTTTCCCAACGGGTTGTCCGTTCCTCCCTCCGTTCCCCCCCATTTCTCCGGTGTTCTTGGGACCTCCATGTTGATATGATTACTCTCCCATGAGCCTTGGCCTAATGGGCCCTTCAATCCCCCACATGGTCCTCCGTTGCGTTCACTGGCTGAGAGGAGGGGGAGACCCTTACCCTCTCCCGAACACCCAGTAACCAAGTGGCCTATCTCTAGCCTTAAACTTCCCCTCTTCTTACCCTGAACGGCCTGCAAGTCCCCCAGCCCATATACTAGCCCTGTTTGAGCCTCCAGCGGTGCACATGCATGGCCATTGACCGACACACCCTGTTCAGCCCCCAGCGGCACACTCTTTGTGGCCCTCAGCGGCACACCTGTTTGGGCCCTCAGCGGCACACCTCCATCGGCCCTCAGCGGCACACCCCCCATTAGCCCTCAGCGGCACACTCACCTTGGCCCCCAGCGGCACACCTTTCAGTCTCCCAGCAGCCCACTTCTTGGCCTCGCCCCAAGCCCCTTTCCTTCACGTTTTCGAGGCTCTATAAAGGTGTTGCTCCCCCGGGGGCCCACCTCCAGTTGTCGGGTTCCGCCACTCCATGTGGGCGCGTTCCCTTTATCTCCCTACGCCCCGGGTCAAGGGGAGATGCTGCCGAATTTTTGTGAGAAACTAATAAACAATTAAAAGAGGCAAAAGGAGGCAACAAACGAGCAGGATAATTAATGAAGCCTTCCAACTTATCAAACCACTGCTGGCACCACAACGGGAACTGAACCGAACTAATTAACCACCCGGCAGCCCGAGCATCCGACCCACAAGAAAAGAGATCGAACCGAACAAAGAGAACAAAACACGGGAGGAGTTTTATATAAAACCACACGAAAGTTAAGATAAGAAGAAAAGAAAAGCCTTAAAACAAATAATCAAAAAACTGATCGAGCCTCCACCCTCACGCCCCACTGACCTTCAGCGGTACGCCCCTTTGGCCCTCAGCGGCACGCCCTCATTGGCCTTCAGCGGCACGCTCCCTTGGCCTTCAGCGGTACACCCCTTTCAACCCTTCAGCGGTACACTCCCCCTTTCAACCCTTCAGCGGCACACTCCCCCTGAGCCCCCCCCAGCGGCACACTCCTCCTGGCCCTTTCAGCGGTACACTCCTTCCCTTCGCCGGTACACCCTCAGCCAGCATATAGACTTGAGCCAGCCAACGTACAGACTTCATGATAACCAGTGTATAGACTTTGGGCAGTGTATAGACTTCACACCCCAACGTATAGACCTAGCCAGTGTACAGACTTTGGGACTTCACACCCAACGTATAGACCTATCCAGTGACAGACTTTGGGCAGTGTATAGACTTCACCCCCCAACGTACAGACTTTATGCTGGGCAATGTATAGACTTTGAGCAGCCAGCGTACAGACCTTGAGCCGCCAACGCACAGACTTAGTGATGGGTGAATAGGCAATGTATAGACTTAGACTTTATATATCACCCCCCCTTTACCGACACACCCTCCAGCGGTACGCCCTTTTCAGCCCCCCAGCGGTACGCCCTTCTCAGCCCTCAGCGGTACGCCCCTTTGCCACCCAGCGGTACACCCAATACCTCAGCGGTACACCCCCGTTTTCCCCTCCGCCGGCACGCTATATGCATATATATATACAACCTGATAAGGGCATTAACAATAGCAAATAAATTAATAAAAATTACGCTAATTGAAGGACTCCGAATGCGCAATATTAATCACAATAAAAGAGGCGGAGGGGCAATAAAAAAAGATAAATAATAAACAAATGACAATAATAAGAATGATCATGAATAAAAAAAGAAGAAAAATCACCCCGGGCAAAGGCACGAACAAACAGCAAACATTGAATCAGAAATCCCAGAATATATAACTAAGAAAACCCCAGATAAAAGACGCTAACATCCACACTGCAGCTCTCTCTCTCTCCGGGACCCGGGGCAAAAGGGAATAACGACGCTGCCCTTTCAGGTCAAGCCTGAGTCTCGGGAATTCCCCCGACATGGCCGGGCTTTGATCTAACCTCGGGCTGACACCCTAATCGGACCGAATTTGTCTTCTCGTTCCGGATACCTTCCGAATCTTCATTAAAAATTGCCGCATGCTCGGCAGACATTTGAAGGGATCTACCTCGGCTTTCTCATTATGGCGCTGCCACGGACTTGTGTCCAAATAAAAACGGTTTACGAGTGGCCGACACGGCTGACAGTTTATGGCCTTAATACAACTTTCAGTGTGACCCATCCCTATCTCTCTCGCATAATTAGTGTTACTCTTTTCGGCTGCGGGGCCCCTAATTTCGGCAATTAATCAGGGGTATTCCCTCGTATGGGGGATGTAAATGACGTCGTGACCTTTATGGCGCGACGGGATTCGGTCCCGACACGAACCACACAATCGTCTGACGAAGTCAGATCGAGCGCACCATGGGCTCTTCGGAGTCCGAATAAATTGTCACCTCGGTGACTGGCACGCCCACGCACTTAATAAACCAACGAACGAACCAGATAATTGTTAAATAAAAAAGTGCGTCCACAACACACTTACTCACTTACTGTTTCTAAGTATATACATTGTATTGCATTGCTTGAATTTCCTCAAGTCTATACACTGAGCTCGCATGAAGACTCAAAGTCTATACACTGCATTCTACAGTATGAGTTATAAATTCTATACACTGCATTTTACAGTATGAGTTATAAAGTCTATACACTGTCTTCAGTTGATTTTGTTAATCGACTGAACTCCTCATTTTTGTCTTGCAGGTGTCTGGCACGTGATCCAAGGAGCTGAGATGCTGACACGTGGCAGAGTCGATTGGGCGGGAGCTGTGTAGACACACGCCCTAAGCTGCTGTGATATATATAGAAGCCTTCGTCCACTGTAGAAGGTAGATGAGAACAGAAGAGGGCTGATCGAGACTGAGAGTGAAGAAGAAGAGAGGCAGAGAAGTAGAAGAAAGAGAGCCACGATCAAAAGAGCAGAAGAAGAATAGAAAAGAAGAGATGGGGAGAGCCTGCGAAAGAGAAGAAGATAGAGAGTGAGAGCAGCAGAATAAAAAAAGAAAGAGAGAGCTCGTGAAGAAGAGCAAAGAGAAGCTTCGTTATTTTCACTGGACTTTGGATCAAATCCAATCCAGTTGTTCCTGCGAGAGCTGCAGTTTATATTTTGTTTTCCAACTTTCTGGTTGCTGAAGTTATTTTCATTTTGTGTTTCTTATTTTTCTTTTATTTTTCTGATTACCTTTGTTATTCCGATCCTCTGAACTGAGGTCGGGTTCCTCCTAGTGGTTCAGGAGAAGGGAGATCTGATCTCCGGGTTGCAAGTGACAGGTTGTCATTTGTGGGTTCCCTCTGGTTAGAGGAAGGGAGGCTCGTCCTCCGGTTCTGGGCTTGTGGGTTGCAAGTCCAGGGGTCCCTCCTGGTCTGGAGGAAGAGAGGTCTTCGACCTCTGGTTTCCAAGTGGCTGGGAGTCACTTGGGGTGTCCCTCCAATTGAAAGGAAGAGGGGAGATTGTTCCCCTGGTCAAGCTGTGTGGCAGCACCTTGTTCGCAGACTGAGTCTGTAGGTTTCTAGCGTGTGCTAGTGGAAGCCTCACTCCGGTTGGGAGTGAGGGATGGATGTAGGTCTTGGTGACCGAACCACCTAAAAATCTACTGTGCAGTGGTTTTACTTTGTGCGTTTGTTCCTTGCCTTCTACCTCCCATTCACAGATTGTGCATGCTTGGTTAGTTGTGTTATCTTGGGAGTAAATTTTGAGCTTTATATTCTGCTAAGTGTGTTTGGTTTGTTTAGCTCTGCATGCGTTTCTGGTGTGATCAGGTGGCTGCATTGTTGTAGTCCAACTGTTTGATCAATTGTTGAATTATCATCTCATCTTGGAAAGCTCATTAGTTTTTATTCCGCATGTCTGAGCTTTAGAGATATTATTGGGGCATAAGTTTTGAAGGGGATACATTCACCCCCCCTCTATATCCGGACTTAGCACCCTAACAATTGGTATCAGAGCGGTGTCTGCTTAGAAGGTCCAGCGACCTGCAGATCCGATCTTGCAGTCTTCGGTGCTAATTTGTTTTTAGTGCATCAATATTCCTGTTGCATTAATCTGATTTATTTTCAATGGCTCATCCACCCGTCTTTAGTGGTTCTGATTTCAGTCAGTGGCACAGTGCTTTACGTGCTTATGTTAAATCTGTTGATCCAGATCTGTGAAAATTAATTTCACAAGGTCCTCACACATTACCAACGAAAGTATCCAAATGGACCGACAGACACAGATCAAAGGATGGAGAAAATCAGAAAGCCTTTAATCTGATGAAAGCAGCTACTGACAGAGTCTTATGGCCTTGCCTTCATGATTGCAGGTCTGCTAAAGACATTCTGGATATACTGAAGCGAACTCAGATAAGAAATGAGGACAGCTGCATGATGGCTGACAGTAATAATCAAGGCAGCAGTCAAGATGAAGATGATGATGATGATGATGAGTTAAATCCCTTTGAAAACTATACTTTAGATGATTGGGAAAATGCATATTCTGAGCTACTTGAATCTCATGAACTGTTAAGAAAATAGTATAAAAAATTGAAGAAGGGTACTGGGTTAGTTAGTTCAAGTTCTCCTTGTAGAAATTGTGCTGAACTGAAAAATGTTCTTGATGCTAGTATGTCTGATACTCAAATGCTGAAGAAACAAATTTCATTGCTAAAAATTGAAAATCAAGATCATGTAAAAGAAATCTCAGAACTTGAAAAGAAGCTTAGCCTAGCTAGTCATGATTCTGTTCAGAGTAAGGATTTGCTGAAAGAATTTGAATGTGTTAAATCTGATTTAAACAAGCTGAAAAATGAGAATGACTCTCTCAGAAAGTTTTCCAAAGAAAATGAAGAACAATTAGAGAAACTTAAACGAGAGAATGATTTGCTGATTAAAAATTTTAATGCCATAAAGTCTGTAAATATAGAATTACAGAAAGATCTTGAAAAACATCAAAAAGATATGAAGGAAATTGAAAATGGAAGAAAGTATGAAGTCAATTCAGAAGATCAGCTTCAAATAAATGAATTGGTTCAGAATGACAAGCTTAAGGAAGAAAATGAGAAATTAAAAATGCTGAACTCCACTATGTCTGAGAGACTTCTAACCTTAGAAAGAGGAAAAACTGCTTGTGTTGAAGACCCTGAAAAACTGAGCAATCTAGAGCAGGAAATTGAGAAATATAAAACTGTTAACAAGGTTTTGAATGAAGCTATGAATTGCAGTGAGCAAGAGATTGCCAGTTATGAGTTACATATTTCCTCTCAAGAAAATGAAATTCAGGATTTAAAAAACTCCTTGTCTAAATTTGTTAGTGGACAGGATAATCTGAACAAACTGCTGAGAGTAAAAGTCAATTTTCAGAAGGAGGGGTTAGGTTATAATCCTGTAAATAAAAAGAATTTTGAAAATAAAATTCATACATCTTTTGTTGCTAGCTCTACTTCTCACACTTCTCAAAAGTCACCTGTTTCTCAGTCTACTGTTCAGAGAACCCAAAAACAAATTGAAAAGTCGAAAAAGGGTGATGGATCCAAGCTGAAAACTGTTTTCGTTAAATCTTCTGAACAAGAAAAGCCTTCTACCTCATCTCCACCTCAGTACAAGGCTAAGAAAATAGGAAATCAAAATAAAAATCATAAAATAACAAAAATTCAAAGGAACAGTTTGCATGCTGAAAACTCATTAGATAAATGCCATGCTGTAAAGAAATCAAATGGCTCTTGTCATTATTGTGGTAAGCATGGACACTTTATGAGTAACTGCTTTGTGATGAAACAAGATGACAAGAAGCATGCTAGAAAATCTGTGTCTGGTCAGAAAAGGAGTGTCACATGTTCTAATTGTGGCAAATTAGGACACTCAATTGCTCATTGCTGGTTTGCTAGTGGTAAGAAAATATTTTATTCATATCATGCTAAATTCCCTGCAAACCAACATGTTTTTAATAAAAATAAATCTGTTTCAATGAACCAGCACATCATCTGTTTTAACTGCAACAAAATTGGTCACAAGACATCTGAATGCTGGTCAGGTTCTTTTAGAAGAAATTCTCTAAATTGCTCTCACTGTAGAAAGCATGGCCATACAGTCAAGGACTGTTGGCATATTCATGGTAGAAATGTGAATCTCAAACATGCTAAATTCCTTGTAAAATAATTTACAAAATTTTCATGTTATAACTGTGGAAAGCCAGGTCACAGGGCTGCAACCTGTTGGCTGGCAGGATACCAAAGCAAGACTAGTTTTGGTAAACAGAATTTTAATTCTGTTAACAAAATTTTTCATACATATGCACATAAAAATCATGTTTATAAGAATGTGCATAAATCTAATGTCAAACCTGCTGCATCTTGCTATTATTGTGGCACATCTGGTCATTCAATGAAAAATTACTACTTGATGAAATCTGATGACCATGCTGCTAGAAAATTATTTAGAACACCTACCAAAGGTGTCACTGCTAATCCAGGACCCAAGTTTTCTTGGGTACCTGCTGCATCAAAATTATGTGTTTGTTGCAGGTGTGCCTTGGAATGGAATAAAAAGGGGTTAATAATCCAAGGCACTCAAGAATGAAAACCCCTTCTGAACTGTTCAGGTAAATTCTCTGCATTTTCTATTTTGAAATTCATTGCATATCTGATTTGATGTATTCTTGCATATCTGCCATTTGTAGTTGTTTGATAATTGTTGAAATGCATAAACTCTGAAAACAAATTACATTCTGAAAAATCTGAACTGCATATGAATGTGGCTTGAAATCTGTTAGTTGCATAGTTCACTGAAAATCTGGATTACATATAGGATTGCATGTTGAATTAACATGATTGACCTCTATGGTATATAAATGGTAAGCTACCAAAAGGTAAGGAAATCTGTCTGGAGGTTCTTACTATGTGTGAGGTGGTCTTTTAGACCAAGTGCTCCGCCTAGTACCATGGGTCACTTTGCTGATAGGACAGTCTGAATGTGCACAAGTCACAATATCATTTGGAATCATATGTTCAGTTTCTCATGGCAAACATTGCATGTTTTCAGGGGGAGTTAATTGCATGTCTTTGCATAGCATTCAATGGTGAGTCTTTGCATGTCCTTGCATACATATAGTGCATTGCATTTCATTTCATTGAAAATGCCAAAAAGATTGACTGAATGCATGTTGTCAGGGGGAGTCAATGCATTGCATATATGTTGTCAAATGCATACTCTTGTGAGAATTAATTGCATACACTTTCTTATTGATTCTATTGACAAACCTTGATCACATTTTGAAAAATACTGGGCTTCAAAATCTCTCTTATCAATTGGTATCATTTGATTTCAGAATTCTATCAGTCTTTCATGAAGATTTCAATGGGCTATCTCGATCATAAATCTGAAAACTCTTGAACTAGAAATATTCTATTATACATTTTTATGAATGTCTGAAATAACTCATGTGGTTTAAGTTTAATGTTCATGGAGTTTGACTTTAAAATCTCTTAAAAATATCTGAAGCATGTTTAATAAACCTTAACCATCTATTTCATGCTGTGTCTTGTAAAATCTTCTGAAATCTGCATTATTGAATTCATGGCTTTAATTGGTTAAGTACATGAAATTATTATTGACTTGAAGCTAATGAATTAGTCTGAAATGTCTAAAGGGTAAAGTGTTGTCAGAGCAATGACTTTGGTCACTGAGAAACCATGTCCAAAGGACTGTGTCATGAGGTGCCTTAGTTAACTCTGCAAAATAAAATTCATTGAAAATCAGGCAGAGCAATGACATGCACACTGAGAAATACAACTCACTCATCCAGAAATGATTTGGAGTGTGTCAGGATGTGTAAATGCTACCTCTGTTCACATAAAGCATGACAGTTAGTCACACTAAGTGCTTAGGGATATTGGCCTCTAATCAAGGTATATCCTATAGTTACAATGTGTGCACTGAACTAGAGTGCTCGTAAAATTTGTAGCAAGAAAATTGTTGAACAAATTAAAATATCTGAATATTGATGTTAAAATCAAATTGCTACAACCCTAGACAAAATCATATGACTTCATAATTGCTTGATTTCAATACTAGTGCATGTAATTCTGAAAGAAGTCATTAAATTTGATTGTGTAAGAGAAAGGGAGATTAATCAAGATAAATATGAGGGCTTAGTTCATTTTTATTAAACCATGGTTTTAGATATCAATACAGAATTTTACTGATAAACTCTGCATACATCATGTTTAAACCATGATGTTCAATAAAGCTCATTCATAAGCCCTTATAATGGAAGACTTTGAAAACTTATGTTTTGGATTTATGAGATTGATATCTCTTTGAAAATCTGACTGAATTTCTTGTGATTGGAGCTTCTTTGAAAATCTGCTACTTGAAACTCTTCTGCTCAATATCATTGATTCATTGACCTAAACCTCTCCTTGTTATCCATCTCATAAGATTCCACTTATTGAGGGGGAGCTTCCATGTCATATGCATCATGCTGCATAGAAACTCTTAAAGGGGGAGAATTGTGTTCTTGCATTCATATTTTTAGGGGGAGCTCTTGCATTTTGGTATCTCCTTCTGCATCTGCATTCATATTGATTATATCAAAGGGGGAGATTTTTGCCAAAGGGGGAGAATTTTATTCAATCATTGCATGCTGGTTTGCTTTAACTTCTCAAACTATTTTCTTTTTGATGAAGTCAAAGGGGAAGAATAGTTTGTGTCATCAGAATTACTCACAGTGAAGTGTTGCCATCATCAAAAAGGGGGAGATTGTTGTGTCCCTGTGGTTTTGATGATTGGCTTTGATGTGAGTTAATCTTTTGATGATTGGCTTTGATGTGAGTTAATCTTTTGATGATTGGTTTTGGTGTGAGTTAATCACTGTGAGTCATCTTGCTGAAATGAGTCATCTTGCATATGTTTAGTTTCAGTCTGTTTATCAAAGCACTGCATTGCTGTTCTGTTAGTTTATCAGATCATAAAGCATTGTATATTTGATGTTCAGCCATGTTATCTGATGCATAAAGCATTCATATGCACATTCATCAGTTGCTTCACTTTGCTTGTGGATTTCTGTTCAGGCTAAATATCCTTGCATCATCACAGTGAGCTTAGTGCAGTAAGTATGTACATCGCCTTCAGTAGGCATGACAAGCCCACACACTGCATTGCATGCGAAACTTCGAAGTATGTACATTGCATAGCATGCATCGTTCATCATCTGAAGTCTGTACACTGGCCAAGTCCATACAGAGTCTTCTGTTGCATTTGAAGTCTATACAGTGGACCGTCTCTGTCAGCGTCTCAAGCTGCAAGTCTATACATCCGTCTCAGTGTTCACATGCATCAAGTATGTACATTCCAGCGTCTTATTCAGCGTCTCATATGCATGTTCGAGTCAAAGTCTGTACAGCCCAAGTCTGTACAGCCGACCGTCTCATTCAGCGTCTTTGCAAGTCTGTGTATTGCTTGCATTTAGACAAGTCTGTACATCAGACTGTTTCATCAGCAAGTCTATACATTGGGCTGTAGCTTGCTTGAAGTAAAGTCTACACATTGATTCACTGTTCATGCCTTCACTCAGAGTCTGTACAGCCATTCCTTGAGTCCAAGTCTGTACATCGCATTCAAAGATTTCCAAGTCTGTACAGCCAATGCACTCAATTGAAGTCTATACATTGGTCTTCATATTCGAAATCTATACAGTGGTATTCAGCTAAAGTCTGTACATCGGACTTTCACTTAAAGTCTGTACATCGCTGCTTTGTCAAAGTCTGTACATCGCAGCTGTGTTGAAGTCTGTACAGCCATTCTCTTATCAAAGTCCATACATCCTTCTGTTGGAATTCCAAGTCCATACATCGGACTGTTTGAGCAAGTATGTACAACATTTCATTCACACCGGAAGTCTATACATTAGACTGTGGCAAAGTCTATTCATTCGTTTCCAGAAGTTCAAGTCCATACATTGATCGTTTGGGTAACAAAGTCTGTACAACGTGAGCTTCGGCTCTTAAAGTCTATACATTCTCCCGTTCAAATCCTTCAAAGTCTATACATCAGTTTGATTGAGTAAGTCTGTACAGCATGCCTTGTTGTTCATAGCCTTTAAAGTCTGTACATCGGCTTCGCATCTGCAAGTCTGTACATTGGCTTCATATCATGAAGTCTGTACATTGGCTTCGCATCTGCAAGTCTGTACATCGGTTTGATATCATCAAGTCTGTACATTGGCTTCAACTCTCCAAGTCTGTACAGCCACATCTCAAAGGCTAAGTCTATACATCACTGTGGCTGCTCGAAGTGAAGCATAGTCTATACACTTCTCACCTTTCCCTACGTTTGGCCAAGTCTATACACTCATACCTTTCCCTACGTTTTCTGGCCAAGTCTACACATCGTTTACCTGGCGTTTGCTTCAAAGTCTAAACACTCGTTTCTAAGGCAAAGTCTATTCAATCGTCTTCATAGGTCCTAAAGTCTGTACAGCCCTTCCCTCAACATGTCTATACACTCGGTGGCTTCATACACTTCACAGAAGTCCACACATTTTCCCTGTTATGATAATGCATTCTTCAGCAAGTATATGCACTGAGTTCGCATGAAGTCTCACAAGTCTATACACTCTCCCAGTATACACACTTACTCACTTACTGTTTCTAAGTATATACATTGTGTTGCATTGCTTGAATTTCCTCAAGTCTATACACTGAGCTCGCATGAAGACTCAAAGTCTATACACTGCATTTTACAGTATGAGTTATAAAGTCTATACACTGCATTTTACAGCATGAGTTATAAAGTATATACACTGTCTTCAGTTGATTTTGTTAATCGACTGAACTCCTCATTTGTCTTGCAGGTGTCTGGCACGTGATCCAAGGAGTTGAGATGCTGACACGTGGCAGAGTCGATTGGGCGGGAGCTGTGGAGACACACGCCCTAAGCTACTGTGATATATATAGAAGCCTTCGTCCACTGTAGAAGGTAGATGAGAACAAAAGAGGGCTGATCGAGACTGAGAGTGAAGAAGAAGAGAGGCAGAGAAGTAGAAGAAAGAGAGCCACGATCAAAAGAGCAGAAGAAGAAGAGAAAAGAAGAGATGGGGAGAGCCTGCGAAAGAGAAGAAGATAGAGAGTGAGAGCAGCAGCATAAAAAGAGAAAGAGAGAGCTCGTGAAGAAGAGCAGAGAGAAGCTTCATTATTTTCGCTGGACTTTGGATCAAATCCAATCCAGTTGCTCCTGCGAGAGCTGCAGTTTATATTTCGTTTTCCAGCTTTCTGGTTGCTGAAGTTATTTTATTTTGTGTTTCTTATTTTTCTTTTATTTTTCTGATTACCTTTGTTATTCCGATCCTCTGAACTGAGGTCGGGTTCCTCCTATTGGTTCAGGAGAAGGGAGATCTGATCTCCGGGTTGCAAGTGACAGGTTGTCATTTGTGGGTTCCCTCTAGTTAGAGGAAGGGAGGCTCGTCCTCCGATTCTGGGCTTGTGGGTTGCAAGTCCAGGGGTCCCTCCTGGTCTGGAGGAAGAGAGGTCTTCGACCTCTGGTTTCCAAGTGGCTGGGAGTCACTTGGGGTGTCCCTCCGATTGGGAGGAAGAGGGGAGGTTGTTCTCCTGGTCAAGCTGTGTGACAGCACCTTGTTCGCAGACTGAGTCTACAGGTTTCTAGCGTGTGCTAGTGGAAGCCTCACTCCGGTTGGGAGTGAGGGGTGGATGTAGGTCTTGGTGACCGAACCACCTAAAAATCTACTGTGCAGTTGTTTTGCTTTGTGCGTTTGTTCCTTGCCTTCTACCTCCCATTCACAGATTGTGCATGCTTGGTTAGTTGTGTTATCTTGGGAGTAAATTTTTAACATTATATTCTGCTAAGTGTGTTTGGTTTGTTTAGCTCTGCCTGCGTTTCTGGTGTGATCAGGTGGCTGCATTGTTGCAGTCCAACTGTTTGATCAATTGTTGAATTATCATCTCATCTTGGAAAGCTCATTAGTTTTTATTCCGCATATCTGAGCTTTAGAGATATTATTTGGGCATAAGTTTTGAAGGGGATACATTCACCCCCCCTCTGTATCCGGACTTAGCACCCTAACAGGTCCCATCCCCCCTGAGATAGGGAACCTGACGAGGTTGCAGCAGCTCTACGTGGGGTACTTCAACACCTTCACCGGCGGGATCTCGCGGGAGATCGGGAAGCAGGCCGTCTCTACAGGAAGGTGGTGAAGACATCATTAGTGGAGGGACAGAGGTGGTGAAGTGAGCCAAACAATTCTATATAAATTTTAAAAATTATATCATTTTTACCAAACAGATGTTATCAATTTTTATGAATTTTAAATTTTAAATTAAAAATTAACACAACATAATTTTTGAGATAGAAAGAGTTCTAAAAAAAAAGTACTCCCAGACACCCTATTAAACTTGTAGTGACTCAATTCGGTAGGTAAGAGGTTTCTCAAATATGAAACCTTTTATCATATGTTAGTTTCAACGTCAAAAACTTGAATAAGAATGTTTGTAAGGGTTTCATAGTGTTACATTAATATCATGTACGATCTTATCGAGTCCATATATATATTACTTTGAGAAGTTGCATATTAATTAATTCGGTTTTGTCTAAAAACGCAAGTGGTGGCCTACAATGGATATCCTTACTTCATAAATTTCACATCTCAATTAAAATAGGAAATAAAGATTTTATTGCAAATTAAGGAGAATCATGCTTTATTTCAATAGCTAACCATTATTGTTATAATCGCTAAAGAGTGTAGGCTATGACCTCAATAATTCTACACTGAAACAGCTTACCAACATGGTTCCAAACTTGTCCTTTCTTGTATTTTCTAGGATAACAGTTTATTTATTGCTTGGGAACCCATTTAAAACTCTCTCTCTCACACGCGCGCGCGCATGGGGCCGGCGACTTTGTTAAACGAATACGCTACCTCGGGTTCACTTATGCGTCGGTTCCCAACCGCTATCCCACTTATTCGCGGGTATACACCTTACCCACCTTTGATAAGTCAAGATCTTAACCGGGTTTCACGTAAGAAAATGCTGGTTTTGGTTGAATAAGCCATTCGACCAGGAGAGGTCGAATGGTTTATTCACCCCCTCAAGGAGAGGTGGGTTATTCACCCTTGTTCTCTTCATTTAACAAAGTTAACGCCATATTTATTCTTGCCCGAGGAATATTTATTTTATTATTCAAGTAATGGGTTTTCTACATGATCAACTACATTAATGTCTTCGGACCGCTTGATGCATTTGAATGAAAACAAACTCTGCATTCCAAGCTCATGATAGTCCTCTCTATCATGAGCAGGCGGGGAGTCATCGATGCGGAAGCCCCCAATATGTTAGTAACAGTCCACTGTCAAAGCCCCTCAGTCACTCCTTATATATACGGCGTATTTCCTCCGTTTAAATTGCTCTTCCATCGTGAACCCCGAAATTTACTGAACCTACACGTGTAAATCTCACGGACTGAAATAATCAGACCTGGGTATCTCACGTGCTTAATTTATCATCCAAATTCTTATTAGACTTTTATTGACCTATGAGCGCCTTATTTGGTTGGGATATTAATCTTGATATAGTATTAGTTTTGATATTCGTATTTTTAGAGTAAAATATATCATTATTATTATTGATATAAAAAGAGTACATATAAAGATGATGATTAAAAGATGCTGATAAAATTAATCTTATACAAGGGGATGAAAATGTTATTATTAGATTCTCACGATCGATCAAGATTCTACCATTTATAGGTGTACACCATGGATCAAGATTCTCACGAGGTTCAGAGAGGATCTCATCAGACTTCTTCAACGGATCATCGCAGGTGGCCCCACCTTTGAGATGATCTCACCGAACTGATTCCTACAAGGAAAGTTCTTAGTGAGGTGGGGGTGTCTCAGGAGAACTCTTCGACGCTCAAATTAATAGGTGTTTTAGTGGAAAGAGGAGGGGCTCTCAGGAGAGGAGAGTGTCTGTGGTCTGTCAGAGCAGACCGGTGGAGGTGGAGGAGAAGGTGGGGAGCTTTTGTCGTAGTGGCTTTTCTAACGGGTGACTTCATGGGAAGCGGATTGCCCTATGCTTTCTTCCCTCTTTCCATGGTGTTTTTATGACATAAGAGCCCATACATGGAGGCGGAGGTGGCTGTGAAGATCTTACGTAGATTTTGGGATGTTAGTGTCGAGAGATCTTACAGATCTTGAAATGACTACACAGAACGGCTCACCTTTCAGAGCGGCATGGGTAATGAGACACGGGACGTATCACAACATCGAGAAGGCATGTAGATCTGCTAACGCTAGCAGGTGATAATGACCCTTTCACTCCTTGTAACCTAGCGGCTTGGTCCATATTTGGTGGGATTGAGGTCACGTGATTGGCATCGGTGTAATGTTTGTATCCTCGTGTGCTTCGGGCTGTGGGCACTAGTTCGCAGGCAAGCGATAGCAAGTTTCGAGTGATACGCACTCGAGGTTTTTAATCTGACGGCTCATTGTTCGCAGCTCGCGGCCTTTATGGCTTAATTTCCTTGGCGCAGCTTCTAGGCCAATGTCTTTATGCTGTAGTTGGGTGAATCGGGTTCGAATGTCATCTGTCGAGCTTTGTCGAGCTAGTAGGCCATTGGCTGGGCTAGGGCTCCTCTGGCTTAGGATCAAGCCAAAGCTTCCAGATGGCCTGGCGATCGAGCTAAGGTCTTCTGAGGGTTTGTCGGGGCCCTTTATGGCTTGGGATAGAGCTGAGATTTGCCTAAGACTTCCCTTGGGATTCGAGTTAATATTCTTTCCTTACGATGGCTCGAGATCGAGCTAAGTTGGGCAGTGAGACGTACGGGAAGTCGGTCGAGTGCCCTCCTGTGACTCAAGATGGAGCGAGAGTTGGGAATGGGCCAATGCTCGAGACAGAGTTAATACTAGAGGGCTCCTGAGCTAACACTTAGAGGTTTTACATGGTTTACCTAGGAATTTCCTCCCAGCCTGATGCATGTTGGGGGGAGCAAGGCTTGCTTGGCATGTGGTGTAATGCCCTACGTATTTGTAGTTGAGTATTTTATTTGATTAATAAAATATAAGTATTTATGCTTAATTATTTAAATGTTAAGTGTTATTTTAATTATTTTTTTCATCTTAAAAAAGGTTTAAAAGTTAAAAGAAAGTGAAGAAAGAAAAAAATAATAAACAAAGTTTAAAATAAAATTATAGGAGGCTAATCATTTTATAAAAAAAAATTGGAAGGGGTTAAACAAAGAAAAAAAGTCAAAAACGCAAAAAAAAAAGAAAGAAGGTTAAAAATGAAAAAAATGGTGGGCGGCCGCCCACGCGGGCCCACGCGTGGGGGCGACCACACGGGCGACGCGCACGCGAGCGCGGGCGCCGCCCCGCCCCCCCTTTTGGCCGCTTTTGCGGCTTTCACATTAAAAAAAATTCTTTTTTTTATTAAGCCCTTTCTCTTAAGTCTAAGCCTCTTTATGCTAAGTCAAAAACCCATGTGCCCTTTATGCATAAAAAAAGAAAAAGAAAAATGTGGGATAGTCAAAAGAGTGGGCTGAGTGGGTTAGTGAAGGTTTGGAGGTCATATTTTAATTAAATAATATTAAATTAATTATTGAATCTCCACCCTTGATTAAATGAATGATTAAGATTTGATTAGGTAAAACCCCTATAAATAGATGGGTAGAGGGCCTCATTTACTCCTATTTCTGGCTGGGTACGTGAAGGACAGAAGGATAGGGGAGAAGGATGTTTAAAGATGTGTTTAAGCGTCATTAAGATAAGGGATTTAGTATTTAATCCCAATGATTAGTATGGATTAGCATATTTAAGATGGTTTAAGATGTGTAATTAACATCTCTATAGATAGTTAAGTCCAGAGATCGTTGTTTCATTATGTGTAATCATATCTTAGTCGGATTAGTATTAAATCATTAATATTAAGGTATGTGATTAAGGGTAAATCAAGTGTTTAATATATTATAATTAACATCGGTATATGGTAAATTTAGAAACCTTTCAGAATCATGAGATATGATGTTCTAAACTTTCTGTAAAAATTTTCATATCTGATTCAAATTATTTTCACGTTTAAAGATATTTTAATATTATCTTAAAGGTGTTTAATTATACTAAAATAATTAAAGGGGTGATATAAAATCATCACAAATTTTATAAATGTATCTTACTGTGCGACCCATCTGCAGAAACATTTTCATTATTTTTGGATCACGATATTTCTGTTAATGAATTTTTATACATGATAAAGTAAATAAATAATTATACAGAAATTATAGAAATTAGAGATACTCTTCATAAAAATCTTAGAATTTCACAGTATGGTTCTTACGTTGAGTTTGTTTTATTATGAAAATATCAATAATTATTTATGTCCAGAAGTGATATTACATAATTTTTGATACTTTATTAGAGGTATAAAATTATGGAATAAATTAAAATACTTTATGAAAAATCTTTAAATCTTTACTAGAGGATTTAAATACATGTTAGAACTATTTGATGAAAATTTCAACTTATCCTGATAATGTACTTTTTATTGATATAATTATCAATGTTTAAATAAATAATTAAAAAATCAAATAAATATTAATATTCTGTGAAAAATCCTGAGAAAATTACAGAACTGATATATGATATTCATAAGTTAATTCTTAGTATATTTTAGTCATTGTAAGCATTCTGGATAATTTTATATATTTAAAACTATTATTGTAAATTATTATAAATTATTATAAATTTTAGAAACTGATATAAAATTTTAGAAATTAGACATACTGAATGATGAATGATAAAATTTATTATATATAATACTTTTGTCTAGAACAATGTTATGTAAATTTTTAAAAATTATCGGATCATTTTAGATATATTTAGTTGATTTATTATTCATGATATATTTTTCTTACTTAGTGTGAAAAATAGTAATACAATGTGAAAAATGGTAATACAGTGTGAAAAATAATAAAAAGATTTAAAAATAATATGTTTATTATGAACGATGGTTTGACAAATTATGGTGATTTGTATAGTGCTGTGGGTAAATTTAGTTAATTGTTCATGCATAGGAAAATTTATACAAATCTGGAAAAATCTGAATCCTTGCATGAAAAATTATGAAAAATTTTCTATGTAATATTACATATAAATGTGATATGCAGAAAAAGTTAAGTGATTTTCATAATATGTTAGATAAATTTAGCCAATTTATGATACATGTTGAAATACATGTAATTTTGGAAAAAATATTATTACTATCTGAAAATTGATGAAAATTTTATGTTTGGATTTTTCCTGTAAAGGTATTGGTTCTCTGTAATTTCAATGTATTATTAACTCTGAGAACAAAATTAGAAAATTTTGATGTATAAATGATGTATAACTAATTATGGGAAAAGTATAACTATTGTCTGAAAAATGATGAAAATTTTCTGTATTGATTCTTCTTGTAAATGTGTTGTTTCTCTAAATTTTCAATGTATTCTAAATTCTGAGAACAGAATTAAAAATTTTTGATGTATAAATGGAGTATAGATAATCCTGAAAAAAATATAAATGCTGACAGAAAATCATGATAATTTTCTGTTTTGATCCTTCCTGTAAATGTATTGATTTCCTGAAATTTCACTGCATCCTGATCTCTGTAAATAGAATTAGAAACTTTTGAGATATATATATATGTCATTATATTTGAATAAGTTAAGAATTTCAGAAATAAAAAAAATAGATTTTTAGAAATGGCATATTTCATACTTAGTGTCCACAGCATAATTTTTGAGTGGCATGTGTCCATTGGATATGAGTTATATATATTTACCGCACTGTTATTACTGTCAAATGGACACTGCCACCATAGGGGAAGACTGGAACTTAGCCATAGAAATACCCCTATAGGGAGGTTCACACTGTACTGGCCCCGAGGGTAACGGGGATGAAATCTTGGAGGTGGACAAATACCATTGGTTAAGGTGGAGAGGACTTCTCCTGATTCTGTGCAGTAACTAAGACTCATCACTATTTACCTAGGTGATCGAGTATCGACTGACTGTCCTTCTAGTGGTGGTTTGGGCACTGTGTCTGGCTATTTATATCACTGTTATTACTTACTGAACTAAAACTGAAACTACTGTTCCTGCTACTGAATTGATATTGAAACTACTGCTATTGTTCACTGAGTCATTATTGAAATGACTACTACTGTTCACTGAACTGAAATTGGAACTACCGCTACTGTTTACTAAGTCATTATTATAATGACTATTACTGTTCACTGAACTAAAATTGGAACTATCGCTACTGTTTACTGAGTCATTATTATAATGACTATTACTGCTCACTGAACTGAAATTGAAACTTCTATTACTACTTATTGAATTGATATTGAAATTGTTATTAATGCTCACTGAATCGATATTGAAATGACTGTTACTGCCTACTGTTACTGCCCATTGAACCGATAATGAAATTAGTATTACTGCCTACTGAATTGTTATTGTATTTTACTGATATTACACTGTAAATGTTTATATTTACAAATGATGAATTATCATTTACTTTGTCATTGATAGAATAAAGTTTTAATGAACATGTTTTATTTGTAAAATGTTAATAGCATGGCTTATGATCATAAATTTGAAATTGGGTTAACTATATTAATCTCATGTGTTATCTAATTGAAAGTATGCCTGAGAATGACTTATGAAATGAAATACCATAAATCACTTTGGATATGTTTATACATGTTATAACTGGGGCTATACTTAGTCTCTTACTAGGTCTATTCGTAGACTCACACCGTTGAACATTTTCAAGGGAAGCGGTAGAAGAAAGCAAGGAGTGATCTCGCAGGGTTCTCACCGCAGCTTGGATTTACTTCGTGTCATTACCTTAGGTAGTTAGAAAAAAAAATGTGTGTGAAATTTAGTTATGTAATAAATGACTTGCTAAATCGATATCTTTATTTCTATCTATGTGGATAAAGTCATTTGAATGTAAGTTGATGATTCGAGTAATATTATTTCCGCTACAATAATATCTCAGTGTTTATGTGAAATTCTCTACCGTGATTGTACCGTTTGGGTTATCCCACTGTGACGTCTCGACCGGGATCCGACGTGAGTCTTTACGACTGGACCGGGTCTACGAGTCGGGGCGTTACAGAGAGTGGTATCAGAGAAACTACGGTTGAGAATTTACATAAATGGTCATAAGCTTAATCCATATTTTAAAAGACTTGAACTAGTAAGTTTTTATGACGAAAACTTAGTCGTATAATTGTATTTTTAGACCATGGTAGGAGGGGTGACCCAAATAGAGAGATTTCGGCGGATGCCTCCATCGTCCTTAAGGGGGAGAGTCAGTCAATCATGACTTAAAACTAGCTCCGGAGATCAAAAAGATTTATTGGGTCATCTGGTGTGTGACGACCCAGAGTTCAGGATACCGATATACCGATAACATCGATACACCGATACCAAGAACTGGGGAAGCCACCCAAGAGACTGATGAGGCCCCTGAAGGGTTAGTGGGGGTTTGTCGAGGAGGTGCATAACGAATTGCAATTTGGAACGCGCATATTACAATTAAGCAATAAAATTAACAGAAGTGTGGAAGCAATTCAAAATAACCAGAGTGATACATATATAAACTAGTCCAGAGACACAAAAGTACTAGTCCAAAAAGGTACAACTACACGGGGCATACCCCGGCAAAAGTACAACAAAGGCCCAAAAAGGCGACCCGTCTACTGCTGGCAACTAAGCACGGTCTCCGAGTAACTCACGAAACACTGGGAGATGGCGGGCGCGGCTCCCCTGAAAGAAGAAGGGTGAGTCACAGCCAGACTCAGTAGGGGTCACGCGGATCCCTACCTCGCACTAAACAAGCATACATGCAAAAATAAAGGCATTTAGAGCATGCATTTAAATAAATTAACAGGCATTGGCATGAATAAACTAATTACAGAAAAGTTATAAACTCTAACTAAATAGGTATAACAGCTAATACATGCCAATAACGAGTAAGTCCAAATGACAGAAACTAAATCTACCAGTAGAATATACCTCAACTAATCCAAGCAGCAGGGAGTAGGACAACCACTAGGAACAGAAACCAGATGCGTCCACTGACGACTTACACTGCGTCTCAAGCACTCGCAGTCGGCAACATGACAAGCTGAGCGCGTAAATAGTACCAAACCAAGTGACCAGTCAGAGTGACATTCGTCAATGTCAGTCCACAGCCTCTGACCACGTGTGCACACACTGACTCTCGCCTGAGCCAGGCCCTCTAGCTAGTTTTCTCCCTCGGTAGGACGCTACCGTTGGCCGGGAGCCCACGGAACTAGCTTACAAACCGTGTACGGGAACACCCCTCCGCTATCCCCAAGCGGGTCGGTACTCAAAGACCTTAGGGTCACAACAGTGGTTCCATTGCAAGGAAAGAAAAGCTACTCTATTGGGATTTACAAACATGCCATTATATACTAAAATAACTCAACATGGCATATAAACATTTCGGATTGCATAAAGAATAAGCCGGCAACTTTTTGAATCTGACAGGCAAGTGGCGGCCTACTGCCACCGCGTCACAAGGGTGTAACAGTCGGGGACTGGCGCGTTATATCAACAGTAACGCGTCCACCCCTATCCGTTACATCTACCGAAGTTCCAGCTCAAAGTAAACCAAACAGAGTGTAACGCGCTTGCCCAGGCGCGTTACACTGCCCTGACGGCCGGCCGATAGGCCGTCAGATCCACCCGAGGCTAAAATTCAACTAACAGTTTTTAATCGCTCAGAACACGAAGTAACGCGCTCGCCCAGGCGCGTTATAGCCACCTGACGGTCGCCCGACTAGCCATCAGGCCAACTGCCAAGGCCGGTCAACTTAAATCAACGAACGAGTAATGGTTGGGAGCCCCACCGTTACTCTCAATATGACGCCCCTTCAAAGGGCCGTTACATTAATGTAACGCGTTCCATACGGACCGTTACTAGTGTGACGGTTCCTGGAAGGTCCGTCACACCGTCTGAGTCACGGACGGGTTATGTTTGAAAACATGTTCCCTCCCGGATGACCGGAATCGCCGGGTAACGACGAAACAAACCTGTTCCTGTCAAACCACACGTCCTAAACAACAATATAACAACTAAAACACCTGCATGCAACACCCACAATGGCTTATACATGAAGAACAAGCTTAAAACCCCAAAAATGGAAAATACACCACATGCATGCCACAAGGGTTTAAACATGAAAACATGCTATAGGAAATGATCCTAGCGAGCTCAGGATTCCATCCCCCTACCTCGTTCGAGCCGAAACGGCCGGAAAAGCCGCATGCATGAGGAAGGGTTCACCGAGCCTCCACACTCCGTCCCGCTCCCACGATCTCCGAACCACGCCAAGATGGGTACCCACGCGTTCCTCTCGACGCGAGGGATCTACCGGTACCTTCCACGCCTCAATCCGACGTCGTCTCGCCCGAATTCCAAGAAGAGGGGAGAGGGGCGATCGGACTAGGGAGAGAAAGAGGGGGTGAGAGTGAGATCGACGAGGGAGAGAGAGGGGGTGAGGGGTTAGGAGAAAAAATAAAATTAATATATATAATATAATTATTATTTATAAAAATCTTATTATTTCCTTAATCTCAATTAATTCTAAATAAATCCAAAAAAAATATCAGAAAAGTTCCTAAACATCCATAAAAATAGTCAAAAATTCCAGAATAAATTCTAGATCCAAACCACTAAGGATCCACTAAGGCACGTGCCTCACAGTCCCTCCCTCCTAATAAAAATTTTGCCCTCGAAATTTACAACAACGGATAAGGAGGAAATTGAGAAAAGAATTATATCTCACTGGAATAAGAAAGGAAAAAGCTGACGCATCTCATCTTCACGTTTCCAAGTAGACTCATTACCAGAGTGACGCTGCCAAGCAACTCTTACCAGAGGGATAATCTTATTTCTCAACTGCTGCTCACGACGGTCTTCAATTCTGATAGGAAACTCTGGCGTGGACAAATCAGCAGTCACCTCGGGCCAAACTGAATCATCGAGAACATGAGAAGCATCAGGCACATACTTCCTCAACTGAGAGACGTGGAACACATCATGAATAGTTTGCATAGCCGCTGGTAGTTGCAGACGATAAGCTACCTGACCCACAGCTTCAACAATAGGAAACGGGCCAACATAACGCGGACTCAACTTTCCACGCTTCCCAAACCTGGAAACACCTTTCATCAGAGATACCTTGACAAAAACCATATCTCCTGGCTCAAACTGTAGTGGACGTCTGCGCTGATCTGCATAACTTTTCTGTCGACTCTGAGCCGTCAACAATCTCTACTGAATCAGACGAACCACATCAGAACACTGCTACACCATGTCAGGTCCCGTCAAAAGTCTATCCCCAACATCAAACCAGTTCAGAGGAGTACGACAAGGACGACCATATAGTGCCTCAAAAGGAGCCATGCCAATACTGGAGTGAAAACTATTATTATAAGCAAATTCAACAAGTGGCAAATGTTGACTCCACGAACCTCGCCAATCAAGGCAACACGATCTCAGCATGTCTTCCAGAGTCTGAATAGTCCTCTCCGACTGTCCATCTGACTGTGGGTGATACGCTGAACTGAATGCTAACTCAGTGCCCAAGGCTCTCTGAAAACTGCGCCAGAAGCCGGAGGTAAAACGTGGATCACGATCTGACACAAGTGAAATTAGAATTCCATGCAGTGGCACGATCTTCTGCACATAAAGCTCGGCCAACCTCTGCACATTCCAAGCAACTTTTATTGGCAACAATCTGGCAGTTTTAGTCAATCTGTCAACAAGTAACCAGATTCCATCAAAACCTTGAGAAGTCTGAGGCAAACCCACCATAAAATCTGTAGTAACATGGTCCCATTTCCACATAAGAATCTCTAAAGGCTGAAGCAAACCACCTGGCTTTTGATGTTCCACTTTAACCTGCTGACAAGTCAAGCACTTAGAAACAAACACAGCCACGTCTGACTTCATACCTGGCCACCATAACTACTTTTTCAAATTTTGATACATCTTAGTGACACCTGGGTGAATAGCAAAACGGGAACCATGGGCTTCACTCAGAACCGCAAGTCTCAATGCATCATCAGCGGGAACATACAATCTGCCCTGGAAACTGACGACCAGCTCATCATCAAATTCCACCTCATATCTTGATACAATACGGGCCAAATCAGAATCAACTTGTTGGGCTTCTTTAATCTGCTGATATAAAGCTGAACCCAAAACCAAGCTAGCACAAACTGCCATCCTTGGATCGGCAGGAATCTCTACATTGAATGTCTCTCTCGGAAGCTGTTCCCACAATTTCCATTCATGAAGCAACAGACGATTGACTTGCACCTTCCTGCTCAGAGCATCAGCCACAACATTCATTTTACCCCGCTGATAGGAGAGTGTAAAGCCATAATCTTTCATGAATTCCATCCATCGCCTCTGCCTGAGATTCAAATCTTTCTGGGAGAATATATACTGTAAACTCTGATGATCAGTAAAAATCTGAAATTTCTCACCATACAGATAATGTCTCCAGATCTTCAAGGTAAAAATAACTGCAGCTAGCTCCAGATCATGCGTAGGGTAATTTTCTACATGCTGTTTCAATTGCCGAGATGCATATGCAATAACCTTACCATGTTGCATCAGCACTGCACCCAAACCCACTCAAGAAGCATCTGTGCAAACAATAAATCCACCCGAGCCGGAAGGCAAAATCAACACTGGAGAAGAAGTCAAGAGCCTTTTCAATTCAACAAAGCTCTCCTCACACTGATCCGACCAGACAAACGGCACATCTTTACGAGTCAGTCTAGTCATCAGGGCTACAATCTTTGCAAAATCCTGGATGAATATGCGATAATACCCAGCCAAACCTAAGAAACTTCTTATCTCTGTTACAGTTCTCGGTCTCTGCCAATTCAAAACAGCTTCAATTTTTACAGGGTCCACTGCCACTCCGTCACCAGAAATCACGTGGCCAAGAAAATGAATTTCCCGAAGCTAGAATTCACACTTACTGAATTTCGCATAAAGCTCGTGATCTCTTAGAGTCTACAGAACGATCCTCAAATGCTGCACATGATCTTCATCAGAAGCAGAGTAAATCAGAATATCATCAACAAAGATCACCACGAACTGATCGAGAAATGGACGAAAGATACGCTGCATTAGGTCCATAAAAGCTGCTGGGGCATTCGTCAATCCAAACGGCATTACCAGACATTCATAATGACCATATCGAGTACTGAAAGCTGTCTTCTCCACATCAGATTCCCGGATTCGCAACTGAAAGTAGCCAGACCGGAGGTCAATCCGTGAAAAGATAGTAGCAGACTGTAACTGGTCAAACAAATCGTCAATCCTGGGAAGCGGATATTTATTCTTGATAGTCACCTGATTCAACTGTCTATAATCAATATAAAGTCTCATGCTTCCATCTTTCTTTTTCACAAATAGCACTGGAGCACTCCACGGAGAAAAACTGGGGCGAATATAACCTTCTTCCAGCAATTCAAGCAATTGTGCTCGTAGTTCCTTCAGTTCAGCTGGAGCCATTCGGTACGATATCTTTGCTAACGGGCCAGTACCAGGAATCAGTTCAATCACCATCTCAATCTCTCGCTCTGGAGGCAAGCCTGGCAACTCGTCAGGAAACACATCAGGGAACTCACAAATAACAGGAATATCACCGACCTCCTGTCGTGGTTTTTCAATAGCAACCACAGAAGCTAAGAATCCCTGGCAACCTGCATTAAGCAACCTATAGGCTCGAATAGCAGAAATAATAATGCGAGAAGAACGGGATCGAATACCTTGGAAATAAAAAGTTGATTTTCCCTGTGGCTGAAAATAGACTTTCTTCGATCTGCAGTCAACCACAGCTCCATAATGCTCCAACCAATCCATTCCCAGAATAATATCATAATCTGCCAGCTGCAACGCATACAATCTCGCCGGCAACCGATGATTATTAATCATAACATGAGACTCTTCCAAACACAGAGGTGTAATCATGAAATCTTCAGAAGGCAATTCAACAAATAGCTCACAAGTCATTTCTGATGTCGGCTCCTCAACACATGCCATGAAATCCTCAGAAATAAAAGAGTGAGAAGCACCAGAATCAAATAAGACACGAGCTAAATGACCATAAAGCATAATCGTACCTTCCACCAGATGGGATGCAACCGCTTCAGCTCGAGTTATATGCGAAACCTTGCCTTTCTGCTTCTTTGATCCGGCTGAAGATTGCTGAGAAGACGCCGACGCTTGAGAATAGAACTGTTGTTGAGGTACAGGAGGTCTGAATTGCGACTGTTGAGGCTGAGAGAACTGGGGAGCTTGCACCTGCTTCGGTCTCAGCGGGCAATCATGAACAACGTGACCAGGCTGGTCACAACGAAAATAGACCACAGGAAGAGAACACGGCTAACCCTTATGGTGACCACCGCATCTCCGACAAGTCCACGGCTGACTGACAGCAGAACTCTGACGAGTCTGAGAAGAAGGCGCTGTCGGCTGCTGAACAGTATCTGTACCGGACGACGGCTGCTGGAAAAACTTCTTCTTCTTCTTGAATCTCTTAAACTTGGTTTTGGAAGGGGAAGAAGCACTGCTAACATCTGGCGCGATTGAGGGGACTCCTGACACTGGCGGTCGGTAAACTTGCTAAGACTGCATCGTCGGCTGAACCGACCCCGCCTGCGGATATCCACCTGGTCTCGCCATCTCCAGCTCAAGTGCCACGGCTGCTTGGCACGCACCATCTAAATCAGCAACACGACTCGCGATCAAGGGTAATTTCAACTCTGGCCTCAATCCTCGCAAGAATTGTTGAGTCTTCAAAGCTTCATTAGCCAGCACATGGGGCTCATATTGACCCAATTCCATAAACTTGTTCCGATATTGAAGCACAGTCATACTACCTTGAGTCAGCTCCATGAATTGATACATCTTAGCCATCTGCAAGCAGGCAGGAGTGTAGGCACGCTCGAAAGCAGCAACAAACTCTGCCCAAGTGATCTGCCGAAGAGGTCTGGAGTGAAACGCAATCTGCCACTCGGCTTTCCACCACGTAATGGCTGTACCTTGGAGTTGAAACACAGCAAGCATAACCTTCTCATCCTCAGCGCACTCCATAGACAGGAACACGCGTTCAATTGCATCCAGCCACTGCCTCGCAACCTCTGGATCTGGCTATCCGTCGAAAGCAGGCGGATTGAACAGAAGAAATTCTTTCAAAGCCTTGCCTCGACTACCAGGCACTTCAACCTGAGGAGCAACGACGGGCGCTGGAGGAGGAACAACAGGAACAGCGGGAACTGTAGGAGGAGGTGCAGAACCACTTTCTTCCCTGGGCGCATCTCTAGGAGCTCGAGGAACTCGAGGAGGTCTTCCTCGACGAGGCAGCATAGTTACACTGCCAAAAGCATAAAACAACCACAAATACATCAATCACACGGAAAACATCCTATGTCAGCAATAGACGACACGAAGGACTAGCTCTGGACAAGTGCAAATTCCAATTCCTTATACAAATCCTCAACTCCACTCTGATACCAGCTGTGACGACCCAGAGTTCAGGATACCGATATACCGATAACATCGATACACCGATACCAAGAATTGGGGAAGCCACCCAAGAGGCTGATGAGGCCCCTGAAGGGTTAGTGGGGGTTTGTCGAGGAGGTGCATAACGAATTGCAATTTGGAACGCGCATATTACAATTAAGCAATAAAATTAACAGAAGTGCGGAAGCAATTCAAAATAACCAGAGTGATACATATATAAACTAGTCCAGAGACACAAAAGTACTAGTCCAAAAAGGTACAACTACACAGGGCATACCCCGGTAAAAGTACAACAAAGGCCCAAAAAGGCGACCCGTCTACTGCTGGCAGCCAAGCACGGTCTCCGAGTAACTCACGAAACACCGGGAGACGGCGGGCGCGGCTCACCTGAAAGAAGAAGGGTGAGTCACAGCCAGACTCAGTAGGGGTCACGCGGATCCCTACCTCGCACTAAACAAGCATACATGCAAAAATAAAGGCAATTAGAGCATGCATTTAAATAAATTAACAGGCATTGGCATGAATAAACTAATCACAGAAAAGCTATAAACTCTAACTAAATAGGTATAACAGCTAATACATGCCAATAACGAGTAAGTCCAAACGACAGAAACTAAATCTACCAGTAGAATATGCCTCAACTAATCCAAGCAGTAGGGAGTAGGACAACCACTAGGAACAGAAACCAGATGCGTCCACTGCCGACTTACACTGCATCTCAAGCACTCGCAGTCGGCAACACGACAAGCTGAGCGCGTAAATAGTACCAAACCAAGTGACCAGTCAGAGTGACATTCGTCAATGTCAGTCCACAGCCTATGACCACGTGTGCACACACTGACTCTCGCCTGAGCCAGGCCCTCTAGCTAGTTTTCTCCCTCGGTAGGACGCTACCGTTGGCCGGGAGCCCACGGAACTAGCTTACAAACCGTGTACGGGAACACCCCTCCGCTATCCCCAAGCGGGTCGATACTCAAAGACCTTAGGGTCACAACAGTGGTTCCATTACAAGGAAAGAAAAGCTACTCTATTGGGATTTACAAACATGCCATTATATACTAAAATAACTCAACATGGCATATAAACATTTCGGAATGCATAAAGAATAAGCCGGCAACTTTTTGAATCTGACAGGCAAGTGGCGGCCTACTGCCACCACGTCACAAGGGTGTAACGGTCGGGGACTGGCGCGTTATATCAACAGTAACGCGTCCACCCCTATCCGTTACATCTACTGAAGTTCCAGCTCAAAGCAAACCAAATAGAGTGTAACGCGCTTGCCCAGGCGCGTTACACCGCCCTGACGGCCGGCCGATAGGCCGTCAGATCCACCCGAGGCTAAAATTTAACTAACAATTTTTAATCGCTCAGAACACGAAGTAACGCGCTCGCCCAGGCGCGTTATAGCCACCTGACGGTCGCCCGACTGGCCGTCAGGTCAACCGCCAAGGCCGGTCAACTTAAATCAACGAACGAGTAACGGTTGGGAGCCCCACCGTTACTCTCAATATGACGCCCCTTCAAAGGGCCGTTACATTAATGTAACGCGTTCCATACGGACCGTTACTAGTGTGATGGTTCCTGGAAGGACCGTCACACCGTCTGGGTCACGGACGGGTTATGTTTGAAAACCGGTTCCCTCCCGGACGACCGGAATCACTGGGTAACGACGAAACAAACCTGTTCCTGTCAAGCCACACATCCTAAACAGCAATATAACAACTAAAACACGTACCCGCATGCAACACCCACAATGGCTTATACATGAAGAACAAGCTTAAAACCCCAAAAATGGAAAATACACCACATGCATGCCACAAGGGTTTAAACATGAAAACATGCTATAGGAAATTATCCTAGCGAGCTCAGGATTCCATCCCCCTACCTCGTTCGAGCCGAAACGGCCGGAAAAGCCGCATGCAAGAGGAAGGGTTCACCGAGCCTCCACACTCCGTCCCGCTCCCACGATCTCCAAACCACGCCAAGATGGGTACCCACGCGTTTCTCTCGACGCGAGGGATCTACCGGTACCTTCCACGCCTCAATCCGACGTCGTCTCGCCCGAATTCCAAGAAGAGGGGAGAGGGGCGATCGGACTAGAGAGAGAAAGAGGGGGTGAGAGTGAGATCGACGAGGGAGAGAGAGGGGGTGAGGGGTTAGGAAAAAAAATAAAATTAATATATATAATATAATTATTATATATAAAAATCTTATTATTTCCTTAATCTCAATTAATTCCAAATAAATCCTAAAAAATACCAGAAAAATTCCTAAAAATCCAGAAAAATAGCCGAAAATTTCAGAATAAATTCTAGATCCAAACCACTAAGGATCCACTAAGGCACGTGCCTCACATAGTGTGCATATGAGGCTAAGATTAGTCTGGTGGCGTTCATGCTGTAGGAAAGAGCAGACGTATGGTGGGTGTCTGTGCCAAGGAATCAACTTGATAGACTAGATCATGATATTTCTTGGGAAGAATTCAAGCAGTTTTGGAATGGGAGACTCCTAAATCTCCCACAGAGATTCGAAGTTTCTTAGGGTTAGTTGGTTATTATCATCGCTTTATCGAGGGATTCGCATCTCTAGCGGCGTCACTAACCAAGTTGACTCGAAAGGGAGTCAAATATATATGGTCTGAGAGCTGTGAGAAGAGTTTCCAAGAGCTGAAGGCTAGGTTGACATCGGCACCAATTCTCGTTTTACCTAACAATGAGGATGACTTCGCCATCTACTCTGATGCATCGAAGGTTGGGTTAGGCAGTGTATTGATGCAAAATGGAAGGGTGGTCGCTTATACTTCTCGCCAACTAAAGGAGCACGAGCGAAACTACCCGACTCATGATTTGGAATTGGCTGCAGTGGTTCATGCATTGAAGATCTAGCGTCATTATCTTTACGGCGTCAAGTTCGAGGTGTTCGCTGACCACAAGAGTCCGAAGTATCTATTTTCTCAGAAGGAGTTGAATCTAAGACAAAGAAGATGGGTCGAATTCTTGAAAGATTATGACTTCGAATTGCGATACCATCTAGGAAAGGCGAATGTAGTAGCCGATGCACTCAGCCGGAAAAGAGTTATGCTGTGGCAAGATTGGAAGCTGATCGAAGATGCAGCGCAACTTATGATTGTGTTCGAGCCTCAGCTATGTCATGTATTTGTGTCTCAACTGACTATTAGGTCAACAGTGCTTGACAAGATAATAGATGTGCAAAAGGATGATCTCCAGCTACAGGGATTGATCGGGAAGACCGACTTTGCTCGTGATGAAGATAGTGTGATTCGGTTTCAGCACCAGATCTATGTACCTGATTTAGCCAATCTGAGAGGGCAGGTTCTAGAAGAAGCTCACCGATCAATGTTCTCTATTCATCCAGGAGGTGGTAAAATATATCAAGACTTGAAACGGTCTGTTTGGTGGCAAGGAATGAAGAAGGATGTAGCTGACTATGTTGCTAGGTGCTGTAGACACGCCATTTTCACATTTTTTGTGGATAAATCTCATATTACACCGTGATGTCCTAAAGTGGCTTACGTATTTGACTTTATGTGGGTGATTAGTCATTTTTCAGGGTTTTATATAAAAATGATAAAAATCCAAAAAAATGTTACAAAAATACAAAAAAATGAGAAAAGCTCATATATATATGTATATATATATATATATATATTGAGAAAAGCATACAAAATATAAAAATCCAAAAATTGAGAAAAGGTCAAAAATAATAATGAGATAATGTTTAAAAAATAAAAATAATAAAACAAAATAAATCTCAATAAACACTTTTATTTTTATGTAAAAAAAAAAGAAAGCTTATATATATGTGTATATATAAAAATGTAAAAGAAATCAATATAAAAACACAAAAAATATAATGAGATATGTACCTATCTTTATACTAATCTTCACTTTCTTTTCATTAATCCCATTTTTATTATTATTAATCTCCTCTCATAAGTCTCCATCTTATGCACACCACCACCTTATTTCTCTTCCTCATACATCTCCATCTCACTTTCTCACACTTTTGTCTCTTACACACAGCCGCCCAGCAGAGAGAACCTCCTCTTCCCCACCACTCTAATCATTCATTCCTCTCTTAATAATTTTCTCCAAATCCCATCTAAGCCTATCCGACACTTCTCTCATTCACCGTCATCTCATCTACACACACTCATCCACTCACACGGCAACACCCCTATCTCTCTTCACAGTCACCACCTCCCTCTCCCTTTCCTCCCCATCGAAACCCAGCACCTCTTCTTAGCACCCAACGCCGCAGCCGCCTCCACCTCGTCGCTGCACCCCCTCCCTCTTTCTCCACTGCACCCACAGATGCCATATCGCTTCCCTTCGTTGCACTGACCCGCTGTCGCAGCTGCTTCCCCCCACCGTCGACTCTGTCGGTGCACCCCCTCCGACCGCCGCCGCGCACGCCACCGGCCGTCCTCCAGCCACCGCTGCCACCTCTACGCGACCGCCCCACGGCATCCCCGCTGCTACCACCCTCCACCGGACGCCACAGCCGCGGCTTCCCCCGCATACGTCGCCCACGAGCTCGCCCGCCGGACGTCCCACCGTCGCCACCGTCGTCCTTGGCCGCCGGTCGCCGTCGTCGTTGCCGCCGCCCACCTCTCGCCCGCTCCGCAGCCACCTCCATCTCGGCGAGTCACCTTTCGCTCCCCACCGCGCCGCCCACGTCCGGGTACGAGTGCCACCGCCGTGAGCTACCTCTCACCGGTGCACCCCACGTCCTCACTGCGGCCGCCGCTGCCACCGTCTTCGTCTACCCGCCGCCAACGCCGGTCGCCCTCCAGCCACTGGACGCCACCACCGCTCCTCCCCTCCCTCTCCCGATCTCTCCCTTCCTCTCTCTTTCTCTCTCTCTCTCTCCTCTCACGACCGTCACGGTTGCGTTCTTTCCTCTCCCTCACGTCTCTCTTTCTCTCTCTCTCCTTCTCTCTCTACCCACCGCGATTTCCCTCTCTCTTTCCTTCTTTCCATCTCGATCTCCCTCTCACTTTTTTTTTATTTTTATTATTAATCCCCTCCCTTCCGTGTCTTGATCTCTCTCTTCCCCTCTCTCGGTTTCTTTCCTCTCTCTCTCCTTCCCCCTCTCTCACTTTTCTTCTCCCTGCTCCCTCTCTCTCTCTTATTTCCTTTTTTTTATTTTTTACTCTCTTTCTCACCCTCTCTCTCTCCAACTCCCTCTCAATCTCTCTCTTTTCTTCTCTCTCCCTCCCCCCGTCTCGGTTTCTCCCCCTCTCTCTTTCTCTTCCTTCTCACCCCTCTCCCTCTTTCTCTCGATCTTTCCCTCACTCTCTCTTTCTTTTATTTTTATTTTTTTATTATTCAATCCCCTCCTGTCCTTCGATCTCTCTCTACTTCTTTCTTTTATTATTATTTAACCTCTCTCTCTTTCACACTCTCTTTTCTCTCTTCACGCACCCACTCCATGTAATCTCGGAATAACACTGTTCATCTCCCAGGAGACTATAAGTTGTATCATGTTAAGTGTATCACATATGTTATATTATACTAAGTGTATCATACTTTGATCTTGCAGGAGATAGACCCATTGATTATCCTTGGAGATAAAGCAAATGTCAAGGCTCCACCGTCAGCTCCATCTGCACTGTTAGCTTTTGACGGTGGAGTAACGCAAAGGCTCCCTTTTCTCATGCCAAGCATCATCGTCATCGTCATCCTTACATTTAACCTGGTTAATGGGTTTATGTCTATATGTGTGTGTATGTGTGTGTATGTGTGTATTTATGTATAAATATATATATATACACCTATTTATGTATATACACATATATAAATGTATAGATATATTTACATATGTGTATGTTTAAACATGTATATTTGTGTATAGCTATATATATATATTGAATATTATTCTTATTTATATTTTGCCATCTATTTGGAAGTGCAGGAATAAAGGCCGAAGCTCCGGCCCAATTAGCCCTCCCGCGTGTTCTCGTACACGGGGAAAGCCGTCTAGTCCCACCTTCGTTCGCCTCGTGCTTGTGTTGCCATCAGCGGCTTCTTTTCTCGTTCTTATTATTTTATATGTTATTATTCAGTTATTATTGTCTTATCTCATGAGTTGTTGCTATATCATTGTTCTGATTTAATTTTATCTTATTTGTTATTTTACAGGGTAACCAGTCAAAAGCCCCCTTCTTCGACCCGTCGAACGAAGAGGAAGAAGGAACCCGCGCAAATCCCGCGATAAAGGCCAAGCGATCAATCAACCAGTTCGGGGCCCACGGTCCCTGGCGATCACACCACCAAACGCGTGCTTGTAGTAAATTTTAATTTCTGTCTATTATACCCGCGGATAGCTAAATCCCGGGTCTGTTTGTACTATAATCGGCTGCGGTGAGTCATTTCATCGTAGTCATTTACTTTTTGCACTTCCTTTCTGCACCTGTTATATTACTGTTAAAATCCCGCACGGATCAATATCCTGCGGTGGTCTGTTTACTGTTCATATTCATGTTATTATTATTATGTGAGGAGTGATATGCCGTTCTAAATTCTGAGTTCACGTATGTCTTTGTGTCCGCCAACTTCTACTACGTAGAGTCCCAGGTTCACACTCGGTATATAGAAAGCTGTCCTCGGAATAGTAGGTCACGCCTACCGGGAAGGGGTTCAGTTTGCGTGAGAGGGTCTTCGGATCCCGTTCTCCGCCCTGTACCGATCAGAAAGTCTAGGCTCTACGTCCCCGTACAGAGCGACCTTTCAGGTCATACTCTCTACCCTCTTTCCTACATCATCCTTTTTACGCACGCGTTTTCATTTTCATCATTTTTTACTCTTTCACTCAGAGAGGGAGAAACCCCATCTCGCTCTCTCAGTCCACCACGTGACGCGTTCACATCTCTGGCGATCACGGTGGGACCTGCTTTTTGCTTTTTTGGTTACCCACAAGCTTTCGGCACCCACGTGTGCCCCTCCTTTTGACACCCACGTGTGTCCCTCCTTTCGGCACCCACGTGTGCCCTTCCCTATTGCGCCCACGCGCGCTCACTCCCCTCGTGCACCACGTGCACTCCTCCCGGTCTTTTGTGGTTATTTGAGAGGTTAACGTTGTCTCGTGCACCACGTGCACTCCCCTCCATTCGGCACCCACATGTGCCTCTCCATTTAGCACCCACGTGTGCCCCCTCCATTTAGCACCCACGCGTGCTCTCCTCTACATGGCACCCACGTGTGCCCCCTCCATTTAGCACCCACGTGTGCTCCCCTCTACTCGGCACCCACGTGTGCCCCTTTTTATTTGCGCCCGCGTGCGCTACGTCATCCCCCTCGTGCACCACGTGCACTCTCATAGTCTTTTTTACAAGTGGTCTACGTGTCTCGGAAAGAGGAACGGTTGTATCTTACTCCATCTGTTTACTGCTTTTATATCTCTGTTATATCATTGTGATTATCTCTGTTCTATTTGTGTGTTTATCTCTGGTATTTGTGTGTTATACATCTTTTATTCAGCACTGCGTTTCATGCATTTACCCCTTTTCTTTTCTTTCTCTTACTTATTTAAGGATTAACCCCTCTCGGTGAAGGAAGGACTCTCCGTCGGGAATTCCTCTCGACGGACTAGGATCTCCTCCATTGGGACCTCCGTAAGTCCCCGACAGCGAAGGATTCCCTCTTCGTTCACTGGGCTGGTTGTACCACTGAAGTACTCCGGAGTTAGTTACCTATTCGTGGTGAGACGAGTGCCCCTAGCTGACACGGCGGTAAAACAAAGTGCAATTAGGGTCCCTCCTACTAAGTGTGAATTTTATATTTGTTAAAATCAAAAAAAAAGAAAAAGAAAATTCAAAAAAAATTAAGTAAATCAAAACACAAAAAAGGTTAAAACAAGAACAAAAAAAAATGGCGTAAGATCATCCACTTGTCTGTTAATCTCTGATACTTGTTTGCTAGTGTATGCATTTACGCTCTGGTAAAATTACAGGAATGGTTGAACTCTTTTGAAGAGAATCAATCGGGTCGTGATCAGTAAGTTGACGCACGCGTCCATGCAATGGACTCAGGCCCTTCCCGTGAGACCCCACAGGAGGTCCCCACTGTTCCACGGGAAATTCCTCCACCACAGGACATCTTCTCTCTGTTGGGTGTCCTCGCCAGTACATAGCTCAGCCCTGAGCAAATTCTGGTCTTTCAGGCTATTTTAAAGGGGAAATCTGTTTCTCTCCCTTCTCAGGAGTCGACTCCGGCTCCTACATCCTACCAACAGCCGCTCCAGGCTACTGCATCCCCATCACATGTATATGTCACTCCCTCTTCTTCGCTTCAAGGGCAGGCGAGTCAACAGTCCGCCTCTTACCAATTTGCCCCTCCACAATCTCAAGCCCCTGTCATCCTTCATACGGTACCCCAAACAGGTCTGTCCACTGGTGGGCCGTCATACCCCTCTAGTTCAGGGTTCCTTTCTCAAGCCTCAACGAGGCCTCTTTCGCCTCAGTGGCAGGCCCAACCTTCGCCCTCTTTTCCTCACCCCTCATGGCCCCAAAATTTGGCTGCCCCTCCTACCCTGGCTCAATCGAGTCACTCTACGGGAGAGCCTTACTCCACTTCTTTTTCAAGCCTTCCATGTCAAGCTGCCCCTCCAGTGCCTCAAGGCCAACTCTCTACTTCACGAGTCGCACCTCTCCAACAAGCTCTCATTCACAAAATGGATCAAATGAAGGAAGAGTTAAAAGAGTTCACAAGTCGGCTATCGCCCCCTCCTCCTCAAGTCAACCCCTTTCACGCTAAAATTGCTGAAATAGATAAGGAGTGGAAAAAGGCAAGAGATGAGTATGAGCAGGAGCTTCTTTCAAGTCGTTACGATCAAATGGATACCGTCTACCCATCACCCATTCATCACACTAATTCATATGGCCCTCCGTCTTCACATCCACATCCATATACGCAAAATCTTCCTCCCCTCATTAATACGTATTTCTCACGGCATCCATTTGAACTTGATGACTATGGAGAAGTGGAAATGGCACATGATGAAATTTGTCAAAACTTTGAAGATTTACCCACTCCGAGGCTTCTTCATTCCTTCCCTCTTCCACCACCACCACAAGAGCCCTTTGATCAGGATGAAGTCACTGCTGCACCTATTCCTAGTTTTCTTCGTTCTTTTCCTCTTCCACCACCACCAGAAGACTCATATGCTCAGGATGAAGTCATTGATTCTACCCCTACCTATGAGACATCATGGTATTATGACGATGGGTCCATGCTCCAGCAACCCACATCAACGTACCATGAGTCTTCTACTAATTCTACCCCTACCTATGAGACATCATGGCATTATGACGATGGGTCAATGCTCCAGCAACCCACGTCAACGTACCATGAGTCTTCTACTAATTCTACCTCCACTTATGAGACATCATGGCATTATGACTATGGGTCGATGCTCCAGCAACCTACGTCAACGTACCATGAGTCTCCTACTGATTCTACCCTTACCTATGAAACCACATGGTGTTATGATGACGGGTCTGTATCCCAACAACCCGCATCAATACACCATGAATCGCCCCCTACTTTGAACCCCTCACGTACCACCAAAACCCGACGCTTCCTACGCACCAAGTCTCCTACTGTTACCCCTCCAACTACACAAGTAATCTCCACACCATCAGCCTCCATTGAACCTCCCATTAGTCCTTGTCCACAAACTAGTAACCCTCCATTACCTCCGCTTAAAACCTCCACCATCCCTATAACCCCTTGTCCCCACCCTATTCATGTTCTTCCATGTGATCCCTTCCCTAACCCCGTGATTAACCCTGAGCATGGCCCATCTATTTTTACACCCGAGCCAACCTCATCTGCTTCCGAGCAAGGGGAGAAGCTCGTCGTGTTTCAACCTTCACCTACCTTTCCTACAATCCCTTTTATTGAACCTTTATTACCCGCTGAGCCCATTGCCTTCATCTCGCCTCCATCACTTAAGGCTTCCACCATCCCTATAACCCCTTGTCCCCAACCTATTCATGTTCTTCCACGTGATCCCTTACCTAAACCCGTGATTAATCCTGAGCAGGGTTCGTCTGTTTTTGCACCTGAGCCAACCTCCTCTGCTTCCGAGCAAGGAGAAAAGCTCACCGTGTTTCAACCTCCACCTACCCTTCCTACAACTCCTTCCATTGAACCTTCATTACTTGCTGAGCCTATCCCCTTCAACTCACCTCCTTCCACCACCTCTCGGAGTGGGTGTCTTTCTACAGACACATGTGCCAAAGATAATGTTCAAGAACCGGACAAGAAGAATTTGGCCACGCCAATGCCATTCAAAATCCAAGATTTCATTTGCCGAATGCCGATTCGGGTTCTTGTGCCGGTCACCTTTGAAAAGGCCGAACCTCTATTTGCACAAATGTTCGTCAAGAATAACTCTCAAGAATGGGTGCTGAACAAATCAGAAGACAAGACCATAGTGGTCACATTACTCATGGGCCAACATTCTTTCAAGGCTCTCATTACCCCTTGCTCGGTCATAGTTCAAATGGCCAATCAAAAGAAGGGGTTCTCCTCATGCATAGTAATGACACATTCTACTGCTGAGGAGATGATGAACTCTATGCTCAGGGGTGAGTCAGGCCCCTCTTTGTTGGAAGTTTTTGACGTTTTGTCTACTCCCTATCAACTTCCATGCAAGGAGCGAACTCCTATGCTATCAAATATATTCCCACATGATATTCCCACGGTCTTGAGCAGTGCACCAAATAAGAAGCTCCTTATGCCGAAGGTCAAACTCCCAATGATAGATATCATCCATCTATCAAGGGAGTTATTTCCCAAGGAGCTATTCCATGTCAAGATCCCTACTGCACGAGTGGAACTCTCAAACTTTCATTATCATTATTTGCCAAGAGAGTTGTCGTTCGCTTTTGAACGTCCAAGGGGTCTTATTAAAAGTTCATCAAATGAGAGCCTATGGGCTCTGACTATACCCATTGAACCAGTTAGTCATAGAAGGATGAGGCCATCTTTTGGAGCACATAATTGGAGAGAGCAACATGCAAGGCCAAGAGGTCAACAAGTTATATTGAAGGTTGAGAGGTCACCCTGTGAGAGAGTATCCGCCAGGAAAAAGGGAGAGCATAAAGTGAAGCTTAAGGGCGAGAAATCCCATGTCGAGGAGCCATTCTGTAGCCTATCTACTTCATATCCCGTTCGATCACTGCTTATGTTGTTATTCAGCTTCTTTTTATGGGTTATCTATTGGCTAAGGGGACGCTTTCCATCATCTAGATCTACGCAATCAAGCTCTTCCCCTGTTCTAGGGTCTTTGGACCCTCACACGAGCCCCCCTCTGGAGCCTCCGGATCCTTACCTTCCACCTCGTCCGGAATCTCCGGACCCCTATATTCATCCTCGTCCGGAATCTCCGGACCCCTATATTCATCTTCGTCCGGAACCTCCGGACCCCTCCCTGTTTAATTCCACGTATTTATCCACCTTCTATCCTCGTCCGGAGCCCCCGGACCCCTCCATGTTTAATCCTCTGTCTTTATCTATCTCTCATCCATGTCCGGAGCCTCCGAACCCCTCTCTGTTTAATTCCCCATCTTTATCCATCTCTCATCTCCATCCCCCTCTGGAACCTCCGGACTTATCATATCATTCTCCATCTCTCTCAGGGCATCGCACCCTTCCTTTTTATATCCCTCCGGAACCTCCAGATTCCTCATCTTGTTATCCATCCCTCCAAGGGCATCCCGCCCTTCCTTTTCATATCCATCCGAAGCTTCCGGACTTTTCCTTCTTCCGATTTATCATTTTGTTCTTCTGTGGCATTGTGTCCTCTGTCATTTTCATCCCTTTAAATCACCTTTTTGCATACCTTTTCCTAGGGCATCGCGTCCCTCATCATGTTCTTCCTCCGGAACCTCCGGATCCATTCCCCCATGATTTGCCTCCTTTACTCCCGAATCTTCCGGATCCGCCCCTCTCAATTCATCAATTTCTAATTCCTCCCAATCCCGATCCCGAGTCTGACTCGATTCTTGCCACATCAACTGCCTCGGGCATCTCCCCATTCTCACACTGCTTTCGAGGCTTTAGTCCTCACTCTTTTCTTTGATTTCTTCTCACTCTGTAAATTCTTCTAGGCATCTTCCACCTCATCCTGGTTTTGTTATCACTCTTTCAAAATAAACACACTAGTTGGAGGCTTGCTGTACAAAAGAAGCCTCACTGGTGTTCTTCTGAGGTGTCTTGATGATGATGAGTCCTGGAAGTGTGTAGAGGAAGCACACTCAGGTGTGTGTGGTGGCCATGTGAACAGCCAAATGCTTGCTAAGAAGATCCTTCGGCAAGGCTTTTACTGGCCCACCATGGAGGAAGATTGTGCCGTCTATGTCCGTAGATGTGTCAAATGTCAACTTCACGCTGATAAGATCCATTCCCCATCTTCCTCTCTCCATCCAGTGTCCTCCCCATGGCCTTTCTTCATGTGGGCATTCGACATCATCGGTCCTCTTGGTGATCCTAACTCCCTTACCAAACAAAAATCCTTCATCCTCACTGCAACGGAGTACTTCACCAAATGGGCTGAAGCCGAAGCCTATGCAGAAGTCAAGGCATCCACAGTCTGCAAGTTCATCATGAAGAATATCATCGCCAGGTTCGGCATTCCAAGAACTATCATCACCGACAATGGGCCACAATTCATCTCTCAGGATCTTCAGGACCTCTGCCAAAGGTATAAAATTGCATTGCATCATTCGTCACCATATTATCCACAAGGTAATGGCCAAGCGGAGTCCACGAATAAAACACTGATCAAAATCATAAAGAAAACTTGTGAGTCTAGCAGATTCTCGGATTGGCCAGAGAAGCTTATCGAAGCTCTATGGGCCTATCGCACTTCAATCCGAACTCCTACTGGGCAAACTCCGTTCGCCCTCACTTACGGGATGGAGGCGGTAGTTCCATATGAGATTCTGATTCTCTCTCTGAGAGTACAATTGGACAAGGACCTTCCCCTCGACGAACGTCGTGATTCTCTCCTTGCCCAGTTGGAACTCTTAGACGAGAAAACGTCTGGTTGCTGCCGAGCATGCTCGCGTCTACCAAAATAGACTCGCACGTTTTTACCAGAAGAAGGTTATTGAGAGATAGTTCAAAGTTGGTGAAATGGTAGTGAAAAGAATTTTTGTAAAACCTGGCGGGCCGCGTTCTAAACTCCAACCCAATTGGGAAGGACCATACGTGGTTCAGGCTGTGCATCCTGGCAACGCCTACAGGCTAGTCAATGCTGAAGGAGTTGAGTTATCCCACCCTTGGAATGGGCTTTACCTTAAAAAGTATTACCCTTAGATAGGTGTACATACTGTCAAAGATAAAAAAATTGAAAAGAAAAACAACAAAAAAATGAAAAAAAAATGAAAATAACAAAAACATGTGTATAAAACAAAAGAAAAGACAAAAAAATAGAAAATTCAAAATGCTGATGCTTGGAGATCACCATGTAGTTAAGTCATTGCATTCAACTTCCATGTTAGGAAAGGGCCCATTAAGACTTGGTAGGTCTCAGGTCTTGGTTTGCCAGAACCGTGGAGACCCCTGTCTGGCCAGTTCGGCCTATGCCCCCTCAAAAGAAGACAACATGAATACACACCTGTGTTATAAAAAATCGATAGCATCGCTTATGGTGGGGCCTCACCCAGAAGGTCTCTAGAAGGCTTAAATCTTTGTTCTCTTCTTCTCGACCGAGTGAGACAGTCGGCGCCCTTAAAATGCTGAGCATGGGAAACATGAACACGACCCCTAGGGTGAGAGTAGGATCCAATTCTTCGAGCATGAATCAGAGCACGAGAGGAGGGCAGTGTCCCCGCAGGCATCCAAGAGGGATTAATGTCAAAATACTATGTCCCTCGCAAAAAAAATCCATCAGAAGAATCAGCAAAAGAAAAGCAGGAAATCAAAGTCAAAAGAAAGGCCTGGCCGTGACCGTGCCTGATTCCACTAAATGAAACCCCTTTGACTGAAAGTCAAATTCTACACAAAAGGGGTCATGAGATGTAAATGCTCGAGAGTTAGTCCGAAGTTGCCCAAAAGGGGAAGTTAAGTGTGCCTCTATTGGCTCGCCGGGTTAACGGTTTTGCCGGTCCTCTCAGGAGGTTTATCCCCAATACTCTTCCTTCTTCCCCTGAAGATGAAGGCTCAATGGAGTTCCTGAAGGGCGAAACTCGCCAAAGTCTGCAACATCCTTTTAACACAAACATATGGTTGTCCATTTTGAAAAGCAGAAGCCGTTGTCGTGAAGGAGTCTCTGTGTTTCTGGCCGGTCAAGACCCTTATCCACCACCTTAATGTCTTCTTAGTTTAACCTCGGGCTTAGACCAATGCAAGCGCGTCACCCATAGGTGCGACGGCGTCTGATTCTGGGTCAGCGTCGCGCGGTTGGTCATTTGGGTTCCAGGGTGTTCCATTACATACCATCTAGAGTTGTGAGGAAATAGACCCGGGTCGGGCAAATCATTTACCTCAAACATTTTTTGGGTGAATCCCTGTGGTCGGAAGCAACTGGGAGCCTAAGCATGGCATGACGGTATTGTCATCAGGATAAGTCTTAGCCGGCGGGATTATCATTCGAGGAGTCTAGAGGCCCAAATCAACCTAGATGTGCGCTTAGGATACCTGGGAGGTTAGCAAGAAACCCTCGTTCTCATGCAACTTACATGTTATATGGGTTGGTCATCATGCATTAGCAAAAACAAAAAAATGTAAGCCAAAAATAAACAAAAAAAATGACAAAATCAAAAAAAAAATCCAAAAAAAGGGGGAGAAAAATGTATATGCACAAAAAAAAATGGAAATGTAAAAGACAAAAAATAATAATAAACAAACAACAAAACACAAAAAAAATTAATATACACCTACAAAAAAAACAAAGATCACATCTTTGCATGATCCCATTTGTATGTATCATTCATTTTAAATTCTTGTTTGCATCCGTGTGCTTGTCTGTCGCATTCATCATCATCTTTCATCAGTGCCTTTGTTAATAAAGGCTTGCCCCTTGACTCGTTATCAAGGATAATTCAAAACCACATTTGCTCATTGAGCAAGGGGCAAGTCAGAGCAGAAATACTGACTTGTTTGCTTAGGTGTGTGCAGGGATTCGAGAGCTCACGAAGAAGCAGAGAATCAAACACAAAACACTTTATTTCACTCCTATTCAAAACAAAAATAAACAGCCAAAAGAGAGTCCACATCAGGTTTCACCTTCTCTCTCCACATTACTTGTCCCGCCACCCTCTGGGCGAGACACTCTTGAGGGGGCTATCCAATCATGGAATGCGGTCCTTCCACCACTTTGTGCTCCTCTTCCGATCTCTACTCCCCGGCGTCGATCTGCGGGGGCACCAAAGGAGCTGCTGACACGAAAGCCACGCTCTCGTGCTCTTCGGTAGCGTTCCTCACCGTCCTTTAGCCACTGCTCGGCGAGGCCGAGACTGGTCTTCAATTCAAATAATTGGGCCTCCAGGGCCCTCTTCTCCTCTTTCTCGGCCGACTTCTTGGCCTTCTCTCTTTCCTTGGCCTTTTCCCTCTCAGCACGTTCTCTCGCTCTGTCTTCCCTCTCCAGCTGAAGGGTGATCCTCAGCTCTATAGCGTCCCTAGAAAAGTCGTCATTTGGATGACGCTGCAGTTCCTCTTCTAGCTCGGCTATTCTAGCTTCCTTCTGGGCGGCATGCGCGAGTGCCTCCTCCGTTTCTTTCTCCTGCCAAACGTTTCATCTCAGGCTTTAACGCTTGAACTAGGGATATTAAATGGTGAGGCTCTCACCTGTACAGAAAGCATCCCTTCTGCTTCCGCAGCCCGCTGTGTGGCATGAGCAAGTTGCTCGTGTAGTGAATCTAACTCTGAAGTGGGAATCCATAGACTGGAAGAAACGCCGTCTGCCCCCATTGCCGATGAAACTACATCGAGCTGGGCACGCTGCACATATGAGAGGTGACAGTTAAATGGTTAACGCCATGAATTTCAAATCATGCCAGGAGTATGTATATATACACTTACTGATGAACCCAGAGCCGCTCGGGTATCAGTTAACTCTTGCTCCGTGTCCGCCAAACGAGCTCGTAAGTCCGTTATTATGGTGTCACGGGCATCCTACAGCCATGGCTCTTGAGTTCACAAATAAAAATAAAAAAAAATGGAAATTATAAAAGACCAAAAAATGGTGTTTTACTTTACCTCTATAAGCCCTCCAAGCTGGAGCCTCTCCGCATACATTGCCCTATAGAGCCGTAGATAATCTTCACTGTCTTGCGCTTGTGATTCCAGGAGCGTGCCACCCCGCTGCCAGTCTTCATACTGTTCGGGGAAGCGCACCCTCCAATCAATGCAGGTTGCCGGCCCACGCGTCTTCTTCCCGACGCTGGGTGAGGAGGTTATATCCACCCATTCTTGGGCAAGCCCGAGAGTCCTCATGGCTAATCGCAGCCTTAGTGGCTCAATTTCATTCAAACAATGAAGCCAGAGGTCCCGTCCGAATCGGGCACGGCTTCCAATTACCCATGGCTGGTCGACATCGACCATATTCAAGTAAGGCCTCCAGTTCACCTATGTTGGGTTGTACATATCTTCGTGGTTACTCAAAAATACAAAATAATAAAAAATTAAAAATAAAAAAATATATAAAAAGGAGAAAAAAGTATCCTACCATCGCTGCAGGGAACTCTTGCAGCTCCCGTCTCGATACCATCAGCTGGTAGGATAATGGTGCTGTACTCATGATGGGTTGCCACCGCCTAGCCAACGGGATCGTCACTGGCCGACAGTGTCGAGCTCTCCCCATTGGAATATAATAGTAGCTCCACAGCTACACCATCTTGTGTCATTGGCATCGACAAATACAAAAAAAAAGCATAAAACAAAAATCACAAAAAAATAATCTTTTACCTGGATGAAGGGCGTAAACCCATTTATTGTCACCTCTCGGCCTGTCCTTTGCGACAGACATGTAAATAGATGTGCCAGCACGGCAGCTCCCCAGGCGTACTGTCCTACTCTCTCCAAATCTACGAGCAGCTCCAGGAAGCGGCAGTGTATGTTGTCTCCCTTGGAGCCCAGTAGCAGCCTACCCAGCAGAAAGAGGAGGAACCTCCTCAGGTCCATGTTGGTCCTTTCCCAGTTGCTGGCATCTGCACAGTATACAGCACAGGCACCTCTTTCTGCCCTTTCCATAAATTCCTCCAAGGACTCGTCATCCCGTGGACGGATGTCAGTAAGCCCTAACACCTCCATGATCGATGTCTTGGCTACTGACCTGTTCTTCCGTCCATCGAGTTCCAGTCCTAACAGTTTCTGGGCACCTTCTCGGTAATCCGCATAAGTGACGCCGGTCACTGCCTCTCCATCCACTTTGAGGCCCGTAATGCGGACCATATCTTCCAAACTGGGCACCATGTGCCCCCAAGGCATCAGGAATGCCCGACTCGCCGGATCCCATCTTTCATGTAATGCTTGGATCAGGGCAAGGTCGAGCTTTATCGGCTCGATTCGGAGGAAGGCACCGAACCCCATCACGTCTAGCCTGGCCTTTTGGAAGTCCGGGAGACCTCGATATGCTGCCACTACGAGCTCCCAAGAGATGTGCGAGCGCATCATGCCCTGCACATCCACAAGAAGTGAGAAAGGGGAGCATTGCTAAGCAAGAAAGGAGAAGAAAAGGATGAAGGAAGGAAACCAAAGAAGCCACTTACAAGCTGTGATCGGGTCCTCTCACTCAGTTGTCCTTCGACTTCTGAGAGTCTCCTGGAACTGCTACCTGATCTGCTCCTCTTCGAGGAGCGGGAAGACTCACCTTCTGCTCTAAAGCTGGATTCACCCTCCATCCTGAAAAAATGAGCAACACTCGTAACCTCCCTTCCTTACAAACTTGCACTCCTCAAGTCTGCTCTCAGGACCTTGGTGCTTCCCGGTCGAGAGAAAGGGGAGGTATTTATAGGATCGGAAGAAGGTGATCTGGATCTATCACCATCACCCCAGTAACAGTCTTTATGACAAGTCACCCTCTCTTTACTCTCGCATGTCACTCTGCCATCTGGAGTGATCAATTCGGAGGCGTGATTTGTTGACTTATCCTCCCCATGCGGTCTAAAGATTCCCCGTGTTTATTGTCCTGTTGCGACTACTGCTAGCGCAAAGAAGAAAGTGGGGGACATTTATACGAAAAAAAAGGACTCGGGGCTGACGTTGTTGAAATTGGTGGTAGATTCCTTTGAAAGTCATGGCCACGGTACACTCGCGTGCCACTTTGCCATGTGAAGTAAATGGAGCAGAGCTGTGATTTGTTGACCCGCCACTCCTATTCGGTCCAAAGATTCCGCGTGTCCCTTGTCCTATTGCGACTACTTTTAGCGCAAATAAGGAAATAAGGGACATTCACGTGAAAAGAGCACCACGGGCCGATATTGTTGAAATCCGTGGCTGATCCCCTTTGAAAATCATGGCTATGGTGAGTCACCGCCCCGTGTTTTAAGGAGACATCTCGTCGAGTACGTCTCGCGAGAACCCATGTGGTGGAGAAGAGGCGTAGAGCAGAAGGAACATATCCAGGGCGAACCAACCGTGTTCAAACCAAGCTATTTCACTCGCATATATATATATAAGGGTTTGTGCCCGTCATGAGAAGGGAGTGAGTGAACAAGCCACTCACTAACCCTCATCACCCTCCTGGTCGCTTCTCTTCTCTCTCTTAAGGCAAGAAGTCCCTCGGAGGCCTTCTATAGTTCCGTGACGCAGCAATCGCTTTGTCGCGCTATGCGTTCCCACCTGCTCTTCGGCAGTGCTCCTTGCCGTCCTCCTGTCTCTCTCGCGACCCTGATGGTCGCGAAGCTCTTGAAGCCGAGGTTGCTGGCTAAGCTGCCCTCTACTTTGTCACTGGAGACTCTATCAGCTCCAGGAGTTCCTCCACCGTGAGCTCCAACTCTCCTCTAATCTGCAGAGATCCTGAGGGAATGACGTGTCTGAATCTTCTTTCTCCCGGAGCTCCATCACTCGGGACTCTAGTGCATTTCTCCCGTCCCAATCACGGTGCCGCTTTGCCTCTCTCTCTCTGCCTGCATCTCACCTTGCCAGCTGAAGAGAAACTCTCAGCTCCAGGACGTTTTGGGCAGTTCCTCAACGATGTATCGTCGTCACTCCTCCTCCGGCTTTGTTGTTCGGGCACCACGCTCTGTTCAAGTGACGCGCTCCTTCTCTGCTCAGACCGCATGAGCTAGCCCGCCTTGGGTTTCTACCGCTTTCCCGATCCAATCATCCCACATGGTCAGAAGAAGTGAGTGAAGTGTGTAGTTGAATCTCAAACCAAATCACGCTCACCTAAGCTGCGAGCTCATGCTCGCCATCTTTGGCACAAGTCACTGTGCCGTGAAGTTGCTCCTGGAAGGACCTGACCTCCGAAAGAGGAGCTTAGGAACCAGAATAGGTCATGTCGGCCATCCCTTGCCACATGCTGAGCACACTGAAAGCAGAGGAACAAATGCCGAGTAATGATGGTACACTAGGAATCAAAATCAAAAAAGAGAGAAAAAGAATAAAACAAACAAAAAAATGAGTTGCCACTCCATGCCTTGCTAGATGAACTCTGCTTTCTATGTTTCTCTTGCTTGTAGGAATTGTTCTGACTGATATTCTGTACATCTGAGTGTTTATTTCTTGTGAAATATTTCGGTTTATTGATGGATGCATGCTTTAAAAGACAAGAAAAGATGAAAATAAAAAGCACGAAAAAAAGATGAAAGAAAAGAAAAACAAGAAAAAGATGAATCATTACCCTCCCACATGTATCATATCTGCAGTGTGTCTGGTGTTGTATGTACATAATTGGAGTCTGTAAGCGCCGTACGCCTTGAATGAATTTGGAGTTTGAGTTCAGACTCTGATAACTCCAAAAGAGTTCAGAGCGTACAATAGGTTGTTAAGTCGTGCTAGTATGGGGACGACGGTTCCGTTCAGTGTGTCGATAAACGGGCCTCAGCTCATTACCGGCTCACCAAATCGGTGTCCTGACCCAGTCTCCACAGCTTAACGATATTATTCTTGGCCAGTTGATCTCATTGCAAAAATCATTCACTTAAGTCGATTGTGTAAGCCACTGTGTTTAAACACTCTGAAATGTGAGATATTCCATTCTAGTCGAGTACTGAGTTTTCCCGAGGTTGCCTCGGGGTGTTTCTCTGGAAAAAACCATTGTTTGGATTTGTCTCTAAATCATCTTTTTATTCCCCTCGGACCCACCTTGGCTGTAGCACGTCCACAATGGGTGGTAACCGCTCTCCAATGGTGAAACCTGAGGTCTACGACACAGGTACTTCCGCACCGTGAAGTTGGTCCTTTTAGTTGTTAGTGCCCCAGAGCACATTTTGTTATTCCCTGTTTGTTATCATCTAAGCAATGGTTGATTTCGGAGAGCCTTCTTCAAGGTTACTTCGCTAAAACTCGGGAAAGATTCTCATCAGGAAAATGATGAGGGCGTGTCTCATCACACCTTGGCACCTGCTTTTCGCTTCATTCCATTTCATTCCAATCCACTTCATTCCATTCCATTACATGCCATGCCCCTACAAAGCAGATGTCAAGGCGGGGCAGCTGTACACACGCCATTTTCACATTTTTCGTGGATAAATCTCATATTACACCGTGATGTCCTAAAGTGGCTTACGTATTTGACTTTATGTGGGTGATTAGTCATTTTTCAGGGTTTTATATAAAAATGATAAAAATCCAAAAAAATGTTACAAAAATACAAAAAAATGAGAAAAGCTCATATATATATGTATATATATATATATTGAGAAAAGCATACAAAATATAAAAATCCAAAAATTGAGAAAAGGTCAAAAATAATAATGAGATAATGTTTAAAAAATAAAAATAATAAAACAAAATAAATCTCAATAAACACTTTTATTTTTATGTAAAAAAAATGAAAGCTTATATATATGTGTATGTATAAAAATGTAAAAGAAATCAATATAAAAACACAAAAAATATAATGAGATATGTACCTATCTTTATACTAATCTTCACTTTCTTTTCATTAATCCCATTTTTATTATTATTAATCTCCTCTCATAAGTCTCCATCTTATGCACACCACCACCTTATTTCTCTTCCTCATACATCTCCATCTCACTTTCTCACACTTTTGTCTCTTACACACAGCCGCCCAGTAGAGAGAACCTCCTCTTCCCCACCACTCTAATCATTCATTCCTCTCTTAATAATTTTCTCCAAATCCCATCTAAGCCTATCCGACACTTCTCTCATTCACCGTCATCTCATCTACACACACTCATCCACTCACACGGCAACACCCCTATCTCTCTTCACAGTCACCACCTCCCTCTCCCTTTCCTCCCCATCGAAACCCAGCACCTCTTCTTAGCACCCAACGCCGCAGCCGCCTCCACCTCGTCGCTGCACCCCCTCCCTCTTTCTCCACTGCACCCACAGATGCCATATCGCTTCCCTTCGTTGCACTGACCCGCTGCCGCAGCTGCTTCCCCCCACCGTCGACTCTGCCGGTGCACCCCCTCCGACCGCCGCCGCGCACGCCACCGGCCATCCTCCAGCCACCGCTGCCACCTCTACGCGACCGCCCCACGGCATCCCCGCTGCTGCCACCCTCCACCGGACGCCACAGCCGCGGCTTCCCCCGCATACGTCGCCCACGAGCTCGCCCGCCGGACGTCCCATCGTCGCCACCGTCGTCCTTGGCCGCCGGTCGCCGTCGTCGTTGCCGCCGCCCACCTCTCGCCCGCTCCGCAGCCACCTCCATCTCGGCGAGTCACCTTTCGCTCCCCACCGCGCCGCCCACGTCCGGGTACGAGTGCCACCGCCGTGAGCTACCTCTCACCGGTGCACCCCACGTCCTCACTGCGGCCGCCGCTGCCACCATCTTCGTCTACCCGCCGCCAACGCCGGTCGCCCTCCAGCCACTGGACGCCACCACCGCTCCTCCCCTCCCTCTCCCGATCTCTCCCTTCCGCTCTCTTTCTCTCTCTCTCTCTCCTCTCGCGACCGTCACGGTTGCGTTCTTTCCTCTCCCTCACGTCTCTCTTTCCCTCTCTCTCCTTCTCTCTCTACCCACTGCGATTTCCCTCTCTCTTTCCTTCTCTCCATCTCGATCTCCCTCTCACTTTTTTTTTATTTTTATTATTAATCCCCTCCCTTCCGTGTCTTGATCTCTCTCTTCCCCTCTCTCGATTTCTTTCCTCTCTCTCTCCTTCCCCCTCTCTCACTTTTCTTCTCCCTGCTCCCTCTCTCTCTCTTATTTCCTTTTTTTTATTTTTTACTCTCTTTCTCACCCTCTCTCTCTCCAACTCCCTCTCAATCTCTCTCTTTTCTTCTCTCTCCCTCCCCCCGTCTCGGTTTCTCCCCCTCTCTCTTTCTCTTCCTTCTCACCCCTCTCCCTCTTTCTCTCGATCTTTCCCTCACTCTCTCTTTCTTTTATTTTTATTTTTTTATTATTCAATCCCCTCCTGTCCTTCGATCTCTCTCTACTTCTTTCTTTTATTATTATTTAACCTCTCTCTCTTTCACACTCTCTTTTCTCTCTTCACGCACCCACTCCATGTAATCTCGGAATAACACTGTTCATCTCCCAGGAGACTATAAGTTGTATCATGTTAAGTGTATCACATATGTTATATTATACTAAGTGTATCATACTTTGATCTTGAAGGAGATAGACCCATTGATTATCCTTGGAGATAAAGCAAATGTCAAGGCTCCACCGTCAGCTCCATCTGCACTGTTAGCTTTTGATGGTGGAGTAACGCAAAGGCTCCCTTTTCTCATGCCAAGCATCATCGTCATCGTCATTCTTACATTTAACCTGGTTAATGGGTTTATGTCTATATGTGTGTGTATGTGTGTATTTATGTATAAATATATATATATACACCTATTTATGTATATACACATATATAAATGTATAGATATATTTACATATGTGTATGTTTAAACATGTATATTTGTGTATAGCTATATATATATTGAATATTATTCTTATTTATATTTTGCCATCTATTTGGAAGTGCAGGAATAAAGGCCGAAGCTCCGGCCCAATTAGCCCTCCCACGTGTTCTCGTACACGGGGAAAGCCGTCTAGTCCCACCTTCGTTCGCCTCGTGCTTGTGTTGCCATCAGCGGCTTCTTTTCTCGTTCTTATTATTTTATATGTTATTATTCAGTTATTATTGTCTTATCTCATGAGTTGTTGCTATATCATTGTTCTGATTTAATTTTATCTTATTTGTTATTTTGCAGGGTAACCAGTCAAAAGCCCCCTTCTTCGACCCGTCGAACGAAGAGGAAGAAGAAACCCGCGCAAATCCCGCGATAAAGGCCAAGCGATCAATCAACCAGTTCGGGGCCCACGGTCCCTGGCGATCACACCACCAAACGCGTGCTTGTAGTAAATTTTAATTTCTGTCTATAATACCCGCGGATAGCTAAATCCCGGGTCTGTTTGTACTATAATCGGCTGCGGTGAGTCATTTCATCGTAGTCATTTACTTTTTGCACTTCCTTTCTGCACCTGTTATATTACTGTTAAAATCCCGCACGGATCAATATCCTGCGGTGGTCTGTTTACTGTTCATATTCATGTTATTATTATTATGTGAGGAGTGATACGCCGTTCTAAATTCCGAGTTCACGTATGTCTTTGTGTCCGCCAACTTCTACTACGTAGAGTCCCAGGTTCACACTCGGTATATAGAAAACTGTCCTCGGAATAGTAGGTCACGCCTACCGGGAAGGGGTTCAGTTTGCGTGAGAGGGTCTTCGGATCCCGTTCTCCGCCCTGTACCGATCGGAAAGTCTAGGCTCTACGTCCCCGTATAGAGCGACCTTTCAGGTCATACTCTCTACCCTCTTTCCTACATCATCCTTTTTACGCACGCGTTTTTATTTTCATCATTTTTTACTCTTTCACTCAGAGAGGGAGAAACCCCATCTCGCTCTCTCAGTCCACCACGTGACGCGTTCACAGGTGCTTGGTTTGTCAACAAGTAAAGGCAGAGCACCAAAAGCCATCAGGGCTAATGCAGAAAATGGAAATTCCTCAGTGGAAATGGGAAGCAATCACTATGGATTTTGTGATTGGGTTACCCAGATTGGTAAAGGGCAATGACTCTATATGGGTGATCGTGGACCGATTTAAAGTATGCACACTTTCTTCCTATGAAGTTAAAGCAATCTGTGGAAAGTTTGACAATACTATATGTTGATAACATCATCAGACTTCACGGGATTCCAAAGTCGATCATCTCCGACAGGGATCCCAGGTTCACATCCAGACTGTGGCAAGTGTTGCATGTCACTTTTGGTTCACAACTCAAGCTCAGTTCGGCTTTTCACCCGCAAATCGACGGTCAGTCTGAAAGGACGATTCAGACACTGGAGGACATACTTAGGGCTTGTGTTCTTGATTGGAAGGGCGACTGGGAGCGACATCTACCTCTTGTGGAATTTTCTTATAATAATAGCTTCCACGCGAGTATAGGCATGGCTCCTTTCGAGGCACTATATGGTAGACCATGTAGGTCTCCGTTGTGTTGGGAGGAAATAGGAGACATGCAGTATGTGGGATCGGAAGTTGTTCAAGAAACTACGGAAAAGATCAGGTTGATCAAGCAGAGATTGGTAACATCACAAGATCGACAAAAGAGCTATGCTGATAACCGAAGGAAGGAGTTGGCATTTGAAATTGGTGATCATGTTTTCTTCAAGGTGTCTCCAACAAAAGGAATTATTCGGTTCAACAAACGTGAGAAGCTAAATCCACAGTACATCTGACTGTTCGAGATTCTGGAGAGATTAGGGAACGTGACATATCGGTTGGCTTTACCTCCGTCTCTCGAGGGAGTACATCCGGTGTTCCACGTGTCCATGCTGAAGAGGTACGTACATGATCCGGCACACGGGATCAGTTCCAAACAGATGCAGTTTCAGCAGAACCTATCATATGTAGAGCAACATGTTCGAATTTTGGACCGCAAGGAGCAAGTGATGAGGACTAAAGTCATCCCATTGGTAAAGATAATATGGAGAAACTTCTCGCATGAGGAGGCCACGTGGGAACCAGAGGAAGCAATGAAGAAGAAGTACCCTCTAATATTCGCTATGTGATCTAACCCCAAACTTCGAGGACGAAGGTTTCTTTAAGGGGGAGAGGGTGTAATGCCCTACGTATTTGTAGTTGAGTATTTTATTTGATTAATAAAATATAAATATTTATGCTTAATTGTTTAAATGTTATGTGTTATTTTAATTATTTTTTTCATCTTAAAAAAGGTTTAAAAGTTAAAAGAAAGTGAAGAAAGAAAAAATAATAATAAACAAAGTTTAAAACAAAATTATAGAAGGCTAATCGTTTTATAAAAAATTTTGGAAGGGGTTAAACAAAGGAAAAAGGTCAAAAACGCAAAAAAAAAGAACGAAAAAAATTTTAAAAAAATGGTGGGCGGTCGCCCACGCGAGCGCGGGCATCGCCCCGCCCCCCCCTTTCGGCCGCTTTTGCGGCTTTCACATTAAAAAAATTCTTTTTTTTATTAAGCCCTTTCTCTTAAGTCTAAGCCTCTTTATGCTAAGTCAAAAATCCATGTGCCCTTTATGCATAAAAAAAAGAAGAAAATGCGGGATAGTCAAAAGAGTGGGCTGAGTGGGTTAGTGAAGGTTTGAAGGTCATATTTTAATTAAATAATATTAAATTAATTATTGAATCTCCACTCTTGATTAAATGAATGGTTAAGATTTGATTAGGTAAAACCTCTATAAATAGATAGGTAGAGGGCCTCATTTGCTCCTCTTGCTGGCTGGGTACGTGAAGGGCAGAAGGAGAGGGGAGAAGGCTATTTAAAGTGGTGTTTAAGCATCATTAAGGTAAGGGATTTAGCATTTAATCCCAATGATTAGCATGGATTAGCATATTTAAGATGGTTTAAGGTGTGTAATTAGCATCTCTATAGATAGTTAAGTCCAGAGATCGTTGTTTCATTATGTGTAATCATATCTTAGTCAGATTAGTATTAAATCATTAGTATTAAGGCATGTGATTAAGGTTAAATAAAGTGTTTAATATACTATAATTAACATCGGTGCATGGTAAATTTAGAAATCTTCCAGAATCATGGGATCTGATGTTCTAAAGTTTTGTAAAAATTTTCATTTCTGATTCAAATTATTTTCACGTTTAAAAATATTTTAATATTATCCTAAAGGTGTTTAATTATACTAAAAAAATTAAAGGGGTACTATAAAATCACCACAAATTTTATGAATGTATCTTACTGTGAGACCCATGTGTAGAAAAATTTTCATTATTTTTAGATCAAGCTATTTCTATTAATGAATTTTTATACATGATAAAGTAAATAAATAATTATACAGAAATTATAGAAATTAGAGATTATCTTCATAAAAATCTTAGAATTTCACAGTATGGTTCTTACGTTGAGTTTGTTGTATTCTGAAAATATAAATAATTATTGATGTCTGGAAAGGATATTACATAATTTTTGATATTTTATTAGAGGTATAAAATTATGGGATAAATATAAATACTTTATGAAAAATCTTAAAACCTTTACGAGAAGACTTAAATACATGTTATAATTATTTGATGAAAATTTTCATCTTATTCTGATAATGGAATCTTTATTCGTATAATTATCAATGTTTAAATAAATAATTAAAAAATTAAATAAATATTAATATTCTGTGAAAAATCCTGAAAAAATTACAGAACTGATATATGATATTCATAAGTTAATTCTTAGTATATTTTAGTCATTGTAAGTATTCTGGATAATTTTATATATTTAAAAGCTATTGTTGTAAATTATTATAAATTTTAGAAACTGATATAAAATTTTAAAAATTAGACATACTGAATGATGAAATTTATTATATATAATACTTCTGTCTAGAACAATGTTATGTAAATTTTTAGAAATTATCGAGTTATTTTAGATATATTTAGTTGATTTATTATTCATGATATATTTTTATTACTTAGTGTGAAAAATAGTAATATAATGTGAAAAATAGTAATGTAGTGTGAAAAATAATAAAAAATTTTAAAAATAATATTTCTATTATGAATGATGGTTTGACAAATTATGGTGATTTTTATAGTGCTGTGGGTAAATTTAGTTAATTTTTCATGCATAGGAAAATTTATACAAATCTGAAAAAATCCGAATCCTTGCATGAAAAATTATGAAAAGTTTTATATGTAATATTACATATAAATGTGACATGTAGAAAAAGTTAAGTAATTTTCATAACATGGTAGCTAAATTTAGCTAATTTATGATACATGTTGAAATACAAGTAATTCTGGAAAGATTATTATTACTATCTGAAAATTGATGAAAAATTTATGTTTGGATTCTTCCTATAAATGTATTGGTTCTCTGTAATTTCAATGTATTATTAGCTCTGAGAACAAAATTAGAAATTTTTGATGTATAAATGGTGTATAACTAATTATGGGAAAAGTATAAATACTGTATGAAAAATGATGAAAATTTTCTGTATTTATCCTTCGTGGAAATGTGTTGTTTCCCTAAAATCTCAATGTATTCTGAGTTCTGAGAATAGAATTAGAAATTTATGATGTATAAATGGAGTATAAATAATCCTGAAAAAATTATAAATGCTGACAGAAAATGATGATAATTTTCTGTTTTGATCCTTCATGTAAATGTATTGATTTCTTAAAATTTCACTGCATTCTGATTTCTGTAAATAGAATTAGAAATTTTTGATATATATATATTTATATATATGTCATTATATTTGAATAAGTTGATAATTTCAGAAATAAAAAAAAGAGATTTTCAGAAATGGCATATTTCATACTTAGTGTCCACAGCATGATTTTTTAGTGACGTGTCCATTGGATATGAGTATATATATATATATATATATATAAACTCATATCCAATGGACACATGCCACTCAAAAATCATGCTTAATTGTTATCACTGTTATTACTGTCATATGGACACTGCCACCATAGGGGGAGACTGGAACTTAGCCATAGAAATATCCATATGGGGAGGTTCACACTGTACTGGCCCCGAGGGTAACGGGGATGAAATCCTGGAGGTGGACAAGTACCACTGGTTAAGGTGGAGATGACTTCTCCCGGTTCTACGCAGTAACCAAGACTCATCACTATTTACCTAGGTGATCGAGTACCGACTGACTATCCTTCTAGTGGTAGTTTGGGCACTGTGTCTGGCTATTTATATCACTATTATTACTTACTGAACTGAAATTAAAACTACTGTTACTGTTACTGAATTGATATTGAAACTACTGCTACTGAATTGATATTGAAACTACTACTATTGTTCACTGAGTCATTATTGAAATGACTACTACTGTTCACTGAACTGAAATTGGAACTACCGCTACTGTTTACTGAGTCATTATTATAATGACTATTTCTGTTCACTGAACTAAAATTGGAACTACCGCTACTGTTTACTGAGTCATTATTATAATGACTATTACTGCTCACTGAACTGAAATTGAAACTTCTATTACCACTTATTGAATTGATATTGAAACTGTTATTAATGTTCACTGAATCGATATTGAAATGACTGTTACTACCTACTATTACTACCCATTGAACCGATAGTGAAATTAGTATTATTGCCTACTGAATTGTTATTGCATTTTACTGTTATTACACTGTAAATATTTATATTTGTAAATGATGAATTATCATTTACTTTGTCATTGATAGAATAAAGTTTTAATGAACATGTTTTATTTGTAAAATGTTAATAGCATGGCTTATGATCATAAATTTGAAATTGGGTTAAATATATTAATCTCATGTGTTATCTAATTGAAAGGATGCCTAAGAATGACTTATGAAATGAAATACCGTAAATCACTTTGGATATATTTATACATGTTATGACTGGGGACTATGCTTAGTCTTTTACTGGGTCTATTCGTAGACTCACACCGTTGAACATTTTCAGGGGAAGCGGTAGAAGAAAGCGAGGAGTGATCTCGCAGGGTTCTGACCGCAATTTGGATTTATTTCGTGTCATTACCTTAGGTAGTTAGAAAAAAAATGTGCGTGAAATTTAGTTATGTAATAAATGACTTGTTAAATCGATATCTTTATTTCTATCTATGTGGATGAAGTCATTTGAATGTAAGCTGATGATTCGAGTAATATTATTTCCGCTGCAATGATATCTCAGTGTTTATGTGAAATTCTCTACCGTGATTGTACCGTTTAGGTTATCCCACTGTGACGTCTCGATCGGGATCCGACGTGAGTATTTACGACTGGATCGGATCTACGAGTCTGGACGTTACATGTGGGGTGTGCCGGGTTCGACAACGCTTACTAGGTCATAAGACGCTTTAGATGAGCTAGGTGGCCTTAATAGGTCGACCTCGAGCCTATTAGGCTGCGCCATGTTATTGAGCTTTATAAGAAAGAGAGAAAATCCCATCTACAAATATTAGAGTTATGCTTAGTGCACACCCAGATTAATTACACACTCAGGATGTGCACCAAGTAAATTTTTTTTTTGAAATTTTTAGGAGTGACTTGTGAGAATTGATAGAATATAAATCGGATTTCCGGTTTGGGCTCGGAGCTCAATTAATCTATTTAGGTATTATGTTACTTTAAACCTCATTGTTAGGTTTGGGATTTCAAAATCTAAAATATCCATATGATCGGTGTACGACTCTTCCAACATAACTGAGTTGGTAAGAGTGACGTGTGAGAGTTGACGAAATTTAAATTGGATTCCCGATTTAGACTCAGTGCTCAAATCACATTTTTTTTAAACTTAAGTTAGTTTAGAACTGAAAAACTCTAGGCTCAAGAGATCTAAAAACTCAAATATCAATATGATCGACATACAAATTATTCTAACACGATTAGGGCGGTGAGAGTGACATGTGAAAATAAACTGAATTTAAATCTCATTCTCAGTTTGAGCTCAACGTTCAAATCATCCATTTAGAAATTAAGTTACTTTAAAACTAAAGAAGTTGGATTCGGGTGATCCAAAATTTGAAATATCAATCTAGTTGACTCGAAGAGTGTTGTAGCACGACCAGGGTGACGAGAGTCACGTATGACAACTTATGGAACTTAAATCGGATTCGCAGTTTGACTTAGTCTAAAAAAAACTGAAAGTGTAAAATACCAAGTTGTCTATGTAACATACTTCCACTGTAATGTTCAACAATGAATTTCCTTTGTTGTTGACTATGTAACATACTTCCACTGTAATAACCTTTTAGGGATCGAGTTTAATAGATGCTAATGAAGTCTTCTTTTGGTGATTGCAATTACTTGATGTCTCTATCTTTTGGTGTTGTCAGATTAGCCTAATCATCGTTTGATATTTTTACTCTGTTGCCCTACATATATTTTCATATATATCATAGTTGTCTGCTAATCATTCACTGAGTAATACTTAGTGCATCCCGGAGTGTAATAATTATAACTCAAGATGTTGCACATGCAACACTCTTTATTTTTTTTAATTTTTTTTGTGACTCTCACATCTAATTAATTTGATGTGTCGATCACGTCATCATGTGACAGTGACATGAGAATCGTGTAAAAATAAAACTCTAATTCTATGAATAATAAAATTAGACTAATCTTACTATTCACAAGGGAATATAATTTTTTTATGTGACTCTCACGTCACGTCATCCGATGACGTGACCAATATATCAAATTAATTAGACGTGAGAGTCACTCAAAAAAAATTTTAGAAAAAAAAAATGTTACATGTGTAACATCTCACTAAGTATTAGTCATCATTCCCATTAAAGTCAGGTGAAATGGTGCGTGCATAGTACCGAAACAATGTTAAGTCCATCCTTTTCCCACTAACCAAAAGTCTATTGAATTTGTTGTCATTCCAATCGCATGTAGCACATGATGCTGATGTCTTTATTTTATGATGTTGGACCTATAATCCAATAGACTTAAAAGTGTATACCATCACAATTCACAAATGATTTTATGATTTTTTGCAAAATAACCTCCTTATATGCTTATATGTAGAATTGTCTACCCTATATTTTCACATTATTTTAACTATCCTCCTTGTACAATAGTGTCAAAAATGCCCCGTAGTTAATCTCCATTCAAGATGCAATGGATGCTCTATCTACATCCATAAAATTAAATATTTAGATAAAAAATCTTTAAAAAAGAATTATTTTGATCCGTGTATTGTGCTAATTAAAGGGAGATAGAGGGATGGGTGGATAGATAGATAGATGTAGAGAGAGCATTTAAGAGACATTAGGGGCCGTCGATCTGTCCGTTAGAAAATTTAGTTGAAAGTTATAAGAAAATTTTGCGGAATTCTATTGCCTAGTGACAATTGAGACATTTCTACATGTACTGCAGTATGGTTAGGTTATTAAAATACTATTAGAATAAGACAAATAAATGCACAAATAAATATGTCAGGAGGTTGCTCTTGCAAAATTTCAGCCGTTTATGATAGCAGATATAGATGCAAAATAAATTTACTTATTAAACTTAGAAATCTATCAAAAGAATTTTCCCATTATGTGGTCTTAATAATCACTAATCTATGTTGTATCTTCTGGTGAAGTGACACTTGAAAAGTTTTAAGTCATTAGGAGACGTAAGAATGGTTGATCGTATCGTATACGCAATCTAAAGCAGCACTCTCTTTTTAGGATTCATAACTTTTTGGCATAACTTTTAACCAAAAAGTTATTTTCAAACATTGGTGGGTAGAGGTAGAGGTGTAAATAAAACTTGTTCATTACGAATACTAGTTTAGGGTTTGTCGTCTCGGTGTGATTCGCTCTGACCCGTACGACCCGACTCGATCCAGTCACAGATCGAGATAGTCGAGACATGGGTCGCAACCGAGACGTTTCATATATTTAATATTTTTTAAATATAAAATATTTTATAAATTAGTTGATTAAGTAATTTTTGTATTATTTTATATTATATATATATATATATATATATATATATATAAATTTTATACGGAACGGAGCGGGACGGACCGAGACGGGAGTGTCCCGTCCCAGCAAAAAATCGGGTCGACTGGGATAGTCGATCCGGCAAATCCTGTACTAGTTTATCTAGTTTGCGGGGTCTAATTCATAAATATAAAAGACTATGGGGTTAAAAACTAAACATCATATTCTTTTAATTGACTTGTATTGTATTTGAAAATTTGAAGATGGTCGGATCTCACACTACCCCTGGGACCATTGGATGGCCTGGAGATCGACGGTGAGGGGGGAAGGGGAAACGCATGTGCCTTAGCCAATGGGACCTGCCGTCTGACAGGATGCACAAAGTACAACATGTTGGATTTCATTTTTCCATGAGATGGAGTTACATGACTTAGACAAATTAGAATATAGAGCTTTAGAAAGAATGGGAGAGACTCTTATACAAACCTTGAGAAAGAGAGAGGTGATAATGCCGCCATCTGCTTGTTGAATCTCATAAGCAAGCCTCCTAGTGTGGGTGAACTACTGGGGTTAGTGAGGTGGAGACATGAACACCCTCATCAAAAGCTGCTAGGCAATGGAGGCGACGACTTGAGGTAGCCCTGGATAATGGACTGTGGAGGCGAACGGGCACTATGGGGCGATGACTACTAGGACTCCTCTGACATAAGCTTGGATGGCCAACCAGTGGGTCTCCCAAGAGAAAAGACTCGAGGATCTGTACCTAGTATTGCAGAGGCTTGAGTGGAGGGCGACGAGATGGCCCGTGAGTAGCTGGGATGACGAGTTGGGCATTGGTCGCTTGGGACACTATAGTCCATCTGAAGGTCCAGCGAAGGAGATTTGTCACTTTGATAAGTGACAAAGAACTCTACAAGGCCGTCGACGACCGCTAGGACCCTTCCCTAATGTGTTGGTCTTCTTGGAGGAGAGACCCTTCATGAGGTGTTGGACTTGTGTTGAGGTGCACATGAGGCGGGAGGTCAAGTTGTCGTCGGAAGCTGTACGCGGAGGGGCTGGGGCGGGGACACTTCGCTTCTAGTGGCGTTGGGCCACGATGGTGAGTGCGAGCCAAGACGCTATTGCATCTGGGGTGGGCCACTTAAGAACACTCGTCTGAGGTTCAAAGAGGATCTCATCAGACTTCTTCAACGAACCATCCCAGGTGGCCCCACCTTTGAGAGGATCTCACCGAGCTTCTTACTACAAGGAGTGTTCTTAGTGAGGTGGGGGTGTCTCAGGAGAACTCTTCGGCGCTCAAGTTAGTAAGTGTTTTGATGGATAAAAGAGGGGCTCTCAGGAGAGGAGAGCGTACGTGATCTGTCATAGCAGCCTGGTGGTGGAGGAGGAGAAGGTGGGGAGCTTTTGTCGGAGTGGCTTTTCTCACAGGTGACTTCATGGGGAGCGAACTACCCTCTGCTTTCTTCCCTCTTTCCATGGTGTTTTTATGACATAAGAGCCCATATATGTAGGAGGTTGTGGAGACCTTCTTATATAGATGTTTGGGATGTTAATGTTGAGGGGGCATACATATCTCAAAATGACTACACAGAATGGCTCGCCTTCCGGAGTGGCGTGAGTTACGAGACACGGAACGTATCACGACATCAAAAAGGCCCGTAGATTTGTTAACACTGGCAAGTGATAATGGCTCTTTGACTCCTTGTAACCCATCGGTTTGATCCATATTTGGTGGGATGGAGGCCACGTGGCTGGCATCAGTGTAATGTTCGTATCCCCATGCACTTCGGGCTGTGGGCACTAGCTTGCAAGCAAGCAATAGTGATTTTTTGAGGGATACACACTCAATTTTTAATCTGATGCCTTGTTGTTCGCAGCTCGCGGCCTTTATGGCTTAATTTACTTGGCCTAGCTTCTAGGCCAATGTCTCTATGCCGTAGTTGGGTGAATCGAGCTCGAATGTCATCTGTCGAGCTTTGTCGAGCTAGTAGACCATTGGCTAGGCTAGGTCTCCTTTGGCTTAGGATCAATCCAAAGCTTCCAGATGGCCTCGCGATCAAGTTGAGGTCTTCTGAGGGCTTGTCGGGGCCCTTTATGGCTTGGGATAGAGCTGAGAGTTGCCTAAGGCTTCCCTTGGGATTTGAGTTAGTACTCTTTTCATATGATGGCTCAAGATTTAGCTATGTTGGGCAGTGAGACGGGAAGTCGGATGAGTGCCCTCCCGTGGCTCGGGATCGAGTGAGAGTTGGGAATGGGTCAAGGCTCGAGGTCGAGTTAATACTCGAGGGCTCCTGAGCTAACACTTGGAAGCTTTACGTCGTTTACCCAGGAATTAACTCAGGAGCCTGATGCCTGTCGGGGGGAGCGAGGCCTGCTTGGCATGTGGGGTGTGCCAAGCTCAACAACGCTTACCAGGCCATAAGACGCTTTAGATGGGCTAGGTGGCCTTAATAGGTCGACCTCGAGCCTATTAGGCTGGGCCATGTTATTGGGTTTAATAAGAAAGAGAGAAAATCCCCTCTACAAATATTAGAGTTATGCTTAGTAAACAACCATGTTAATTACACACTCAGGAGGTGCACCAAGTAAATTATTTTTTTAAAATTTTTTTTGTGACGTGAGACTCTTGTCCCCCTAACTTAGGGTATAAGACACATCTCTATCTAACGCCCCAAAAAAATCTACAAAAATTGATTCAAGAAAAATTGGGCCCAACACTATTTATGAAATTTGATCTTTATTTTTTAATTTTTTTAGTTGGTTGGATGGGAGTGTACCTTGTACGACAAGTTAGAGGACGTGAGTCTCACGTCACATTTTTTTGTATAAAAATTAATTTACTTGATACGCACGTTCGATTTTGCAGGGGAAGAGACCGAAAGTTTCTAAAATCTTTTTATCGGCGGCTCTTCGCGTGTATTAATTTTGCATTAGAATAAACTTATTTTAATCAGGACCAAAATTTATATATGGTTCTTAAAAGATTATAAACTAACTGGGATGATCAGATTGGAGGTGTTTTAAAGACATCCCAATTATCCTTGAAAGAGTTGAGTTGGGCTTTTTTATGGGAGCAAGTAACCTTCTTCGAGAAGCAACTGCAATCTATGGGCCCAAGTTTCGACTGACGCCCACATGTCATCCCTCATATTTTACATTCTTAGTGATACGGTGATATGGTTTTCCGATGGAACCTATTAAGAAAAGGGATTTTTGGTCTTAATTCTCTAAATTCTTATAAAATTAGAAAAAAGTCATCTTAATCTATCAATTTAGTCAAAAATTTTCAAAATCTTTTCTAATATATGAAAAAATTCCTATCGTCTCTCACCGTGAGATAAGATCGGGTTAAATTAACCAAATCATGGTCTAATTTAATTAGAGAAGAGAAAAAAATCATAATACCCTCCACCTGACCCACGATGAGAGAGAGACACACACACATGCAGTGAGAGAGCGTTGGAGGGGGAAACCCCTCCCTCTTTGGCACAGACAAGTCTCCACCCCCAGAGAGAGAGAGAGAGAGAGAGAGTGCAAAGAAGGGTGTCAGAGAGAGAACCCCTCCCTCCCGGCACTCTCCCATCCCACACAAAGAGAGAAGGAGAGACGCAGAGAGAGAAGGGGCAAGAGGGCCGAGGGAACCCCTCCCCCTGGTGCCGACAGGGAACCCCTCCGTCTCGATGTAGGCAACCCCGGCCGAGAGAGAGAGAGAAGCAACCCTCACCCCACACAGGGAGAGAGAGACGTAGAGAGAAAGAGAGAGAGAGAGGGAGGGGCTAGAGAGGTGATGGCAGCCGCCACCGGCTCTCTCTTCTCCAGATCGGCTGCGACGTTCCTCTTCTCCTAATCGGTGGGGGAGTCCCTCGTCCAACATTATCGGACTCCGATACACGTCGTTCATGGGGTTGTCCCCACTGTTGGCGACGAACAAGGTGACCCAGACAACTAGTGAAGGTGCATGGGGGGATCGAGCAGAATCGGAGGCATTCACGAATTCACTTTTCTGAGGAAGTCATTTTCAAGAACTCAACCAGTTGACTCGTGTGAAAGTGGAAAAAGGGACATGTCCATGGAGAAATAAGAACTGGGCACTCGCCGCCCATGGCATCCTTCAGGTGCCTACTATTGCTCCACAAGGACATCCCGAAGGCCGCCCGCTTCTATGCGGAGAGCCTAGACTTCAGCATCAATGTTTGCACTCTCAGATGGGTGGAGCTCCATAGCGACTCCTTGAAACTGGTCCTCATGCAATCAAGCGATGATTCAACCATTCCAAAGAGATACTCATACTCATCCACATGTTCCGGCATTATACTGAGGTTTACCTATGCAGACCATCGACTTTGTGCAGGACTACATATGGAGCCAAACTAAAATAAGACTTTGCAATGTGATTACGAGTACGTAACAACAAGACCGCCCCATGTGTTTTAGGGAGCTAAACTTGTGAACGCAACCACTAGTGATAAAATGGAGGGGCCATTGCGGCTTCGCCGACACCCGGCTACATGCAACGAGTGCATCGACACAGTTTCTTTCATTCTGAGGCAGCACCGGGGTTTACTGTCTCGGTGCGAGTAGGCCCGACCTGCACGACCCGACCCGTCCCAATTCGGAGTCGGGACGCACTAGACGTGGGTCGTGACCGGATCACTTTATTATTTTAATATTTTATTTTATATATATTATATATAAAGAGTATTTTTCAATTGTATTATATTATTATATATATAAAGAGTTTTTTTTATTTTAACACAGGACGAGATGGACCGAGACGGAGCGAGATGGGATCTACCCGACCCAGGCCGTGACCGGGACGGGCGGGTCGGTCGAGACGATAAATCCTTGGCAGCACGAGGGACCAACCTGGCGGGAATCGACCAGGCCATCCACGATAGGGGAGGTCGTCTAAGGGGGTCTCCCCCTTCGGTGCCGGACCTGATGGAGTGGGGGTCGAGGGGGAGAGAGAGGAAATTTTTAATGAGATAGAGAAAGGAATATTATTCAGAATATTTTATTTTTTGATTACAGTTAACTTAGAGAGATTTTTTATTAAGATTTTACGTACCAATCTAATATGTTGCGAATTGTACGTACCAAATCATAATAGTCGAAGATCGACACAAGCGAGATGTGAGATGCATATAGTACTGGAGAGATAGAGTCTCAACAACAATGGCACGACGACAGTACGCTATGATGCCAGCTATACTGTACCGTGTCAGTAGAAATAAATACAGTAGGGTCGATGCGTAGGTACGTCAAATCTTACTTTTCACTAAAAATTAAAGATTTTGAAGACGTGTGACAAAATAGATGAATTAAGAAGTTTTTTTAAATTTAAAAGTTTTTAGGGGCTTAAGATAAGGGGGCATTGAAGGTCAAAAGCAGCAGCGACTTTTCACGGGAGGCCGGACATAATACTGGCCTTCATTTCCACATGACGTCATTATAATATTGACATGAAGAGGTGAGAAGAGACCGCAAGTTTCTGAAATCTTTTTATCGGCGGCTCTCCACACGTATTAGTTTTGCATTAGAATATACTTATATTTTATTCAGGGCCCAATTTTATATATGGTTCTCAAAAGATTATAAACTAACCGGGATGAACAGATTGGAAGAGTTTTTAAAAGGCATCCCAATTATCCTTGAAAGAGTTGACTTGGGATTTTCTACGAGAGCAAGTAGCCTTCTTGGACAAGCAACTGCAATCTCTGGCCACAAGTTTCCGGTGACGCCCACATGTCATCCCTCATATTTTACATTATTAGTGATATGGTTTTCCGATGGAACCTATTAAGAAAAGGAATTTTTGGTCTTAATTCTCTAAATTCTTATAAAATTAGAAGAAAGTCGTCTCGATGTATCAATTTAGTCAAAACCTTTCAAAATGTTCTTCGATACATGAAAAATCCTCTGTCGTCTATCACCGTGAGATAAGATCTGATTAAATTAACTAAATTATGGTCTAACCTAATCAGGGAAAAGAAAAAAAATCATAATACCTCCCACCCCACAAAGAGAGAGAGGCACGCATACACATAGAGAGTGTCCGCACAAACAAGCCTCCACCCTAAAGAGAGAGAGAGCAAGGTGTCAGAGAGGGAACCCCTCCCTCTCGGCACCGGCAGCCTCTCATCCCACACAAAGAGAGAGAGAGACGCAGAGAGAGAGGGGGCAGGAGGGCTGAGGGAACCCCTCCCTCTTGGTGCCGACAACCCCCCACCTCATATAGAGAGAAAGAGAGAGAGTAGAGAGAAGGGGGATCAGAGGGGGAGCCCCTCCCTCCCGACGTCGGTAACTCTCACCTCATATATATATATATATAAATATATATAATATATATAGACAAGCAACCTGGCCTCACCCCCGCACAGGAGAGAGAGACGGAGAGAGAGAGAGAGAGGGGGGGCTAGAGAGAGGTGATGGCAAAGCAACCTGGCCTCACCCCACACAGGAGAGAGAGACGTAGAGAGAGAGAGAGAGAGAGAGGGCTAGAGAGGTGATGGCAGCCGCCACCGGCTCTCTCTTCTCCGGATCGACTGCGGCGTTCCTCTTCTCCTGATCGGCGGGAGAGTCCCTCGTCCAACATTAGCGAAGACGTCCGGTACACGTTGTTCATGGGGTTGTTCCCACTGTTGGCGACGAACAAAGTGACCCAGACAACTTGTGAAGGTGGAGGGGATTGAGCAAAATCGGAGGCATTCACGAACTCACTTTTCTGTGGGAGTCATTTTTGGGAACTCAACCATTTGACTCATGAAAGTGGAAAAAAGGATATGTCCATGGAGAAATAAGAACTGGGCACTCACCGCCCATGGCATCCTTCAGGTGCCTGCTATAGCTCCACAAGGACATCCCGAAGGCCGCCTGCTTCTATGGGAGAGCCTGTGGACTTCAGCATCAATGTTTGCACACTCTCAGATGGGTGGAGCTCCAAAGCGGCTCCTTGAAACTAGCCCTCATGCAATCAACCGGTGATTCAACCATTCAGAAGAGATACTCATGCTCATCCATGTTCCGGCATTATACTGAGGTTTACCTAGGCAGATCATCAACTCTGTGCCGGACTACATGGAGCCAAACTAAAATAAGACCTTGCAATGTGACTGTGAGTAACAACAAGACAGCCCCATGTGTTTTAGGGAGCTACACTTGTGAATTCATCTAGGAAGGGGTGCCATCGCCGCCACCGGCGAGAAAATGGAGGGGCCATTGCGGCGTCTCCGACACCTGGCTATGCAACAAGTGCGTCGGCACAGTTTCTTTCATTCGAGGCAGCACGAGGGACCAACCAGGCGGGAATCGACCAGGCCATCTAAGACAGTGGAGGTCGCCGAAGGGGAGTGGGGGGGGGGGGGAGAGGAAATTTTTGATGGGATAGGGAAATGAATATTCTTCTGAATATTTTATTTTTTAGATGACAATTAAGAGATTTTTTATCAAGATTTTACGCATCAATCCGATACATTGAGAATTGCACGTATTGGATCGTACCAGAGACCGCCACAAACGAGATATGAGACACATACGGTATAAGAGATAGAGTCTCAACGGTGACAGGCTGACTTCGCTAACGACAACAATGGCACAACAGCTGTATGCTACAATACTAACCATATCATATCGTGCCAGTAAAAATAAATGCAGTATGGCGGGTACGCACAGTATGTCAAATCTTATTTTTTATTAACAATTAAAGATTTTAAAGAATTTTGACAAAATAGATGAATTTAAAAGTTTTTCTAATTTGAAATTTTTTTTAGGGGCTCAATATAAGGGACATTGATGGTCAAAGCAGGAGCAACTTTTCACCGGAGGCCGGACATAATGCCGGCCTTCATTTCCATGAGGTGTTATCGGCAGTCGGACGTTATCAGAACAGATGGTAGCTCTCTTTCATATATGATACTAAACGCAATGACGAGAAAATTTCGGCCTATCTTATGTTGCACTCGTCTGTTTTCCGTACCTTTCGGAAAAAGTACGGTGAAAAAAACATTATGATAGAGTTTTAGAATTTTTTTTAAACTTGATAAAAGATCAATAAAATTCACCCACTATTCCTGTTAGATCAGATCTGTTGGAGCAGCGGAAGTGAGATGGGCACAAAAGGTGAAGAAAGCAATAATTTTATTGAAGAAATAGTACAAGTACAAAAGATCTTGTACAATGTAGAAGGGGAGATAAAAGATGGAAAGGCTTGATAAAAGACTTGGAAGGTTGATGGAATGGAGTGAGGCTCTTTGGCTCACTTCTACTTCTACTTGGATCTCTTCGATCTCTCTTGGATACCCACAAGGGTGCCTAGGTGGTGGTATTTATACTCTCCATAAGAGGTATGAAGTTCTTTCTAGATACTTCTTATGCACTGCCATTCTAGAGAATTCTTCTCTCATCTTCTCTCTAGATAAGTGTTTCTAGAGTTCTCTCTTTTTAATGGCATTCTAGAACCTTCTATGCCTCCATCTTTCTTCCACAATATTTTGGAGTTTTCTTCATGCTTCTAGAGAAGTCCATCACATTCAAATTATTATTTTAACACCCCCTCTTAATTTGTAATGTGCATACTCCTTCTAAAGTGTATAAACTTGTCGGTGGCCAAGGGCTTCGTGAAGATGTCGGCGACTTGCTCTTCTGTCTTTATAAACTTCAGAATGATTTCTTCTTTCTCGACCAAATCTCGGATATAGTGATGACGCAGCTCGATATGCTTCGTCCGTGCATGAAAGACTGGATTCTTTGTCATAGCGATGGCTGACATATTATCACAAAGTATAGTAGTTGGTTCTTCTTGATTTTGTTGAAGCTGTGATAATATTCTCCTTAACCAGACAGCTTCGCATGCGGCACTTGTAGCAGATATATATTCGGCTTCTGCTGATAATAGAGCGATTGTTTGTTGCTTCTTAGATGACCATGAAATAGGCTTTGTTCCAAGACAAAATAAACATCCAGAAGTACTCTTTCGGTCATCTGTCGAGCCTGCCCAATCACTGTCTGTATAGCCAATAAGATGATTATTTTCTTCAGAGACATACTTGATGCCATAATTTGTAGTTCTTCGGAGAGATCTCAACATATGCTTGGCCGCTGCAAAGTGTAGTTTGTTCGGCTCATTCATAAAACGTGATACCACACTTACTGAATAAAGAATATATGGCCTTGTATTTGTGAGATATAAAAGAGAACCAACTAAACTTCTATAGACTGAAGTATTAATCTTCTCTACATCATCATGTATAGAGAGCTTTGTGTTTGCTGCCATAGGTGTAGCCACGGTCTTGCAATTGGCCATATTGAATTTTTTTAACAAATTTTCACAATACTTTTCTTGGCTGAGAAATATTTCTCCTTTGATTTGCTTTACTTGAATGCCAAGAAAATAACTCAACATGCCGAGATAGGTCATTTCGAACTCTTTCATCATTTTCTTCTTGAAATCGTCTAGCATATCATGGCTAGTACCAAAATAGATTAGATCATCAACATATAGACAAAGGACTAGGAAGTCCATACCTTTCTTCTTTATATATAATGAGGGCTCGCTCGGACATCTTAGAAAGCCATCTTGTTGAAAAAATTGATCGATCTTATTGTTCCATGCTCGAGGGGCTTGTTTTAACCCATATAATGCCTTATGTAGGCGATAAACTTTATCTTCTTGTCCTTTGATTTGTTAGCCATGTGGTTGCTCCACATATATTTCTTCTTCAAGATTGCCATTTAGAAATGCAGATTTGACATCAAACTGAAATACTGACAATTTCAATTGTGCTGCCAATGCTAAGACAACCCGTATAGTTTCCATCATTGCAACTGGTGCGACTGTCTCATTGAAGTCAATACCAGGTTGTTGAGAATACCCTTTTGCTACGAGCCTTGCTTTATATTTATGAATGGAACCATCCTTATTATATTTAATCTTGTATATCCATTTTAAACCAATAACTTCTTTATCTTTCGGCTGCTCAACTAGCTCCCATGTGTGATTTTTCTCAATCATATTCATTTCTTCATCCATGGCCCTTATCCATTTCTCATCTTTAACTGCCTCCTCATATCTTTGTGGTTCATAGCAGAAATAAGCAACATTACTTCTTTCATATATTTCTTTGAGAGAGCGTTCCTTTTGTCGTGTTGTGTTTGAGTCATTACTTGACTCGCCTTGCTCTCTTGGACTTTGTGGAGGAGAAGGAGCTACTAATTCTTTTTCTTCTATAATTTTTGGTACTTGTTTTTCTTCTTCTTCTTCCCATTTCCATGATGATGTTTCATCAAATATCACATCTCTAGAAATAACCAATTTATTTGTCTTAGGCTCAAGCAATCTATATGCCTTTGATTCCTCACTATATCCAATGAATATATATTTTTCTCCTTTCTCATCAAAATTTTCTTCTCTAACTTGTGAAGGAATATGGCCATATGCAATGCATCCAAAGATTCTAAAATGACTTACCTTGGCCTTTCTTTTAAACCAGGTCTCATATGGTGTTTTGTTTGGAACTGCTTTTGTTGGAGACCTGTTTAAAATGTAAACTGCAGTATGTACAGCCTCAGCCCAAAAACTATTAGGAAGATTCATACCTTTTAGCATGCTCCGAGCCATCTCTACTATTGTCCTGTTCTTTCGCTCGGCTACTCCATTTTGCTGAGGTGTATATCTTGCTGTTAGCTCCTTCTTTATTCATTCATTCTTGCAATATTCTTGAAATTCTTTAGAAGTAAACTCTCCTCCACGATCTGTCCTTAAAACCTTGAACTTTTTGCCACTTTGTTTCTCGACAAATGCTTTAAATCGTAAGAACATTGGAAATACCTCTGATTTTTTCTTCAGAAAGTATATCCACATCATTCGGCTATAATCATCCACAAACAGTAGAAAATATCGTGAACCATTAAGTGAGGCAGTTTTTGTTGGACCACAAATGTCAGCATATATCAATTGTAATGGCTCTTTAGCTCTCCATGATGTTTTAGTGAAGGGTAATCTGTGCATCTTTCCATAGATGCATCCTTCACAAATTTTGTTTTCTTCTTCTTTAAAATATGGCAATCCAATGACCATTCTCTTTTTCTTTAGTAATATGAGGCTTCTATAATTCAAATGGCCAAATCTCTTATGCCATATGAGAGAGCTATCTTCTCCTTCAATTTTTAGAGCCATATTTTCTAGTGGCATTTTTAGCGGAAAGACTTTGTTGGGAGCCATCTTGATTTTTGCCACTAACTTTTCACTTATGTCTTCTATAATGATGCATTCATCTTTTCTGAAATTGGCTGAATAACCCTTTTGCATTAACTGTCCAACACTTAATAAATTTTGAGTTAGGCCAGGAACATAAAGAACATCTGTGATAAACTTCGTCTTACCTCCCTTTGTATGCACCGCTATCACTCCATTGCCTTTTACTTCATGTAACTTGCCATCTCCAAGCTTCACTTGAGAATGTATCTCTTCATCCAATTTGACAAAGCTACTTTTATTTCCTGTCATATGATTGCTACAGCCACTATCCAAATACCATATATCGCTATAATTTGAATGACTGGCCGGTAAAGTAAGAGTAAAATAGTTGATCCATCTCCGAATAATTAGCTTCATTTTTCTGCTGATAATAACAGTCTCTTTGGGAGTGATTAGCGTTTTTACATTTGGTGCATTTAAATCTGCAATCTTCCATAACATGTCCAAACTTTTTGCAAATTCGACATTGGAAGGTAGACGTACATTTTGAAAAAATTTTCTCATATCTTCTTTGTGGCGCCCCCTTCCCGCGATCCCGTATCGTATCCGGGGACGTCACAGCGGATGTACGGAAGTGTTGTGGGCCGAGATATTTGCAAGGCGCTAAAGGCCAAACCATCACATATTCCAAAAATATAACCACACCATTTCTATTAAGATAAACACTCATAATTTACATTGTATACAGAGTACTACATACTTAAAAGTCACATTTACATTCATTATTCAAAAGAAAATCAAATCTATTTATTCTACGCAGCGGAATCCAAATTTGACCCGGGATCACCCTCCGACCTACTGTCCGTCGGAGTCGAGGTACACACTCGTCAATTTTCTGAAATGGTTAGGCAACAGATATGAGTCCACAGACTCAGTAGGCATCAAAACCAATCACATGCTTATCATATACTAAACTGTGCAAATCCATGATATATATAAAGCTAATCACAATTTCACTGAATTGTACATATACTATGAATGCAAAGGAAATATAAAAAGCAAAGTAATTTTCAGATTTATAAATAAATGCGTATAACAAATCTTATCTGACTTATATATATATATATGGCATAATACATATCTTAGCTAAATCAGAGCTTATACAGATGAACTTATTCTCCGATCACATCAAAGTCATATATCAAATCTGAACTTCATATTATTTGGCAGCATATATTGGACAAGCATCCCGTCACTATAAGCAGTAACAAACACATACCTAGGCATCCATACGTCGACATAAAGACAAAAGGTCTAAACGCTGGAGCCTGTCGGCCTTGATCAACCACGCAGGATCGGGAGTTAATACTCCACCATTCCCCAGATAATTTTCTTATTCTGGGTTTCGGATTTTTCAGAAGTCCGTTTGTCCTCGGAAATGGGCCTAATCCCGTAGCGGAAGCTAACTACGGTTTGTCGCCCCACACCTCCTTAAAGTGACACAGTACATATGCTTAATCGAATTTTTTATTCTTATTATAATGCTTATTACATAGTCGTCTCAATACTTAAAACTTGCCATTAAACTTTACAAAATAACTAGATCGTATTTTAATATTATTAACTAAATATATATACCATTTAAAGAGATTAGAGTAGAGAGAGAGTAGAGAGAGAGTAGATAGAGAAAGTCGAGGGAGAAAGTAGAAAGAGATTAGAGAGAAATTAGAGAGAGATTAGAGAGAAAATAATATTTTTACAGAATGGTAACTAAATAAATAACTGATTCTAAACATAGATCATCGGATTAAATAAATAACTGACTTAAGTCTGAATAATTACATTTCAAATAAAATCAAATCAAAGAAATATAAATACCAAATAACATGCATTCGGTTTATTATGTGCCTACCTTTAGGGTGGTCTTCCGAATTAAACTTATTATCTCACCCGAGCTCCCGTAGAAGTCCTTGCGTGGAAAAAGATAATTGTCCAGTCCCAGATACGTATAGAAGGGCAAAATTGTCCAAATAGGTTTCAAATCCTCCGTCCAAGTGTTTATTAATTATTTATATTATTCTAATACTGTATTATACTAGTTCATTCTATCTAGTTTGGGGGCTATCAGACGTCAAAATTTGAAAAAGTGTTTAACATGAAACTTGTAGATTTTTGAATTCTCTATCCAACGAGCTTAATATTGATCATATTCTGACATTCCAATAAAAAGTTATACATTATTAAAGGAAGATAACTATTTAATTTACTTAATAAGGTTCGTTAAATAATATTGTTCAAGATATTAGACTTTAATTAAGGTAACATAAAATTTATATGAACTAAATATAAGATATTTAACTATCTTTAAGTTTCGGACGAATTCGGGTGTTACAAATCTCTCCCCCTTAAATAAATTTCATCCTCGAAATTTAAAAATATACTCAATACGTACCGAATAGCTGCGGATATTTGTTCCTCATATCATCTTCCATCTCCCAAGTAGCTTCTTCTGTTGGGATGCTTTTCCACAATATCTTCACCAAAGGAATTATCTTTGTTCGCAGCACTTGTTCTTTTCGATCGAGAATGCGAACTGGTTTCTCCTCATATGTAAGATCTGGCTGAATTTCCAACTGCTCATGCTCTATAACGTGTGATGAGTCTGGCATGTATTTTCTTAACATGGACACATGGAATACATCATGAACTCCTGACAATGATGGTGGTAAAGCCAGCTGATATGCCACCTCTCCAATCCTTCTTAAGATTTCAAATGGTCCAATATACCTTGGACTGAGTTTACCTTTCTTGCCAAATCTCATTACTCCCCTAGTAGGCGAAACTTTCAGAAATACGTGATCCCCAACAGCAAACTGTAGATCTCTCCTTCTCTGATCAGCATAACTTTTCTGCCTACTCTGGGCTGTAAGTAATCTTTTTCTAATCAACTCAACCCCTTCTACACAATCTTGTACAATCTGTGGCCCAATCAATCTCCGCTCACCAACCTCATCCCAACAAATAGGTGGCCTACACGGTCTACCATATAACGCTTCATATGGTGCCATTCCTATGCTTGCATGATGGCTGTTGTTATATGCAAATTCAATTAAGGCCAAATGTTCATCCCAACTGCCTTTCCAATCTAAACTGCACGCCCTCAACATATCTTCTAATGTTTGAATGGTTCTCTCTGATTGTCCATCTATTTGAGGGTGAAAAGCTGAACTAAATTTCAACTGTGTACCAAGCGCTTATTGTAAACTCCTCCAAAATTTTGCTGTAAACCTTGCATCCCGATCTGAAATAATAGACACAGGTACACCATGAAGTCTCACAATCTCTCTGATATATAAATGGGCTAAATCCTCTAATGATTGTGTTTTTGTGATTGCCAGAAAATGGGCTGACTTAGTAAGTCTGTCAACAATTACCCAAATAGAATCATGTTTTCTCCTAGTCATTGGTAATCCCATCACAAAATCTATAGTGATATGTTTTCATTTCCACTGTGGAATTTCCATCAACTGTAATGGTCATGCTGGTCTTTGATGCTCTGCTTTTACTTGTTGACAAGTAAGACATTTGCTGACAAAGTCTGCTATATCTTTCTTCATGCCAATCCACCAAAACTGTCCTGTCATGTTTTTGTACATTTTTGTACTGCCTGAGTGAATAGAATATAGTGATTTATGTGCCTTGGTTAATAGGTCTTTCTTTATTTCTTCATTCCGAGGTACACATAATCTTCCCTGAAATCTGATTGCCCCGTCTGCACTTTGAGTAAAACTCGGTGTGCCAATCAATTTTTGTAATTGTTGATCATTCAGTTGTGCTTGCACAATTCGCTCAACCATTACAGACTGGATAGTTAGTTGCGCCAGAAATAAGTTTCTCTTTTTGCATATCGGAGAATACTCCACTACATCAGATGTCATTTTCCAAGTTTGGCGCAACTGGATTGCCATTAGCCTCTTCCTGCTGAGTGCATCTACTACCACATTTACTTTTCCTGGGTGGTAATTTAAGGTGAAATCATAATCCTTCAAAAATTCAATCCACCGTCTTTGCCTTAAATTTAATTCTTTCTGAGAGAAAATATATTTTAAACTCTGATGGTCTGTAAATACTTCAAACTGCTCACCATACAAATAATGGCGCCAAATCTTCAGAGCATGTACCACCGTTGCCAACTCCAAATCATGTGTTGGATAATTCATCTCATGGGTCTTTAATTGTCTGGATGCATAAGCTACTACTTTGCCATTCTGCATTAGGACACATCCTAGTCATTTTCTAGAGGCATCTGTATATATCACAAATCCTCCTGACCCAAAAGGTAAAGTAAGCACTGGGGCTGTTGTTAACCTTCTTTTTAATTCCTGAAAACTCATTTCACATTTATCTGACCATTCAAAAGGAACTCCTTTCCTAGTCAATTTGGTCATAGGAGCTGCAATAGAAGAAAAACCTTCAATAAACCTGCGATAGTAACCTGCAAGACCCAAAAAGCTCCTAATCTCACTGACATTCTTCGGCCTTTCCCAATGCAAAATAGCCTCAACATTAGCTGGATCAACAGACACTCCATTACCAGAAATGATATGCCCTAGAAATTGAACCTGGTTTAACCAAAATTCACATTTACTGAATTTCGCATAGAGTTGATGTTTCCTTAAAGTTTCCAACACAATCCTCAAATGTTCTTGATGAGTTTCAGCAGTAGGAGAATAGATCAACACATCATCAATAAACACCATTACAAATGTATCTAGATATGGTTGGAAAACTCTGTTCATTAGATCCATAAATGCTGCTGGTGCATTAGTTAACCCAAATGGCATAACCAAAAATTCATAATGCCCATATCGTGTTCTGAAAGTAGTTTTTGAAATATCTTCTTCCCTTATCCTTAATTGGTAGTATCCAGATCTGAGATCAATCTTTGAAAATACCGTGGCAGTTCGTAGCTGATCAAATAAATCATCAATTCTTGGCAAATGGTACTTATTCTTAATGGTCACTTGATTCAATTTCCTATAGTCAATACATAATCTAAGTGACCCATCTTTCTTTCTAACAAACAGAACATGGGCACCCCAAGGTGACACACTTGGTCGAATAAACCCCTTATCTAATAGTTCTTGCAATTGTTTCTTCAACTCTGCCAATTCGGCGGGTGCCATTCTGTAGGGAGGAATGGAAATGGGTAAAGTACCCGGTGAGAGTTCAATAGTGAACTCCACCTCTCGGTGTGGTGGCAAACCCGGAAGTTCATCAGGAAACACGTCTAGAAATTCCTTGACAACATCAATATCTGAGGTGGTTTTCTTATTTTCATTAGAAGGAATAGCCACTATACTGGCCAAATAACCTTGACATCCACTTCTAAGCAATTTCAAAGCTTTAAGTGCTGAAACTAGTGTTTTACTAGAACGGTGCCTTGGACATTGATAGTGAAATGTCTGCCCCCCAGATTTTTGAAAAATTACTTTCTTTCCATGACAATCTAGAAGTGCAAAATTTGTATCTAACCAATCCATTCCCAAGATGACATCAAAATCAGTCATTTTCAGCAGATACACGCATGCTGGCATAATCCTCTCCTGAATCACTACATCAATGCTAGGAATAACAGAAGTCGTTCTAGCTATCTCTCCAGTTGGTGTGTTAATAGACATCTCATAAGTGTTCATAATTTGTTATCTTTTAATAATTTAGCAAATCCCAGAGAAATAAAGGAATGTGTAGCATCCGGATCAAATAAAACTTTTGCATGCATATCATCGATAAGAAGAATACCTTCAGCTACTGCATTGGCATCTCGGGTGTCTTCCCTTGTTAGTGCATATACTCTGGCTTGAACTCTCCGCTGCTGTTGTGGTTGCTGATCTTGTCTTGGCCTTGTGGGACAATCCCTTATCATATGCCATGTCTGACCACATGAAAAATATTTACCTGTAGCCCGCCAACATTCATTACCTCTATGCTACATCCCGCACTGTTGACAAGCTGGCATATTATCTCTCCTAACTGGTTGAACTCTCTCTGGAAAAGTCAATTTTGACTTCTTATCTTTCCTCACAATTGAACCAAGATTACCCCTTTTTGCAATATCCCTTTGTCTTTCTACTAAGAATTCCTCATATTCAGTTTCTGCAATAAAAGCAGTCCTCAAAGCTGCTGCCATAGTCTGAGGCTCAAGGATTGTAACTCTACTTCTAATATTGCTTCTCAAACCTCTAACAAATTTCTTCACCCTTCTAAGCTCATCAGAACAAATATGAGGGGCATACTTTTCTAATTCTGTAAATTTTACTTCATAATCAGCAACCGACATACCTCCTTGAGTCAGATTTAAAAATTCTACTTCTTTCCTGTCCTTCACATGCTGAGGGAGAAATTTTGCATGAAAGACATCAAGAAATTCATTCCAGCCAATCTCCGTCTCTCTATTTCTGAAAGTGGTTCTAAGTGCAGACCTCCACCACTCGTCCGCACGGTCCTTTAGCATAAATGTAACTAATATCACCTTATCCTGCTCTGCACATCTAATGGCCGTAAAAATCTTCTCAATCTCTCTCACCCAGTTTTCCACAATCTCCGGGTGACTCTCCCCCTTAAAAGGAGGAGGACTCATATGTCTGAATTTCTCCATTAGGGTAGCGCCTGCTGCCCTATTCGGTTGTTCTTGCACACGGATTTGTAACTGGGCTTGCATCATTGCATGAGTTTGGGCTTGTAACTGCATAGTCTGAACTAACCCTTGAAAAGCTTGTGTGAAGCCTCCTAAATCTGGCACACCCTGAATAGGTAATGCGCCTTACCCACCGGGAGCAAACTCGCCATGAATTGTTTCCCCGATAACTCCTCGTGATGTCCCATTTGAGGGCGCAGACTCCTCGGGAGAAGTATTAACCTCAACCCTATCACTCCCAGCCATCTCCTGCGAGGGAGAACTAATCCGAATTAATATGATTTTAGGTTTGACATCAAATTCTAAAATAAATTCCTACGATCTTATGGTATGGTATATAAATTCAGATGGCTGCAAATAATTTCAAGCCTCACAACTTTGCTCTGATACCACTCTCTATGGCGCCCCCTTCCCGTGATCCCGTATCGTATCCGGGGACGTCATAGCGGATGTACGGAAGTGTTGTGGGCCGAGATATTTGCAAGGCGCTAAAGGCCAAACCATCACATATTCCAAAAATTTAACCACACCATTTCTATTAAGATAAACACTCATAATTTACATTGTATACAGAGTACTACATACTTAAAAGTCACATTTACATTCATTATTCAAAAGAAAATCAAATCTATTTATTCTACGCAGCGGAATCCAAATTTGACCCGGGATCACCCTCCGACCTACTATCCGTCGGAGTCGAGGTACACACTCGTCAATTTTCTGAAATGGTTAGGCAACAGATATGAGTCCACAGACTCAGTAGGCATCAAAACCAATCACATGCTTATCATATACTAAACTGTGCAAATCCATGATATATATAAAGCTAATCACAATTTCACTGAATTGTACATATACTATGAATGCAAAGGAAATATAAAGAGCAAAGTAATTTTCAGATTTATAAACAAATGCGTATAACAAATCTTATCTGACTTATATATATATATATGGCATAATACATATCTTAGCTAAATCAGAGCTTATACAGATGAACTTATTCTCCGATCACATCAAAGTCATATATCAAATCTGAACTTCATATTATTTGGCAGCATATATTGGACAGGCATCCCGTCACTATAAGCAGTAGCAAACACATACATAGGCATCCATACGTCGACATAAAGACAAAAGGTCTAAACGCTGGAGCCTGTCGGCCTTGATCAACCACGCAGGATCGGGAGTTAATACTCCACCATTCCCCAGATAATTTTCTTATTCTGGGTTCCAGATTTTTCAGAAGTCCGTTTGTCCTCGGAAATGGGCCTAATCCCGTAGCGGAAGCTAACTACGGTTTGTCGCCCCACACCTCCTTAAAGTGACACAGTCCATATGCTTAATCGAATTTTTTATTCTTATTATAATGCTTATTACATAGTCGTCTCAATACTTAAAACTTGTCATTAAACTTTACAAAATAACTAGATCGTATTTTAATATTATTAACTAAATATATATAACATTTAAAGAGATTAGAGTAGAGAGAGAGTAGATAGAGAAAGTCGAGGGAGAAAGTAGAAAGAGATTAGAGAGAAATTAGAGAGAGATTAGAGATAAAATAATATTTTTACAGAATGGTAACTAAATAAATAACTGATTCTAAACATAGATCATCAGATTAAATAAATAACTGACTTAAGTCTGAATAATTACATTTCAAATAAAATCAAATCAAAGAAATATAAATACCAAATAACATGCATTCGGTTTATTATGTGCCTACCTTTAGGGTGGTCTTCCGAATTAAACTTATTATCTCACCCGAGCTCCCGTAGAAGTCCTTGCGTGGGAAAAGATAATTGTCCAGTCCCAGATACGTATAGAAGGGCAAAATTGTCCAAATAGGTTTCAAATCCTCCGTCCAAGTGTTTATTAATTATTTATATTATTCTAATACTGTATTATACTAGTTCATTCTATCTAGTTTGGGGGCTATCAGACGTCAAAATTTGAAAAAGTGTTTAACATGAAACTTGTAGATTTTTGAATTCTCTATCCAACGAGCCTAATATTGATCATATTCTGACATTCCAATAAAAAGTTATACATTATTAAAGGAAGATAACTATTTAATTTACTTAATAAGGTTCGTTAAATAATATCGTTCAAGATATTAGACTTTAATTAAGGTAACATAAAATTTATATGAACTAAATATAAGATATTTAACTATCTTTAAGTTTCGGACGAATTCGGGTGTTACATTCTTCCTCTGTCCTGACCTTGTTTCATGAACTTCTTCTGCCTTGAATTACCTTTCCTGAACTGATGTTGTGAAGAATAGCCTTCCATGTTCTCCTTCTTTGACTCCTCTCTTTTATCAAATAATGATACCTTTGATTGAAATGCTTGCTCCATATTCTGATGAGAAAATCTATTCATTCTTTGCTCATGCGCCTCCAGGGAACCCATTAGTTCGTGCATAGAAAATTTTGATAGATATTTAGATTTTTCAATAGCAGCAACAATATGATCAAACTTGAATGGAAGACTTCTCAATACTTTCTCAACTATTTTCTTCTCTTCTATTTTATCCTCATAGCTTCTAATTTGATTTATGATGCCGGCAACTCGAGTAAAAAATGCTTGAACAATTTCATTTTCTTTCATCATAATATTATCAAACTCTCTCCATAATGATTGTAACTTGATGGAGATTACCTTCGATGACCCTTGAAATTCTTGCTTTAGAAGATCCCAAGCATCTTTCGAGGTTGCAGACGTCATAATACGGGGAAAGATAGATTTGCTTACCCCTTGTTGGATGAATAATAATGCCTTCGCATCTTTCTTCTTATTTTCTTTGTACTCCTTTTGCTTTGCCGACGTCCACGATGCGAGAGTTACCCCGTCCTCTGGTACCTCGTATCCGCCTTCAACGAGCTCCCAGAGATCTTGAGAGATGAAAAGAGTCTTCATTTGGAGACTCCAAAAATTATAATTCTCTCCATCAAAAATGGGGATAAGATTTTGAGAATAGTTGAAAAGAGTTGTGCTAGCTAGGTGCCGCCATGATTGGAACTTGAGGGAATGGAGGCTATGGCTCTGATACCAAATTTGTTGGAGCAGCGGAAGTGAGATGGGCACAAAAGGTGAAGAAAGTAATAATTTTATTGAAGAAATAGTACAAGTACAAAAGATCTTGTATAATGTAGAATTGAAGGGGAGATAGAAGATGGAAAGGCTTGGTAAAAGACTTGGAAGGTTGATGGAATGGAGTGAGGCTCTTTGGCTCACTTCTACTTCTACTTAGATCTCTTCAATCTCTCTTGGATACCCACAAGGGTGCCTAGGTGGTGGTATTTATAGTCTCCATAAGAGGTATGAAGTTCTTTCTAGATACTTCTTATGCACTGACATTCTAGAGAATTCTTCTCTCATCTTCTCTCTAGATAAGTGTTTCTAGAGTTCTCTCTTTTTAATGGCATTCTAGAATCTTCTATGTCTCCATCTTTCTTCCATAATATTTTGGATTTTTCTTCGTGCTTCTAGAGAAGTCCATCACATTCAAATTATTATTTTAACAAGATCGACATTCAAATATTCTGGTTACTAAATGGTTTTATTTGGACTAAAATTGGACTAAATTTCCTCTGTTTTATTGCCAGATATTTACAAATTCTAATCGACCACTCGAGTATTTCCTAAGTAGAGAGATTTTTCACGACCAATGCTGAGCAAGAAGTCACATGTTGATGAGTAATTTTTTTAGATGTCTTACTAATTACTTTACATACCACTCAGACATGAATTCGAGATTTGTGTCGGTGATTTACCACCTCATCCACGATGAGAAAGTTAACAGGATCAACATTGTTCTATTTATAAAAAAATTAAAAACACACATTTCAAACCGCGTGATTTCCCCGTTTCATTGTCAAACGAGTCGGGCGTTTATAGTCTTCATGAAATCTGTTGTCCTCACTTTCCGCGTAAAGTTTTCACCTACGCTCCTCAAAGTCAAACATAGAAACCTCCATCTATAAAAGGGTCGAGGATGGCAGGATATGGGAGGGTGAGCAAGAGAGAGAGAGAGAGAGAGAGATGGCGATGAGAGCACCAGCTGGGAAGTCTCTCCCCCTCGTTGCAGTAGGCTTCATGATCCATCTCTTCTGCCTCATGCCGGTGAAGAGCTACGTGGTGGTGGAAGGGGGGAGGTCAAACCACCCCATGGGGGGGAAGTTGAAGGTGACCCACCTCCACTTCTTCCTCCAAGACTTTGTCACCGGCGACAACGCCACTGCCGTAAAGGTTGCAGGACCCAACGGCACTCGTGCCGTCTCGCCTTTCGCGTTTGGCGACGTCTACGTGATCGACGACCCCCTAACGGAGGGCGTCAGCCGCAACTCCAACGTGGTAGGGAACGCCCAGGGCATCTACGCCTTCACCGGCATCGACAAGCTCTCCCTCTTCATGGCGGTGGACTTTGGGTTCACGACCGGGGAGTACAACGGCAGCTCCTTCAGTGTGGCGTCGAGGAATCCGATCTCGGAGACGACGAGGGAGATACCGGTGGTCGGTGGTAGGGGGCGATTCCGGCTGGCCCGCGGCTTCGCGTTGCTCACCACACGCTACTTCAGAGGTCTCGACGCCATTGTGGAGTACAACGTGACGGTCCTGCACCACTGATGCTGGGTTTCAATAATATCTCCGCTCTGCATGTAATAACATGCATTCCGCTTAAATAATTATGTATGTCATATATATAATTGTTTGGTTAATACATAATAATTCCTCCTAATTCCTTTTCGAAAATAAACGCATGGTACTGCGTAAGTTGTCCGTTTTTTTTAATGTACTTGTGCCCTATATACATGAATATGTGATCCTTTTATTCATCTTCGTACACTACTAATTTCTTGCAGTCCGATAGTGCAAAGATGTTGGTCGACGGTTGGGAATCACAATTTCTAACTTCACAATGGATTGCGACGTGCATCTTTGATCACTGCAAGCATTCCCACAAAATTGAGGACCATTGATTGAGCTCATCAAAAAGTATACATTGAAAGGACATCTGTGGACAGCTCACATTCATATGCGCGTATTATTATTATTATTTTATATATCCAGACGAACTGGTCAGGCCATCAAATCTCAACTCTAATTTTTGACTTTTCGAATAGCTACAGTCTACTTTTAAGAAATTTTTCTTATATACTTCATTTAAACCACGCTTGCCACCAGTCGACGATTCTACTTCATTTAAGATTTGACGGATTGATCGTATAGATCATATCAATTTTTTACTGATATAATACGACAGGGATCAATACTGTTACGTATTTGAGACGAAATATGACCTTATATATATATTATAAGTAAAATTATTCAAAAAATTTTTAACTAGTTCATTAGTTAATGTTCAGTTTTAACCGTACAGTTGGGGGTTTGAATCTCAATTCGATCCAATGACCTCACACTTCGATGAAAGTTTTTTAACTAAATTATCTATAAATTTTTTTGACATAAAATAAAGTATATTAATAGAAAATTTTTGTGGGAGACACAATGGGACGAGGAATACCTGGAGTTCGCAGTCCCAAAACTCGGAGGTCGCAATAGAACGGCTACTAAAGTCGTTCTTGAAGAATCATGCTTCAAATCCTGACCTTGTTGGTGATGAGCCCACATAGAAGTAAAACTTGGTGCAATATGCAGAAGTCTTCCCTGAGCTATTATGTCAATCTAATTGGTCTTGATCGCTTTCCTAGATATATCCCGCTAGACTGTATCAACCATAGTCTTAAGGAGCATGCTAAAGTAGCGACATCAAGTTTTCTTTTCATGGCAGAGTCCTCAAGTCACAAAGGGTACAAATGGGATCAATAGAGATATGATTCAGGAGCTCACACAATGATGAAACAGACACTACAAGAAAAGACGGTATTAGCGACGGAATTTACAAACAGATAATTTTCCGTCAGAATATCGGTCAGAAATTATGACAGATTAAATTACATCGAAAATGCCATTGGTATTTTCGACAGATAAAGATATGTCGGAATATCTATCAGAATTTTCGACAGATATTCGGACGGAAAAGTTTTCGTCAAAAAATTGGCGAAAATTGGGGCCACAAATTAGAAATGCAGATGAATTTTTCGATGGAACTTATTTCCGTCAGAAATCCATTGGAAGTTCTTCCCCTTCCCAGCGAACACTCAACCCCCCCTCTGTGGGAGCTTATTTTATTTATTTAGTTATTTTATTTCATTCACTTATTTTGGTTTATTAATGCGCAGGCATGCCAATCACGAGGTGACAGTTTATTCGGACTCCAAAGATCGAGATGGCTTAGAGTCGTTAGTGCGTGCGCCGTCTAACTAATCAGACGATAGTGGATAGCGTGTCGGGACTAGAACCCGCCGTGGCATAAAGGCAACGATTTTGTTACATTATTATTATTATTATTATTATTATTATTATTATTATTATATATTTTTATTGTTACTGACCGTTTGAGCTCAAACAGGTCAACTTGCTTGGAGGGTAGGTCGACTTACCGAATGCACAGGTCAACCTGTGCAACCCACAGGCCGACATGTTTGGGTGAATAGGTCGACTTACACCATGGATAGGTCGACTTGTCTGATGGATGGGTCAACCTATGCCATGGGTAGGACGTCGACCTGTCTTGGCAAATAGGTCAACCTGTTTGGAGGATAGGTCGACCTACCCAATGCACAGGTCAACCTATGCAAGAGACAGCCCGACCAAAACACCACAGAGGTCTATAGATTATGGTGGGGACACCGGGCCCACTACCGGACGCCGCACCCCCGCACCGAGCTTGTGGCTCAGAGATTCGGCTACCTGAAGACTCGACGTCACGTATTTATGTATTGGGTATGTACGCGTGTAAAATACATGTATTAACTACATGTATTATTTCCTTTTTGTTTTATTAGGCAAGGTTGGTCAAAAGTGATTGTATTTTAATTTTATTAAACCCACAAAGTCAATAGTGGGTTGGTGGACTTTGTCTTGTTAGGCCAGGGTATAAACACAATAAGTGAAAGTTTATGGGTGTAATTATTATAGCCTCCTCCTATATAAGGAAGGCTAAGGTGTGTAATGTTTGATATGATGAATAGAATGAAATTTACTTCCTACGTGAGAGAGTATCCACTCCTCTTACTTTCCTTCCCTCTCTTATCCATTTGTGAGATTTAAGTGTGTCGCCCGGTGTGAGACCGTCCGGCGTGAGGCCGAGCTGCGCGAGGTAACAAGTTATCCGTCATGTTCCTGATATCGGAGTGCCGTCGATCCTGCCCCCGACGCCGTCCCACGTCAAATTTGGTATCAGAGCCCAACAACGGCGCCTCCGACGACCTGACGTCCCCGACGTCTCTCTCTTTCTCTCTCTAAGTTGCTAGAAGAAAAAAAGAGAAACAAAAAAAAGAAGAGTAGCAGAAAGATCCGTGGTTGAAAGAGGAGATTGAAAAAAAAAAGAAAAGAAGTAGAGAGACCTCGGTTGAAGAAATTTTGGAGAAAAAAAAATTTAGAAAAAAAGGGGAAACCTCTCTCTATTTCTCTTTCTCTCTCTCTCCTATTAATATATCTCTCTCCCCCCCTTTCTGTTTCTCTCTCTCACGCTAATATCTCTCTCTCTCTCCTTCCGCGATCTCTCTCTTTGTTCAGTTATCTCTCTGTACTCTCTCTCTCCCTGCTTTTTCTCTCTGTGCGAACGCCCACAGCGCCCACACGGCCGAGCCGCCTGCTCGCCCCCCCAAGGCCCCAGCACCTACGTGGCAACCCGCCTGGTCGAGCGCCCGGCCCCTGCGCCCGCGCGCAAGTGCGCCCGTGCCAGCGTCTGCGTGGCCACCCGCACGGCCGAGCGCCCGACCCCTGCGCCTGCTGCTTCCGGCCACCCCCGCGTCCTGCCACGCCAGCCCACGAGCCGGCGCCCTGCAACCGCCGAGGCCGCGATCACCCAACTCGCCCCCCGCCCGCGCCCCCTGCGCTGCCCCTGCGCATCCGGCCCCGCGTCACCAGCGCCCCTCCGGCTCCCTGTGCCCCGTCCGCGTCCGGCGACCGTCGCCAGCCTCCCCTCTGCAACTGCCGCCACCGACGTGAGCGCCCCACCTCCGACCACCGGACGGCCTCCACGCCGCGGCACCCCCGTGCCCACACACCTCATCCGGCGGCCCCTCCGCCACCACTTTCTATGCACCGGCCGTGCCAGCCCTTCCCCTGCCACCTCCGACGTCCACCCCCACACCAGACGCCCCAGCTCCACCCACGCCTGCCACGGCCACACCCACAGTCCCCTGCGCCCTCTCACTGCCGCACACAGAACCCGCGAGCCAACCTCCCCCACTTACACCAAGCCACAGTAGCAACCCCCTACACCCATCCTCTCTCTCCCTTTCACACCGCACCGAACCTCATCCTCCCCCCACGTCCCGTGCGTGGATCGCGCAGGGAAATCAGGAAAAGGGTGAAAAAAAATGTGTGAAAGAAAAAAAGTTTGAAAGAAAGAAAGGAAGGTTGAAAAAAAAAGTCTGCAGAGGAAGTCAAAGAAAGAGGGTTGAAAAAAAAAAGAAGTGTGATAAAAAAAGTAGGTGAAGTTTTGAAAAAAAAAGTTAAAAAAAAGAAAAGTCAAAAAAGGAGGTTAAAAAAAATGTGTTAAATATATAATATATATAATGTTATATATATATATCTATATATATATTTATATATAACATTTGATTAAAAAAGAGGTTTTTGAAAATAAGTTAAATATATATAATATATATATTTGAGATATATATATCTTATATATATCTATATATATTATTATATATCTGTTTAACTTATTATTTCTTGTGGCACCCGAGTCCACTATTACGGCTCGGCCCGTGTCTGAGTCGCCCGGATGCCGACAGAAGATCCGTAGATTACGGAACGTGCATACGCGAGAGTATCCCTGCGTGGAAAAATTTTTTAGATTGATTTGTTCCCCTGCGCGGGAAATTTTAAGTGGTCTGTAATAATTAAATCATCCCTACGCAGAGTGAATTCATTGTAACCGGTCAAGCTTCATCGACGCCGTGCGAACCCGCACGTCCCCACTCGCCCTCGTCTCCGGTCGGAGTTAGACTTTTCAGTCTAGATAGGTACGTGCTCCAATCACTTGCTCATTTAGTATCTTTTCGATTGCCGCGCTATGAAGTAAGAGAGAATCTGATCCATGCAACCAGTCTTCTGAGTGCATCGCTGTGGACGGCAAGAGAGAGCTTGTATGCGCCTATCCTTAGGCCCTAGAACTGCCACATTAGGGCCCCTAATTGTCAGGAGGTAGTTCCACAACTACTTCGCCTACGGGCAAGCAACTTTCCCTGACTGAGCCCTTCAAATTGACCATTTGCATATCTGTTGCTTCCACACCTTGCTCATTATCGGTCCCAGGATTGCATCATCTAGGTCCGAGCTCGTGCATGCCACGTCGGTCTAGGAATTCATTAGGCCGTCTAGGACGCATGGAACAGGAAAGATATATGGCCGATCCTGACCTTATCACCAAGTTTGAGGAAATAGATGTCATATTTGGTAACACGCATGTCGAGTACATACAGGTTGGAGACATTTTCGAGAGTTCTAGCCAGAAAAGATTTGGTGTAGTTCGCTGTATCTCAACACCCCAAGAGGACGATTGGCGTCGAACCTCTATCTTTCAAACCTACATGATAGTGAACTCTCATCCTTGTAAGGTAATCCTTGACAACGGGAGCTGTATCAATGCAGTCTCTTCAGACTTTGTCTCCCGTTTAGGTCTACCTACGCACCCTCATCCAAGACCATACAACGTGACTTGGGTCGATGACACTTCTATCCCAGTCACCACTACATGTGTCATTCCCATCCAATTCCAGTCCTACCAAGGACAAATCTTATATGACGTAATGTCTATGAAGGCCGGGAGCGTCATCTTGGGACGACCATGGATCTATGATGTAGACCTCGCTATACCTTTGGTCGGTCCAATCAGTGTTCCTTCTCCTACAACGGGAAGAAGATTCAGTTGTACCCGGCACCCCCAAAGGTGATCCCGGGAAAGAGTTCCACCTCCACCTCCACCGGAACTCCCAAAATTCAGGGGAATCCCCAAACTCTCACTGAAGGGAAACCTCCCCTTCCCTCTTCTCCTGCATCTATCACACCCGTTTCTGAGGCCCCTAAGGTTAGTCATGACCTAGTTAGGTGCCTTGACTCCGTGAATGTCGGTGAGCTAGACATAGAGGTTGCTGAGGGTGCCTCTATTTTGGCTGTTGACGTCACCATCACACCCGAGGAGTCTCGAGTCTCAGTCCAATTGAAGACCCGGCCATACTGCCGGACTTCCAAGGCATCGTCCCCGAGGACTTGCCTTCTCAACTCCCTCCCATGCGTGATGTACAACACGCTATTGAGCTTGCCCCTGGGTCCACCATACCCAACCTTCCCCTTGAGTCTAGAATGTCCAAGTCAGCCGAAGAGTTTGCACATCACGTCATAAGTCTGCATGAGTCAGCTGATTCGCATAGGCGTCACCATAATTTTCAAGAAGGTGACTTGGTTATGGTACGGATCCGGCCCGAACGACTCCCCTCGGGAGCCGTTAAAAAGTTACAAGCCTGTAGTGATGGTCCCTTCCCAATCATGCGGAAGATTGGCGCCAATGCCTATGTTGTGGACTTACCTCCCGAAGAGGGGATTAGCTCGACCTTTAATGTGGCAGACCTTGTGGCATACAAGGAACCCACAGTGATTCCTAGTGACCCTTTCGAGCCTTCTCCTCCCATTGAGAGTGAGCCCACCCTTGTGCGTCCTACAGCCTCGAGAGCACCGCGCGAGCAAATTGGGAGGATACTGGATGAGCAGGTGACCACTACACGGAGCAGGGTGTACCAGCGCTACTTCGTGCGCTGGCGGGACCGTCCACCGTCTGATGATTCCTGGACCAGCCAGGAGGATCTCCGGCGCCTCGATCCAGATCTGCTGGCGCACTACCATAGCCGTGTCCCACCTTACTCGACGGAGTCGAGTTCCAGCCACCCCGGGAGGGTTGGTGGGGACACCGGGCCCACTACTGGACACCGCACCCCCGCACCGAGCTTGTGACTCAGAGATTCGGCTATCTGAAGACTCGACGTCACGTATTTATGTATTGAGTATGTACGCGTGTAAAATACATGTATTAACTGCATGTATTATTTCCTTTTTATTTTATTAGGCGAGGTTGGTCAAAAGTGATTGTATTTTAATTTTATTAAACCCACAAAGTCAATAGTGGGTTGGTGGGCTTTGTCTTGTTAGGCTAAGGTATAAACACAATAAGTGAAAGTTTATGGGTGTAATTATTATAGCCTCCTCCTATATAAGGAAGGCTAAGGTGTGTAATGTTTGATATGATGAATAGAATGAAATTTGCTTCCTACGTGAGAGAGTAGCCACTCCTCTTGCTTTCCTTCCCTCTCTTCTCCATTTGTGAGATTTGAGTGTGTCGCCCAGTGTGAGACCGTCCGGCGTGAGGCCAAGCTGTGCGAGGTAGCAAGTTATCCGTCCTGTTCGTGATATCGGAGTGCCGTCGATCCTGCCCCCGACGCCGTCCCGCGTCAGATTATTTCCCCCCTTTTTTATTTATTATTACTATTATTATTATTTGTTATTTATTTATTTATTATTTTTTTAGTTTGACCTGATTATGTTCTTCTTATTTATGTTGTTTCTCGAGCGACGAAGAATCAAAATTTTAGCAGTATCTTCTCCTGTCCCGGAGTATGTCAAGGGGATGTAGTTGGTGCTCATCTACAGAAATATGAGACGATCCCTTAATTGTCTAGGTATACATCAAATGACAACACCTAGGCCCCTATTGAACGTAGCACTCCCGAGGACTAGCCTACCAGGAAGTTTAGATCATTCGAGGGGCTTCTCAGTCATATTTGCGTGAATCTTTCGACTCACCGTTGACACCGTGACGTACGCAAGTAGGTTCAAAGGTGAATCAGCGTAGTCCCGAGCCATCGAGTCTGAAACTAAAATCATCGTAGAAAATTTATTCGGACATCGATTCGAGACTGATGTATGCTGACGATGTAATAACGTCACGGGAAATCTCCGGGACACATGTTCGCACTACTGATGCCATTTTGAAGTACAACGTGATTGTCCTGCACTACTGATGCTGGATTTCAATAATCTCCCCTCTGCATGTAATAACATGCATTCAGATTAATTATATATATATAGCATATATATAATTGTTTGGTTAATATATAATTATTCCTCCTAATTATTCCTTTTTCGAAAATAAACGCATGGTACTGTGTAAGATGTCCGTTTTTTTTAATGTACCTGTGCCCTATACATGAATATGTGATATCCTCAATATTGTATACCCACTCCTAATTAGGAGGAGTTAATTAATTAATTAAGAACGTCTGTGGCTTCACGTCTCATGTAGTGGCCACCACATGAGCTAGGATGCATGTGATTTATATATTGTGCATATATGATGTTGATATTTGCTTCCCATCTTGCTCAGTTTTGCCCTGTTTTCTAGCCTCTCGATCGTGCGAGGCACTTCGTTCTGGTGGAGAGAGTTCCACCAATTATTTTGCTATCGGATCTTGCTCAGTTAATTGCCTTGTTTTTCTAATAATAATTAGATGCTCGCGTGAGAGATCACAATAATATTTCGATGTGGAGAGATCAGTTTGATCAAGAAGTGGAAATTTATTCATCATTGACAAGTCATGTATTATTAATTTCTTGCAGTCCGATCGTGCAACGATGTTGGACGGCTGGGAATCACATTTTCCAACTTCACTCTGTGTTGCGACGTGCATGTTTGATCACCGTATGAGGTCTGGCATAGTATAATTGATCCCTCGCTCAACCACCACCCCCCCCCCCCCCCAAAAAAAAATTTAGTGTCAAACATTCCCACAAAATTGAGGACTATTGAATGAGCTCATCAAAAAGTATATATTGAAAGGACATCTGTGGACAGCTCACATTCATATGCGTGTATTAAATTTTTTTTTTATATATCCAGACGAACTGGTCAGGCCATCAAATCTCGATTCTAAATTTCGACTTTTCGAATAGCCACAGTTTTCTTTTTAAGAAATTTTTCTTAGATACCACCGATAGTTTGCATATATACTTCGTTTAAACCACGCTTGCCACCAGTTCACGATTCTACGGAGCACTATTATTGTTAAAAAAATTTAAAATTGTTACTACAATGTAAGATTTGATCGATCGATTGCATAGATCGAATTAATTTTTTATTAATATGATACGATACAAATCGGTATCATTACGTATCGAGATAAAATAAGATTATATATATATATTATAAGTAAAATTATTCAATAGTGTTCAATTTTAACCGTACAGTTGGGGATTTTTTTTAAACTAAAAGATAATACTTACAAGGGGGAGACGAGATATACCGCTCATCCCTTTATTTAGGAAGGAAAAGAACGTTCCACCCCGGCCACCAGACAAGTAGATTTTCATTAAGAAAAGTAAAGGAAGAAGGAACATAACAGGGGAGGGGGAGAGCAGGGCACTCTGCTAGAATGCAAGAGGCCGATGCACAAACGGGCCAAGACCAAAAAAACTCATAAGGAAGTACAACAAGCAGCCCAAAACTAGGGACAATCAGCAAACAATAACAACCGAGCCCAACAATCCACGAGAAGAAGAGGGCGGCAAGCCCCCGATGTGACCACCGGCGCATAGGACGGAGCGGCATGCCCAAGACAGGAGAGCTGAGCTACGACAGTTGGAAAGCAGCAGGTCAAGGTGACGGGTCGCCAGAGGCAGGTACGGGCAGTAGCGCAGAGACGGGTGGGGCGACGCCCCGGAACTAGAGACGGTCAGTGCCGTGTCGGAGTGGCAAAAAACGTGTCACCCACCTGGGAGGTGAGCAGTGATCGAGGGAGCAGAGGCACCGCCGAAGGGACCCCTGAGAAAGACGACCGGGGGCCAGACCCACCGGAACGAACCCTGGCGTTGTCCGCTGAAGAAGGATGACCGACCTAGGGCCAGGCCCACCGGACGGCACCATCAGAAGAAGGACCGACTATCATCGGCAAGGACGGCGACGGTACGAACGGGAGAGATCCAAGAGCGAGGGAGGTGGTAGGCCACGCACCGGCTGAGCTCAGGGCCAGAAGAGAGCCCACCAGACAGGGCTGGAGGTGGACGATCGCCACCTTGCGCTGAGAAGCCACCAGCAGAAGGAGATGAGGGGGGAGCAAAGCCTGAAGCAGAACCGCTAGGAGCGGCCACCGGAGCTGAAGGAGAGGCCGCAGACGCCGGAGGAACACCACCGGTGGCGACGGCAGCAAACCGGAGACCGGCGGGGAGAAGGCCAGAGGAGCAGCACGAGTGTCACATCGGACCACAATCACAGCATCTCTCGATGCACCACTGTTGCAATTCCTCGAACTGCAACACGGCATGCCAAGAGCCGCAACACGAGCCATAACCGGCAACCGCCAACGCTCATCCTCGAGTCCCGAAACTCACCGCGGAACCTTCACACCTCAGACCAAATCCAAGGCGAACACACCCCTTCGCATACGAGAGCGTATGAGCAAGACTTACTGGGACACCACAGCCAAATCCTGCCTCGAAATCCGTAAAACAACCGGGACCGACACGTCATTTCTGACGCCACAGAGCACGACAAGATCATCAGGCTCGACAAAACAGCCGCTCACCGAGAAGATATTCTGCTCACCCGAGCACACTTCTCGATCAGAACACCTCAGGGGCTGGACAAACCTCAAGCTGGAGTGGCCAAAACCGACAGCAGCTCACTCAGAGCACACTCACGGTCACTTAACCACGGAAAATCCTCTCCAGCCACCTGACCACGCTGCAGGTTCCTCGAACGCAGCACCGCGAGCTCACACCTGCCAGCAACCTCTGCCCAACGCAGCACAACCAGGGCCACCACCGATGAGGGAGAAGACTCTCAACCTCGATCCTTAGACCCCATGCTGGCACGAAAGCCGCGGACAGCAACCACCTTCACAGCGCCGCACATCGCACTCAAGCTCTCAAGCGAGAAACAAGGCGGAAAGCGAACACAAAACCCTAAGCCAGCTGCCGACTGTACTGGACCTTATGGACTCTGATCACTGCAATATTTCGAATTCCTATGTACGTCCACAACCACCGCTCTGATACCAGCTGTAACGACCCGAGAATCTGATTACCGGGAAGGCCCGATAACCCGAGACTCGCACCGCCGCCCACGAGCCGGGAGGGCTCGGAAGGGCTAAAAGGAGTGTGGAGGCACAAAGAAATAGGAAATAAAGCAGGACAACCAACAACAACAAGCTGAAATAAAGAACAACTACAGCTACAACAGAGTCCAGTCCAACAGAAAGTACAGTCTAAAGCAGTAAAACGTACCACATGCCAAGTGAACACTCGGCCCGGCAAGCTGGCAACTGAGAACCTCCGCTCCGCACCCTCGAACCACGAGGAAGAACCGCTGCACCTGAAAAGCAGGGAATGAGTCTCCAAAACAGAGACTCTGCAGGGATCCCGCGGAACCCCAACCGGAAACAACGGCGGTAGCGGAAAGGAGAGCTACGACTACAGCAGGAACAGCAGACCGGTGGCCGGTCAAAACTCGACACTACAGCTACTCCTACTGCCAGAAGGCAGACCTCGACCACGCAATCGAAGCTACCGAACCACGCTAGTACCACCTACCGAAATAAAAACACACGGCAACCACGCCGTAGAGGCCTGTCCCCCGGACAGCCAACCTGGACACGCTGTCCAAGGTGCAACCCCGACCATCCGATCGCGGGTACCGCACCACAAGACGGAACCTCGGTAAAGCCACTAGCGCTAGACTCACGACGCGAAGACCAACACACGCGCCACGGCAAAACAGCCGAAGGACTCAACGGTCGACACGACCGAAAACCCGAAGGTCAAAAGCCACGAAAACTGGTAGTCTGTCACTCCGTACTCGACATGAGTACCGCCCACTAGAAGCACAGCCGGTAGCGTCCCCTGACGTCTTACACCGCACCGCAGGTGAACCGCCTGACGTGGTAGGTCCTACCCGAGGCGCGAACACCGTACAAGTAACCACAAACAAGTGACTAGCTGGGGTCACGCCCGTCGACGTGGGTCCAACCGCCCCCAACCACGTGTGCACACACAGACCACGCATCCTAGGTCTGGCCCTCTGACTGATTTTCTCCCGCAGCCGGACTCTGGCTACGACGAGGGGCCCGACGGAAACCAGTCTAACCGTCCTCAGGGTAAGCCCGTACACCACTCCCTGGTGTGACCAGCACACGCGTACTGGTAGGCTACGACTAGTGGAGGGTCACTGAAGGAGTAGACTCTCAACTCAACGGAAAACAACGTCCGAATCCGACGACGTACGGGGACCACCCCACGTACCGGCCCCGTCGCACGGTGACCACAGTCGGAGAAGAAACGGGACTCACAGTCCACGGCCACGCACGCACCGTGCGCGAGAGTCGAGAAAACTCGAGTGGCACTAAGTCACTGGACTCTAGGCAGTCATCTAGACGCACTACACCCAACGGTCCTTGAGTCACAAGACTCGGGGTCAAGACCGTTGCACGCAACAGCACAAGGCCGTCAATCTAGTCCAATCTCTAGGTCTAAAACCACGGTAGCACAAGTACCGAGACAACTCACGAGTCGCCAAGACCACTCCCTCGGGAAGGGAACGCAAGGGACCAAGGCCACCCACACGGGCCACACGGAAAATACAGAAGCACGATTCCCAGGGCAGCACACAAGCCACCACGACGATTTCCCATCTTGTAGCAAGCGGGAAACCTCCAGCCCCAGGCCGGACAACTGGACTCACAGTCCAAGGCCAAACACATAGCCCACACGGGAATCGCCTTCCAAAGGAACCCACGATATGCGGGGGAGACCCCACCGCACACACACCGACACACGGTGACTCGATCAAGCGTAACACAAGAGCCCGGAACACGTGGGGTCACCCGGACCCACTACACCTATAGGCACGTTAATCGAGGAAACACGGTCCCTCCCGACACCCCAGAAACGCGGACACAGAACCCACGGGGTACCCGGGACACTCACAAGGCCAAAGGTCGACCACTGGGTCACAACCGGGTCGACCGGGGACCAACACAACACAATCGGAACACCAGAAGGTCTCACGGACCCTTAAACCGATGGGCACGTTAATCGAGATAAACCAACCCTCTGGACACCCAAAGACACGGTCACGGAAGTCCACGGGGTGTCCGAGACACACACGGCCCAAGGGGAGCACGAGACAACACGGAGATCGCGCTAGGATCACCTAGCGCGACAAGCCAGAACGCGCTAGGGAACCCTAGCGCAACATGGCAGATCGCGCTAGGATCCCCTAGCGCGACAGGGACCATCGCGCTAGGGCCTCCCAGCGCGACAAGGCAGGTCGCGCTAGGGACCCCTAGCGCGACAATCCAGAACGCGCCATAACCCTATAGCGCGACAGGAACTGCCAAACTGTTCATCTTCTCCGATGAACGCGCTCGGTCGGGGCAGCGCGACTATCAAGAACGCGCTACTGGAGTATAGCGCGTTCTCAGTCCGCGCCCGAAAACGGTAGAAACCGCGGGAAAAGCCATGCCACGCCCCGTTCACCTCCAGGTGAAGGGGAAACAAAAGGGGAAACCTCCCCCAAGCCCCTAGGCATGCATCTAAACCCCTGGATCGCCTAAAAACACCATAAAACGGGAGATCCGGCTCACACCCCAAAAACATGCATTTTGCCCAAAACGCCCCGTTTAGCCCGCTCGGCTCACCACGGCCTACGAAACTCGCGGGAAAGGAAGTACACGGGCTGAGGGTCCATCACCCTACCTCCATCGAAGATTTCGCGCACCGTGGACGCCGATCCACGAAGAAAACGCCGTTGAAGCCTCGCCGTTCCACGTACTCACGGCCGAGCTTCACCGCGCCCTCCTCCGCCTCGATCCTCGCCTGTCCTCGCCCGCGCCACCTCCACCTCGCCCCCGCCTCGCTCCGTCGGCCGCCGGAGAAGGGAGGGGAGAAAGAGAGCGTGAGAGAAGAGAGAGGGAGGGAAGAGAGAAATGATAGGGGGAGAGAGAAAAGGGTTAGTATATATAGGAAAACCTGAATTTACAGAAATTCAGAAAATTATGAAAAATTACCTCCGCGATCCTCGGGAAGAGCACAACGCAGTGGTAACGTCTCGGAGTCGGAGAACGCCACGGTTTGCCCTGCAAAGAGTTCCGAAGGCACATCAGGGAAAAACACGTGTAAAGCACAAAATACACTCCGAGACCCACTAAAAAAATCCGAAAAATATCCGAAAAATCCGGGGCATTACAGTAGCGTCCTACGGGGGGAGAAAACTAGCTAGAGGTCTGGCTCTAGGCAGGAGCCGGTGTGTGCACACGTGGTCAAGGGCGGAGGACTGACGCCGACGGGCGTGACCCTGACTAGTACTTGTATCTGTGGTTCCACGTGGGTCTGCGACTCGGCCTTGTCCGTGTTGGTCGCGCTTGGCGGGTGGTCGGGACACTTGTGGTGGGTGTTCTGGTGTAGTGTAAGACGTCAGTGGATGCATCTGGACGTTCTTCCGGTGCGGGGATTTTCCGTCGCGTGGCGCGCGACTCCCGTCCTCTTCCTGTGTTGTGACCTGTCCGGGTTGGCCTTTCCGTGGCTGTACTCGAGGTCTGTGCCTGTATAGGTCTTTTCTAGACTTTATTTTGCATGCCTGTTGTAGGTATAGGTTAGGGCATTTGTGCGTGATTTTTCCCCCTTTTCCTCGTTGCTCCTTACTCCTCTTTCCATTTCTAGGCCTGCTTGCCTGTTCGGGTTGTTCCCCTCGTCCTTACCGGTTCCCTACTCCTGCTTCCTTTTCTTTTACAGCTTTCTAGTGTTGTTTCTTCCTGTTGTTCCGTGTTACTACGCGTTTTTCAGTGGGGATCCGCGTGACCCCTACTGAGCCAGTGACATGAGGCTCACCCCTACTTCTCAGGTGGGGTGATGTGTTCGTTCTGCTTCCGTGGATCCTGGAGTTCGAGTCGTAGTTGCCAGCTGGTACCCCCGTCGGGCTTCCCCCGACTTTTCGGTACGTCTTTTCTTTCTGTCGACTGTACTGCTAGATTGCTGTCTTTAGCTTTGGACTTGACTCTGGTATATAATTGTTTAAAATCTGCTAATAAAAATGTAATTTTATTTCTTCTACTTTAGCAGCCCGATCTAATGAAATTTTAATTGCTTGCTGTTATATCTGTCAGTTCAATGTACTACACGACAATCATTTTTCCCTTCGGAGCTTTACAGCTCTTGGGAGGCCTCGCGGGTTCCAAGTGATATCACGTGTATTCGGTAGTCCTACCGGGTATACCTGGTATCCGGGTCATCACACCGGCCACCGGAGCTTAGGAGGGAACAGGCGCCGTCCGCTCCGACGGCGACCGAAGGTGACGGGCTGATGACGTCCGAACAGTAGGAGCCGAGGCGGGTTGCAACGCCGACAAGGGGAAGACCCAGGGTAGGAGAGATGGACGACAGTCCTTTCACAGGAGGGGGCAAGAACGGCAAAGGGGAGTTGGGCGCGCGTCCCTAGAAGGCGGAGCTGCAGAGCAGCCAGAGAAGCTAGCGGCTGGAGCTGAGGAAGATAACCCACGAGCGGCGTAACCCGAAAATAGAGTACCGTAGCCGTGGGCTATCCCATCGGCTACATTGCAGTCAAAGATGACGTGATGGACGGGATAAAAACGTGGCGCCTGGCGAGAGGTAGAGACGCAGAGGTGCTGGGCGGAGTTCCGTCGCAGAGGCAGACGGAGGGACGGTGAGGCGAGCGGAGGGCCACCGCCGGGGCCAACGGCAGAGCGTCCATCGTGCGGCAGCGGGAAGTGTAGCAGGGCTGCCAGCGGCAGAGGGCAACGGCGGGAACTCCGTACCAGGGAGGGAGGGGGGGAGGCACATGACCTCCCCCCCCATCGGCCAAAGCCAGAGAAGGAGCAGCAGCCGAAAAGAAAGAAATGACTCTTTCGTACAGTTGGGGATTGAATCTCAATTCGAACCGATGACCTCACATGTCAATGAAAAATTTCTCACCAACTCATCTATATATATTTTTGACATGATATAAAATATATAATATTTTAAAAAATAATGTATCGATTACGTACCATATAACGATCATATTAGTCACCGGTTGATACGATCCCGTATGTGTTGTATATGATCGTACCCTATTAATTTATCAAATCTTAATGGTCTTAATGGTGAAATCTCTATTAACTACTATAAATTTTAGAATTAAATTAGAACTTGTTATCCCATATAATCAGATTTTCCACTTTTGAAATGCCGCTATTTAATTGGGTGCATTTCATGGTTTGAGGGATCAGCCCGTACTGCTACGTATCGACCATGCCCGATCGTGTCAACGAGGAATCGGCACATCGACCCAAGCACGGTACAATGTCGAGGTCGTCGACAATTTGGTGGAGGTAGCTGAGGTAATGGCAACAACGAAGGGAAGCCGGCCTCAGAGCGAGAGAGAGAGATCTAGAGAGAGAGACATGGGACTAGGGGCTAGTTGCTCCGATCACCGACGGATGGAAATAGCGAAGCAAGGCGAGGCATGGCGAGGTGATGGTAATCGACGTGGTGAGATGGAGGCCATGGAGACAATGGGCGGAGGCCGGCGGAGGCTCTATGTTGTTCGGGGGTAGGCTTGGGGGCTACTAACCTGCGAGGGTGGTGCTATTGCAAGAGAGGGCAGGCCAGGAGGAGGAGGAGGAGCGGGGCTGTTGTGAACTGCAAGGGCGGTGCCGTCACGAGAGGGGGTAGACCAAGAGGAGGAGGGGAGGGGCTCCTGCGAGCTGCCGGAGTGGTGCCTGCAACCCTGTGAGGACGACCGATCGGTACTAGGGTTTAGAAGGGAACGGGATGGTAGTTTTATAAATCGATCATATTAAAATTAGTTTCTTGTTATTCAGGGCTTAGAAAAAAATTAATTCTCAATCTGATACGGTACCATGTCGTACAAGATCGTACATCTGGAAAATCGGCATGGCCTGTAAACACAATCCGGCAAACCTTTGTGCATTTATATAATTCTTTGGCACATTTGTTCGCTTATCATATATATTTGAACTTTAACAATCAGCGAGTGGCCTATAACCGAAGGGGATACAAAATGAACTGTATAAAATTAAATTATCTGGTATGTAGCTATAATGACAGACCTACCTTTATTAATACAAATCAATATTAGTGCTATCTATTACATTTTTTTTCTAAACGAGCTAGAAAAAAATGTGTCTTTAGTCTTTCTATGCATGGCAAATTCTATTTTAGGGTAATGCATAGAAAGTAATGAATCATGTAAGCACCTGTATATTACTAGACAATGCCTCGTATGCATGCATTACCTAAAAGATTTTGGACTATTTTTTGCTAATGTCTTCCTCAAGAATTAAGAAGAAACATGCGCTACAATTTTAAGGGATAAACTCTCACTTGGAAGTTCACTAAATCACTTTCTAAGTCGATTTTATTAGATCAAGTCATCTTTGTGTTTCAATATGTTCCCAAGGTAATATTGCCTTTGGAATGATCATATAGTTCTATATCAAATGGTCCGGTTTAAGATGGCCGGTGTAAGTGTAGCCAAGGCATTTTGGTTAACAAATTACATTTCAAACACTTTGGTGATTTAATATGACTAACAAATTAACCCTACAGACAGGTATGGCTTACAATGGGGTTGAACTAAAAAAAAAGATCTCCTAATCCCTTGATCACTTCAGGACAAGCATGTGAGAAGATGGAGGCGTCCTGAGCAATATAGGCCAGTAAGCTATGAAGTGTTAGGGCCACTTTGATAACGGGTTAGGTTAGGGGCGGGTGACTTACCCGGGTTAGCCCACCCCAACCCTAACCCTAACCCAGGTGGATTAATTCATTCCACCTATTTTCTAGGAATGAGTTAATCCACTTTAACCCTATCTGACCAAGGTTAAGAAAAAAACTATCAAACAAGGAGTAACTCACCTGACCCCAGTTAATCCATCCTAACCCAGTTTAACCCGTTACCAAAGTGGCCCTTAGAGAATAGTCCCGTATTGGAAACGGGTTAAAATATAATGTGATTATAATTGTGATGCCCTCTCCACTCAACATCTCAAGGTTTTGAGTTGGATGGCCCCATCTAATAAATTTAGCTTGGTATCAGAGCCCATAGTTAAGATCTGGGTCGCGCACCTTGTGTTTGTCATGGTCTATGTGACATAGCCTAAAATCAACCTTCACTTGAGGGGGCGTGTTAGAGAATAGTCCCGTATTATAAACGGACCAAATTATAATGTGATTATAATTGTGGTGTCATCTCCACTCAACACCTTAAGATTTTAAGTTGGATGGCCCAATCCAATAAATTTAACAAGAAGGACCAGCATATCTATTAAGAGTTTCTTTTTACCTATAAATGTACTCGAGACATCTATGAATCAGAACATCAATAAAAACTAACACCAAATTAAATGGGTACGTATGCCTTATTAGGTAGATTTATTTATGCTTCATATAGTTATTTATGATTATCAGTGTCTAAAGTAGGTTTGGTCTTTAATTACTCCGATCTACAAAATTAATATGAGAAACTCCAAACTGTTCATTTCCATGTCACAGTTTGATCTATTGATGTCCATGTATTTCAAAAGTAGTCATTTACTTTTCATCAAGCTAGGACTTTCAAAACAAAAGGTCTGTTAGTTCGGCAACAATTAATCTTTGTTAAGAAATAGCATTGTTTAATTGGTTTTAGACATTATATGTAGTCAATACTAGCTAGACTGAGTAAATAAATAATTTGCTTTTAATAAAAAATTTATGGAGAGTAGTCTATAAAGTTGTATTGCATATCTTGTAACATCCTCTGGAGCATTAAATGTCCCATTTAACAGTGTTTCATTGAAAGCAATGATAATAATCAAACTCGATCATCTCCCATTGACAAGTGTTGATATATAGTTCCACCAAGAAGTAAGGTGTGAAGGAAAGTTGCTAGCTAGAAATGTCAAAACAAATTTGCTCCAACACAGTTTGCCCTCCAGATAACTTCCACCTGCGCTAGTAACAATAATAATCAGGCACTAGCCTGTTATAAATTTATTCCCTATAGCCCCCTTTGATAACCGGTTAGGATAGTCTACCCGAGTTTACACCGGTGCAGGTGCAGGATGTCCTTGGTAAAGTCCTATTTTAGTTTGATAACACATTTTAATCTGGGTTAGATTTCCTGCAACCTAGAGCTTGTTCAGGATACTTTGTTAACACCACGAGGAGTAGATGGGATAGTGGATGTTAAAATGATCACAAATGCCCCCTCCCTTTGGTTTGAATGCCCAGTCACTCCCATCCTTTTTTAAATGTAAGCTTGGGATTACATATATTATTAGTCCAATATTACGGTGAAACTTACATATACAAACGAGTTAAATTAATCTATTCTTAGAAGATTTGTTCGAATAAATACAATAGTAACGAGGAATATAATATATATGTATATATAAATTAAATAATTATATTCTATATATTTATATCACATTAATGTCTAGAAACTACTCTACTCCTTCAAAAATCTCTTGACCACTTAATTTGAACGTCCACTTGCAAAAATAATCCTGATGTAATATAGTCATTTTGCATTCCTTGACCAAAAAAGAAGATTAAAGAAATAATTCATTACAAATGAGAATCATAAATACTTGACATTAATTTAAATTGTTTATATTACATCTGCACAGTACAATATTATATACGTTTGAGCACATCTGTGAAGAGAAAAAATGTAAATAACTCGTTATGTCTGAACATTACACTAGTGATGTCTTCTCTCATTTTCTTTCCGTGGTAACGAAGGGAACAGATCCATGAGAAAGCAATGCAGTAGAGCATGCCCGACCTTCTTGCTGGTGTAGTACATTTGTTGAGGATCACAACTTAAGTTTCACTATGCTTTGGCGAAATTGTGGATCCACGAGGTGGGGGGGATGGTAAATTTTGTCGATGTGCACATGTTTATTGATATTCTATTTTCAAATTATGAAATATGTATTCATAATTGTGCACATAGTGCGGTCTTAGTCTAAGAAACTTTAACATTTATATTTTTACCATGGATGCATTGCCCTCCACCTCACCTTTAAGAAAATTTGCTTTGAAACTTATTAAGACTGAGAATATAATGTTTGATGTAATAACTTTCAACATGTCCCGTAAATTACAAATTTTTTATTTAAAGCTTATTAAACACTTTCTATCATTCACGTGTCAGTGAAGGAAGTAAATAATTCAAATGACTTGTTTCCTCCTCTAAAAATGTTCCTGCACTAAAATTATTAGCCATCTGCTGTATTCTTATTTTCATTGTATTTCTTCACACATGAAACATAAGGTGGGATTGACACCTATGTAATCTGCCTAACCATATATTGGACAAGACTACTTTCAATCTTATGTATGTGTACTTATCTTAATGTCCAATTTGGTTGGAGTAATCAATACATATGTTAATATTTTTATATTATCTAAAAGGAGAGCATCTAATATTGCAATGCACACATTATTTACTATCCTTTAATTTTACTGGCCACTAGTCAAAACAACGGGAGGCTACTATCAAAAGTCAATGCAAGCCACATTTAAATTTGACATTTTTTAAACACATAATGAAAGGACATAAAATTTTGACATCTATATACGAAGGATAACTACACATGGGCAAATATATGAAGAAAGACTACATCCCTTAAATCCGATCTGTTCGACATAGGCACTTAAAATTTTCAAATTTTTAATCTCATTGGACTACACATGACACTTCAAATCAACACATCTGTATTGATGTACAGATTCATACTGTCCTACTTAGCTTCTGAAATATGGATGAGTATAAACAAAATCAGTAATAACAAAACAAAAGGCAAAAGTAAAATCTGAAAATATGCAGTAGTGTCAGGCGACAAAAAGAAAAATACGTTTTATTCTTACTAGCTGAAGACATGATGAGCTTCCTCCTCCTCAATCTTCATACACTTTGTACATGTAAATGGGATCAGAGGAATGAAATATAATTAGTGGGTTAGCAATGAAATAAATTATTAATTTTGCAAATGTAAATCCAACTATAACACTCGCATTAAGTTTTCTTACAAAATTAGTAATCTAGTAAACTCACGAAATTGTGGATTGCCTTATGTAAACAACACTATCAGAAATAAATGAGAAAGAAACCCAAGCAAATAGATCATCCAGCATGAAAAAAAGAGAGAAAAATCAATCTACACACATCTGACCGTCATATATAAACATATGTTATACAAGGGGTAAAAGGGATGGAAAGAATGGCCAATACCAATGAATAATTAGCTCGTTTGAGGCCACCGACGATGCAATGGATGTCGTCGAACTCACTGGTGAAGGTGCTTGCACAGAGGAAGGAAGGCAGACAACCTCGTCTCCACGGATGCTTAAAACCATTGCTTGCCTTCTTGTAGAGGAGCCCTGCTTTTAAGGTGGGATGTAGTGGCATACCTACAGCATCATCGCGTCTCGTCTCATCAAAGGACGTCTCGACATCGTCGCGTCTCGTTGGGGCAAGAATAGAACTGTAATTGTAGCTACGTAGTGAGGGCGGCCTGCAGCAGTCGACATCGCGTCCTCTCACCTGTAACACACAGTAACCCTAGTCGATGGGAGGCACCTATGAGAGGGAGCAGCCGATGGGCGGCACCCGTGAACCCTAGCCGCAGGGAGGATGCCCTGGGAGGCAGATGCGAAGGGGAAAGGCAGAGTTTTGAAATGACTCCATCTACCCCTCTTACCATCGGCCAACCTTACCCCGCTATCGTATTCGACCTCCCAACGCGAATTGGTTGTTCATGCGAACAACACCCAATCCCGATTATCGAGCGGGTTTTTTTAACCCCGTTATCAAAGGTCAATCGAGATGCGCCGCCGGAATATAGATGCTTATTCGCACCTTATCCCATTATCAAAGAGGGTCTTAGAGATCGACGATGAAAATTAGAAGTTGAACAATATCAATTTTGGCTATTAATACTACTTTTCACAGGGAGCAATTGCATATAAAAGAAAAGGACTATTAAACAAAACCATCGAAACACTGCAAACCATTCACATATTGTTATATGATAATATGTTGTTTGTTCAAAACATTTCGATGAATCAGGGACCAACCATGTCAAAAATTCTCAAAGCATTTAAGATCTATCCTAAGGACGTGGAAGCTATTTCATACTATTAATAAACTAAAACAGTGCCGACATATATAGATATTAACAGATAAAGGTTTCTTTAGTAGAATTGATATAAACTAGCTTAATTATATTGTGGTGAATCCTAGAAATAAATTAATTAAGAACAACTTACCGCATTCCCCTTTGGCCAACTACACCGGTGGATCGCCAATCAACAAAAGTAGGGAGTTGTCCCACCTCTTCCTTTTTTGTACTGCTGCCCTACGTGCACTTCTCTCATTTCTAGTGACAAGTAGTTTGCTTTCACGTTAAGCCATCGGTTGAGATACTTCTCTTGATACTCCAAATTTGTTAGATCAGCATGCAAACTCACTTAATCCAACAATATAGGAATGGTTATTACTAGGCTGATAATTGTGCTCATCAATGAATCGAAGGTTATTTTTTGAAGATCACAAATCTTCTCTCTTTCTCCCCATGATGACCCACAGGAGCGTAGTGATCGAAATCTAATTAACCACTCTTCGCATAGCCATCTCATCTCCTCCTCACTTCTTAATCTCTCCACTCCATTGTTATCATAATTGGTTATATTCAAGTCTGATGCAGACGAAATGCAAAATTAACCAGCTTAATAAAAGAGCTATTGTGATCATAACCCAATTAACATGAACCCATCTCACCTTTTCAAACACCTTTTTCAAAGTAAACTTGCTGCGGAGGAATGCAAAATTTGTGGCTAGACATATATATGGCTGATCTAGATATATAGGGTCTTATATATATAGAGAGAGAGATGATAAATGATAATGTGAAAAGTGTGACCATAATTTCTTATTCCTGTAAAACTCATTTTACATGGTTGTAGTTCCATATGAATGATATTTGGATCTTTTCAAACGAAGGAAACTTCAACTTCTCGTTTTCCTTTATATGGAACTTTCCTTTTTGTCCATCTAGTGCATGATTACATATGCTAGCAACCATGTTTTTTTAATTAGCAATTTCAACGAAAAGGAATAACATTGTTATTACATCATTATACAGTACGATTATAGTTAATTAGCAATTTTAATTAATGCTTTACCAAAAGAAAACTTTATTATCAACAAACTTCCGGCCCGCTGCCATTATTATATAGTAAAATATAAGTAATAGTCTTTCATTTTCCTTTAAATAGAATATTTTTTCATGATTGGTGGTAGGTAAAATGATCATGTAGATCATTTAATGCTTCATCTTCTCTAATGTTCTAGGAATTAAGAGGAATATATAGACAACCAATTAATATTGGCAAGTCTACTTAATTAAAACTACATTGTAGAGACTTGAGTAGGTACCAGGGTCTCCAAAAGTAAATAAATGTACTTAATTCAGTAAAATGCCGGATATATATTTTTTTATTATATATATGTTGGTTACAACGTCAAAAAAATTGAATAAGAATACAAGGGGTTTTTACATATGAACTTGAGAGGTTATATAGTAGTTGGTTTTTGTCTAAAATCTCAAGTGGTAGGCCAACAAGGGATATTCCTATTTCATAAATTTCACACCTCAATTAAAATAAGAAAATTTAATCTATTTGTCTCTAGCTTGTAATTGTACTTTGTTGCCCCGTCTCATCTACTCCAAAGGAGAATTACATTTTATTGAAGGAGTAGTCAATCGTTGAGGCAGATGGGAAGTTTTCATTATAATAACAACTGAAGAAGCATCAACAATTCCGAAATAAAACAGCTTAATTACGTGGTTCTTAAATCGTCATTTCATATATTTTCTAAGAGAAACATTATTTATTTATATCTTCGTAGTAACTTCCGAGTGTTTAACTCGAGTCAAGTGTGAGTCAAAAGTAAGATTTTTGTATATATATCTCTGTAAAATTTGATTTTGTCAAATATATCTTAGATTTAACGATCATAGTTAATATATTTCACGGAATATTCTCCTCCGTCGACTACAGTAAATTAAAAGAATATAATTGTGACATTTTTATCTAAATAAAAGATATTCATAGACGAGAGGTACTGATGTGAAACCAACCTTAGACCTATTTGCAAGCATTCAAGTTTGAGCAGCGGACTCACACTAGCGAGCTCACCCGTATGGCGCACACTAGTACCCGATGGCGACTAGGCGATGTTGGAGAGGGTCCGAGGCGGGACCTTTAGGCTCCAGTGGTTGGCTAGCTTGGGAAGAACCCCAAATGGGCCTAGGATGCCCAAATCATGGGCGGCCAACACACCAAGGGTGTGGATTAAGTGGATGCTCTCACAACCCGCCCGCGGTGGTCACTCAATTTGGTGGCAATTTAAATCGGACACTCTCATTCCGCCGACGGAGTAACTAAAGCAATACTAAACTAAGCAAGTCCATTACAGTAATGAGGGATGTTCAGGAGCTCACCTAGCCGGCGTGAAGACGCCGACTCCGGCCGGAGACGGGGGCGAGCGAGGAGGCGAGGGTATGCACCCGCACGCCGCGTCGATTGAAGCTTCAAACCTGCGAATTAATAATGACATGAACTACACCCCATGCAAGGGGGGATCTCGGGGTGGAGATTAAGTGAATTACAGCCAAAACTAGCTCCACGCAGGGAGGGGCCTTCAGCCGGCCAAGCGGGGTGGGGAATTATGCAAAGAGGACCGACTTTCCGAGCTCCGCCGGTTCTGCCTTTCTTCTGTATTTCTGGACAGGGGGTCGATGTTGACGCTGCCAAAAATTCCACCGAGCTCAGAACCTGATGAGACTTGCTCCAAAAGCTTGCTAACGGACCAAGGGTGATCTCTAAGTTTTTTCTGAGCCTGGTACAGTAGTTGCTGGCCGGGGTAGAGTCGGGAACCGGACTGATTGGTTCTGCCTCTGTCTGGTGCAGAACAATGTGGCTGGTTCCAGAGGGTGCCACAATCACTACCAAGCTCTGATTGAGGCGAGACCTGAACCGTTGGAACCGTGGTCGAGTCTTCTTTATGTCGGCACTGACGGCGAGGTCGGAAGATGTCGGAGAAGACCGGGACAATCAGATGAGTAGAGGGGTGTCGGTTCTAGCTCTTGTAAACTGACCTGACACACTTGGAGTAGAAAATTTGTAACTTGAGATGCGGATGTCCAAATGCAGCTCTGCTTCTTGAGGATGAAAGAGGACTTGAGAGGGAAGAATTTTTCTGAAGAACACTTGATCTGAATCCCAAAAGGTTCGCCGTGGCCGAGCTTCCACTCTCGCTCTGGCTCTCTGCCTGGGGTCTTCTGCGCAGTCGAGGGAGATCGGCTCCTACGGACAGCTCCGACCTCGGAAGCTGGCGAGACCACCTTTGTTGGAAAGCTAACTCGCATACGATTCCAGCAATATAGGCCTTGTAACCTGAATCTATGAGGGACGGTCGTGGCTGCCTCTGCAAGTCGCTGCAACTCTACTGCCTGAAACAGAGATAGAATGAGGAGATGTGCAAGGGGAGAGCAAGGGGGAGGGGGGGTGAACTTGGTTTGACCAAGGGGGAGGTGGGGGGCGAATTTGGGAGCTTGGGGGTGGGGGGAGATGAAAGGGCACAGCCCAAGGGGAGGGAAATTCGAATTTGGGCTTAGGGAAGAGCCCCTTCAACCTTGGGGAGAGGAAGGGGTGCTTAGGAAGTGGTGTTGGGTAGTTGGGGGTTGGGAGGTGGGGTGTGGATTGGAGGATGCCACCTTGGGTTGGGGGGGGGAGTTAAATGAGTGTATGGGGAAGGGGAGAGGTCTTAATGAGGGGTGAATGGGGAGGAGAGAGAAAATTCCGAAAATTGGGGTGGAGGGAGAGAGAGAGAGAGGGGCGGACCCCTTAGAGAGAGAGAGAGGGATAAAGAGAGAGAGAGAGAAGCTAGAGGGATTTGGAGTTTTTCTGGAATTCAATATTCATGCATTAGTTCTTACAAATGAGAGAGGGGTGGGACTATTTATAGACTCCACACTTTTCCTAAGACCAAACTGACCCTGACAAACTAACTAATGACCAAACAGTCTAAGGGAGGGGCGCCCCTGGGCCTAGCCCAATGAATTGGGCCCATTAACCTATCAAACCAACATAATGACTCAATACTTAGGAAAATGACTCAACAACCTAGGTACATGACTCAAATAAAGGAAAAATTACATGATATTGACTCAAATAAAATGTGAAGATTACATGACTAGACTCAGAAATACATGACTAACATAGTGGCGCTTGCCGACGAACAATCCGAGTCCGGAGAAAATGTGGAGGGGCAAGGGATGCCCTCATCATACCCCCGGGGTGGGGAAAACTCGACCCCGTCAAGTATGGGTCCACTAGGGAAGTAGTATATCGAACTGCGGCTCTGGGCGATCCACGATCTCCATACTCAACCCGCGACCAAAGTCGGGGAACGGCGCTTCAGCTCGACAAAGTGGCTCGGTCATACCCTCATGCTGGCGATGAGATCTTGCTTGCCTAGTATTGCCGCTGTGTACTCACGTCGGGCTCTCAGGCTATTTGTGGTGGCACTCCGAGGGTGTCTCTCACAAGGGTAGGTGTAAGCTCGAGGCACTCACTAGGATCCACCGTGGTGCCCTTAGAGGGTGCTGGTCCGCCACATGAGAAATGGGGAGAATCCCAAAACCCTTTTGAAAGTTCAACCCATAAGCCGGGTTGCCAAAGCCACTCGGAACTTGGCAAGGTCCAAGTCCTCGTGCCCTCAATTTGGAGGTGACCCTAAAGTAGAGCCACTCCAAAGCCATCATCACCAAGTTATCAACTTGGAACTCAAAGTGGTGCTTAGGAGTTTGTGCTCGCTTCTTGTGAATCCCACCGCTTGTTGCTTGATACTTGCTTGATTGCATATGCCATGCACTATGATGCAATGTGAGTTGACAATGTATGGTATGAAAAGGTGGTCCAGGACAACCACATATAGACCTATCATGCATTGATGTTATGAAGATTTTGAAGGATTTGGGAGGACCGGGGCATCCATAGGTGTCCCTCTTACAAGTTAGTGTGATGAATGTTGGAGGACCCGGACACCCATGTAGGCTCCTAGCATACATAAGACCAATGGTGAATTGGGGAGGACCGTTACACCAAAATAGGGACCACTCATGCTTCCTACTTGACATGTGGGTGATGTGAATGAATGGACCCGTCTTTCTAATCATGCCAAGTGGTGTGTGGTGCCAAGACTTATGCACTCCTATCCTAGAGGTGACTTCTATGTGCATGGGTATGGGGTGGCCCTTGAGCTTCCACTCGTATGGATCAAAGGGATCTAATAAGGGGAAAATCATGGAGTGGGGCAACTCATCAATCCTAAGGTGTGTGTTGCCGAAGGTCAAGGCTCCCATGGTGTAACCCGAGTCTAGGAAGGGAGGGGTTTGGTTCATCATGGGTGGTAAGGGTAGGGTAAGGTGGGTGGTGAATAAGGTAAGTGGGTCACATGGAGATCTAGGTTCCCATAGGAAAGGGTCGAAGGGATCATGGTAAGGGTCACCTAGATAGGGGTACTCCATTTCCTCAAGATCCTCGAATGGTGAGTCATCCTCCTCAATAAGTGGGCCAAGGTTGCTAATGGGTTGGCCGATCAAAGCACTTGAGATCTCAATGGTTGGGGAGTGAACTAGGATAGGTTCTTCCTCCATGGGAAGAAGGAGGATGATCTCACTAGTAACTTGGCCATTAGTGTAGATGGAAGTGATGGAGCCAATGGTGGGATATGCTAGGCTAATGGTGTTAGCTTCGGACGGCCTCATGGCTAGCATATTGGTCAAGTGAATTTGCCCATGTAGGTAGTTCACTAAGTCTCTCAAATCTTCCACACAATAGGAAGTTTGATAAGTGACATGTGGCTGAATGGGAATGATTTGGGATTGATATCCCATGGGTAGGTGGCATGGTTATGAACTAGGAATGGTGAGACCTTTCTTGAGCCATTGGAGTATGGACTTATCTATGGTGGGGTTGGGTGTCTCTAGAGGAGCTAGGCTAGAGGTGTGTGAGTTGTTTGGCCTTTGGATTTCCTCTATGTTGGGAGGTGGATCCGGATGGGCATCCTTCTCCACTTGGGTGGGTGTGTGGGTTGCAACTTCTATTGCTAATGGAGTAGGGGGATCTATGGTGGGTGGTTTGGTGATAGCTAGCGTATGACACACCCGGGGTGGTGAACAAGCATGGACTTGGGTTGGGATAGGAAGGGGAAGTAGAGGAGGCCTAGGTTGGAGAAAGATTGGTGTAGGAAGCGGGACGTGGGTTGGGTGAGAGATTTTGGGTTGATTTATTTTGGGAGATGTGTCCCTTTTTGGGGATGATGGTGGGTTTGTGGTGGTGGTCAAGGGGGCTTGTGGGGTACGGGCTTGGTGAGGGGTTTTGGGTTTGGGGGTGGTGGCCATTATGGGCCTCGGTGGATGGGTGGACACGGGGTCCAATTGGGTTTGTGGACATATGGTTGTGGTGGGAGTTTGTAGGTAGGGTGCTGGTGTGGTGGTTGGGGTAGGATAGGTGGGAAGTGATGTGGAATGGGGGATTAGGGTCATGGGTTGGCTAGGTGGGGATGAAGGAGTTGAAGTGCTCCTTAGGTCTTGGTGTTTTGAGTATGAGGGGGAAACATATCTAGCCCTAAGTTGCTCCTTCATGTCCCTCCATGTGGTGATGGGTGCTTCCCTTCTAAGTATTCTTAGCCCGACAATTTGCATCCAATAAGTTTGAGCTTGTTTGGTTAGTTGCATTTTGGCGACCCAAGCCATTTTATCCTCGGACATGGGATACCAAGTGAAGTATTGGTCTAATGCAGCTTCCCAATCTAAATATTCTCTAAGAGAGGTTCCATCAAAGGCGGGAAGTGGGTGGGGGACCAATCTATCAGCTACCCTTGGGGTGGGCTCATTGTCACCTAATCGGGTAAGTTGGCCTTTTATGCTATCTAGGCGATCAAAGGTATTGTTCATAGCTCCCATGAGGTATTCAACATGACTGTGGAGGTCATGTGTGTTGGTGATGGGTCTCTCTTGGGGTTTTGGACTCATGGAGAGGGACGATGGGCAAGGTTGGTATGAGGTGGCCATACTAGGGGACAAGAGTGATGCACTTGAAGACTCTAAATGCATAGACATGCCCTAGGACCAACTTGATAGAGACAAGTTGTGAACTTGCTCTAATACCACTTGATGTGAAACCAACCTTAGACCTATTTGCAAGCATTCAAGTTTGAGCAGCGGACTCACACTAGCGAGCTCACCCGTATGGCGCACACTAGTACCCGATGGCGACTAGGCGATGTTGGAGAGGGTCCGAGGCGGGACCTTTAGGCTCCAGTGGTTGGCTAGCTTGGGAAGAACCCCAAATGGGCCTAGGATGCCCAAATCATGGGCGGCCAACACACCAAGGGTGTGGATTAAGTGGATGCTCTCACAACTCGCCCGCGGTGGTCACTCAATTTGGTGGCAATTTAAATCGGACACTCTCATTCCGCCGACGGAGTAACTAAAGCAATACTAAGCTAAGCAAGTCCATTACAGCAATGAGGGATGTTCAGGAGCTCACCTAGCCGGCGTGAAGACGCCGACTCCGGCTAGAGACGGGGGCGAGCGGGGAGGCGAGGGTATGCACCCGCACGCCGCGTCGATTGAAGCTTCAAACCTGCGAATTAATAATGACATGAACTACACCCCATGCAAGGGGGGGGGGGGATCTCGGGGTGGGGATTACGTGAATTACAGCCAAAACTACCTCCACGTAGGGAGGGGCCTTCAGCCGGCCAAGCGGGGTGGGGAATTATGCAAAGAGGACCGACTTTCCGAGCTCCGCCGGTTCTACCTTTCTTCTGTATTTCTGGACAGGGGGTCGATGTTGACGCTGCCAAAAATTCCACCGAGCTCAGAACCTGATGAGACTTGCGCCAAAAACTTGCTAACGGACCAAGGATGATCTCTGAATTTTTGCTGAGCCTGGTACAGTAGTTGCTGGCCGGGGCAGAGTCTGGAACCGGACTGATTGGTTCTGCCTCTGTCTGGTGCAGAACAATGTGGCTGGTTGCAGAGGGTACCACGATCACTACCAAGCTCTGATTGAGGCGAGATCTGAACCGTTGGAACCGTGGTCGAGTCTTCTTTCTGTCGGCACTGACAGCGAGGTCGGCAGATGTCGGAGAAGACCGGGACAATCAGATGAGTAGAGGGGTGTCGGTTCTGGCTCCTGTAAACTGACCTGACACACTTGGAGTATAAAATTTGTAACTTGAGATGCGGATGTCCAAATGCAGGTCTGCTTCTTGAGGATGAAAGAGGACTTGAGAGGGAAGAATTTTGCTGAAGAACACTTGATCTGAATCCCAAAAGGTTCGCCGTGGCCGAGCTTCCACTCTCGCTCTGGCTCTCTGCCTGGGGTCTTCTGCGCAGTCAAGGGAGATCGGCTCCTACGGACAGCTCCAACCTCGGAAGCTGGCGAGACCACCTTTGTTGGAAATATAACTCGCAGATGATTCCAACAATGTAGGCCTTGTCACCTGAATCTGTGAGGGACGGTCGTGGCTGCCTCTGCAAGTCGCTGCAACTCTGCTGCCTGAAATAGAGATAGAATGAGGAGATGTGCAAGGGGAGAGCAAGGGGGAGGGGGGTGAACTTGGTTTGACCAAGGGGGAGGTGGGGGGCGAATTTGGGAGATTGGGGGTGGGGGGAGATGAAAGGGCACAGCCCAAGGGGAGGGAAATTCGAATTTGGGCTTAGGGAAGAGCCCCTTCAACCTTGGGGAGATGAAGGGGTGCTTAGGAAGTGGTGTTGGGTAGTTGGGGGTTGGGAGGTGGGGTGTGGATTGGAGGATGCCACCTTGGGTTGGGGGGGGGAGTTAAATGAGTGTATGGGGAAGGGGAGAGGTCTTAATGAGGGGTGAATGGGGAGGAGAGAGAAAATTCCAAAAATTGGGGTGGAGGGAGAGAGAGAGAGGGGGGGGGACCCCTTAGAGAGAGAGAGAGAGATATTGAGAGAGGAAGCTAGAGGGATTTGGAGTTTTTCTGGAATTCAATATTCATGCATTAGTTCTTACAAATGAGAGAGGGGTGGGACTATTTATAGACTCCACACTTTTCCTAAGACCAAACTGACCCTGACAAACTAACTAATGACCAAACAGTCTAAGGGAGGGGCGCCCCTGGGCCTAGCCCAATGAATTGGGCCCATTAACCTATCAAACCAACATAATGACTCAATACTTAGGAAAATGACTCAACAACCTAGGTACATGACTCAAATAAAGGGAAAATTACATGATATTGACTCAAAGAAAATGTTAAGATTACATGACTAGACTCAGAAATACATGACTAACATAGTGGCGCTTGCCGACGAACAATCCGAGTCCGGAGAAAATGTGGAGGGGCAAGGGATGCCCTCATCAGGTACATTTGACAAAATTAAATTTTACGAAGATATGAATGTAAAAATCCCTACAAAATAATGAGTAATATTTTGCTGCACGCCCCCACTTGGTGCCCACTCAACGCATCCAACGATTCACGCACGCAGCTAATCGGAAGCAGCAAACAAGCAAGCATGTACTCTACAGTAATTACGGCTTCCCCTCCTCAGAGCTCAGCCGGCATAGAAGTCGGCCAACTTTGCCTGCAACCTTGTAGCAGCCACCCTTGTTTTTTCTCCACTCTTCCCACGGGGCAACCGGTTGGATATTAGAGCTCAGCTACCCTTTTACACTTACAAGCTTCTTTTGATTGCAACCTCACTTTCACCCAGGTTCAGTAGGGTTCGTCGACTCGTTGATCCGTATTGGATAGAGATTCTTCTGATCCGGTATGATACGTCAGAGTCACAATTGACTCGGACGGACTCGGCCCTCTCTCTCCCTCTTCCCCTCCTCTCTCTCTCTCACACACGGTGACTCGACTCGACTCGGCCGATCCTGGGGGTGATCCACAACGTATCGAGTTTTCCCAGATAAGATACGACACGCCCGAGTCGGCCCGAGTCAGACCGAGTCGACGAACCATGAAAACCATCATTCATCATCTTTCTCCTTCTCATTATCTTTAATTAATTTCAAATTTAATCTATTTTATGGTGCCCACTTACTTTTTTATTGTATCTTTCTCTTACCGTCTGATTTGAAAATTAGATGGCGATAAAAGAAAGCTTAAACTTGTGCTCTGAATTCAAGAGTACCAAACTTAACCTGGTCTCTTCGGCCGTCTCATCTCATGATGGAATGGCGAAAGTGAGAGTGACAAAAAGAAAACATAAAAGAGTAGCACCGTACCCTTTTTTTTATTTATTACTCTTGTAATTTCTCTCTTACATTTACCATTCTCCAGCGGTGACTACTCTTCCTCTCTCACTTGAGGCACACGGTCTTTTTTCTTATTCCCACGTCATGTCAATCTTATATGGACTAATGGGAGGAAGATTTACAAAATTTGTTATAAATCTTGATTTGGAGCGAGTATTACCCAATTCTGACTCAACATAAAAGGGGAAAGAAAACTCTTTTGGTTGAAAATCTATTCGTTTTAGAAAAATATGATGTATTTTTGATGTACTAACTCTGTCACGACCGATCTCAAGCTCAGATGAGAAAGAAGGAGAGTCTACATTAGATTTACAGTTGGTAGTAAAAATTTATCATATCAATTACATGAATTCTGATCTAAATAAGAGGACGTGTCTCCTCGGAGTTGAAAATCCTTTCTATACTCATTAATAAACATCCAACCTAAGGTTGTCTTAGTGGACTGGGTCCATGGCTAGTGCTCTCCTAAGAGCTTCCCTAGGTTTTCTTAGCTAAAAAAAGATGAAGGGTCTGAATTGTCTACATACGAGGGGCCATAACGTAGGGATCTATTTCATTGTACGTAAAAACTGCTCAGCAGGACAACCTACTCAAAAGGATAAAGGATTTTTAAGGAAAATGTAAGCATAATCTACCATTTGGAAGATGGAAGATGATTTTCCTCTTAACATCTTTACTCTTCTTCTTTGTAAAATACTTCAGAAAGTCTTCTAGGCCCATAAAGGCATTTGACGCAGTACACAGAGCCTACTTGAAGTCAGAGAAATGGAAAACATTTACCGTTTCATTTGATCGATGTCAAAATTAAGATTTGGTATTTGTCAAACAATTGGAATTTTTTTTTTCTATTGGCCGACATTTTCAGGGGTACCAAATGAGTCTTCTCGATGAACTTTTCCCGAACACCTTTGCGTGCGAGATAATTGAAACAAACTTTCCTTACAATAGTTGTTATGCCCTTTTTAATTGCTCAAAGAAATTAGTTCTCCAACTTACGTTGCCGAGTACAACCTTGGTAGTTTAGTACTTCAGTGGCCTTTCAGTGTGCCGTAAAATATTAAACACGTTATATTATTGATTTCTTTATGCCTGAAATGCCGTAAATTATTGGGTTTCAAAACCAATTGACTTGTGCCACATTCTGTTTTATCCGTCGGCTTGATTCCAGATAACTGTTGAAAATCGCAGCGAGAATTTAAGAACGGAGACTTTTTAAAATCAGTGATTTCAAAACTAATATTTTATAGTGTTTTACGTCAAACCAAACAACTCTTTACCAGAAAGGAGCTTCCTTTGATGAATACGTATTTAACTACTAAGTTTCAGAGATTTGAGTTTTTTTTTGGTTGAAAATACTACCGGACTAACCTTGTATACAACTCTCCGTATAAATTCCGTTTACACCTGACCTGTGTGGAGTTTGAACCATTGTTTTAAAACCAAAGCCGACCCGATCGATCCCACCGGTTAACCCACAATCTGATCTCAAAATCAGATTAAAACTCTATCTAGACTGATCGAGACCTAAAACACGATCAAACCCGATTAACCCAACTCAACTCAATTAACCCAGCCCAATCTAACAAAATCAATATGATCCAACCAAATTCGAGACATTTTACATTTTCTAAACTTTTATCATTAAATTAAAATTTAATTTAACATGTAAATAAATATAAAAGATGATGAATACACTTAAAATTATATCACCTATGATCTTAGCATTTAATGATATTAATACAAGTTCTGGTAAACAGAGAAAATCTAATAGTCTAAGACTAAACTTAGTGAACCCCGTCGTGAGGCCGTCTCATGGGACAATCTACAAGAGAAAGAAAATTATAGAGTGCAAAAAAATAAATATCTTTTATATTTTAAGTTACTACTTACGATATATTAAAGTTTTATAAATACATAATATTGATGTGAGAAATTATAATCTTACGGGACGCGAGTCAATCCGAACGGTTAAACTATTGACCTGTGACCCCTAACTTATCTGAGTCAAAGTCCGAGTCTAGTTTTAATACATGGGTTTGAACCTTTGTCACTTAGACGTACAAAGAGAGACTTTACCACCTAAGCCACTCCTCGAGTACAATGGAGAGCACACCCACACCACTGAAATCTTAAATAAATTTTACATTCAACTACTGATTTATAAAAACCAGGGCATACCTGATATCCAGGTACTTACATGGGCACCTCATTTTGGTCCTAAAATGAAAACCAACAACAAATACAAGCATGTCCAACAATCATGGCAGCATCTAGGAGCCTTTCGACATGCATTGCAATCTGCCAAGCAGCTTTGGTCCAAGTGTTGTTATATCACCTGTTAAAAGAAATATTAGGAGTATCCTTCTTTCCTCACTTTTAAGTAGCAATAACCCAAAAAGTGATTCAGTCGGCACCTACCTGCACCAAGAGTTAAGACAACAGTCTCCTGATTACCCTTCGAGGAGATGTTAACTGTCAACTTTTCCAGTACATCACCCTAACCAAAGAAAAAAAAAGTTGCTTAGACGAGCATCTAGAGGAGGAATCCAAATTTATGGACAGATTGCATTTTTCTTCTTTTCTGATGAAAAGAACCCAGCCATTGCCAAGTAAGCCCCAGGCATTCAAGAGCTACTAGCATTTTCTACTCCCCCACGTAAGGCTCCTAGTGTTGTCAGACCAGGAGACTTTGCTTTCCTTGGGCAGGGTCTGAGGCCAACCAGCCTAGAGGAGCAGGCTTATATGATGATATGGAACGCGACTGAACAAACTTATGATGAGATAATTGTTATGATTCAAGGTATGGTGATCAAAGGCTATCTGATATTAACATGGCCACACGTATGTATGCTAGTACAAGGATCAAGTACACATTAAACTGAATAATACAAAATCCACATAGCATTTACTTGGATGAAATATCTAGGTGAAAGTCTCAGAGAAAAGCCAAAAATTCACTCGTGCGGCGTGCCTATAGTCAAAAGGCATATTCTCAATGGTTAAAGGCATGAGAGGTGAGTGAGTCGACCAACATCTCACCTCTGCCTCAATGCATAGGCAAGTGACCAACAAGACATTTGACGAAATGTCTAGGTCACCATGAGAGAAAAAATTCCAGTAAGAGAAAATCCAAGAAACATCAATGGACAATGACATGTACTATTGCATATCCATCTTAAGGGATGGACCCAGAGAACATGGAGTAAGAAAAAGCAGTAGCATGTAAGAGGAGGGTATTCAGACAATCATAGAAAGAGATATTAGCCACTGAAGAATCATTTCATTGAATAAGAGAAAGCAACAGAAAAAGGCATCAGACATCAATAAAACACGCACTGGCCAATGCCTTATCCATGAAACATGTAGTAATGAAGGACAACAATAGGTGAGAAGCAACAGTAACAATAGAAGGCTAAAATTCACAGGACATTAGAGTAACAATGCGCAAGGATGTTATTCAATATGAAGTGAAATGTGATGCAGCTGGTGCACCAATCAAGTGCTTGGAAGCTGTGATCGATGCAAAGATGGGAAACAAGGCAAAGAGAAACTCCAGAAAAAAAAATAGGCCACCTTTTGGTAAAACAGACATGACTTTGAAAATGATTCCACATATGACCAAATCCAGAAATGTTGCACAAAGCTAGGTGACGTAGTTTATTCCCAGTCATAAAGTATCACCTTGAAGGTCAGACTCCTGTTTTCCCATGTTTTGGCTTTTACTAATTTAGTGAACTTGTAATAAAGAATTTTCAGAACTTAGAATAGGAATTGGAATTTGTTTTAGTCCAGGAGAAGTCATGGAATATTGTTCCCGATGAAACAAGTAGAATGTTTAACTAGAGAATCTCACCTATTCTTAGTAACTTTTCATTTATATTAGCTCTATATAAGAACATCTGCAGTTGTAAGTTCAACCATCCAGAAGGGTGAATTTGAATTTGCTTATCTATTGAGAACAAGGTTCTCTTGGTCTTGCCTAGGGCTTTGAGGGCTCTCCCGACGTCTCTCTCTTCACCCATCTCTTGCTCTTGTCCTTTCTCCCTCTCTCCTTTCTCCTCTATTTCATAATAAAAAACACTTATGTAATAAAAGAAAGGGTTTCCCTAGATTTCAATTCTATATTAGAGGTAATTCCCCATATCTAACATACTTGCATTTTAGTCCTCCAAAATTTAACACCCTTTCATAGTCAGTCCTCCTGGACAACAGTCATTTATGAGATAAGAATACTCACAAGGTATTCTTAGAACCAATGTCAAAATAGACAGACATTTGTAAAATGACCCTATTGCCCTTAAGCGAGCTAGAGATAGAAAGTGAGGGTGGAGAGAAGGAGACAAGGGATTCCCCTCTCTGATTCCAGCAAGCAACACACCCCCAGTTTAGGGCAACCAAGAAATGCAAAGAGAGAGAGAGAGAGAGGAGGGCCCGTCAGTCCCCACACCAATGCTCCTCGACAGGGGGGAGTGATGCGGAGCGATTTTCATAGATGGTCAAGATTTACCCAAGCTTATGGATAGATTTCGCGACGACGACACAGTGGCAGACAATTAGTGATCCCATAGTCATTTTTCATTTTTATTATGTATTTTGACATTCATCTAGAGTCTTTTCTATTTTTCTACATTTTTAGTGCAGTTTTTGGACTATTTCTTTGAGTCCAATGGCAACAAATGTAATTTTTATTTTCTGGAGATTTTTGGATGCGATTTTGCATAATTTCTTAGGTGTAAGGGTATTTTGGTCCTAGGGTGTCTATTAAGGTTGAAGAATCTATATAAGTGGTGTAAACCTCTTTTTCAATTTAATCATAGTTGTCAAGGTGACAAGGCGACCCACGGCGTTCACGGGGTCCCTAAGCGCTTAGGCGACAAGGCGTCCGCTTAGGCGTCGCCTAGACGACACTTCGGCCGCTAATTAAAAAATAAAAAATATATATCCTCCAATATATAAATCAAGAATAAAAAATATGAAATATATAAAAAAAATAAATTACATGAAAAACTTATTGTAATTAAATTATGTGACAATTATAGAAAACTAAGTTGTATAAAAAAATTACAAAAAAATGCAAAAGATTCAAAAGTAAATGTAAAAAGTTCAGAAAATTATAAAAGAATATAATAACATCAAGAAAACTATAAAAAAGAAAGAGTTAAATGTACATAACCAGGTCGGATTCGGTTCGGACAGGTCAAGGTTGGCCCCGCCTTGGCGCCTAGCCCGCCTAGGCGACCGCCTAGGTCGCCTTTTCCAGTGTGAATAAGGCGCTGCAGCGCCTTGCCCTTTCAAGAGCGCGTGGGCGCCTAGGCGACGCCTAGGCGCCCGCCTTGACAACTATGAATTTAATGAAGAATTTTGAGTGCGATTTCTCAATATTTTTTCTATCTCTGATATAGAGATGAGAGAGCCTTGAGAGGAGACAACCCATGGTGGTCCTTGTGAGAGGGAGGGCAAGAGGCATACACCCCCCACCCCTATCCCAAACCCTAGCCCATGTTCCACATCAGGGAGCCTCCACCACTGTTAACCCCTACCCTCGTCTCATCTCCACCTTTACCGCATCGCGACGTAGGAGGGCCCATCAAACTCTACCTCTTCCTACATTCCAAGGGAGGAGGGCCCAACAGCACTTGCCCCAGTGCTGCTTCAATTGGGAAAGCTTCTGCCAGCCTAAGGCCTGTCGTTGCACAACATCTACCACTGTGTGCAATGCCTGGCATGGGTTAGCTAGCCAACCTAAAAGCTTCTCCTTTGGTAGTTAATAGAGGCATGTGTTTTATGAAAGGCGAAGCATGGCCAATGGTGGAAAAAGAGCCAGAGTGGCCCACTGTTTAGATCCCAAGCGAAAATCGAAGACCGTGGATCCCAAGTGAGGATCGATGACCACATGATGATACCGTGCCTCTCTTTTTAGTTGTTTTGAGTGGAGTGACGGCATAATGCTAGTTCCTTTTCCCCTTATGACTGTGGATTCCTTCAGAGTAGAAATCAGGGATGCTTGCCCAAATATAACCATAGGGGTCAGGTCAAGACACCAGGCAGCCCCCTTATGACCATGGAGACTAGAGTCCGGTCTCGGGCTTACTAACCTTAGGACAGTGAGTAGAGTCTTGCTTGTGTGCACATGTGATCGCGTCTAGGACACCACAGTTTTGTGGACCATGTGACCCAACTGGTCCTACACTCACCTGCCTTTCAGGATGGCTGCCGTCCCATGAGGGTTGACAGGTTGAGGCCTGGTTGAGTTGACCTGACGGCAACTCCAACAAGAGGACCGTACAACCGTGACTAGTGTGTATGTAACCCTATCGCTTCTGGAAATTTTAGACTGGATCGATATGATAGTAAAGAAAGATAAACCGACCACAAATGATGGTCTGCATGTATCAACACTGGTGTGAGACCTACCAACTAGCTGTTGAGAAACAGCCCACTCGGGTGAACTAGTGAGAACACCCCAATCAGGGTGGACTAGTAGTGGTCGGATAGAACCTAGAACCCAATGAAATGCTAGTGCAGGTTAACTGGCTTAGTAACGCAATTCTAATTTTCTCTTTTGCCCCTGTTTTTATCCGATGTCCTTATATAAACATGTTTAAGTATTTGAATTGTTTTACGAGAAGTGTCAGAAGGTTGAGAGAAGTCTCAAATCTTAAAGTGAGTGTTCTAATGATTTATTATACACTATTTTCCACCAACTGGTACTACAGTTTTTAGGTTGAAAATGTCATCGCCGAGTGTTGTGCATTTAATGGCATGTGTTTCCATTTGAGTGATTTAAAAATAATAGCTTTACTTCTTGCATCATAGTATTGTACCTTGTGTTGTTCTACTGACTTGACTCAGGAAGCACCTTAGATGACCTCTACTTGAGTTTCGTGACTCACTGCCATCTTCTGACTGATTCTGTTTCCCTTTGGCTGCCAGGGTCGTGGGACCCTAGTAGAGGGGTGACAGTTGAGCTAGCAGCCTAGCAGGCAAGTGTTGTCAGACAGTTGGAGTCAAACGCCCTGATAATGGTATTGTAGTTTTACTTTTGCAGCTGTGTTTTTCTTTTTGGGATATGTATTTAAGCATGTACCTTGGTTATGTCCTGGTACTCAAAGAAAAAAGGATCATGTAAAGTTGTTTAAAATTTTAGTGGATTATCCTCAGCTTCAATTGTATATTTTCCTGGTGTGCGCTTCCTTGCCCATCTCTTTTGTCTATTGCACTAACTCTTATAGGTCCGCAAGGTTGCTGGCATCGTGGTTGGAGGTGTCAAAGTGGTAAGGTAGCCTCAAGGAGAAGGTTGTTGTGATGCACTCCTCCAAACCTGCATGGATGCCACATTGGCCACACCCTCTCCCTTGCCTCAAAAAGGCCAAGCTCATAAAGCGATGCCTAGAGGCCCTCAACCAAGCCAATGCTGCCAACCAATTGTTCCCCAACTGCACCCCGTGCACCTCCACTGACCGAGGAGTAGTGGTAATGTAGATCAATGGCTTCCTGGGATTTAGGGGAGGAAGAAACCAGAAGGGAGAGAGAATGTAGGTTCTTGGGGTTACTTATCTAGCAATATAACAGTCATTTGTAGCACCAGTTATCCATAACCTATAACGAACCATGGTTAAGTTACTTAAATCTAACAGAAGTGGGTAATAGAGATTAATAAATAAGCAGTCTTATTTTACAGGGTTGTTTAACATGGAAAATTTTAAGAAGTTCATTTGTGAAACATAAATACACATTTGTTAGCTATTTAAATAACATGTGTATTATTAATTCCGCGAATTTGGTTTATCAAACAATTTTGAGTTCGGATACTAGACATTTTTCCACCGACCGTAGTCGGTGTTTATTTGCATTGACATAAAGTCCGAATACCCTTGATTAACTGTCAAAAATACCTTTTTGACCTCTACATATCCATTGTGATATTGTGGGTTTTGCCTAATGGATGTGATCTTGATGATCACCCATTAGAAATACATACTCTTGCAAGAAACTTTAAGGCTTTCATTTCTTAAATATCTGTCATTTGGATTACAATCAGGTTTTTGAGACCTTTACACTTGATCCCGATTATGTAATCGGATGTTCAAGTTTACATCCGGTCACATTCCGAACGTTGGATGAGTTTCTGCCTATGCTTAGATCTCTATATTTGCTTTGTCGACGGCCAGACCATTGAATTGGCTTCGATATTCGATCAGACTGTTGAATTTGCTTTTGGCCACGAGCGGATCGTTGAATTTGTTTTTTGTCCTCAATCAGACGGCTCAATTTGCCCTTGGCCACGATCATACCATTGAATTTGCTCCTGGTTAAGAATTGACTGTTAGATTTGAATTTCATTGAGATCGAACCCTTTTTGAAAATTTCTTTAATATATGACCCTTCCTGGATATCTTTGTAGTTTTTGACCATTCATGGATATTTCCATAATTTCTGACCATTCTTGGGTATTTCCATAATTTCTTACCCTTCTTGGTTATTTCCGTAGTTTCTAACCCTTTCTAGATATTTCCAATTTTCTGATTCTCCTGGATTCATGTGTCATTTCTTGACTTCCTAGTGGCATCTCTGTCATTTCTTGACTTCTTCTTGGGGTGTTTTAGTCATTTCTTGACTTTCCTGAACTTATCTGTCATTTCTTGACTTCTCAAGACATTTCTATAATTTGCTAGTTCCCCTAGACTTATCTGTCATTTGTTGACTTTTAAGGGTATATCTCCAATTTTTTGATTTCCCTGGACATCTATGTCATTTCTTGACAATCCGGGGTGCTTCTGTCATTTCTTGACTTTTCAAGACATTTATGTTACTTCTTGACATTTCTTGGCATTTATATCATTTGTTGACTTTCCAAAACATTTCTGTAATTTTATGTCTTACCTGGACGCTTCTGTCACTTCTTGACTTTCCAGGGCATTTCTGTCAGTGCTTGACATTTCTGGACATTGCTATCATTTCCTGACTCTCCAAGCTATTTGCAATTTTCTAGATTTCCTAGACATTAATGTCATTTCTTGACTCCAAGGTATATTCGCAATTCTCTAAATTCTTTGGACTTCCCTATCATTTTTTGATTTTCCAGAGTTTATTTGCAATTTCATGCTCTTTATGGGTTTTTCGAGTACGATAGGTCTTGGCCATAGAAAGATAGATGGATTTGGATGGTGAGCCTTAAGCCGAACTTAAGAGAGGGCACACTGCTTCAACGAAGTGGCATGATCTCGCTCCACCAAGTCGTGCAGAAGGCATGAAACTAGGCAAGGATATTTTGGTAATTTTTGGACTGGACACGAGTTTTGTGCAATTTTCAAGCTGAATAGGGGTTGTTATGCAATTTTTGAAAAGTTTAGGTTTTGTTTGTAATTTCTAGACAGGCAAGGGTATTTTGGAAATTTCTAGATTGAGGAGGGTGTTTTAATAATTTTTGGATAGACCATGGGCATTTTGATAATTTTTTAACTAAATTTGGGCATTTAGGTAATTTTTAGACTATACGGAGGCATTTTGGTAATTTCTGGACAGACCACGGGCGTTTTGATAATTTCTGAACTCTAGGGACATTTGGTAATTTCTAAAAAGTTCAGGGATACTTATGTAATTTTCGACAAGCCAGGGGTATTTTGATAATTTTTGGACTGAACAATTTTTTTCCGTAACAGACCAAGAATATTTTTGTAATATCTGGACTGAACTTTCTTGACTGTCCTGAGTGTTTCTGTAATTTCTTGACTTTTCAAGACATTTTGTTACTTATTGACATTTCTTGCCATTTATGTCATTTGTTGACTTCCTAAGGAATCTCTCAAGGATATATTGATTTGATTAAGGATATATACGACGGTGCTATTACTAGTGTTCGAACTATTGCTGGAGAGATTGGTGAATTTCTAGTTTCTATAGATTTGCATCAAGGTTCTGCACTAAGTTCGTATCTCTTTGCCTTAGTTATGGATGAAGTAACAAAATAATTACATGAGGATATCTCTTGGTGTATGTTATTTGCAGATGATATTGTCTTAATTGATGAGAGTATTGATACTTTAAATGATAAGTTAGAGCGTTGGAGACTTGCTTTGGAGTCTAAAGATTTTAAAATTAGTAGGAGCAAGTCAGAGTTTATGCATTGCAATTTTAGTAATAGGAGTGTGGTACAGGAAGACATGGTTCTAATTGATGGACATAACATTCCGAATAGTAGTAGCTTTCGATACTTAGGGTCTATCATACAAGAGAATGAGGAGATTTATGATGACGTTACACATAGGATTAAGGCAGACTGGTTAAGATGGAGAAGCGCATCAGGAGTCCTCTGTGATCGTCGTATGCCTGTGAAACTAAAAAGGAGATTTTATAGAACGGCTGTGAGACCTGCTTTGTTATATGGTACCGAGTGTTGGGTAGTACAAAAGGAACGCATTCACAAAATGTGTGTAGCAGAGATGAGGATATTGAGATGGATGTGTGGCAAGACTAAGAAAGACAAGATTAGGAATGAGCGCATCCGTAAAGATTTAGGGATAGTCCCAATTGATAGTAAAATGAGAGAAAATAGACTCAGGTGGTTTGATCATGTGCTTCGTCGCCCTAACTCAGCACCGGTTAAAAGATGTGATCGAATCTTAGTAGATACTAGTAAAAGAGCTCGGGGAAGGCCTAAAATGAGATGGTGCGATGTTATTAGGAAGGACATTAGTTTCTTGCGTTTAAATATGAATATAGCACTTGATAGAAATCTTTGGCGAAACAGGATTCATATAGCCGACCTCAAATAATTGGGATAAGGCTCTGATGATGATGATGATGATGATGATGATGATGATGATGCTGACTTCTTAAGGTATTTCTATAATTTTTGACTTACCAGGACGTTTCTGTCATTTCTTGACTTTCCAAAACATTTTTGTCATTTCTTGAGATTTCTAGGTATTACTATCATTCCTTGACTCTTTCGGGTATATTTGCAATTTTCTGAAATTTCTGGACATTACTATCATTTCTTGACTCTCTAGGGTATATTCGCAATTCTCTAGATTCCCTGGACTTCCCTGTCATTTCTTGACTTTTCAGGATTTATTTGTAATTTCATCCCCATTCTAGGCTTCCGTGGTACGATAGTTCTTGGCTATAGAAAGGCACATGAATTTGGATGGTGAGCTTTAAGTCGAACTTAAGAGAGCGCACACTGCTTCAGAAAAGTGGCATGATCCCACTCCACCAAGTCATGCAAAAGACATGAACTTGGACAAGGGTATTTTAGTATTTTTTGTGTTGGACAGAAGTTTTGTGCAATTTCCAAGCTGAATAGGGCATTTTTTGATAAGTTTAAGTTTTGTTTGCAATTTTTGGACAAGCCAGGATATTTTGGTAATTTCTGAATTGAAGGGTGTTTTGGTAATTTCATAACAAACCAGGGGCATTTTGGTACCATTTTGGTAACTTTTGAACTCCAAAGATATTTTGATAATTTCTGGAATGTTCAAGATACTTGCATAATTTTGGATAGGCCAAGAGTATTTTGGTCATTTCTGGACTGAACAGTCTTTTTTTGTAATTTTGGGCAGAGCAGGGATAATTTTGTAATATCTAGACTGACTAGGGGTTTTTATGTAATCTCTTATTATTTCAGAAAATTACAACATTTTTCCCCAAGGGAATTACCCAAGAAATCACAACGGACATAACCGTAAGGGCATCTATGCAAACCCAAGGGCATATATGCAATACGTATTTTTGGGGCTTACCCGGGCCGAGTAGACTCCCTTGGGAGCTTACCCGGACCGGGTGAGCACCTGTGGGTGTGGACCCCAATCCGGACAGGCAGTGGAGGCCCATCCAGACCAAATAAGCCTCCACGGGTGAGCCCCCCAGTCCAAACCGGCCGCGGAGGCTTATCCGGATTGGATAGGCCTCCCGCGGGAGGCCATCCGGGCCTGGACAAGCCCCGGCGAGACTGTTCGGTCTGGGTGGGCTCCTACGGGAGCCTATCTGGACTAGGAAGGGTCCCGCAAGAGGTTACCTGGGCCGCACTTATGAAGGTGGATCCCCCATTTTTGTTTTCTTTCATTTTTTTTTTTGGCTCTAACAAAGCCTATCGGGACCGGGTAGGCTCCCGCGCGAGCTTACCTGGGCCGGGTGGCCCTTATGAGGGTGGATCCCCCCATTTTTGTTTTCTTTCAATTTTTTTGGCTCCAACAAAGCCTATCTGGACCGGGTAGGCTCCCGCGTGAGCTTACCTGGACCGGGTAGCCCTTATGCGGGTCGATCCCCCCATTTTTGTTTTCTTTCAAAACTTTTTGGCTCCAATAGGGGCTTAATATCAAATAAGGCAAGATACAGGGACTTATTTCAAATGTAGTGATTTTTAGGTAAAATCTCAAAAACCTAAAAGAAAGCATTAATAAGTGATAAAAAAAATAGAACAACAGATTAAAGCAGAATATAACCAAAAAGGGTTGGACAATTGTAGTTGGGAGGGGGAGCTGTGTGTAATATATATATATATATATATATGAGGCAGGATCCATTGCCACCGGTGGCAATGGATCCTGCTGTCACCAAATCCCAGCCATTTAATGTAGCCCATCCAACGGTGCAAAAGAGGAAGGTGAGATTCCCAGCCATTTAGTGTAGCCCATCCAACTGTCCAAAAGAGGAAGGTGAGAAGGCTGCGAGTAGCTCTCGTACGCGTCTTTCTCGCGAGAAGAATTGTTGAAGTTTTTTTGCTCGAGGCAAGATCCATTACCACATTTACCCCTCCCTTTTGAATTTTTAATCTCTCTCTCTCTCTCACGTCTCTCACGTCACTCTTCATCTCTCTCACACACATGTTAACTTATTAAATTATTTCTTAACATTTAAATTGTAATTAGTATTAATATTGATATTTGTATCAAAAAAATATTATTTGGATGGTATATTGCGTTTATAGAATCTATTAAAAATATTTAAGAAATTTTCAACATTTAAATCAATGGTAATTAGTAATACTAATGATGTTTTCATGAAATTTTTTATTATTTTAATGGTATATTTATTGTTGACGATATATTTTAATGCTATATTTTTATTATTTTAAAAAATTATTATTTATCAAATCTTATGAAATTTTATAGCATTAATAATAATATTACTATATATTCTGACACATGAAAAAAAAATTATACCTTGAACAAACTTACTGTTCCCCCTCCCTGTTCTAAAAAAAACTTACCTATTAAAAATAATTCACATAGCTGCAACATAGCTGCAGCATAAAGTGCAGCTATGTTAACATAGCTGCACATGCAGCTATGTTTGCAGCTATGTTAAACATAGCTGCACTATTAAAAATAATTCACATAGCTGCAACATAGCTGCAGCATAAAGTGCAGCTATGTTAACATTTAACATAGCTGCACATGCAGCTATGTTTGCAGCTATGTTAAAACATAGCTGCACATTGCAGCTATGTTTAACATAGCTGCAACGTGCAGCGATAATATAGCTGCAAATGCAGCTATGTTAAAAAATTCAAAAGGGGGAGAGAGAGAGAGAGATTAAACAATTCAAAAGGGAGGGGTAAATATGGTAATGGATCCTGCCTCGAGCAAAAGAACTTCAACAGTTCTTCTCGCGAGAAAGACGCGAACAAGAGTTACTCGCAGCATTCTCACCTTCCTCTTTTGCACAGTTGGATGGGCTAACATTAAATGGCAGGATCTCACCTTCCTCTTTTGCACCATTGGATGGGCTACATTAAATGGCTGGGATTTGGTGGCAGCAGGATCCATTGCCACCGATGGCAATGGATCCTGCCTCTCTCTCTCTCTCTCTCTCTCTCGAGAGAGAGAGAGAGAGAGAGAGAGAGAGAAAGAGATAAAGAGAGAGAGGGGGGGGGGAGGATGAGGCGAGGCATTTTTGGCTCCCCAAATGGTGCATGGCAAATGCCTCTCATAATATAGGGCATACATCCACATTCCAAATCATATCTCAGTGCTGCCCAATCCATATGACAATGAGAATAATTACATTTCCATGAAAAAAAGAAGCTGTTAGCTGCAACCGTGAGGAAAGAAAGAAACAAAGTGCCATGAAGCAAATGATGACCAGCTTGTCCCTATGAAGGGAGTCATTTCTAAGTAAATCATAGAGAGGCTCATTCAGAATGACTTTGATGGCTTGGGAAAGAGCATACCAATCCAGAGATATATTCTGATGATGGACCATTAATCCGTGTTGCCAGGTCTCTTCCACTAATATCCAGTATGTTTGTCTCTCTGGCAGCATAAATCTGACAGCAACAAGAATGTATCAGAGCAAACGACTCAACACTCTTGGTCAGTTTGGTTACTCTCTACATGCATATGCAACGTAGTTCAAAACTTATTCTACTATTCTACATGTTGTTAAGTAGATATCAAGACAATAAAATGAGCTGAATCACCTCCGTGACAATTACATGATTAGCATCACTGAATGCAGCAGCAAATTCTTCCATCATTGCTGCTAAGCGACTATGAAAATCAACAAAGGTTTAAAATAAGAAAGCATAGAGAACTGTATCAGCATGCTAATCACCATATCGCTCAATCAAAATGCAAATTTTCTTTAGAAGTCAACAAACAGTAAAACCTGAAAGTATGTGGTTGAAAGACAACAATTATTTTCTGACATGGAAACCTTTCTCGTGCAGCTTGAAGGGCTGCACGGACCTCCGTCGGATGATGTGCATAGTCATCATATATGTAGCATTGTTGTACCTTACCGACCATCTCAAACCGTCTAGAAATACCTTCAAAATTATCCAGGTGGTACTTCACACAATGGATTGTGTCATGCAATTGGCTATTGCCTGTGTCTAATACTGATATTGTGGCAATCACCTGCACCAAAAATAAGAAAATGAATCAAATTGCAAGCATTATGTGTGGAGTAATACAAATTTTTTTAAGGTTAACTTGATGATAATGAAATGCCCCCAACAAACTAAACAGTACATCCATTATGAAATAAACAAAATCAGATTAAAATTGTTGTACCATAGAATAGTTGCAGGATCGTGGTATAAATAATAGCATTATTGAAACATTGGAATGCTTCTCAAAATTAAGTTTGCATGCCAAACTTCACACCTTAAAAAGAATTTTCAGAATTTTGTTAATTTTGAGGGACTAATATGTGTCAAACTCCCCTCTACTATAACAAAGCATGTTGTAAAACCTTAAAAATACCATAATTTACATGCTTATGATCATTCAAAAAAAGAGGGGTTAAGAAGAAAAGAGTGAAAGTTTCCTTTTGCAGCCAAATGGCTGGCTCCTTGCATTGACCAAGCTGCCGCCTAGAATACCTGATATGGGACTACAACAAAGTGGAGAACAGCACAATATGGAATGCAACAAGCAAGGAGCAGATTTCCATGGTTGTTATAGAAGATACTACCCCCACCTCTGGTTTTCCTCCAAGAAGCACCATCAGAATTTAATACTTCTCTCTCTGTTGGTGGAAATCAACAAGAAACCAATAGATATAACAGCCAAGGTGAAGATGATGAGGTGTAAACTTTCCTACGCTGGACAATGACCTGAGGAGGCAGTTGATACACCATGTTGAAGCGGCAAGAGAAAATGCATGGCTCTCAAATTTGATCTCACTGCAAGACTTCTGCAGCTCCTGGGATAAAAGCATTGTACTATGTCTTGGGAAATCCACACAATATTGACAAGGACCACTTGGAGACCATGATCTGCGGCAATCTATGATGCCATAAAAATTGGTAAAGGTGCTGAGCAAAGCCGCATGAGGATTTAAGAGAAACAAAGCTCTATTTCCTTGAAGGAAGAGGCATGGCACACTCTTTCTTTCAGGGAGCCGGCAACAACCAAGGTTTTTCTGTTTCAGACAGGAACTGGGTGAACCAAGTCGGAACAGGTCATGGCAGATCTGTTTTCCCAGTTCTTCAGCCAGGTAGGCTACAATATTACTTTTTTAATTAAACAAGGAGAAAAAGCCAACTGAAAACCGGTAAGAACCGGCTCGAAACCAATCAAACCCAGATGGTTACTGTTGGAAGCAGCTGGTTTTGACCACTTTTAAGCACACTGGTCCCAACTATGTCCCTCTTAAGACAGTCTGCTCATGCCTCATGGGCTGTTTTGGCCAGCCCATAAGCAGACCCTCCCCAACCCCACCTCTCTTTGCCATGCCAGACGCCAGTGGATGTTAGTGCTGCCGCCGCCTCATCTCGCCATAATTTACTGTTCAAGTCCATTTATATGAAAAAAAACATGAGAAAAATAAAAGGAAGTGAAGAGCTCCATCCTCTTAAAGAAAGGATAAGGGAGAAAAGGAGAAAGAAAAGACGATTCCATGTCATCCACTTAGAGAGTTGCAAACTTGCGCTTGGATGTAGCCCATATTTTTTTTAGATTTGAAGGTATAATTACTTTAATCTTTAATTGACTCCGTATAACATCATTAGCATCATACTAGAATCAATTTCATTGCATTGGGTCGAATTTTGAAAATTTCCAATTTTAACCCTAATTAAAATTTAAAAATTGGTTCTGTAAATTATCTTTCTAAAACTTAATGGACATACACTTGCACCCGTTAGATATCAGTTGCATCTAATAGGTGCCAAAGAGCACCTTAATTAGGTATGCTTTTGAAAAGTCTCCAATTTTTACCTGAAATAACATCTAAAAAATTGGAACTTTGCAAAATTAGTTCATTGTACCTCTTAAATGTCAGTTGCATCTAATAGATGCTTATTGTTGAAAGAGAAAAGCCAAGATTCCTCATTAACCCTAGAGGTTTAGGGTCTTAAGATAATTACGTAGTATAATGACCTGAGGGTCACTATAAGCTATCCTCACCACACTAACACTCTAACTCTCCCCCTCAAGCTGGAGCATATATATCAATCATGCCCAACTTGTTACATAAGATAGAAAAGGAACTAAAAGGTAAAGCTTTGGTGAAGATATCAATCGTCTGATCTGATGAAGGCACATGAGGAGTGACAATCTGCTTGGACAATACGGCATCTCTTATAAAGTGGCAATTAACTTCTACATGCTTTGTTCTTTCATGAAAGACAGGATTACTGGCGATGTAAATGGCAGCTTGATTGTCACAAAACAAGGTCATTGGCTCAGGAGATATGCATCCCAGATCCCGAAGGAGAGCCCGAATCCACATCATCTCACAAGCAAAATGGGCCATGGCTCGGTATTCAGCTTCTGCACTAGATCTAGGTGCAATATCCTGATGTGGACCGTCTGTCAGAGAGAGACCCAACATAGTCTGCATCAGTGTATGCCTCAATCTTCATGTGTCCATGTTTCTTATACAGAAGATCTTCACCAGGAGCTTGTTTAATGTACCTCAAAATATGCATCACAGCCACCATGTGACATTTCCTAGGCCGGTGCATGAACTGGCGTTGAACCAATTTATTTTCCTCCTCAAGGTAATCAGGGGAGAATGGATTTTAAATCTAGTGGCGGACACAAGACACAATAGTCTGTGCCGTCTCAATGTCGGGCGATATGTGTGGGTCTCGAAAAAATTCCGTCGGGTGCACGGAATGGCCAAAGTACCCACAAAGCAAATAAGTTCCGTGAGGGATTAATGTTTTATAGCTCACATAGTGAGTAAGATTGACGAGGAAGGTACAAACTTGGGAAAATGGAGCCCTTCCACGCAATAATTGGTGCAGGGAGACGCAAACCAAGCACAAAAGCACCGAACACACAAGGGAAACGTCGTTTTCCCTTCCTCCACGTGGAGTAAATGAACAGTGGGGGCTATTTATAGGGGTCGCCCTCTCCATTCCCAACATATAGGGATTTGGACCGGGCCAAACCCTCACTTGGGAGTTTTGGACCGGGTCCAACCCCAAGTTGGGGCTGTGGTCCAGGTCCAACCCCCAACTTGGGGTTTTGGACTGGGTCCAGCCCCAAGTAAGAGATTTGGACTGGGTCCAACCTCCCCTAGGGTCTATTGGACCTCATTCACCCCTCTGGGGGTAGTATAGACCATTTAATGTCCTGGGTTGGGCCCGTTGGGCCAGGGAAAACCCTGGGTCATGGGATTTTGTCCCGATCAAAATTTCACATGGGGATTTCCTACCCTAGTTAAACCCCCCCCCCCCCCCAAAAAAAAAAAACAGGCATGTTGCCCCAACTAAACCTCACTTGAGGATTGTTAGATCTGACATTTTAAGTTTGATAAACATGCCCTTCCAATCCATGGGATGAAAGAGGCTAATCATTCTGCAACATGTAATTCATCTAAGGAGGCACGGTGAAAGAGTTGTGTGAAGACTGAGGTACAAGGGAAGGCCAGCAGATGGAGTTTTAGGGATCTACCCTCACTCACCCGGGGCCCACTATCACAACGGTTGGGCGGTCTTGGTGGCCAATTACCTACATCACAGCATGCGATGTAGCCTTTAAACGTGCAGCAACAAGGCTTATCTGCTGCCAGTCAACAGCAATTGGCTGCCTCTAATGTCCCATATCAACTACATCAGCAACCCATTCTGCAATCACCAACTCATCCGATGTTGCAACAGCAAACACAAAATTTACAATCAACACTTCAGTCAACACAGCAAGCATGTTCTCAGCTACAGTGGCAATTGCAGCAAATGCAACCTACTTTGAGTCAACAGTGGCAGCAGCATAAGTTGCAACTGTGACAACAACAAAATCAACAGCAGCAGTAGCAGAAGTCGCAAAGTAGCAGAAGTCGCAACTGCAACAACAAAATCAACAGCAGAAATTGCAACTGCAACAACAAAATCAATAGCAGAAGCAGTTACACCATCAAATCTATAAGGCCAGCAGACAGTAATCCCGGGCCTTTAAGATCTTTGCCTAATCGTACCCAAATGGGCTAGCAGACATTGATCCCCAGCCCCTTCTTGCCTTCTTTGAGAGGGTTTAGACCAGATCCACCCCCATATGGGGGGATGGGACCGGGTCCAACCCCCACTTGGAGGGTTTGGACCGGACCCACTCCCAATTGGGGGGTTTGGACCAGATCCACCCCCAAGTGAGGAGTTTGGACCGGATCCACCCCCATATGGGGGCTTTTGACCAGATCCAACGCCACTTGGTGGGTTTGGACCGGATCCACCCCCAAGTGGGGGGTTTGGACCGGATCCAACCCCATATGGGTGGTTTGAACCGGATCCACCCCATACTCCCCCATTTGGCTAAGTTGGCCCGGGTAAACTCCCCCACTTGGGGTTTGGCCCAGTTAAAACTCCATTCATGGGTACTTTAAACCCCTTGATCCCTCAAAATGGGACTTTGGTCTGGATGAAGCCCCCAAAATGAGACTTTAGTCCGGGATAAACCCCTCATTCTTGGAATTTGGTCTGGATCGAGCCTTGGATTGACCCTTTTGGTCTGGATGAAGGGTGTAACCGCAAGAAACCACTTTGGGACTCTATAAATACCCCAGTGGGGGCCTCATTTCGAGAACACACAGAGACAAACAGAAGACACATACAGCGCAAGAGAGAAGGGGTGCTTGTGTTCGGTACTTGTGCTTCTGAAGGCCCAGCTTATTAGGTTTCGTACTTGTACTGTGCGGTGTCCGGGCTGTGAGGGTATGATATAAAAAGAAAATCCCTCTCCCTGCTCGTATGCATCACAAGTTCTCTCGTGATTTATGTAATCTATGTATCCATTTGGGGAAACTATGTCATGCCCCCTTAGATTACTATTCTCATAGAAGGCCCTTACGAGCCTTATAATTGTGTAAATACCCGGGGTGTGTCCGGGAAATTTATATAAGTTCTGATCGCTCATGTAAAATGGGTCTTGTACTACCTAAAATTCGCCCAAAATTTTTTTTATGATCATAAATATCACTGCAATGCCATGCCATGTGTTTACTCTAATGATTCATAAAGCATGTTTATGACCATGTGAGTCCGTGATTCTCCAAAATTGCATGAACATTTCCGTCACGAGACACCGTGTCTCATATCATAGTCAAACGACGATGAATGTTGAAAACCAAGATGACCTCGAGGTGTTAAATGGCAAACGAACAGTAGCTTTCAACCTTGAAGTTACATGCATGTACTCAACGGGCATAGAGACTACTAAGCATCTCAATCCCCATAACTACATCGGATGAGTCCGCAACCCTTTCTCAATTCCCAAACGCTTCCGACAGTTAGCATAGCTTCGCATGGCACGGAGCTTGTGGTTATGCCTTTAACATCATGACTAACGTAGTATAGATCGATGATTTTCTTTGGCAGTTAATCAAGAGTATTCAGGCTCGCACCGATATAAATAAATACCGACTGCAGTTGGTGGGAAATTGTCCATTACCCGAACCCTAATCGTCTGATAAACCCAATCCACGGAATAAACAACGCACATGCCATGGCTGGCTTCTGCACACATATGTTCAATAAACGAACGTTTCCGTTCTTTCATTTTGAATAATATTTTTTATTCCCTATCTTTATTATTTAAATTCCGTGAGTTAAACAACTGGCTCACAATCCCCACAACAAAAGTGATATCTGGCCTGGTGACAGTGAGATAAATCAACTTTCCTACATGGCGTCTGTACTGAGAGACATCTTCTAGAAATCCAAACTTCTCAAACTAGAGCTCTGCAGTTGTCTGAATGAGAATATTAACAGGCTTGCAATCAAGAAGATTAGTTTCCTGCAACAGATCATGGCATACTTCCTCTAACAGAGAGAAACTCCAATTGCACTATAAGCAATCTCGATGCCAAGAAAGTACTTTGGTGTACCAAGATCCTTAGTAACAAAGTGGCACTGTAGGTACTCCTTGACCTTAGCAATACTTGTACTGTCACCGCCAGTAAGAATAATGTCATCTACATACACAACAAGGATGACACTACCTGCCTGAGTGTGCCTGTAAAAGACAGTGATCAGAGGAACTCTTTTCATGTCAACTAAAGAAATCACTTCATTGAATTTTTCAAACCATGCTCTTGGACTCTGTTTCAGCCCATAAATGGCTTTCTTGAATCTACAAACCAAATTCACCTCCTGAGCAACATACCCAGGTGGTTGCTCCATGTATACTTCCTCTTAAAGATCACCATACAAGAAAGCATTTTTGACATCAAGCTGAAACATAGGCTAGCCTTCATTGAAGGCCTTCATTGAAGGCCAAGGCAAAAATAACCCGAACAGAGTTGAGGCGAGCCATGGGAGAGGTCTCAAAGTAATCAACACCACAAGTCTGCGTGAACCTTTTGGCGACAAGGCGAGCTTTGTACTTATCAATGGAACCATCAGGAAGATATTTGATGGTGAACACCCAACGACAGGAAACAGAAGCAACGCCAGAGGGTGGAGTCACCAACTCCCAGGTACCACGAGAGAGAAAAGCCGACATCTCATCACCCATTGTTGCCTTCCATGGAGGATCTAATAGAGCCTCCTGGTAATTCTTGGGAATAGAGATAGAAGAAAGAGAAAGAGTGAAGGAACGAAAGGTATGCCCAAGAGGGTTAAAGGATACATAGTCAAAAATAGGGTATGAACGGCGAGTGCGTTTACCTTTGCGAAGAGCAATAGGGAGATCCAAGGAAGGATCAGGAGAGGACACTCCAGATGGTGGAGGCGCTGGCGACGATTATGGATCAGGAGGAGGTTGTACACGTCTACGCCGATAAACCTGCAAAGGAGCATCTATGGATGTCGAAACCGGGTCCATTACAGTGACAGGACGTAAAGGAACAGAAAGAGACTCGTCCATGGGAGCAGGGTGTGGGGGAGAGTAGAAAGGTGTCAACTCAAAGGACACATCAGCTGAAGTAAATTGTTTCTTGGAGACAAGGTCATAACAACGATAACCCTTCTGTGTCCGAGAGTAGCTAAGGAAGATACACTTGATGGAGCGAGGAGAGAGTTTGTGGTGGCCAGGATCGAGAGAATGAACAAAGGAGACATCCAAAAATGCGAAGGGGTAAGACAAACGGTGATTTGTCCAGATGTAGAACAGAGAAGGGAGATTTGCCACCAACAACAAAAGAGGGTAGCCCGTTAATGAGATAACAGGCAGTAAGAATGACATCACCCCAAAAAATCTGAGGGGGATGCATCTGAAGGAGAGTACGTGACACATCCAGGAGATGCCTATGTTTGCGCTCAGCAACACCATTCTGCTGGGAAGTGTAAGGACATGTAGTCTAATGAATAATCCCTTGTAAAGAACAAAAGGAGGAGACAATAGAGTTCATATACTCCAGACCATTATCTAGGCAAAGAACCTTAATAGAGGTGAAAAATTGAGTCTTTATTTCATTGCAAAAGGAAATTATTACATCAGACACTTAAGAGCGATGCTTCAACAGATAGACCCATGTCATTCGGGAGAAATCATCAACAAAAAGAACAAACTACCAATCACCAAACAAGGTGGCAACACAACTAGGACCCCATACATCAGAATGGACTAAAGCAAAGGGGCCTGAACACCTAGGACAGCCGTGGGAAGGAAAAGGCACACGAGAAAGCTTGCCAAGTTCACAAGCCTCACATTGAAGATGAGAGGTTGGAGTCGGCAAGGAAATGATATCGTGGACGATGGAAACCGGAGGATGACCGAGACGACAATGCCACTAGAACACGTCGTCCTGAGAGGAGAGATGTGCGACGCGAGTGGAAGGACTTTCGACAGCCAAACAATAGAGCCCTCCTGATTCACGACCGCCACCAATCGTCTTCCCCGTCTGGAGGTCCTGAAAAACACAGTAAGAAGGGAAAAAGGTCACAAAACAAGATAAAGAACGAGTGACAGAACTAATGGAAAGAAGGCTAACAAGGAATTGTGGAACATAAAGAACATCATCTAGTCGAAGAGTGGGAGTGGGCTGGGCTATCCCACTGCCTGAGACAGGAGAAAGGGAGCCATCGGCAACTGAGACAAGAGGTAAAGAGAAGGTCAGGGAAAGAGAACAAATAGAGGTCCGATTACCTGTCACGTGTGTAAGGACACCAGAGTCAAGAATCCAAGATTTACCATAAGCAGTATCGGAGGCAATACCAGAAGTGGAAGCAGCAGACTGAGCCTGTCCAGAAGTGATGGTGGAGTGCAACAGATGATTATACTCGGATTTAGAGATGTTGATTACTTCCTTCGTGGGAGCTGAGGGTGATGCATCATGAGCAATATGTGCACGATCAGACAGAGGACGTCCAAACTTCTGCCAACACCAATTAGAGGGATGATTAGATCTGCCACAATGAGTACATGGAGGATAAGTGGACCTTCCTCAACCACGTCCACGACTTCGAGCACGTACAGCATTGGCAAAATGCTCAAATGCAGAAGATGGCGCCTGTGACGTGGAGCGAGTCGAAGCACGAAGAACCCATGACAAAGCACCGGATAAAGAAGTAATGGAGTCGTCTGCAAAAAGCTGACCATGGATGTGGGCCTGTGGACGCACTTTTCGGCACTTATTATTCTCTTGTTTCTTTATTCGGTTTATTGAGTGCGTGGGCGTGCCAGTCACCGGAGTGACAATTTATTCGGGCTCCGAAGAGCCCATGGTGCGCTCGATCTGACTTCGTCAGACGATTATGTAGTTCGTGTCGGGACCGAATCCCGTCGCGCCATAAAGGTCACGACGTCATTTACATCCTCCATACGAGGGAATACCCTTGATTAATTGCCGAAATTAGGGGCCCCGCGGCCGAAAAGAATAGTACTAATTGTGCGAGAAAGAGACAGGAGAAAATCACACCAAAGTACGCATTAGGATGCGAGCCACTGGCCATGTCGATCACTCGTGGACCTTTTTATATTCGGACACGGGTCCGTGATGGAAACGCAACAGGAAAAGCCGAGACAAATCCGTTCAAGTGTCTGCCGAGCACCCGTCAATTTTAGTGATGACTCGGAGGACGTCCGGAACGAGAAACAAATCCGATCCGATTAGGATGTCGGCCCGAGATTAGGCCAGAACTCGGCTATATCGGGATAATTCCCAAGACTCGAGCTTGACCTGAAAGGGCGGCGTCGTTGTTCCTTTTGCCCTGGGTCCCGGGGCGAAATAGGGCTGCAGAGTGGGCCCCGGCGTCTTTTATCTGGAATTTTCTTGGTTATATGTTTTGTTCTTTCCTTGGCTGTTTATTACTTCTTCATGCATCTATCCCGGATGATTTCTCTTCCTTTTGTTCGTTAGTGTTATTGTTATTATTATTGTTATTATTATTTTATCGTTTTTTTTTATTACCCCTCCCACCTCTTTTATCGTTGTTGATGTTGCACATTTGGAGTTCTTGAATTAGCGTAATTTCTGTTAATTTATTTGATAGTGTTGATGCCCTTATCGAGCCATATATATGCGTATATATATATATATATAGTGTGCCGGCGAAGGAAACAGGGTGTACCGCTGGAGGCAATGGGGGTGTACCGCTGAAGGCTTGAAGGGTGTACCGTTGGAGGCTGGGGGGGTGTACCGCTGGAGGCTGGAGGGGTGTACCGCTGGGGGCTGGAGAGAGTGGGTCGGTGAAGGAGGGGGATATATATATATATAAAGTCTGTACGTTCCCCAGCCTCAAGTCTACACGTTGCCTATTCGACCAGCACGGAGTCTGTACATTGGCTGCTCAAAGTCTGTACATTGTCCATCATGAAATCTATACGTTGCCAAGCCCAAAGTCTGGACGCTGTAACATGAAGTCTGTACATTGGCTGGCCCAAAGTCTGTACACTAGCCATCATGAAGTCTATACGTTGGCTGGCCCAAGTCTATACACTGGCCACCATGAAGTCTATACGTTGGCTGGCCCAAGTCTATACACTGGCCATCATGAAGTCTATACGTTGGCTGGCCCCAAAGTCTACACATTGGCCAAGTCTATACATTGGCCAGCCCCAAGTCTATACACTGCCAAGCCCAAAGTCTGTACGTTGTAGCATGAAGTCTGTACGTTGGCTGGCCCCAAAGTCTATACATTGACCAAGTCTATACATTGGCCAGCCCCAAGTCTATACACTGCCAAGCCCAAAGTCTGTACGTTGTAGCATGAAGTCTGTACGTTGGCTGGCCCCAAAGTCTATACATTGGCCAAGTCTATACATTGGCCAGCCCCAAGTCTATACACTGCCAAGCCCAAAGTCTGTACGTTGGATCCCGTTGAGACGGTGGCTGAGGGTGTACCGGTGAAGGGAGGGAGTATGCCGCTGAAAGGGCCAGGGGGAGTGTACCGCTAAAGGGTGTGCCCATGAGGGCAATTAGGGGCGTACCGCTGAGGGTTCACGGGGCGTGCCGGGGAAGGCTTTGAAGCGTACCGCTGAAGGCTGGGAGGAGGGCGTACCGGCGAAGGCGTTGGATGAGCACGCTACTGAAAAAGGTGACCAGAGTGCATCGTTGAAGGGCCAATCAGGGCGTAGTGTTGGAGGTTCGATTAGTTTTCAATTTCTCATTTCAAGGCTTTTCTTTTCTTCTTATTCTAACTCTTAAGTAGTTTTGTATAAACTCCCTCCTTGTTTTGTCTTGTTCGGTTCAGCCTCTTTTCTTGCGGGTTGGGCGTTCGGGCTGCCGGGTAGTTGATCAGTTCGGTTCTCGTCGTGGTGCCGGCAGTGGCTTGATTAGCGGGGAGGTTTATTGATTATTCCATTCGCTTGTTGCTTCCTTTTGCCTCTTTTAATGTTTTGTTATTTTCTCACAAAAATTCGGCAGCATCTCCCCTTAACCCGGGACGTAAGGGAGATAAAGGGAACGCGCCCACATGGAGTGACGGAACCCGACAACTGGAGGTGGGCGCCCGGAGGCAACAACACCTTTATAGAACCTCGGAAAATGCGAAGGAAAGGGCTCGAGGCAAGGCCAAGAAGTGTGCTGTTGAGGGCCATAAGGGTGTGCCGCTGAGGGCCAAGGTGAGTGTGCCGCTGAGGGCTAATGGGGGTGTGCCGCTGAGGGCCGATGGAGGTGTGCCGCTGAGGGCCCAAACAGGTGTGCCGCTGAGGGCCACAAAGAGTGTGCCGCTGAGGGCTGGACAGGGTGTGTCGGCCAATGGCCAGGCATGTGCACCGCTGGAGGCTCAAACAGGGCTAGTGTATGGGCTGGGAGACTTGCAGGCCGTTCAGGGTAAGAAGAGGGGAAGTTTAAGGCTAGAGATAGGCCACTGGTAGCTGGGTATTCGGAGGGTGAGTAAGAATCTCCCTCTCTCTTCAAACCCATGGGCATAGCAAGTGGCCGTGGAAGGGAGTGAAGGATTCATGAGGCCAAGGATCATGGGAGAGCGATCATATCGACATGAAGACCCCAAAAACACCGGAGAAATGGGGAGACGGAGGGAAAACGAACAACCCCATCAAAAGACCGTGAGAGCTAGCGCAAGCCAATAAAACTCATAGAGAAACCCAAAGAGGGTGATTTTCATTTATGGGGAGCCAAAGGCCAAAGCCCTATATGCATATTACAAAGAAATGCCCAAGACGAGGCCATGGACAAAGAAAAAAGGAAATCCGAGACAAAGAACGGGAGGAGGAATGGAATACGAAAGGGAAGAAAGCATTGGGGCCTAAAACATTGGCCACTGTCCCCAACCCTCTCCCCCATTACATCGAGCTCTCTCCCTCTCCCTTACTCTTGCTTTTTTTCCGGTGGTCGTCGGAAGGGCTCCCGCCGAAGCCCTTCTTCTTTTTCCTCTTCTCTTCTTCCTCTGTCTCTTCTTTTCTTCTGTGTCTCCTGCCGTCTGAGCCCCCCCTTTTTGTTTCTCTCTGTGCGTCCCCCCTCCTCTGTTGAAGCGGGAGTGGCTTTATACTCCCTGCTGCCGGAGCCTTCGAGCACGGCCGTCGAAGGCGGGAAGTGGCCTTGTGATCATGGGGTTTGACCTCCCCTGTCCTGGGTGTCAGTGGGGTAGCCTGCGTGGCCCAATCCATGGTTGACACCTCATAGAGCTCACTGCGCGCCAAGGATGCGTAGGGCATGGGCAGCATGTCGTTTAGCCGTTGAAAAGGCTTGACGTTGTGCCGCTGGCGAGTTGAATAGGCGTGCCGCTGGGGAGCCAAAACGGCGTGCCGTTGAAGCCCCTGAAGGGCGTGCCGCTGGGGCCTGCTGGGGGCGTGCCGCTGAACGGCCTGACGGGCGTGCCGCTGGAGCCCCTGAGGGCTGTGCCGTTGAAACCCCCTCCCTGGGTGTGCCGCTGAAGGCCCCACCATGGGGTGTGCCGCTGGGGGGTGTGCCGCTGAACACCCTCCCTGGGTGTGCCGCTGAAAGTCCCCCCATGGGGTGTGCCGCTGAACCCCCTGGGGGGTGTGTGCCGCTGAACACCCTCCCTGGGTGTGCCGCTGAAGGCCCTTGGGGCCGTGCCGCTGGGACCCCGAGGGGGCGTGCCGCTGGAGGGCTCTCCAGGGCGTGCAACTGGAGACCCCCAGGGGGTGTGCCGCTGAAGGCTCTGAGGGCGTGCCGTTGAAGGCCAAATTGGGCGTGTTTTTGAGCCCGTTCTGAGCCCGCTATGGACATGAGTCATGGCCTATTTGGCTTTCTCCGAGGCTCACAGATTGTGGGGGCCCCTTGTGCTTGGTTTCTCTTTGCTGTCGTGACTCCTGGAGGCGGCTTCGCGACAGTCTCTCGCGGGGTCTATTCACTCGAGCCGCTGTTGATACTGGGCCGAGTGGGACATCAGGGCGTGCAATTTTCGGTGTCCACAAATGCCCCCCACCCATGGGTAGCGCGGGCGAAGGATGAGCCGGGCGGTGCCCGTGGGTGTACTTGTCTCTTTTCTCTTCGTCGGTGTCGACGGGGTGTCGAGAGCCGAAGCAACATATTAGTCTCTTCATCAGTGCCGACGGGGCGTCGGGAACTGAAGCAGTATATTGGTCTCTTCATCAGTGCCGACGTGGCGTCGGGAACCGAAGCAGCATATTGGTCTCTTCATCAGTGCCGACGGGGCGTCGGGAACTGAAGCAGTATATTGGTCTCTTCATCAGTGCCGACGGGGCGTCGGGAACTGAAGTAGTATGTTGGTCTCTTCATCAGTGCCGACGTGGTGTCGGGAATTGAAGCAGCATATTGGTCTCTTCGTCTCTTCGTCAGTGCCGACAGGATGCCGGGAACTGACCTGTTTTGTTGATCTCTTGGTCTCTTCGCCAGTGCCGACGGGGTGTCGGGAACTGACATGCTTTGTTGGTCTCTTGGTTTCTTCGCCAGTGCCGACGGGGTGTCGGGAACTGACATGCTTTGTTGGTCTCTTTGTCTCTTCGTCAGTGCCGACGGGGAGTCGGGAGCTGACCTGGTTTGTTGTCTCTTCGTCAGTGCCGACAGGATGCCGGGGACTGACCTGGTTTCTTTGTCTCTTGGTCTCTTCGTCAGTGCCGGCAGGATACCGGGAACTGACCTGGTTTGTTGATCTCTTCTTGTCTTTTCTTTCTCTCCTTTTTTTATACCACATTACCGATACAAGCGCCCTTTCGGGTTTTCGCCGGTACCGGCCCCCTCTTGCTTTTGCCCACGCGCCCTTTCGGGTTTTCACGTGGCGGGGTACCCAATTTTGCCTGTAGCGCCCTTTCGGGTTTTCGCCACAGCCAGGTTGTTGCCATTTTTGCCCTTGTCCCCGTGTAGGGGCAAGTCCGGCGAGGTATCTCTATTTTTAACCCCATTTTCTCTTTTTTTTTTTGACGAGTGAGTGATATGCGAGTGTAGGCTAGGGCACGAAGCCTTGCGCCGGAAGATAAGGTTCACTCGTTGGCAAGAATAGAATGCCAGCGCAACGGGAGAATTTGTGCCGATTCGGACATAAGGTCCGTAATGGCCATATTGTGCGGAGTGGGTGGCTAGGGCACGAGGCCTTGCGCCGGGAAATGAGGTTTATTCGTTGGCAAGAATAGAATGCCAGCGCAACGTGAGAATTCGTGCCGATTCGGACGTAAGGTCCGTAATGGCAATATTGTGCGGAGCGGGTGGCTAGGGCCCGAGGCCTTGCACCAGAGAGGGACTTATTTGTTGGCAAGTGACTAATGCCAACGCAAAGATAGAGGTTCTGCCGATCCGGACGTGAGGTCCGTGATGGTGGTTTTGTGTGACGGAAGGTGGCTGAGGCACGAGGCTACGTGCCGGGGAAAGCCTTGTTTGTCGGCCGGGGAGTAGCACCACTACAGAGGCGGAGTGGGCAAGGGTAGAGTTGTCTTTGCTTGTGCGGACGCTCGTCCGTATAGGGTTGTGGGGATGGAATGTTTTCCCCAGGGACGTTTATTATTATATGTCATCGACTTACTCCTCCGCGTATGTGAGCGGATGAGTATGTAAATGTGTGTACATACATGGGTGTATATGTATACATATAAATATATATATATATTTATTTATTTATTTAATATGTTACATATTTTTTGCTCTTCCCCTCCTTTTATTTTCTTCTTTATTTTCTCCTTTTATTCCCCCCCTTTCTCTCCTCTATTTTTTTATCCCTCTTTTTCTATCTCCTTCTCTTTTCCCTCCCTTTCTTCCCCCTTTTTTTTCTCTTTTATTTTCTCCCTCTTTTTCTTCCTCCTTTTTCTTATTTCCCGGTCCCCTTCTTCTCCTCCCTTTTCTTCTTATTTTCCCTTTCTCCCTTTTTATTTCTCTCTTCCCCCTTTTTTCCTTTTTTCTTCCTTTCTTTTCCTTCTCTCTTTTTTTTTATATAAGGACGGGGGTGGTTTGAATGGCCACCCCCCCTTTCGAATTCCCTCTTCCTTTCTCTCTCTTCGGCAGACAAACGGGCGGGACCCCTTCCCTCTTCCCTTCCTTCTCCGTCTCCGGGCGTTGCCGTCGTCGAGCGCCGCCGTCGTCGTCTTCTCCGTCGCCGGGGTGAGGAGGCGACCGCCGTAGGGGCCTTCCCCCCCCCTCTCTCCTCTTCTTTCTTTTCCTTTTGTTCCCCTTCCCCTTTTCTTCTCCTGTCTCCCTCTTCGACCGTGAGGGCGATGGGGCCCTAGCCCCCCTCTTCTCCCTCTTTTCTTCTTCCCCTTTCTCCCCTCCTCTCTTCCTCTTCTCGTTTTCCTCCTTCCTTTGTGTGATCGAGGCGGCGAGGAGGGGCGGTGCCGGAGCGTGTCGGGGAAAGGTGATTAGGGCGTGCCGGCGAGGGCGCCTTCAGGTGTGTCGGGGAAGGCTCCTAAGAGTGCGCCGGGGAAGGCAGCCAGAAGCGTGCCGGGGAGCGACGCTGGGAGTGTGCCGGCAAGGGGGGGCTAAGGGTGTACCGGGGAAGCCCTCCGTGGGCGTGCCGGGGAAGTGCCACGGGGCTGTGCCGGGGAAGCCTATCTGGGGGTGTGCCGGGGAAGACATCCCAGGGGCTGTGCCGGGGAAGTGCCACGGGGCTGTGCCGGGGAAGCCTATCTGGGGGTGTGCCGGGGAAGACATCCCAGGGGCTGTGCTGGGGAAGGGCTTCCCCTAGGCGTACCGGCGAAGGTTGCAGGAGCGTGCCGGTGAAGCCTCGATAGGGTGTGCCGGTGAAGCCTCGATAGGGTGTGCCGGCGAGGGCTATTCCAGGGCGTGCCGAGGAAGGCTGCCACTGGGTGTACCGGCGAAGGCCCTGAGCAGCGTACCGGTGAGGGCCGCTGCATGGTGTGCCGGGGAAGGCACTGCTGGGCGTACCGGTGAGGGCCGTTGCAGGGGGAGTATCGGCCAAGGGGCTTCAGGCAGTATGTGGGGACTTTAGCTTAGGGAAGAAGACTCCTTCGACCGGCGGACTTCTGGTGTTGCCTCTCGGGGCCCACCATGCTTTGTTGGGGCCGTCACTCCTTGTGGACGCGCACCCGTGTTTTCCCTTACGCCTCTGGCCTAGAGGAAACTCTGCCGAAATTTCGTCAGAAATTGGCAATATCTTACTCATTTGACTTGTAGTGAAGCCCCTTTACAGTCTTTCATTTCCTTGTGCATGTGGCTTATTCTGATCTTCCATTTATGTATCTTTGCAGATAAATGGCTGCCCCAAGTGGTTCTTCTGCCCCTGCTGCTGCTGTCGGTGCCGACCTCATTCCGCGGGGTCCAGTGCCGGCGGTTACGTGGCTTAATGTAGAGGACCTAGACCGAGAGCACGCGGAAATAGCCGCCTTGGCTGAGTCATCGGGGTCCGACCGTGAAAGCATGGACGTCCGCAGACTTGTCAGGGTTGAAAGCGGCTTCACATTCGATCGGGCCACCGAAGAATACAGGAACGATTTCCCGAAGGATAGGCACCTCGTTCGATTTCTGAAGCATTTGCGCTCTCGAGAGGGGCGAGATTATCGCGTTATAAAGGCGGCCGAGCGGGCGATCCTGCATGCCCGGGACAGTCTGCTATACAGCGTCCCCAGGAGCATTCCAATGTACCTGGTGGGAGAGGCCCGGGAGTGGAAGCCGGTCTTGGGTATTGAGGGGGTGCTGCCGACTGAAGACAAATTAGTGCGGGCCCCTCAATTTACACCAGCAAAGTGGGATATGTCTGCAGGGAAGGTGCGTGGCGAGTCGCCCCGATTTGGCTTATTCTTGGCTCCCCTAAAATGGGGTTATAGGGAGGAGCCGTTTATATTGGACTGCTTGGCCATCAGGTTCAAGTATGAACTATCACTGGGCTGGTTCGGAGAGCTGAAGCTTCAAGACGCCCACAGTTTCCGGGAAGGGGCAGTGGAGTTCACTGAGTATGTACTGTTCAACTACGCCCCATTGCTGGTCCGGGTCGGCATCTACCACAGCGTGTACGCTTCTCGGTATGGCTACCCCATCTCCAAGGGTCTCTGTTGCGGTATGATAGAGGTATTCAGCGCAGAGACTAACACCTTCTACACGGCAGAGGGCGAGACTTCTCTTGACTTATGGAGTCTCAGTCAGCTGAGTGGCTTGCCCATTGACGGGGAGCCTTATGAAGAAGTATGCCTCCCCGATCTAATCAAGGATGAGACTAACGGGGATGGCTATTATTCTCTTGGGTACTCATACCGGTACCTGATGAAGGCGTACCGGGAGCTGTACCAGTTGTCGCACAAGGGGAAGCAGCCCGCCCGTGGGGACAGAAAACGGGTGCGTATGGCAGTATGGCTGGAATACTTCTACGATGGGCTGAAGCAGTATGAAGATTTTCCCTGCGTTGGCACCGCCGTTGCTCGCAAGAAGCGTGCGAAGCCCAAGCATGATGTAAAGATCCCCTCCAGGGGACGTCGGAGCGGGGCCAATCCGATGGGGGTCGACCCGCAGACTCACTGCGCCGCCTATTTGGCGTATTGGCTGTGTTCATTCGCCATGCCGTACGGGGACGAGACAGTGATCCGGCCGGATGCCATCTACCCGGCATGTCAGATGGCATGGGGTATCAAGCTGTCACTGTGCCCGGCAACCCTTTGCTTGATCTACAAGGCGCTGGGAGATATCAGCACCCATCAGTTTCCGCGGCAGGCCCGGTATGTGTGCCCACTACATTTCTTCAACGCGTGGGTTTGCTCGCTGTTCCCCGAGTTCGCCCCGCGAGTTCTCCAGGATTGGGGACTAATACCGAGGATGCTGGAGTTTGCCAGTGCAGAACCGGCTTCCACTTCTATGCGGATGTATGATATTCGGGGCCGGTTGACCACGGTTCCCCGGGATGCAGCCGGTACCGTCCATTTCTGGACGCTGGCTGCGCATTCAAGCCCCCTTGTGAATAATAAAAGGGAGTGCAAGGATGACCAGGTGGAGAGGTACGTTCACCCGATCAGCCAAGAGAATGTGGTCCGTCCGCTGCTGGAACCGGAGCTGAGGGATTGGGCGCTGGCTATCCGCCCGAGCGTGTTGGTGTTCCGGAAGGGAGACAATGTACTGCTGGAGCCGTATTACCCCTTCCGATTTGGCCGCAACTTCGGGTATGACCAGCATATCCCTGTTTATCATGCGCAATTCGGCCTGCCTTCGCGGAACATCCGGGGCAGTTCAGTTGCTGAGCATGCTAAAAGCTGGTGGGACTTTTTCCACCGGGCGGACACTGCCTCCTTCAGGGTGCCAGCCCCGGGTCGCGTGCCCCGAGTGACCGAAGACTATATAAAGTGGTGGAACGCCCGGACGTCCTTCTATCGGTTGCACAAGACCGACTGCTGGGACGGTGCCGAAAGGAGGTTCCTCAGCCGGCAACCAGTGCCGGTACTTGATATCGAGCCGGAGCATCTTCTCCGGCTCAAGAACAGGCAGGAGAGAGAGGTAGCGGCATATATGGCAGCTCGTCGGGAAGCCCGGGATAAGAGGCCGACGCCGAAAGTGGAGCTGCCTCCGGTGGCGAAGGACGACTATCAGAAGACACTGAGGGACCTATGCCGGGTAGGGAGCGACCGCTTGGACCTCATCAATTATCCATTCCCCATAGAGGAAGAGGGGACTCCCGCTAAGAGCTGGCGTCCGGAGAGGGATACGCTCTGCCCATACCGCACATTCATGAGGCGGGAGGAGAGGAAGCCCGAGAACTATAAGGACACCACATGGCTATATGTCCTTCTCCGGGTGAACGGACTGACGATCGAAGATCAGAGGGCCTCCATCCTGGGCAAGCGCCTGCACATCCCGTACTATTATGCTGACGGGTGGGGCATAGACCACTTCAGCCTCTTCTGCCACCTTTCCATGAAGAAGCACGCGGATCTGGCCAGTCTTACGGACCGGTGCCAGAAGATCGAGGATGTGTGCTGGCTCGTTCGAGAGGCGGCGCGTCGGGATAAAGAGCCATCCCTGAGCTACTGGCCGATTACACTGCGACTGTATACTGGCCCTCACGGTACTCGATCTCTTTTCCTTCTTTTGTCTTTGTCTCTTATCATTGCGGCCTTTGCAGATAGTTGGATGCTAATCATGAGTGCGTGTCTGTCCTTTCTCTTTTCCTTTCTGACAGACCACCCCGATAGCACGCAAGTGGCCACGTACCGGAATCTCCTTCGGCTTGTGCAGAAGCCTGCATATTTTGAAGCCGCGCCACTAGCCCCGACTGCGGCTCCTCTGCCCAAGGCAGCGAAGAGGCCCCGGGCAAAATCTCCGGTGAAGAAAGCAGTGGACGCCGCTAAGGTGGCCAAGCAGCGGGACACGAAGCGGAGAAAAACAGAGGCGGCCAAGGCCCCGACCGTCGTTCCTTCGGTGCCACGGGTCCCCTCTTTTGAGGAATTCGAGGCTGCCCGACCCGAGCCCAGCCAACCCGCCGGTCAGTACCTTCGACTATCGCCGTGTCTTTTAAGTCTCCCTTTTTTTATTTTCATCCTGGAGCAGATCCCTGACACTTGAATATTTCTTTTGTCTCAGCCCCTGTGGAAAAGCCCGTGCTCACACCTGTTCCTCACGCGGGGGAGCCTGTTCCTGTGCCCGCGCCTGACATGGGTGAAGCCGCGGCCATAGCAAAGTCGCCTGTTAAGGAGGCGTTGGCTGCTGCCAAGGTGGCCGGGCCACAAGCGGCAAAGCGGAGGCGGGCTGAGGAATTCCCGGCTCCGACGGTAGCCCCTCCGGTGGCCCCTGTCCTGTCTTTTGAGGAATTTGAGGCTACCCAGACCGGGCCGAGTTACGAAGCTGGTGAGGTTCATCGGCCGCCTGCGTCGTCCGTGATCGATTTGCCTCCTGGGTTGGCCTCGCACTCGCGCATGGCGACGATGCGTTTCTTCTCTGCGGGCGGCGCAAAGGAACCGGCGCCCGTGTCAGTCCCGGGCGAGGGCAGGGCTGCAACTCCCGAGAAGGCTCTGCCCGTCGAGGAAGCCCGCGGGTCATCCCGGGCTGTAGGGGCCGAAGAGGGTATTTGCCTTTAGTCGGCCTAAACGACTTATTTGTTCTCGGAGGGCCGACCGGATTTGATGTAATCCACCCTTTTCTTCTTCGTGACAGGCACAGCAGAGGCAGTCGCTGGACTATTCGGGCCCCGCGTGCAACTCCCGACGACGCTTTTATATGTGAGGAGGAGGCCGAAGTCCGGTGTACCAGCCTCATCTAGCCCGAGGGAGGGTGCGCCAGCCATTGACCTCGAGGCGGAGACCCCTTTGCCGGCAAGGGGAGAGCCTGCGGCAGTCGGGTCGTCGTCGGGCGAAGAGGTAGACTACAATTATTCCTCCGATGAAGCGGCTCCTGACGAGGACGTGCCCGGGGCATCGGGGCCGCCCGAGCCGGTCTTTGGGGCCCCCTTACTTGCTGGCTCCCCGAGCTTTGTGGGGAAGACCGCTGTAAGTGTGAGCTTGCTTGGGCCGGCTCCTTCCTCTCCTTCCTGGTTGCCTAATGACCTTTTCTTGTCAATTCCGGGCTTCAGGGGCTTGACTTGCCGGAGGCTATGGAAAAGGGTACCCCAGTTGCGCCGATCGACCGTCAGGCAGGGGTCGATGTGGGCTCGGGCAAACTAGCCCTTCTATTCGAGGCTCTTGATCGAGAGTCGGCCGCAGGGGCTTCAAGTGTTTCCGAGGCGGCGGCCGAGCCTCTGGAGGAAGGAGAGATCGCGCCCGCTGACCGCGTCCTCACGGTTGCCGAGGTAAGCAGGGTTTTATGGCTCTTCCCACTTCTCGTCCTTGCGCAATTTATTCCCGGCGACAGGCGGCTAACCGTATTTCATGTGGGCAGGCGGTGTCGACGACCGGGAAGATGTCTGGCCGCTCTCGCAAGGCAATCGCCAAGCGGAGGCCGATTACCGGTCAGCGACCAGCGGGGGGACCGATTCCGGCATCTGTTCCGGAGGTGGAGACTCTTGCCGTGCTCGTGCAGGCAGGAAGCGTTCCCCACCTATTAGTCCCACTTCCACCTCTTCCGAAGCTGCCGGCCCAGATGGAGGACCCGTTCCTGAGACAAATATTCGCGGGGCTCCGTGCACATCTGGAGGGGTCCCAGCCGCGAAGGAGAAGTTCATGGGTGACTACTTCGGGCCCAGCCTTACTTGAAGCCCCTCCTCTAGCCGGAGCAGCGACAGCCACACCCCTGCCCCTTGGAGTGGCAGAAGCGAGTCAGGCGGAGGCAGAGGAGGCAGGGGAGCTCCAAATAACGGGAGTACCGGAGGCTTCGGCAATGGTCTCGTCCACTCCCCGGGCAGTGGCTGGCCAAGGGTCTCTGGTTGAGCTACACCGACCAGGCGGTTTGACCCTTGCCCTTCCTTCCTCTTCAGCGGCAGTGGACGCTGACCTGTGGGCAGAAGTGGACAGCACCGTGGAATTCACTCCTCCGGTCGTGCCCTCAGTCAGCCATATGTCATCAGAAGCGCCAGTCCGTCAAATGCTGATCACTCTACGGACCATGCTCCTCGCCGACCCTCCTCTGTCGTATCGGGAGGTGCACACCATAGTGACGCAGTTGACTGGGGCGTTGCAAGTGCTCAGCTGCCCGCTGGAGGAATGGTCGCGGCGGGTTCTGCTGTTGCTGAAGTATGTCAAGCGCCGCGAGTTCCTGGAGAGCCAGGCTCCCGACGAACGTACCGCCCTTGACGCTCAGGCAGACGAGTACCTGCAGACCTTGGAGGCCCGACGCCATAATAGAGAACGCCACGGAAAGGCCTTGGAGGAAGGCGAAGGCAGCGTCCGTTCCTTTACGAGCCGGATCGAGAAGCTGGAGGGCTACCTCGCTGCGGCTAAACTCGGCCTTGCCGAGGCGGAAAGGACGGTGGCCGAGGAGAGGGAAGCTCTTGCCGTCGCCGACGTTGAAATGGTGTCCGTCGAAGCGGAGCTCGCCCGTCTTGAGGAATTGAGGGGCCGACTGCGCGATATGACGAACTTCCCTTGCGTCGGGATCCTCCCTCTCGAGGACATCTTCAGGGACATCGACTAAGCGTTGCATCCCTTAATTCCTTTTTCTTTTCTTTCGAATGTAACACAGGGGTATGCCCCGCAGCACATGTAGTCTGGTCCCTTTTCTGAATAGAGCAGAGCATTTATGATTCCACGCGTTCTTTGTGTATGCATTCGTCCCAGAGGGAGCTTTCTTACCCTTCTTTCTCTTCTGTGCATATTGTTTCCTTCTTCCTCTTCCCTTGCTCTTGTATCTTTTCCCCCTTTTTGTGTTGAGACCCATTGGCAGGGTATGAGTCTTTGCGAGGATTCGCTTCGGAGGGACCAGGCAGGGACCCATGCCAGGGTACAGGAGAGTGCTCGCCTTCCCAGGGGGAGGACGAGGGGACCACTCCACCATACCGAACGGGCGACTCCCTGGTTTCGCCGCAATATTGGAAGCACGTGCTGGCCCCAAGCGGGGGGCCTCGGTCAGAGACCGGACTTCTCGTCGGCCAGAGGGGACGGAGAGAAGAGTTTGTTTAGTCAATGATCCGGACGGGAGGTCCGAGCCAAAGGGGTACTCACCGCCCGGGGAGGACGGAGAGAAGAGTTTGTTTAGTCAATGACCCGGACGGGAGGTCCGAGCCAAAGGGGTACTCACCGCCCGGGGAGGACGGAGAGAAGAGTTTGTTTAGTCAATGGCTCAGACGGGAGGCCCAAGCCAAAGGAGTACTCACCGCCCGGGGAGGACGGAGAGAAAAGTTTATTTAGTCAATGACCTGGACGGGAGGTCCAAGCCAAAGGGGTACTCACCGCCCGGGGAGGACGGAGAGAAGAGTTTGTTTAGTCAATGGCTCAGACGGGAGGCCCAAGCCAAAGGAGTACTCACCGTCCGGGGAGGACGGAGAGAAGAGTTTGTTTAGTCAACTTTTAGTACCTCCGCTGATGCGGGACGGTGACTGGAAATGGGGGGCATTCCCCTTTTCTGATTTTTTTTTTATCCTTCTTTTGCTCTTTTCTTTCCCTTCTTTTTTCTTCTCTCTTTTTTTTCTTTTCCTTTCTTTTCTCTTCTCTCTTTTTTTTCTTTTTTTTTTCCTTTCTTTTCTCTTCTCTCTCTTTTTCCTCTTTTTTTTTTTCTTTTATTATTATTTTTTTTCTTCCTTTCTTTTTTTTTATACATGTATTTTTGTTCTCTCAACTTTTGTTCTCTTTTTTTTTTACTTTTCTCTTCTTTCTTCCTTTTTTGGAACACGGCTGGTGGTCAAATCATTTGGACATTAATCACGCAAATCCGCCCCAAAATGGGGCGGAGAGTAATATTATTACCTGAATGGGGGCGCCGGAGCGTGGTACAGTCTCAAGTGCCTTCCATTAAGAGGCGGGAACTGAACTTCCCCGCGATGGTTGACAATTACATAGGCCCCACCCTCGTAGACTTTTTGGACTACGTAGGGTCCGAGCCAGTTCTCGTTCAGCTTACCCTTGGGGTTGGCAGCCATGAGATCTCTTCTCTTGACCATGACAAGGTCACCTTTCTTGAATTCGCGCTCCTTGACTAGCTTGTCAAAGGCGCGCGCAATTCGGGCCTGGTAGACCTGAATATTCTGTTGGGCTTGAAGCCGCTTTCCTTCCAGACTGGAGAGTTCTTCGAGCCTTCGCTCGGCGTTGGTCTGCCCTTCGGGGACAAGCCCATGCTGGATGGCGACCCTGAGGGACGGTATCTCCAGTTCGACGGGGACGATTGCTTCCGAGCCGTATACGAGAGAGAAGGGCGAGCAGCCCGTTGGGGTCTTGTATACAGTTCGGTACGCCCAAAGCGCTTCATACATTCTTTCTTCCCAGTCCCTTTTGTTAGAGCTAACAGTTTTGGCCAGGAGAGTGCAAAGTGTCTTATTGAAAGCTTCGGCCAGCCCATTAGCTTGTGGATTGTAAGGAGTTGAGGTCCTCCAGTCAATTTTGTATTTTTCTGCTAGCCGGTAAACCTTCTGGTTGCGGAAGTGGCTGCCGTTGTCTGACACAATCCGGTCGGGCACGCCAAACCGGAATATAATGTTGCGGCGGACGAACCTGACCACGATTTCTCCGGTGACCTCCCGTAAGGCAACAGCCTCTGCCCAGCGGGAGAAGTAGTCGGTCGCCGCCAGAATGTATTTGCAGCCTGTGGAAGATGCGGGTAAGGGGCCCACAACGTCTGTTCCCCATTGGGCGAACGGCCAACTGGGCGCGGTTGGGTGCAATTGCACGGGAGGCCTCCTGGGTATAGTGGCATGCTCCTGGCATCTCTGACACGACTTAGCGTACTCGCAACAGTCGTTGAACATTGCAGGCCAATAGTAGCCAAGTTTCTTGATTTCAATTTTCATCTTCGGCCCCGCCTGGTGTGCGCCAGCTGTGCCAGCATGGACCTCCTTCATAACCCTCCAAGCTTCTTCAATGGACAAGCATCGGAGGAGTAGCTTCTGTTTGGCATCCGCCACAATTCGGAACAGTATTCCGTTTCGGAGCTCATAGGAGTCTTTGGTTCTGACTAGCTTGATCCTTTCTTCTCTTCGGTCAGGTAATTGCTGGTGTTTGAACCACTGCATCAGGGAGGCTCTCCAGTCAGGTAGGCCGACGGCTTCTGCTGCAGTGACCTCTAGTTCTTCTTCTTCTGGCTCCTCTTCTATCATGCTGGGCATCTGGCGCTGGTTTATTACTTGGATATGGAGAGATCCATCTGGAGGCACTGCCAGTGAGCTTGCCAATTTTGCCAATGCGTCGGCTTGTGCGTTCTCCCCTCTGGCGACATGGCCTATCTCGAGGAGATAGAACCGCTCCATGAGCCCTTCGCCTTAGTGTGATAAGGGAGCAGCTCAGGTTTTCGGACATCAAACTGTCCCTGGACTTGCTTGACGACCAGCAGCGAGTCGCCGAACACTTGGAGCATTTTGATCTCCATTTGGAGGGCGACCTGGAGGCCGATGATCAGAGCTTCATACTCTGCTTCATTATTGGTGCAGGGTTTGCTAATGCAGCAGGAAGTGTGCATCACTTCTCCATCTGGCGACTTGAGGACGATGCCTGCTCCGGCTCGTACCTTGGCGCGCCCGGACGGGGTCGCTTCTGTCCTCGAGGCTCCATCAAAGTAAAGCTGCCAGATGGCTTGTTGTATTTGGTCTACCTCCAGTGTTTCATCTCAGGTAGCTCTGTGGCCAACGGGGAGTCTTCGGGCACAGGGTGTGCTGCGAAGAAATCCGCGACGGCTTGCCCCTTAACGGCCTTCTGGGGCACGTAAGTGATGTCAAATTCCATGAGTAGCACGGCCCACTTGCCAAGGCGCCCCTTTGGGACAGGCTGGAGGAGATGTGCTTGATAGGGTCAGCTCTGGATATTAGACTTACTTCATGGGACAGCATGTAGTGCCTCATCTTCTTGACTGCGAAGACCAAAGCGAGGCAGACTTTCTCTATCGGAGTGTACTTGGCCTCCGCACCCACCAGTCTCCGGCTGAGGTAGTAGAGGCCTGCTCTTTCCCTCATCATTGTTCTGGGCAAGCATTGCCCCCAGTGAGTATTCGGTAGCCGCTATGTAGAGAATGAGCGGTCTGCCTTTGACAGGTGCCCCCAGGACAGGCGGGGTCTTCAGGTATTCCTTAGCTGGTCGAACGCGTGCTGGCATTCAGCGGCCCCAGCTGAAGGGTGCATCTTCATCATTAGTCTGTGGAAGGGTTGGCAACGCCCCGACAGGTTGGAGATGAACCTGCGGATGTAAGCTAACCGGCCCTGTAGGGACCTCAGCTCTCCCAGACTCTTCGGAGGGGGCAACTCCTGGATGGCCTTTATCTTGAAGGGGTCGATCTCGATCCCTCTGTGCCGGACAATGAAGCCGAGGAACTTTCCACTGGACACGCCAAAGGCGCACTTCATGGGGTTCATTTTTAGCCCGTATAGCCGGAGCCTTTGGAAGACAACCCTGAGGTCATTCAGATGTTCATCTCTCTTCTTAGTCTTGACGACCAGATCATCAATGTAGCATTCGACCTTGCTGTACAGCAGCTCGTCGAAGATCTTAGTCATTGCCCGCTGATATGTAGCACCGGCATTCTTGAGGCCGAAGGGCATCCTCTTGTAGTGAAATATCCCCTTGGGCGACCTGAAGGCGGTGTGAATCCGGTCGTGGTCGGCTATCCAATTTGGTTATAGCCGGACGACCCATCCATAAAGGACAAGGCCTCGTGGCCAGTAGTTGCATCAATCATCACTTCGGTGATAGGCACCGGGAAGTCATCTTTCGGGCAGGCTTTATTCAGGTCGCGGAAATCCACGCAAATCCTGATCTGTCCGTTCTTCTTTTTCACTGGTACAATGTTGGCCAACCATGTGGTGTATTGGTTTTCCGCCACGAAGCCGACATCTATGAGCTTGTCGACCTCCTTGCAGATCTGGCTGGTTAACTCTGGCCTCATGCGCCGGGGAGACTGCTTCACTGGCTCCACCTTGGATCGATGGACAAGATGTGCTGAGTCACCTCGGGGCTGAGTCCGGGCATTTCTTTGTAGTCCAGGCAAAACAATCCCGGAACTCTTGTAGCAGCTTATGTATTGTTCTCTCTCACGAGGGGGGATGAGAGCACTTAGAAAGGTCGGCCTGGGGTCGCCTTCTGTGCCGAGGTTGATCTCAATCAATTCGTCGACTGTGGCCTGGCCGCCATTTTCAATTTCCGGCGGGGCTGGCGACAAATCGACGAAGTCTTGGCCTTCATTGTCTTCGGGCTCGAGGATGGCATCCTCGTCTTCTTGCTCCTCCTGGCTGGGTGTGGGGGCTGGATTTGCCGTGCAGTCCTCTTGGACCGTAGCCGCCGGGTCTGTGAGGTCCGCTGGTGCAGAAAGGCACAGGGCCACCTCGGGGTCTTCTATGTACTCATCGTAGACAGCTTGGACGGGGGCCGGGGCAGCCGCATCTTCAGGGGCCTGGTAGTGGATGGACACGGTGTAGGCTCCTGCTCTGGGGCTGTCCGCCACGTGGGGGCGTGGCGGGGCTACCACATAATCCCCCATCCTGAGCTCGTCCCTGTCAATGAGGTCTTGAGCAATGTCTTTGAAGACATAGCAGTCTTCAATGGCGTGACCCAGCATCTGGTGGTAAGGGCAAAATAGTGGGTCCCCGCTTCTTCGGGTGTCTTGCGGCCTCTTGGACCGTGGGAGGGAGACCTTGCCGTAATGGCAGGCCCAGTCGAAGATGCCCCGGGTCTTCTCTCTCGGGAAGGAGTAGGGCTTCTGCAGCTTCTCTTGGAGTGTTAGGCCTTGCCTGGTTGGCCGCCCGATCAACAGGCTTGCCGTGTCTCTCAATTCCCTTCTTGACCAGACGGGGGTGTCAGGACTGGCATCTCGGGGCCGAGGCATGCGGCCACCCCGCGGGGGGAGAGAACCCTGGATCAGGTCGGCGACTAGCGAGGTCAACTCAGCCAGTCGTACTTTTAGCGTCTCGATCTCCCGTTGCTGCCTATGGTACAAGGCGTACATGACGGGGTCGTATCGAGGGGATTTCGGAGCCTGGCCCATGCTTCTGCTCCTTGTTTCGCCGGCCGGCCGGGGTGGAGGTGCCTCGCTGGTGTGCCCTCTCGAGGTCGACACTTCGGAGAAGGAGGGGGTCTTCTCCAGGCAGCGGCGGCGGGGAGGTTTCCAAAGGAAGACCTCTTCGTCTTGTGCCTCCTGAACCGGGGGCCCAGGATATGCATCTTGACAGGCTTCCCGCGAATCTGTAGCTTCTGCGGGGTCGTCGCCAGACCATGTCGAGACTGATATGACGTCAGTCTCGTAATATTCCTCTAGTGAAAAGCCCAGACCGGGGTGCTTGGTGATTTTCAGCAACCGTCGATCCAGGTTTGGTGGGTTCCACATTCTTTCAAACATTTCCTTCCGGCTGGAGGGCTGGTAGGGAGGAATCTTCTGCTTTCTGACCATTCTGGCTGCTTGGTCAGTCATGTGGGGAAGTCCCGTAATGGGGACGTGCGGGTCATGCAGCTCATCAGGGAATCGGCAATCATCGTCTTCCCTGACTGGCTTCTCCCCAGCAACATAAAAGATAGTGGGCGGCCCTTCGGGGTTAGGTACCTCGAAGGTCCTCAGCTGCTCGGCTGCTTGGCATTCTATCTCTATTACAGGCTTGACGATCCCTGGCGGGACCCTGACGTCTTCTAGCAGGTCTTCGAGGCAAGGCGCCCCTGGTGTAGGGTAGATGGCGAGAGGAGCCGCCTTGAATACCCCTTCTTCTTGTGCAATAAACGGTACATGTGGAGGAGCCACATAACCCGGGGGTGGCGGAGGGAACCAGCCACCTGACTCTGCTTTCTCCTTTCCCTTGTCTCGGGCAGCTTGAGGAGCTTGCTTCGCCTTTTCCAAGTACAGATTAGCATCTGACAAGTGACACTCGAACACCTCGAACGGGTGGAGGTCGGCGAAGATTCTGACTTCCTTTCCCTCGCAGGGGTACTTGATGCATTGATGCAGAGTGGAGGGTACCACCCTATTCTGGTGTAGCCAAGGCCGGCCAAGCAACGCCTTGTAGGAAGTGCTGGAGTTGATGACGTGGAACTGGACCTTGGTGGTGAAGTCATCAAAGGTCAAGTTGAACTCTGCAACCCCCATGGGCACCTCACATTTCTGGTTAAAGCCAGCTATCTTGACATTTTTAACCTCAACCAGGTGTACGTCGAAATAGTGTTTCTGGTACACCCGGTAAGGGAGTATATTCACTGCTGCCCCTGGGTCGATCAGGACCCTGTTGATGGGCTGGCCATTCAATTGCCCCTTCATGTAGAGGGGTCTGTTGTGACTGCAGGTCGGCAGGAGCATGTCATCTTCTGTGAAGGCCACGGCCACTTCAGGTGACATCTCTGCCAGGCAAGCTTCAAGATGTGCTGGCGTCTGGAGGGCGGCTATGATGGCTTGCCGTGTTTCCTCGTTCAAGGACAACATCTCCCATACGGTGAACCGGGTCGGGATCTTCTTGAGGTGTCTGACTATCCGTTCGGCGGCCCGCACCTTGAGTAATTTCATCTCTTCGGGTTTGGCACGCCTGCCCCCATCCTGAAGTTGGGGTGCCTGATCGGGGGATGCCTGCTCTGTGGGTTCTGTCGCAGCCTGCCGAGCCGGCGGGGCCTGCTGTGCTTCCTCTGTTTCTCGCATGAATTCGGCGAGGTTTGGGATGCCGTTGAATTCTCCTTCTGGCTGGGGAGGAGTAGCCGCCGGTAGAGCTCGGGGACTGCTTGCTTTCCTGGTGGAGGGAGGCACTGGGGAGCGCGCCTGCTTGCCTGCTCGGGCTGACAGGAATTCGGCGAATGAAGGGGTTCCTTGGCTCCTGGCCCCTCCGGGATAGAGACCCGATGGAGGAGGGATCTCGGTGCCTCGGACCTCAGGGTCGGGGATCTGGTATGGTTGTTCTCCCCTGAGCATGATGTTGAGGTTGTCCTGAGGAGGGCGCCCCCACTTCCTTCCTGACCTGGTAGCATGTTGGGAGGTGGACGCCTCAGCTTGATTCACCTCTGCCGGTTCATGGGGTGGCTCTTCTTCTTTCTCTTCCAGGGAGAGAGCGGTGTCGAACAACGCCGAGAGGGTGTTGCAGGCGAAGACGACCTCCTTCTTCTTCTTGCCCCTGGGTCTTCTCTTCTTCTTCTTCTTGCCTGCTGCAGCGGATGGCTGCTCTTGAGGAGGTTCACCCCACAGGGGAGGCTCTTTGTCTGCATCAGCTTCTGTTCCCGGAGCCAGCTCGAGTGATTCGAACTCCTTCCAGGGGACATACTCCTTCAGCTCCACAGGCTGGATCTCGGGCTGTTCATAATCTTCGAGCCCATCAATAATAGCCTGGAGTCTTTCAACCGCCGGGCTAGTCTTCTTGTGCATCCGCAGCGGGACGGAACTCTTTTTATTATGGGTGGGCCGTCTCATGACCAGCCGAGGGGCTGTGTCAAGGCAAACTGGGCTTGCCGGGGGCGGTGCAGGCAGGGGCGCTGCCACCCTCGGGTGAATTCCTGGGGTGGGCCGGGAGGCGCGTGCCTTTCTAGTTTTTCTGGGTATAGTCTGCCACCCTTCTTGGTCTTGAGCTGGGGCCATGATGAAGGTCTCATAAGTGACGCGGGCGCAGGCCTCCGCCCACTCCTCTGGCAGCTCCTGGTACAATGAGACCATGTTGACGGAGGAGGTTATGCTGGGCAGCTCATGCGGCTGCGGGGGGTCTACTTTATGCTCCCCCATGTCTAGCTCCCCGTTCTTGATTAGGGCTTCAATAACATCCTTGAAGACGTAGCAGTCTTCAATGGTATGCCCGAGCATCCGGTGGTATAAGCAGAAGCGCGGGTCATCCTTCTTCTTCAGGTCGCCGGGCCTTTTCGGCTCTGGCAATGTCATTTTGTTGTAGCTGGTTGCCCATTCGAACAGGAGCTTGGACTTGTCCCGGGAGAAGGAATATAGCTTGTTTCTCATCTTCTCTCTTAGGGAGGGGCCCTCCCGCCGTTCTGTGGTCCTGGGCGGAGGGAGGTTGGCAGTCCCCTTGGCCTTCTCTTTCTGCTTTTCAAAAGCCTGGAAGTCTAGTGTGTGCACCTCGGGGGGAGCTGGTTTCTTCTCGGCCTGCCTGGCCCTCTGGCTTGACATGGCTGGAGTGGAGGAGTATCGGGCCAAAAACGCCTCGATCTCTGCTACCACGTTGTTCAGGCGGTCAAATGTTTTGACCTCGGTGCCGATCATCCTTTCTAGGATTTCTTCTTCAAATTTTGTTTGCAGATCTGCACCGCGTCCTCCTGGTGCGGGGGACGCCTGCACCTCATGCTGAGGTTCCTCCATCTCTTGATGTAGTCGAGGGCCGACTCATCGTTCTTCTGTCTCGTAGCATAGAGCTCTGCTACAGTGACTTCTCGTTCTGCAACATAAAATCTTTCCTTGAACTTCTTTTGCATGTCAGGCCAGTCAGCAACGGACCCGGGTGGCAGGCTGGAGTACCACTCGAAGGCGAGTCCGGTAAGTGTCGAGCCGAAGAACTTCAGGAGATAGGCTTCATCCGCAGCTAGATCTCCCATGATGTTCACATAGTAAGCAATGTGTTCCCTGGGGGACCCTTGCCCGTTGAATTTTTCAAACTTCGGCGGCTTGGTGATGCCGACCGGCAGCTTCCTTGCAGCATAGTGGGCCGGGTAGGGTACCCGGTAGACGTCAAACGCGTCTGATCCCCTTCGCCCCTCTCGGCCAGCTTCATATCTATCATCTGTTCGAGCATCAACCGGCTAACCGTTGCCGGGTCGACCGGATCGGGTAAAAGTGAGCGGGCTGCGCGCTCGGGGTGGCTACCACGGTCGCCCGGGGGGCCATGGGGGACCCTTGTGAAGGCGGAGCCTGTGGCAGGGCCACTGCTGTGTAATGTGTTTGCTGTGGGGGCGCGTCCCCGAGAGAGTTGAGGGTTGCTGGAAGAGCTGCCTCTGAAGACTGCCCCCTGTCCCTGGGTACTTCGGGTATAACCTCGGTCTGCCAGGACATCAGGGGCGGTGCGTTCCGCTCACTTAGCTGCTTCTTGAGTGACTCGATTTCCTGCTGGAATCGTTGTATCATGAGCAGCATTGTAGGGTCAGCTGTGGGGAGACTGGGCATGCCCCCTGTCTCTTCCGCCGGGGCGTCTTCGGATGATGTCGAAGGTCCGCCACTCGTGTCGCCGGTGGTGACCACATTGGCCGTGAGGGCCGCAAGGGGCTTTTCAGGTAGGGCCCCTTCGGCGCCTGTGGGTGTCGCGCCGCCTGCCGCTCTCCCTCTTCTAGTAAGGGGTCCCGGCCTGACGGCTATTCTGGCCAATTCTTCCGGATCGGTGGGCAAGGCCCCATACCGACCGTGAATTCCTGCCATGTTGCAGGTGAATGTTTGCCACTTCTTGCTCTTGTTTCTTTTTGTCGCCCTCCTGGACGATCTTCCTGGGAATACCAGCCTGTCGAAGACCGACCGTCGGGGCGGCGCTTCCTCCCGTACAGGGGACTGGCGCAACTCCTCCGGGCGGGTCCTCGACTCTACGCTAGGTGCGGGTCCCCCCTGTTCTTCCTGGAAGGCGGAAGCCATTGCCCCCAGCAGTCTCTGGCGGCCGGCGGGGGTGCTACCCGGGCCTCGAAGGTAATTTCTCATGGCCTGCTCGATCCCTTCCCACTCCTGGTCAGGGAGAGCGGCCTGGGGTCGCATGTCGATGCCAGCGGCAGGAGGGGAGTAGGCCGTGAGAGCCGGGCGGGCGGCATTGTGCCGACGCCCTCGGCGACGGCGGCGGACATTCTCGGACGGCACCGGAATGACAGGCGCCGGCCGGAGAGTTGGGGTCATCATCTCGACCCTGTCATCTTGTTGGACCCTCCTTGGGCGGAGAGTGCTGGGCCCTGCTTGGACGGGTGCAGTGGGCTGGGTCTCCTTGGGTACCCAGACTTTCTTCAGTTTAGCCGGCCTGTGAGCCGGCGCCGTCTTTGGTGCCACGGCTGGGGTCGCGGGCGCTGCCCTCTCTTTTAGCTTCTCCAGTCCCTGGAAAGAGTTGCGGACTGGGACGGTCGAGACGACGCGGTCCGGCGCCGGTTGGGACCTCTGTCCGTCTAGGCGGACTCGGAGGGCTCCAACAGTCATTGACTTCCCGGAGTTGGAGGCGCGGCGCCCTGAGCCGGTGCCGGTGCTGTTCCTCCGGAGCCTCCTTCGATAGGATGTCGACCCTTGGTGGGATGGGCCGGTAGTGTGGTGCACGTGGTGCACGTTGCAGCTGAGCGTCGTTGTGGGGACGCCATTGTTGTCTCCGGCCACAGCTCGGCCGACAGCAGCTTCAATGGCCCCTGGCACGGGAGCATTGATCTGAGATTCCTCGGGCGCCTCCACGTCGAGGATCTTAGCGAAGGCCACTCCCAAGAAGTTGGGGAAGCCCACAGTGGGAGGGAAGCTCCCGAAAGTGAGGGGCACCGCCAGGTAGCCGCCTCGGATGTGGTTCTCCACGACTTGAGGGCTGCAGACGACAGCCATTGTCGGTTCCATGATGTCGTTTTCTCTTCTCTGTTTTCTGCATTTAAGAAAGTGGCACAATTAGTATAACAAGAAGGGGGCCGCGGGGCCCCTAATTTCGGCAAAGAGATGAAGGGTGGATGGGTCCCACCGGGCGTGCCAGAGTTGTGGACGCACTTTTCGGCACTTATTATTCTCTTGTTTCTTTATTCGGTTTATTGAGTGCGTGGGCGTGCCAGTCACCGGAGTGACAATTTATTCGGGCTCCGAAGAGCCCATGGTGCGCTCGATCTGACTTCGTCAGACGATTATGTAGTTCGTGTCGGGACCGAATCCCGTCGCGCCATAAAGGTCACGACGTCATTTACATCCCCCATACGAGGGAATACCCTTGATTAATTGCCGAAATTAGGGGCCCCGCGGCCGAAAAGAATAGTACTAATTGTGCGAGAAAGAGACAGGAGAAAATCACACCAAAGTACGCATTAGGATGCGAGCCACTGGCCATGTCGGTCACTCGTGGACCTTTTTATATTCGGACACGGGTCCGTGATGGAAACGCAACAGGAAAAGCCGAGACAAATCCGTTCAAGTGTCTGCCGAGCACCCGGCAATTTTAGTGATGACTCGGAGGGCGTCCGGAACGAGAAACAAATCCGATCCGATTAGGATGTCGGCCCGAGATTAGGCCAGAACTCGGCTATATCGGGATAATTCCCAAGACTCGAGCTTGACCTGAAAGGGCGGCGTCGTTGTTCCTTTTGCCCTGGGTCCCGGGGGAAATAGGGCTGCAGAGTGGGCCCCGGCGTCTTTTATCTGGAATTTTCTTGGTTATATGTTTTGTTCTTTCCTTGGCTGTTTATTACTTCTTCATGCATCTATCCCGGATGATTTCTCTTCCTTTTGTTCGTTAGTGTTATTATTATTATTATTGTTATTATTATTTTATCTTTTTTCATTACCCCTCCCACCTCTTTTATTGTTGTTGATGTTGCACATTTGGAGTTCTTGAATTAGCGTAATTTCTGTTAATTTATTTGATAGTGTTGATGCCCTTATCGAGCCATATATATGCGTATATATATATATATAGTGTGCCGACGAAGGAAACAGGGTGTACCACGGGAGGCTGGAGGGGTGTACCGCTGGAGGCAACGGGGGTGTACCACTGAAGGCTTGAAGGGTGTACCGTTGGAGGCTAGGGGGGTGTACCGCTGGAGGCTGGAGGGGTGTACCGCTGGGGGCTGGAGAGAGTGGGTCGGTGAAGGAGGGGGATATATATATATATATAAAGTCTGTACGTTCCCCAGCCTCAAGTCTACACGTTGCCTATTCGACCAGCACAGAGTCTGTACATTGGCTGCTCAAAGTCTGTACATTGTCCATCGTGAAATCTATACGTTGCCAAGCCCAAAGTCTGGACGCTGTAACATGAAGTCTGTACATTGGCTGGCCCAAAGTCTGTACACTGGCCATCATGAAGTCTATACACTGGCCACCATGAAGTCTATACGTTGACTGGCCCAAGTCTATACACTGGCCATCATGAAGTCTATACGTTGGCTGGCCCAAGTCTATACACTGGCCATCATGAAGTCTATACGTTGGCTGGCCCCAAAGTCTATACATTGGCCAAGTCTATACATTGGCCAGCCCCAAGTCTATACACTGCCAAGCCCAAAGTCTGTACGTTGTAGCATGAAGTCTGTACGTTGGCTGGCCCCAAAGTCTATACATTGGCCAAGTCTATACATTGGCCAGCCCCAAGTCTATACACTGCCAAGCCCAAAGTCTGTACGTTGTAGCATGAAGTCTGTACGTTGGCTGGCCCCAAAGTCTATACATTGGCCAAGTCTATACATTGGCCAGCCCCAAGTCTATACACTGCCAAGCCCAAAGTCTGTACGTTGGATCCCGTTGAGACGGTGGCTGTGGGTGTACCGGTGAAGGGAGGAGTATGCCGCTGAAAGGGCCAGGGGGAGTGTACCGCTAAAGGGTGTGCCCATGAGGGCAATTAGGGGCGTAACCGCTGAGGGTTCACGGGGCGTGCCGGGGAAGGCTTTGAAGCGTACCGCTGAAGGCTGGGAGGAGGGCGTACCGGCGAAGGCGTTGGATGAGCACGCTACTGAAAAAGGTGACCAGAGTGCATCGTTGAAGGGCCAATCAGGGCGTAGTGTTGGAGGTTCGATTAGTTTTCAATTTCTCATTTCAAGGCTTTTCTTTCTTCTTATTCTAACTCTTAAGTAGTTTTGTATAAACTCCCTCCTTGTTTTGTCTTGTTCGGTTCAGCCTCTTTTCTTGCGGGTTGGCGTTCGGGCTACCGGGTAGTCGATTAGTTCGGTTCTCGTCATGGTGCCGACAGTGGCTTGATTAGTTGGAAGGTTCATTGATTATTCCATTCGTTTATTGTTTCCCTTTGCCTCTTTTCATGTTTTGTTATTTTCTCACAAAAATTCGGCAGCATCTCCCCTTGACCCGGGGCGTAAGGGAGATAAAGGGAACGCGCCCACATGGAGTGACGGAACCCGACAACTGGAGGTGGGCGCCCGGAGGCAACAACACCTTTATAGAACCTCGGAAAACGTGAAGGAAAGGGCTCGGGGCAGGGCCAAGAAGTGTGCTGTTGAGGGCCATAAGGGTGTGCCGCTGAGGGCCAAGGTGAGTGTGCCGCTGAGGGCTAATGGGGGTGTGCCGCTGAGGGCCGATGGAGGTGTGCCGCTGAGGGCCCAAACAGGTGTGCCGCTGAGGGCCACAAAGAGTGTGCCGCTAAGGGCTAGACAGGGTGTGTCGGCCAATGGCCAGGCATGTGCACCGCTGGAGGCTCAAACAGGGCTAGTGTATGGGCTGGGAGACTTGCAGGCCGTTCAGGGTAAGAAGAGGGGAAGTTTAAGGCTAGAGATAGGCCACTGGTAGCTGGGTATTCGGAGGGTGAGTAAGAATCTCCCTCTCTCTTCAAGCCCATGGGCACAGCAAGTGGCCATGGAAGGGAGTGAAGGATTCATGAGGCCAAGGATCATGGGAGAGCGATCATATCGACATGAAGACCCCAAAAACACCGGAGAAATGGGGAGACGGAGGGAAAACGAACAACCCCATCAAAAGACCGTGAGAGCTAGCGCAAGCCAATAAAACTCATAGAGAAACCCAAAGAGGGTGATTTTCATTTATGGGGAGCCAAAGGCCAAAGCCCTATATGCATATTACAAAGAAACGCCCAAGACGAGGCCATGGACAAAGAAAAAAAGAAATCCGAGGCAAAGAACGGGAGGAGGAATAGAATACGAAAGGGAAGAAAGCATTGGGGCCTAAAACCTTGGCCACTGTCCCCAACCCTCTCCCCCATTACATCGAGCTCTCTCCCTCTCCCTTACTCTTGCTTTTTTCCGGTGGTCGTCGGAGGGGCTCCCGCCGAAGCCCTTCTTCTTTTTTTTTTCTCTTCTTCCTCTGTCTCTTCTTTTCTTCTGTATCTCCTGCCGTCTGAGCCCCTTTTTTTTCTCTCTCTGTGCGTCCTCCTCCTCTGTTAAAGCGGGAGTGGCTTTATACTCCCTGCTGCCGGAGCCTTCGAGCACGACCGTCGAAGGCGGGAAGTGGCCTTGTGATCATGGGGTTTGACCTCCCCTGTCCTGGGTGTCAGTGGGGTAGCCTGCGTGGCCCAATCCATGGTTGACACCTCATAGAGCTCACTGCGCGCCAAGGATGCGTAGGGCATGGGCAGCATGTCGTTTAGCCGTTGAAAAGGCTTGACGCTGTGCCGCTGGCGAGTTGAATAGGCGTGCCGCTGGGGAGCCAAAATGGCGTATCGTTGAAGCCCCTGAAGGGCGTGCCGCTGAGTGGCCTGAAGGGCGTGCCGCTAGGGCCTGCTGGGGGCGTGCTGCTGAACGGCCTGACGGGCGTGCCGCTGGAGCCCCTGAGGGCTGTGCCGTTGAAACCCCCTCCCTGGGTGTGCCGCTGAAGGCCCCACCATGGGGTGTGCCGTTGAACATCCTGACGGGCGTGCCGCTGGAGCCCCTGAGGGCTGTGCCATTGAAACCCCCTCCCTGGGTGTGCCGCTGAAGGCCCCACCATGGGGTGTGCCGTTGAACCCCTCGGGGGTGTGCCGCTGAACAGCCTCCCTGGGTGTGCCGCTGAAGGCCCCACCATGGGGTGTGCCGCTGAACCCCCTGGGGGGGGTGTGCCGCTGAACACCCTCCCTGGGTGTGCCGCTGAAGGCCGCTGGGACCCCGAGGGGGCGTGCCGCTGGAGGGCTCTCCAGGGCGTGTTTTTGAGCCCGTTCTGAGCCCGCTATGGACATGAGTCATGGCCTATTTGGCTTTCTCCGAGGCTCACAGATTGTGGGGGCCCCTTGTGCTTGGTTTCTCTTTGCTGTCGTGACTCCTGGAGGCGGCTTCGCGACAGTCTCTCGCGGGGTCTATTCACTCGAGCCGCTGTTGATACTGGGCCGAGTGGGACATCAGGGCATGCAATTTTCGGTGTCCACAGGGCCATGTCATCATCAAGTCCAGAGAGGAACTTGGCAACAAGCAGTTCCTCACGTTGTTTCTTTATCTCCTAGAGATCCATGGTAGGAGACTGATACACGCAGATCTCATCCCAGAGACCCTTCAAGGCAGCAAAGTACTCGTGGTAAGAACGCCCATCCTAGCGAAATGCAAAGAAGGTCTCCTAAAGCTCATAGACACGTGAGATGTTCTTGTCGTTAGAGTACATCTCACGGAGAGTGTCCCACATCTCTTTGGAAGTGCCAAGGAACATGATATTGAGGCCACATGTGACTCCAGGCTGTTCAAGAGCCAAGTCATGACACAGTAGTCGTCTGCCTGCCAAGTAGAAAAGGCCGCCTCGTCCTTCTTGTCGACTGGAGGGAAGTAAGATGGGTCAATTTCTTCTGAGAGCCCACCAAGAATTTGAAAGCCTGAGCCCAGAGTAGATAGTTTTTGTCGTTGAGGCAGACAGATGCGCCAAAGCCTGGCTGATGTTTAGGCTCAGGTACAGAGGAAGATGAAGTAGCCAAAAATGCAAGTAGGACAAGGCAGAACACTGAATCAAAAGCTCAACATAAGACCTCAGAAAATATCACGGGCAAGGGAGATGGTCATCGGCACCAGGTAGACAGAAATGGCCGTAGATTTGTCTCAGTTGGAGCCTGAGTGGGTTGAGGGAGAGTGGGAGACAACATAGGAAGCCTGAGGTCGCGCGGCAGTGGCAGGTCCAGCAGTCGGTGTCGCAGGGGATGGGAGTTGTGATCCCGTTCTCGCACAGGAAGATGACAATGCGGCGGGGCCATCAACCAGCAGGGACGGCGGCGGAGCGCCAGGGTCTACTAGCAGCGGCCCTATAGGCCGCGACAGGGCTGCTGTAGGCTCAAGTAGGGGTGCGGGGTAGCAGATGTCAGCAGCGATGGCAGCGAGTGGAGGGCCGTAGCGCCAGTGCCCTAAACCTTCTCTGATACCATGCTAATGGAGAAAAGCCAAGATTCCTCATTAACTCTAGAGGTTTAGGGTCTTAAGATAATTACGTGGTATAATGACCTAAGGGTCACTATAAGCTATCCTCACCACACCGTAACACTCTAACACTTATTACCACATTAATTAGGCATAAGTTTCAAAAATCTTTAATTTTGATCCTACTTTTTTTGGAAGGTGAATTTTTTGGCCCTAACTAGAATTTTAAAAATTCGACCATTTGCAAAATTAATTTACGACAACCTAATGTAGGTAGAATTGTGCCCATTAGATGTCAATTACATATAACAAGTGTCAACTAGCACCTTAAATAGATTTAATTTAGCAAAATCTCCAATTATCCTAATTAGGGTTTAAAATTTATGACTTTTACAAAATTAATTTGCTTGAACTTAATTAAGGTGCAATTGCATCCATAAGATGTCAATTGCCTCTAATAGGTGTCAATTAGCACCTCAATCACATCTAATTTTGAAAAAAAAAAATTCTTAATTTTGAACATTTAAGCCTAGTTAAGTCTAAAAGGTTATCTTGATCATGGAAGGAAGGATCGGATTGGATCGGCCCCGGTCAGCCGATCCAATAGGATTTGGGTTGGGCCGATCTGATCCCCCCCCCCCCCCGCCGGTCCCCGATTCATGGGCCAGATCAGCCGGATCGGTCGATCCGGCACAATCCCCACCCCGTAAACTAAAAAAAGTGAACAATTCCTCCAGGAGGAACATTAAAATTGAGGAATGATCACCGCATATTGCTAATTCTTCAATTTATTGTTCCTCCTAGATGAACAGTACCCGATACTATTCACTCCTCTCGGATGAATAGTAAAGTGAGGAATGAACCTCAACTTTACTATACCTCCGAGAAGGAACAGTGACTGAAGAAGAAGAAGAACTTACCTACTGTTGTCACTCTCATCGTTGCCACCGGCCACCGATGCCGTCACCACCAGCCACCAGTGACTCCTCGCCCTCCGTGGGCAAGAGCCTCAACCGACGTGGGGGAAGGAAGAGACAACGAAAGGTATAAAAGCCCTTGCACTTTTGTATAAAACCCCTGTAAGTTATCCTTCATTCAAGTGAACCTCAAAATTAGAAAAAAAAACTTACCTGGATCAGATCAAATCTGGATCGGCCAATCCGGCCGACCAGGATTGGGTTGGGACTGGCCAATCCGATCCCGATTCGCAATCCTTCATTGATCCTGATGATATAATTGTACTACTATTGCAATTATGACATTGGAGAAGATAGCATCTAAGAAGGTGGATGATATTGGTTGGCAAAACGTTATGGTGATCAACTCAAAGACAAAGAGGATCAATTGTAAATTGTTTGGAAAAGAAATAGGTAGAGGAATTTACAACATCAAATTACACTTGGCTACTAGGAAAGGAGATATGTCTTCATGCCCATAAGTCAAGTTGATAAGGAAACTTGTGCATTTATCAATGAAATTCAGAGGGGCAAGGCCAAGGAGAAACAAATGAAGACGACATATGAAGAGTCTTACAGTATAAAATAAATCATTGCACAATCTTGATAAGGCCAAGTCCCTAGCATTAGGGCTCCTGGATCTCATCTTCCCAATAAAATGATCCTGACTCAGATGACGATGATGATGATGATGCTAGTTTGAGAGTGGCAATGGAAGAAAGCAAGAGAAGTTTTGAGATGGAGGAAATGCACACAACCTTTGGTTGATGCTCGAGGATACAGGGGATGATCTAAATGTTGTAGGAATCATACATGATGCACATATTGTGAGTGGTTATACATATAATCGGCTACTTGCCATATTCAGAAAGGTAACAAATGATTGAATCCTACAAGCCTTTTACTTCTAATTTCTCCTTTATCCTTTCTCTAAGAGGTTAAAATTCCTCACTTCCTCTTTTTCTACCCCCCCTTTCTTCTCCCTTTCTTCTTCTCCACTTATTTTTCTTCACAAAAAGAGAGTTGAATGGGGGCCAGCGGCAAGAACTGGCGGCGGTGGCAATTTCCAGTGGGCAAGGAGGGAGGTTAGAAAAGAAAGATCTACTCTTAGGTTGTGCCATAGACGGGACACAGTCAGGACCGGTGGAACAACCCAGCATGTTCAAGTCAGTCAAAACCAGCCAATTCCAAGAGTAACAGTCCGGTTTTAAACACTTTCGGCCAGTTCTTGCTAGATTTAAGCTACATTTTTCTTCTTTCAATTAATATATATATATATGTGTGTGTGTGTGTATGTATATATATGTGTGTGTGTGTGTGTGTGTGGTCAATCTCACTCAAAAACAAAATAACTGAATTGGTCATGGCTGGTTCCAACCAAGTTCACCCAGTTCTCATCCAAATGGGCCAATTTTTTAAGCCTTGCCTAGAAGTTAGTTCTAGATCTCCAGAAGAAGAATCTGGATGAAAATAGAGGGAGTTGGCTTTCATAACATTAGCAAGAATTGAAGAGGAAAAGAAATTCATATAGGGCCAGCCAAAATATGCAAGCCGGATCCAATAAGATGCAGGTAGGTATTATTGTATTTGTAGCCCTCTTTGCTGTGATATTGTAATGCATGCAAGCTCACCCATAAATATTCACTAAAATCAAATTGGAATAAGAACAGATAGTTTCCTATTAAACAAGATTCACCATTTGATTGATAGAATGGACTAACCGCCAATGAATTAAGAACATTATGAATTCCAGGCAGTCGTATGCTGATTTCTGCAACTCGAGTTCCCTTGTGATACTGTGGCAGCAGATATAACAATTTAGATAATGATGAAAAGGGATGCATTTAGGGAAAGTCAAGACCAGCCAACTCAGGACATAAGTTATTTTCCAATCATTCAGTTTTTTCACCAAAATAGTATTATTTGTTCAGTAAACAGAATTCAGGCATTCTCATCTAAGAAGTATGGCCATCCATATTCCTCACCCATGTCAGTAACAAGCATTTAGATATTTCAGTTGAAAAATTAAAGGAGATATTACCCTGGATGGAAATAGAACATGTTAATAGGATTGTTATTTTGTCTCAGATTAAAAATATTTTATAATATGATTTAATTCCCTTGTATTTTGATTTCCCAACTGGCTTTTAATGTAATCAACACCTTTGCATTTTGATTCCTAAACTTAATTGAATGTCATGCCATGAACAGTCAATGTTTGACAGGTTCCACTGTTGATCTAAACCACTGATAGATGCCTTAAGTAGCGAACCTTCCAAGTCTTACCATCAAGAGGGAAAAATGGAAAATAGAGAAGTTGTCTTTCATGAAGTTATATGCTGATTTTACTGGAAAAAAATGTTATTCCGGTCCCAAGTAAATCTTCCTAGAATATCTTCAGAAATCTGCTGCAGAGAGAGCAGTTGCATTAATGAAATTGTAATCTTCCAGTTCATCATCCTTAAGATCCTTTCTCTGAAGAACAAACCAGTCACAGGAATCTCCAGATTGCAGCACACACTGCCTGACAGTCCACTTGCCAGTTGCAAAAGCAAACAACCTAAGATATTTATTCATTAAAGGACAATCAGTCATACCTGAAATAGTAGAGAGCCCATTACCAACTGTTGAACATGGAAAAAATTTTAAAGTATGTTCATTTGTTGAACATAAATGCACATTTGTTAACTATTTAAATAGCATGCACATTTTTAATTCTGCAGATTTGGTTTATCAGAGAATCTAGAGTTTGGGTACAAGACGTTTCCCCACCGACCACAGTCGGTGTTTATTTACATCGACATAAAATCAGAATACCCTTGATTAACTGTCAAAGAACACTTTTAACCTCTATAATATCCATTGTGATATTATGGGTTTTGTCTAATGGATATATCTTTGATGATCATCCATTAGAAACAAACAATTGTAGGAAACTCGAAATACTTTCATTCCTTGAATATATGAAATTTGAATTATAATTGGTCTCTTGTGACCTTTATATTTGGCCCCGATTATGTAATCGGGTCTTCGGATTTACATCTAGTCGCCATTTGATCATTGAGTAGGCCTCTGCTTACACCTAGATCTCTGGATTGCTTCCATTGACGGCTAGACTGTTGAATCTGCTTCTGATCACCATCAGACTGTTGGATTCGCTCCTGGCCTTTAGCGGACCGCTGAATTTACTTTTGTCCTCAATTGGACGGCTAGATTTATTCCCAGTCACAATTGGACCGTTGAATTTACTTCTGGTCAAGATCTAGCTGTTGAATTTGAGCTTCATCATGATCAGACCCTTCTTGGGTACATCTGTACCATTTTGGGTGTTTCTGCAATTTTTTACCCTTCCTAGGTATTTTTGTAATTTTTAAACCTTTCCAGGTATTTCTAGAGTTTTGACTCTTTCTGGGTATTTCTGCAGTTTTCTGATTCTCCTAAACTTATCTGTCATTTATTGACTTTCCAGGATATATTAACAAAACATTGATATCATTTCTTGACTGTCCGAGATGCTTCTACCATTTTTTGACTCTCTGGGACATTTCTGTCACTCATTGACATTACAGGATATTTCCGTCATTTATTGACATTCTGGGATAGCCCTGTCATTTCTTGACTTTCTAGGACATTCCTGTCATTTCTTGACATTCCAGAGCATTTCTGACATTTCTTGACTTTTCAGGACACAGTTGCAATTTCCCAGCTTTCCTGGGCTCTCTGTCATTTCTTAACTTCCCATGATATTTCTATAATTTTTCAAACTTTCCTAGATCTTTCTGTAATTTGTTGACTTTTCAGGATATTTCTATCATTTCTTAACACCCATTCATGTCATCTATTGACTTCCCAAAGTATATTTGCAATTTTTGTAAATTCCTTGGACATTCCTATCATTTCTTGACTGTACAAGGCTTATTTGTAATTTTTGGATTTCCCTAGACTTATATGCCATTTCTTGACTTTCTATAGTTTATTTGCAGTTTCAAGATTTCCCTGGGCTTATCTGCCATTTCTTGACTTTCCAAGATTTATTTGTAATTTTAAGATTTCCCTAGACTTATCTGCGATTTCTTGACTTTACAGGGTTTATTTGCAATTTCTCGCCAACAGGAGTATTCCCGTAATTTTCAAAGCATCAGAGTTCTTGGCTTTGACAATTCCTGGTCAGTCTTAAGCAAAATTCAGGAGAGCGCACACCACTTCAACAAAGTGACATAATCCCACTCCACTGAGTCGTACAGGAGACGTGACCCTAAACAAAGGTATTTTGGGAACTTCGGGGCATAATAAGAGGTTTGAGCAATTTCTGTAAACAGGACATTTTGTTATTTGATAAACAGGACATTTCTGTAAACAGGACATTTCTGTAAACAGGACATTTTGGGAACTTCGGGGCATAATAAGAGGTTTGTTTGCAATTTTTGAGAAGTACAAGGACATTTTGATAATTTCTAAACTCCATGGGTATTTTGGTAATTTCTGAACTCCAAGGATATTTTGATAATTTCTAGAAGGTTCAGGGGTTATTTGATAAATTTTGAACTCCAAAGCCATTTTGGTAATTTTTGGAAAGTTCAGAGGTATTTTGATAATTTCTGAATAACACAAGGGTATTTGTGTAATTTTTAGACAATACAAGGGTTTTTCTATAATTTCTAGACCAACTAAGATATTTTTATAATTTCTGGACTGAGCAGGGACTTTTCTGTAATTTTGGATATGTCAAAAATATTTTCGTAATATCTGCACTGAACAAGGGCATTTATGCAATTTTGGACAGGCCAGGGACATTTTGGTAATGTCTAGACTGAATAGGGGTATTTATGCAAGCACAAGGACATATATGCAGTATACCCTTGTTGGGATTCAAAAATAGCACAATGCACAAATCCAACCTTGGTGGGAGGCACACAAGGTACAAGGTCCACCCTCCCTAATGGAGGCACACAAAACATAAGATGCAAATTCGCGCTCCAAAGATTTCCTCCCGATTCTCCATGTGTTCAGCCCTATGCGTCCGTCAACGCACCGCCACGGATCGACCTGTGTGGTCACGTCGCTGGGGTCAAGGGGGTATCACCCCTTGCAGGGGGTTTCCGAGGGGCTCTGCCCCCCTGGAAGAAAAATCACAATATGATCTATCTCCAGGATATGGCACAAGAGGCATAACCACATGGGCATATATGCAACACACCCTTGTTGGGCTTCAAAACGAACATAAGACACAAGAAACTAGGAGATTGCTTCTCCTCCCGCTGCCATGGACTTCCATCCGTCCCAGATGGGGACCCTCTCAGGGGTATTTATAGAGTCTGTATGAAGGAGAATTTACACGGGCCCGGATAGGTTCCTTGGGGAGCCCACCCGGTCCAGGTAGGTCTCCCGCCCCCATTTTCCCTCTCTTTTTTTTGAAATAGAGAGGGAGAGAAAGGCAGGAGAGAGAGAGAGAGAGAGAGAGAACGGGACCGGATAGGTCTCCCCCCTAACTTCTTTTCCTATTTTTTTATTGAAAAAAAGAAACAGAGGGAGAGAAATGGGACCGGATAGGTCCCAAGGAGACCTATCTGGTCCGGATAGGCCCCAAAGGGGGACCTATCTGGGCCAATAGGTGGATTGAGAAGGGGGGTGAGCCCGGCTAAGTCCCCCCCCACCCCCCATTTTTTGTTTTTTCCTTTCATTTTTTTGTTTCAACACCAAACTTCTTGTATGTTTCCTATTCAACTGACCAGCTTTGAGGATACCTTTCCACAAATCAGAAATACAATGCTTCTTATCAATGTGCATGTGAAATCTGGGCCCATACGGTAATGCTTATGGATGATGCCTTGCCACCAAAAATATCATTTCGAGAGATTAATCCCCAAAGCCATTTGCTCTATAATGCAACATTAAAATATTGCAAACATTTTACTCTCAAGCCTCCATTCTTGCATGGTGAACAGACAATAGTCCATTTGAGCTGTGGAATACCTTCAGAGTTATCACCCAAACAACCCCAAAGAAATCTTTAACTAATTTGATCTAACTTCCTCCTTAGCTTATGGCATGAGAAAAGCATACATGAAATACATAGGTATGGAAGAAAGAACTGACTTTAGAAAAGGCAATCCTACCTCCCAAGGATAAATTTCTAGCTTTCCATGCAGTCAACTTCTGCAACCGGTGAACCAATGGATCCCAATCTGAAATTCGAAAAGACTTATGATGCAGAGGCAGCCCCAAATGCAAAATGGGTAATTTATTAGTGGGCAACCGAACATCAAAGCACACCCCTGTAACACCCCTTCTTCCATATCATTACCAATAGGAGTTGAATTATTAAAATTAATCTTCAGACAAAAGCAAGCTCCAGATCATTTTTAAAAAAACTACAAATGAATCAGCTGTGGAGCACCCCCTACCAGCAGTGATAAAGTATCATCAGCATACTGTAAGTGTGATATCCAGACTAGTGCACAGAAAATCTGAGCACTTGACTCCAGCCATTTCTCTCTACGACTTTGCACATCCTACTAAGAATATTGGCCACCATCACCAGCAAAATAGGAGAGAGAGTCCTCTTACTATAAACCCCTTGAGCTACTACAGAAGACAAAATCTTTGCCATTAATAATAACAGAGAATTTAGCTGTCCCCACACAATTTCTAAGACTATTCACTTAAATTGAAGGAAAATAATGTTGTTGCATGACATGAAATAAACATTTCCATGTCACTATCGCAGGGTTTGTGAAAATCTAGGTTACAAGCCATACCACTCTTATTCTTTTTCAGTGAAGAAATGCTTCACGGGCATCCAAAAAAGAATTATTCAAACATCGACCTTGGATAAAAGCCGACTGGTTTTCCTCAACAAGAATCCTGTGCTAACTCGTCCAAGCCTTTGAGATGTGACTCATGAGAGCTGTACATGTAAGCCTGCAGCATCAAGTCAACACAAGCTTCTTCAACCTCATCATGCCCTAGGTTATCCCTAGATTGTTTGTAATTCTTGTATGCCTGGACAACATCCTTATAAGTCGAGTCCATTTTGTTCAAACTATGAGGAGGAGATTCAAATAAAACAGCTATCTAATATTCACAATGAACCTAGGCATATCCAAGATATGATGCATCTCCACTAATACCCAAGCATACTCCAGATTATCCAGAGCTCGGTATCAATGTCCACCTCCTTCAGCATTCCAAACGAGGCAACAATGCTGCTAAATGTCTCAAGGATCCACGGTGGCCATCCTCATATCTATACCATCCTCCCATACCGTCTATTGAACCACCTTATCTTTCACTTGAAGACTTGCCTCCTGAAGGAACCAGTAGATCGGAGAATGGTCAACCAACCTTCCGCATCAGGAAGCCTTCCCTTCAGTTTCCATCTGTTTGGTTTAGTCACTGCTTCATAACCTGCCTCCCATTCGTGGAGATTTGATTTGACCTTGGTGGCAGGTTTGCCATCACTCTCCACCTCTCCTTCACCAGAGGCCTCAGTGTCACTTATGTCACCCTTGACTCACACTCTAGTTGCGTCATATCAAGATTACATTTCCCCAGTCTTTATGCCTATATAGTGATTTATGCTTCATGTCAAGATTCTTCATCTTCAGCCTTGTTCTACAGTCACATGAAGAAGGATCTACAACCTAACATCAACCTTTTTTTACCATAATGTGAGTGGTCATTTTCCTAATTATGCCCAAAAGCAGGGCGGTTATAAGTCTAATCCACACAGATTACAAACCATAAAGTACCTAATGCTTCTCCAGTTACGTAAAATTCACACCTTTCAGATATGACATGTTCAAATTGTTCACATCAGGGCCAACATCTCGATATGACATGTTCACATCAGGGCCAACATCTCCACCACAGTCGCGCCTCCCGCCACAAAGGCCCTCTCTATTCCTCAATGAGCGCCAATCAAGAAATTACGTCTCCCAATCCATCGTTGATTCTCTCTTGAAAATATGGGAAATCATTATTTATGGCGACGAAACATTTGTGGAGTTCCATCGAATTGTTAAACATCCCATCACAAAGAGAGCCGTTAGCTATTTTCACGGAGTTCAACCAAACGGGTCACACATTAGCTTCGGATCTGATTGGATGACGGAATGTCGAGTGGTCATAGCACCTGATGGGGAAAGTTGCACCATGCAACCGACTCATCTCAGAAAGAAATTTTGATTTCCCAACCCTTACTTGCAAAATGTCCGTGCTATTAAGAAAACACTACAAGACATCCTAACTAAAGTTGTCGCATCACTTGATGATGTGTGGGGTCAAAGTTTACTTGTTGATTCCGTCTTGGACTTGATTGATGATACATTATTCGAGGGCAATCTATTTGATAATGTGTTACTTCTAGAGCCGTCCCAAGTAGATACGGTATGACAAGACTTTTAGGATCACAAGTTATTTGTTTCTTCTGGGTTGGACTTGATAGATGACACGGTGTTAGAAGAGAATCCATCTGTTGACCCATCCGACGATGTGTTATCTTCGGAACCATCCTATGTTGATGTGGTGTGGTAGGATTTCTGCAAGACACACGAGAAGAAACAACCCGAGATCCTTCACATGGTCGTTCACCCCAAGCTCTTAGTCTATCTGCCCGTTATCATCTTTCTCGTGCTAAAACACTTCAAGATTCGAAGACAGAACTTTTCAAACCAGGGGAGATTTGGTGAGGACACCAGATCGACTAAGAGGATCGACCTGACACGAGCGACCTGACGTCATTAAGACTCGTACTCTGGTTGGGAGAAGACCTCCACTTTTAGGGATTTATTAATATTTTAGTGTTTGTTTCATTATTAAAGTAATTTCTATTTTTATGTTGTAATTTTCTTCTTTTTTATTATGACCATAGGTTAGGTCTCCTAGAGGTGTAGGATCTCTAATATCTCCTAGGGAGATAGATCTTCTTGTATTTCTTAGGAGGAGAAGATTACTTATAGTCCTGTTACACCCCTAACTTGCTCGAATAGTTTGAGACACTTTCCTTCATGATATTGACAGTCAAACTACGGCTTGAAGTCAGCACCATCATTTTGTGGAGTATCTCCACACGGTCGGGTCTCGGAACCCGATTATGTCACTCGACAAATTGTGTCGCAGCAAAGAAAGATGGAGAAAATTCTTACGTGCACTCATACAAGAGACCAAACGCCGTGTATCACGCGGTCTAGATGGATGCAAGCTCCTTCCTCGTTGCCAACGGCACTAACAAACACAAACAAACGCCGAGGCAGCCCCGTTCTCCTCTCCTTGCGTCCCGCTACGAGCAAAAGAGACAAAAATGGGCTAGAGTAGGGTTTAAAGGTGGCGCCCCTTTTTCCAAGACCCGGAGGAGACCCATCAGGGCCAAAAGACCCGCACGGGGGACCCTTGACCTCGCTGGGACCCAGTGGGGTCAAACAGACCCTAGTAGGGTTTGTTCAACCCCGGTGGCCCTGACAGGGTCAAACGACCCCCGACGGGGTCGTTTGACCCGGTGCCCCCCCCCCCCCCCCGGGGTAAACGAGACCCGCGGGGTCATTTGATCCCCGGTGGGGCCCGCACGGGGTCCAATGGATCCTACCGTCCTCCTTCGACCCCACCAAGGTCCGTTCCTCCCTCCGCCAAAAAAAAAGATGAAAAAGAAAAATCAAAAAAGGTGGAGGACCCACCTTGACAACCTAAGGTCAAAAATTGGTCTTTTTTGTCAAGGTGGGGTCCAAAAAATACCTTTTTTGTCAAATTGGGGTCCAAAAACCCCTCTTTTTGTCAATGTGGGTACCCCTACCTTCTATATATATCTCCTGGGAGGCTGGGACAGGGAAGGAGGAGGCAAAGAGAATATACGGAAGACGAAGGACAACAAGAGGCACGTCAAGGAGCCGAAGTTCGTTTGTGTGTTTGTAAAGGCCTATTAAGGGTATGTTTTATAAGTATCCTGGGTCTTATATTTATGCCTCTATAGGCTATGTTTGTGATTTTTTATGCATTCTAGGTGGTCAAGCTATGTAATTCCTCCAGATAATTGAGAATTATAGAAATGCCCCTCTTAGAATTACAAGAAAACCCGAAGTCCTATAAACTGCAGTTCTATTGTGCATCTTTCGATAATTGTGACTATGCCCTCATGTCCCGCGTCAGTACAGAGATCTCTCATGTACATCCGACAATTCACCGATAGTCCTTGTACTTACATGAATCACGAGTGCACTCAATTGCCTTCTCTCATGTGTGCCAAGGAAAATCGCGAATAGACCTCAACTTTCAGCAAATTGTGCACATGTCCCTCTCTTTTGAGAATCAATGCACGCGCACCTTCCATGAAGCCCAATGTTGTTCTTCCACTTAGAGATCTTGTCAGCTCAACCTTACACCTACATCTCAAACCTAAGTCGGTCCTGAGTCTGGTAAAATTACCAAAATACCCCTATGATCTAGAAACGGCCTAATAGTCTCCAAAACCTTCCGAAAACTACTTCAGTGCTCTTAGAAGTCGGAGATTACACCGCACTCTCCCTCCAACCCGGAAATTATAGAAAAGCCCCCTGGCTTGGTAAAATTACCAAAATATCTCTGGAACTCAAAAATTACCAAAATACCCCTGGAGTCCAGAGATCCTCCCGACACTTCAAAAATACCTACGACTTTTGCAAAATTACATTCATGCTGCCAGATTATAGGGTTTTGCCTAAATCTAATGAAGCCTTTCATAAAGCTCTAGTTCTATTAATCTTTCGGTGGTAAATGACAATCAATGATGGCGGTGCAGCGCATCTGCCCTCAACATCAGAACCTATGAAAAGGACCTTAGGATTTCTTTGATAGTTAATCAAGGGTGTTCGGACGTTATACCGATGTAAATCAACATTGACTGCGGCCAGTGGGAAAAGGTCCAGCACTCGAACCCAAATCGTCTGATACGATGTGCATCCACAGAATAAACCTTGCACATGCTATTTATACAACCCCTATACGTGTACCCTATAAATTTCCCCTTTTCTTCAAAAGGCTCAATGAGATATTTATACACTCTGTTCTTTTCCCTTTCATGAAAGAACAAAAAGAACATTCTATACCCCAAAAAAATATTCCATGACCTACAGAGTTCTACTAGGTCATTGTACTCAGGGTATTCTTTGGCATGCTTTTAGGTGCAGAGCAGTGAGGTTGGGTCTCAGGTGAAGACGTTCAGATCAGAGGAGTGTAGCCAGAAGCGTGGTGCTCAGAGGTGTGAAGCTATGTTTTGGGATTGTCCGATTGTATTTTTGGATGATGTTGTTTGTTCTAGTTGCCCGTGTGGACTTACGTACTATGACACTTCTGTATTCTTTATGAATTATGAATGGGAAACAGTCCTTGTTCATTTCTCTTCATAATGTGTAGATAAGCATGGATAGTTTTATGTGGTGGAATGTTTATGATCATTTTATCCAAGTGCTAATACTCTCAGCTAAGTATACGTAAGTGCCGCATTCCGTGTTTCCAAATTAGCAGGGTGTGACAACTGTCTACCATACATTCAGTCTGGTGATCAGATTGTTGATGTGTTTACTAAACGTGTTACACAAAAGACCCCGAACTCCGTCTTAGGCAAGCTATGTATGAAGAACATCTATGCTCAGCTTGAGGGGGAGTATAAGAGATAAGTCCATGCTCAGGCCGATCCTAACTGGGTCTATTTGGATCCTTTGGGCCTTAGATTCATTACCGGACCCACTAAGGCGGATCTGTTTAACTTAGAGCCTTTTTATTCTTTACTCTGAATACCCTTGATTGGTGTCATTGTAAGAGGGTTATTTTTGTCTTGTGTTGATTAGGTTCCTTAATAAGAATCTCTTGGGAGGTGTGTGACCAGAGTACAGCCACCACGTCTCCTGTTCGACCCATCTCTCCTTCTCCTTCTTCTCTCTTCCTCTCTCTCTCTCACAGCAACCTAGAAAATCTACAGACTGCATCAAAATATATACAATATTATGGATTAGAATATGCTAGAAAATATGATTAATGACTTGTTTTGCTCCCCTTTCGAAAAGCTTGCTTTGCTATGTTCTTGCTGTCTATTTGGTGGTTATCCTCAAGTCAGTATATCTGTAAGATCATGTTTGTGACATGACACATGAAATGGTGAAGTCTGACTAGCATTGAGTTCATTAGGTGGTATAGAGCAATGAAGATGGATACGGATAGCAGCATGCTAGGGTCATACTAATAATACAATTATTTTTGTATGCATGTTACATGCTGCCTTCAATGGAGAATATAAAATAATGTAATGTACATCATGAAGGCGGCAAAATGTTATATGGATGGAAAGAACACCTTCAAAAAATCATATTATTTCTCTTAACAGGCACATTCCAGAATAGTGGAAACTCACCAATTTGTAGTCTTGACCACCATGTGCATTTGGAATGATCGAGGAAGCACACCAGTCATTTAAGGGTGATGTTCCATAAGTGACTACACTGAAATCTACATTGTCTGATTCAGAGCTCGAAGTCTCATTACGATCTGACAAGGTTTGCTGCACGAACTTGTCCAACAAGGCACGTGCTCCTGCACTAAACTACATCTTCTACTCAGATCCTTGATGTTATCATTTGCATGGAGAACAAGTCACCTATATATTTATCAGCAGGTTCATATATATGTCCTAGAAAATAATTAAACTAATCAACAGTGACCATTCATGTTCACAAATCTGTCTGATATACATATATATACATTGCATTAATGCATACATGAATTGATTTGTAGAATACTTAATGTGATAATTATATTGTACTGATAAAAAGTGTTTCAAAAAAATATTATTTTCAGGTTCCAAAAAGACAATTTTACCTTTTATATCTTTTTGGAATTTTCTAGTAAGGGAAGGGATTAAGATGGGTTGATCCTAAGGAAGATGGTTCCGTTTAGATTCGCTGAGATTGGCCTGTGTAGGATAGGATATTGACAACCAATCAGTTTTGGGCCATCAGATTTAGGGGCCAATCCCAACTTCCTCAGTTCGATGTACTATCTCTACTTAGTAGATTTTAGCAAAATTGGTGACATTCCCCACCTTGCTCTTAAACAATGTGCCTAATATTTTATGTTTACAGGATATCCTCAAACTCTTGTTTGTGACACCCATATTGTAGACGGGCATTCCTCTTTTCCATGTTAGAGTGCATAGTGATACTTGTACCTATGTTATATTCATGTGGTACGTTTATTTTGATGTCATTTTATCTTTTATAAATACATTCACTAGTCTCTGGAATATTTATGCGAAAAAATCTAGGACAATTGGAGTTCTGCTCAATCTTCTACTGGGATTTTGTCTGATAACTCTGACCCTCTGTCTCTACCACAAATCCCTGCTAGAGATGTTGTTGAGCACAAGGGCATATCAATGGGCACTGCCTGAAGCTACATGGCCAGAGCACAACACTGTGCACCCTACAACCTACCAAACCAGAGCACTCTCGACCGTTTACCAGATGTACATATATGCACCTCTATTGCTCCTGCATTGACCCAAGTTCCCAACCCAGCTGTTCAACATACTCAGCTCTGGTAGATGCTTCATTCAGCTAGCTTGTCCAGAGTTTTTCACTCCATTATTCCTGCTTCATCGAGTACTTTCTTTACAATGATTCTCAAATCTGGAACTTCTCATTACATGACCTCTTGTGATTCCTCCTTTATTGCTGTTGAGCTCATTCCCACTTAAACATCTACATTGTATGAAACCACTCAAAATAAAAGGGATAAACAAAAAATCATAAATAAACTGAAAAATGTCCCATTTATTATAGTTTTTCTTACAAGTGTTTGCCACGTACTAATGCATTCTGTTTGAACTCTTCAGAGAGGATCAGTGCCATCCTTAGGATGAAGGAACTACCAAGATAAACAAGAGCAATCCTACCATGCCACACTCTGGTGCCTCCTGGTTTGCCACTCACATCTCAGCCATCCGATCATGAGATCAGATGCTCGAGATGAGATCAGGCTGGAACTTAAGTTCGGTGCTCCCACGAACCACCGAACGTAAGTGCCATTTTTCCCGCCGTCCGATTTGAGCACCGAACATAAGTTCCACTTTTCCCACCATCCGACTTCCAAATCCGACAGCAGGAAATCCATGGCAAATCGGGAGGCACCAAAATGTGGCACCGTAGCATTACTCTGTTACAAGAGGAAGATGGAAGAAAAAATAAAGGGCACACCTCTCCATTGTGGTGTTGCTCTCAATATATACAAGAGCCCCAAATAGGGCAAGGCCAGCAAGCCTTCCCTACTCTTAACAGGACTCAAATAGAGAAAGGGGAAAACTGTACAGAGATACACAAAGATACAGAGAGAGAAATACGATCTCTTTTAACACGCCCCCTCACTATGATACCACACTTCGACAGGAAGATGGAAGAGAAACTGGCGGGTGCACCTCTCCATTGTGGCATTGCTCTCAATATATACAGGTATAAGAGCCCCAAATAGGGCAAAGCCAGCAAGCCTTTCCTACTCCGTGTAGGACTCAAATAGAGGAAGGGAAAGCTGTACATAGATACACAAAGATACGCAGACGGAGATACGATCTCTCTTAACATACTCAATAAGCAACATTCTTAGTTTGATAAGCAACTATAAATTATATGTGAGAAATAAGACGCCTGAAGCTATACCTGTCCCTGCACAGAATGAGATGCCCACCCTCCCTCATTTGGAGGAGGAATGTCCTATACATACTTATTACAGCATCCTTCATTATGGTAACGAAATTCATTAATCAGGTATCCAGACAAAGCTGTCGGTATGACACAATATAACAAAATCAATGATTACCCAACCTCATTTTTGAAGAGATCAACATGTTCCCATTCCACATTTGTTATAACAGCAACATAAGGTGATAATCCAAGAAAGCAACCATCATATTCATCTGCCTGTGAGAAACACAAAAAGAGTGTTATTCCGTTAATACACTCAATGTATATTTCTAATCAAATAACAAAGTAGTTAATAGATTAAGATACAAATTTCTTTCATAACAATAGCTAGAAATCTGGAATATTATCTCATCTACCTTACTGGTGGGAAAAAAACATTCTGATCCCACAAAGGATAAAGTAGTAGATTCTAATTCTTCCTCAAAACACAACAATGGATGCAATAGCAGCATTAGTGAGAAGTTGCTAATGTTAATGCATTGAATCCTAAATATATACTCAAGCAGACCCAGAGAGTCGAATACATGAACTGTTCAGCAACATTGTACACAGTTTCAGTAGGTGGCAAAGAAATCCACCTCCAAAACAAACATGGGCCCATAGCCAGAGATAATATTTCCTCCAGGTAGCTGAAATAAATCAATACAGCTTATTAGTATTAATCACAATGGATATAAACAATCATTTTCAACTACAAATTCAAGGTAGATAGGCTAGCTGAAACTAAACCATATCCTACTCCATGTAGAGCATGAAATGCATGTGAGGAAAGGATAAATGTCCTAGTTGCTGCAAATATTTATGGACAGGAGGCCAAAAAGAAAAACAACAAAGTCATTCAAGGTTTATAAGATACTTAACATTGCAGGATACATTTATACATTAGAAAGGATCAGATTCTCACATCACTACAGAAGGCAATCAACAGTTGACCATTGGACACCACAGTAGAGATATGAGCAGTACCATTATACATGTTTGCTAAGAAACCTGAAGAATCAAAACTGATATTCCTCTTGATGAAAAAAGGATTTGCCTGTCAACAACCCAAAATCGGGTTTCAATTCTTCAATGCCGAAGTACCGCAGCAGATGTTTACTGGACATGAAAGTTAATACCATAACTTTAAAATGCATAAGTTGCACAGAAGTCTTACCAAGTGAACTCTTCTAATGCAAGCAGCATGACATATGGCCAAGTGTGATCCGCTAATGATACAATGCCATCATAAATCTGAAACATATTTCATGTCCGGTAGTACAAGGATTATTGTATATTGGTTCAGATTGTACTGAACATTGTCTTTATGTATCACATATATAATGTCTGCCACATCCCCACTTCACAAAGATGCAAACAAGTGGGTGAGTGGAAAGACATGCAAAGATTTAATTTAGGACTCATAGCGTTGAAAAATAGTAACGTACAATAACATAAAAGAAAATCAAATTGTACACATTTCTTATTCATCCAGACAATGTACTGATGTCCATGTTATTTAAGGCTGTCAACAGGCCAGGCCAGCCATGGGCCAAAGTCAGCCTATTTTTAAAACCCATGAGCGACCATAGGGTCAAAATTAGCCAATCCCAGGCCCACGGGCTTTGGCCCACTGGTGGATCCAGCCCGTTGATAGTCCTAATCACACAATCGCACCCACAAGCTTAGAAGGTTGGCCCAAGCTTGCAAGGAAGGCAGTATCGGTTTCGGTACCGGTTTCGGCCGGTTCCGAAACCGATACGTACCGGTTTTGGTACCGGTATCGGTTTCGGCCGAAACCGGTTGAAACCCTTTAAAAAATTAAAAAAAAATTATGATCCTGTCTGGTTTCGGTCGAAACCGTCCGGTTTCGGACCGAAACAGGTCGGTTTCGGACGAAACCCTTAATGGTTTCGTCCGAAACCATTAAAAAAATATTTTTTAATAGTTTCGGACCTGCTACAGTTTAGGTGCGGTTTCGGATCGGTACCGGCCGAAACCGATACGTTTCGGCCGATACTGCCTTCCATGCAAGCTTGGGCCCAACAAGGAGGCCAGCCAACTGGTGGGCTGAACTGTTGACAGACCTGATCGCACAATCACACCGACAAGTTTAGAATGTCGGCCCAAGTTTTGGCCCACCATCAGACCTCCCTCCCGCACACGTGAACACGCAACCCCCCCCCCATGTGGCCATCCTAATAGTAATCTTTCGATGGCATCAGTACAGAGCGTTCCATCCACCTGATCCCCCTCCTCACCCTCCTCTACCTCCTAGTTCTCATCCTCTAACACTACTCCTATGTTTCCTTCGCTGCAAGTACTGCTGCTGCTTCTCCACCACAGCTCCCTCCACCCCTCTCTTCCTGCTCAGATCTCAATTTCTCCATCTCCAAATGGCACATCTCTTCACATCCTTATTTCTCCTATGTTCTCTCTCCATCTGCAGATGTGGCCACATTGGTAAGCATTGAGTTGGCCCACAGTCACGGCCCTCCATTCACTGAACAGCTCGGTCATGGCACTCCATTGGTCAAGTAGGCTCGCTCATGGCCCTTCATTAGAGTGACCTGTTAGGATCACTGGATCATTTACGACAGCATCAAGCCCTCTAATCTCCTTGTCAGCCACTCCAACAAGATCAAGATCTCAGGCCACTTCCCACTACTCTCAGAGGCGCAAACCCTGATTGGGTCACTTTTTTTTTGTGTTTTGAGGGAAAGCTGGATTGCACCACCAATTTTATTAGATAAACAGAGGTGACACAATCAAAGAAGGGGAGAGATTCCCCTTTTCAGCAATTAAAAACTACCTAAATTCCTCACCCACTCATCTGCAGTTACACAAATGTCTATTCCACAGATACAAAAAAGACAAAGCAAGAAAGCAAGTATTTTGTACATAAAAGAAGATTATTGCGCTCCCACCAAATACTCCAGCAAATAGCATGCAGAATGATGAATATGATCTTCCTCCTGAAAATGTTCCGAGTCTCAGATTTTAGCCGCCTAGCATAGGTCCACATCCCCTCAAGTGTTGAAAAGTTTCAGAAAATTCAGCACCTAGTCAACCATCGCAACCTCACAAGTCATGAAGAGATGGTCTACATTTTCCTAAGGACCAGAGCATAACACACAAGAAGCATGACAAGTAGAGTCCCGTTTTCTTCTATGGTATCTAGAAATTACTCTCTTTTCAAATAGCAACCACATAAAGGCTCTGATTTTCAGGGGGCTCTTGACCTTCCAGACCTCTTTATATTTTGGGTACCGACAAGAGTGAGCAGTGATGAAATTTTTCAAATTTTTGACTGAGAACCCCTTCACATCTTCCCATATCAAAGCATCCTTCCGAGAATATGAGACAGATGTCAGCCAATCTCTGCAGCAAATTGAAATATTCCCCATCACCGCATGGTTGGCAGTTTCGGCCGAAACCGATACGTTTCGGCCGAAACGTATCGGTTTCGGCCATAACCGATACGAAAAAGGGCCTAATAACTGTAGCAATCCGAAACGTAAGTGAGATATCGGTTTCGGGCGAAACCGATACTGGTTTCGCCCGAAACCGGTCGGTTTCGGCCCGAAACCGGTCGGTTTCGGCCGAAACCCGTGATATTCCTGTCTCCTCCCTCCCGAAACCCCACTTCCGCAGAAGTTCCGCCGCTGCTACCTGGGTTTCGGCCGAAACCCTCCCCCCCCGCCGTGCTGTGCTGCTGCCGCTGCTGCCGGGTGCTGCTGCTGCCGCCGCTCTGCTGCTGCGGCTACTGTGCTGCAGCTGCTGCCTGCTGCGGCTGGTGCTGCTGCCTGCTGCGGCTGGTGCTGCTGCCTGCTGCGGCTGCGGCTGCCGTGCGAGCCTGCGAGGTGGGCCTGCGACCAAGCTGCTGCCTGCCTGCCTACCTGCCTCCCCTGCTGGCTGCTGCTGCTGCTGCCGCCTGCCAGCTGCTGTGCTTGGTGCGGCCTGTGCCCACTGCCCTGTGGAGCTGCTGTGCGCTGCCGGCTGCTGCTGCTGTGCTAGTGGGGCCGGCTCAGCCTGGGGGGCTGTGCTGACTGCTGTGCCTAAACACTGCTCAGCCTTTAGAGGGCAGGGGGCTGTCCACACTCCACAGTCCACAGAGACCGTCCGACTGCCACTGCGGAGGTAAATTTTGTGGAGGTAAATTTAGGGCTTTTTATGTTTTGTGTTTTTTTGGTTGAGTTGTTGAAATTTTTTTTGTTGTAGGTTAAATGTTGTGTTGTAGGTTAATTTAAAACCATGATTAAGTTGTTAACACTTCTAATTAAACCCTAATTAGAAGTTTATATTTGGGGCTTTTCTTTAATTAGGTTTAGTAAGGGTCAATTAGGGCTCAATTAAGTTTCATTGACTAATCTGAAGCGGGAGCATGCTGGTAATTAATTCATTCGAAGGGTGATTAAGGGTTAATTGCTAATTAAGGGTTAATTAGTTCATAAAAATTGGGGCTTTTGTCTAAATCGGTTTGCTTAGGCTCAATCGAAGCTCAATTAAGCTTCCTAGAAGATTTTGGGGTGGGATTATGCTGGTAATTGATTTTTTTCAAAGGTGATTAAGGGGTAAATGATAATTAAGGGTTAATTAGTTTATAAAATTTGGGCCTTTTGTATAAGTCGGTTTGCTTAGGCTCAATTGAAGCTTAATTAAGCTTCATTGAATAATTTGGGGTGGGATCATGCTCGTAATGAAGGGTTAAGTTTTTAATTGTACTTATACCTTTTTGTGTGTCACTGTCTTAATGCAGCATCATGCCTAAACGTCAGCAAACACAGGAGCAGCAAGGGCAGGAGGATCCGGGGTGGGCCCACATGTCCTTAGTTGATGCTAAGAGAAGGAAGGTTAAATGTAATTATTGTGCTAGGGAGATGTATGGCGGAATTACCAGAGGCAAGCAACATTTGGCAGGGGTACGAGGAGAGGTGAGACAATGTGACAACTGTCCACGAGAGGTGCGAGAGGAGATGCGCCAGTGCCTTTTGGGGAAAAAGGAGAGGGTGCAACAAAGGGCTGAGGATGAGGAGGAAATTGCTGAGGAGATTTCTGGCAGAAGGGTTAGGAGGGATGATGATGAGGAAGGCACTGAAGATTCTGATCCGGAGCTGACTGAAGCAAGGGAGCGTGAAGAAGCCGCTCGAAGAAAAGGAAAGGCACCCATGGGTTCAGGAGGGACCTACACCAGTACAGCTGCACGACGTCCTGATGTTGCTGCCCCGCCCCCGCAGACGCAGAGAGCAGGCCCCATGGACAGTTATCTCCACAGAAGGCCCCAGGCTACACAACCTAAGATCAAAAGTGCATTAAGAGGGGTTAAAAAATCTGCAGAAGTTGCAGGGCATGCATTTAAAAGCATCTGTAAATGGTTTTTTCATGCAGGTGTCCCTGCACATGCTGCTGAAAGTGAATATTTTCAACCTATGTTGGATGCCATAGCAGATGCTGGCCCTGGCTTGAAGGCGCCGTCACGTCGGGACATATACGGGCGTGGCCTTGAGGCAGAGGTTGAGGAGCTCCATCAGTGGGTTGAAAGCTTCAAGCATATATGGATGGAGAGAGGATGCACTATTATGTGTGATGGTTGGACTGGTACCACGAAAAAGTCCATGATTAACTTTTTGGTGTATTGCATCGAAGGTACAGTATTTGTAAAATCTGTAGATGCATCAAATTTTGAAAAAAATGCCAATTATTTGTTTCATTTGATGGACAACATGGTAGACGAAATTGGTGAAGAAAATGTTGTACAAGTTGTGACTGATAATGAAGCCAGTTATAAGGCTGCAGGGAGGAAATTGATGCATAAGCGCAGGCATTTATATTGGCTCCCATGCGCAGCACATTGTCTTGATCTCATACTTGAAGACATAGGGAAGGACAAACATGTGAAGAAGACGGTTGAAAGGGGACAAAAGATTACCCAGTATATTTATGACCATCCTAGGATATTGAACATGTTCAGGGAGCATGCAAGTGGGGGGCGAGATATTATACGTGCAGGGCCAACCAGATTTGCTTCAAATTTTATTTCTTTGGAGTCTCTGCATAGGTATACTGTTGAACTCAATTATTACTTCTTTATCCTTATAGTTATGATCTGTATTTGATTCAAATTTTATTTCTTTGCACAGGTATAAGAATGAGTTGAAAGCTTTCATGTACCATAATACCCTGCGGGAATACATCGACAAGGGCAATGTTGATGCTCAGATGGATTATTTGGATGTCTGTCGAATCGTGGACGACAACAAATTCTGGGGCAGAGTAACACGATACATGAAAGTAGTCACCCCCCTCGTGAAGGTCCTAAGATTGGTGGATGGCGATGACAAGAATGATATGGGATATCTTTATGAGGCCATGGACCGTGCGAAATTGGAGTTGCAGGAGTCTCTTCCCAAAGAACATGCAAAGTGGTGGAAGATTATTGACCATAGATGGGACACCACATTACACCACGACTTGTATGCAGCTGGTGAGTGATTATTTGTATTCATATATTATTGACCATACATTAACTATATACAAATGCAGGTTATTTTCTGAACCCTCGATTAATGTACAATGCCAATGCACATGTTGATGCCGAGGTGCTTCAAGGCACTTTAAGAGTCATTGGTCGTTTATCGAGGACCCAAGATAAGAGGCTTCAGGCGGAAGTAGAGGTTGGCCTGTTTGATTTCATGAATAAGAGGTATAGAATTTACTTACGTAGTAATGCTAATCTATTATGTAATTTTTGTAGATGACCTCCTATAGAATGAAAAGTGGGACGTATTCTGACTCCCAATTGCAATACGCAGTGGGAAGAGTGAGCCCAGGTATACTTCATCTTTGTGCTTTCTTTGCAATTACATCTTCCTTAATTAATTTTTATTTACATCTTATATTTATTTGTTTATGGTTGGTTGGTGTAACAGCTGACTGGTGGATCATGGTGAACAATAGACAATCGGGCAATTCTGCATTGGCTTTCATTGCAATCAGGGTGTTGAGTCAAACCACATCAGCAAGCCAATGTGAAAGGAATTGGAGCACGTTCAGCCTTATACACTCAAAGGTTCGCAATCGGCTAAAGGCTGATCGGTTAGAGAAATTAGTGTACTGCCACTACAATATGAGGTTGAGAATAAAGAATATGAGGTTGAGACAACAGCTGCGAGACAAACGCGTCGCCGAGGATGCCGCCGCAGAGATTGATGTGGATGCCTTATTTGATGATGATAATCCCTTGCAGTCTTGGGTAGAGACACGAGAGCAGGTTGATGAGCCCGTTTTTGATGTTGATGATAGAAGATGGGCAGAGGGCATACTTGATGAAGATGAGGCAAGAGATCCCGAATTAAGAAGCAAATCAAAGAGGGCCAGAGATACTCATGCGCACCAGTCTAGGGTGGTTGATGACACTGAGGAGCAGTTCGAATTTGAGCCAGCTAGACACTCAGATACAGATAGCAGGCCAGTCACTCCTAGAATGTCCTCCTTAAGAAGAAGTACATCAGTGCATGGGCAAACTGAGAGGGCAAATGCTGCTGCTCGAGAGGACCCGGCAATTGAGGAGTTGAAGCAGATTTATGTGAGGCACACGCCAAGGGGAAAAGGACTCGTGTCAACGTTGATTGAAACAAGCACTCCAAAAGAGAAAAAAACATCCTCAAAGGTTAAAAGGCGACTGGTTTCTTATGATTCTGATGATGATGATGATCATCCCGGAGGTGCTGCAGGGGGTACTAGTGCTGCAGGTGGTACTAGTGCTGCAGGTGGTACAGGTGGTGCAGGTGCTGCAAGTGGTACTACTGGATATAGTCAAGGTCAGCACGGATATGGTTCACCAGGTTACGAAGGTGGCCAACATCAACATGAAGCAGCTATTTATGGGGCCCAGAATTATGAACCATCATTTCAGTTCCATCCATATTCGACCAGTGACTCTTCTCTTCCTCAAGATTCCTATGTTGATACTGGATTCGAATCAAGCCAACCAAACACTCCAAGAGGGATCCAAAGAGGGATGCAGGACTTGGCCACCTCATTGTTTGGTTATAGTGAATATAGACCATACATGCAACCTGGTTATGGGTATCGACATCAAGGGCCAGACGATGAGGGAGAAGGTTCTTCTAGTAATTATTATCCATATTAGGTAAGAATCAATGAATTTTTATAACATTTATTTTGTCCAAATTGGTTTATTGTACTGCTTCTATTAATGTACAATGGAATATGACTTACACATGTTCAATGTTTGAAGTTGAATTTTTGTAGTTGTCTACTTCAAGGTTATTGCACTAACTTATACAATGAAATGCATGTGTAATGATTTTTATGATTTTTTGTGATTTTAAGTGGTTATTTATATTTTTTATGATTTTTTATGATTTTTTAGAATTAATTTTAATTTTTTTAACCTGTTATATGGGTTTCGGCCGGTTTCGGCCGAAACCGAAACCGAAACCGAGTCAACTCGGTTTCGGATCCGGGCGAAACCGAGACCGAAACCGAGTTTGCCATCCTTGCTCAACGGCAAGCATATGAAGCTCTACCATGCGCCACCGCAAGAGTTTCTACAGCAGTTGTGGACACCAAAAATTGTGCACCCGGATATCCTGTTCGACTCGGCGTCAACAACGAAGCCGAGAGAAGCAGCCCGGGAGAGACTGGTCATTCGGATGCCCCGAATGCGCATACTGCCGTGAAGCCGCCCCCAGGAGTCACGACAGTGAAGAGAAATCAATCACAAAGAGCCCCACAATCCATGGGCTTCGAAGAAAATCAAACGGGGCACAACTCGTGCTCACAACGGGCTCAACATTGCCCATTTAGCCCTTCAGCGGCACGCCGCAATGGGCTTCAGCGGCACAGCCCCCAGGGCCTTCAGCGGCACGCCCCCATGGGCTTCAGCGGCACAGCCCCCAGGGCCTTCAGCGGCACGCCCCAATGGGCTTCAGCGGCACGCCCCCATGGGCTTCAGCGGCACAGCCCCCAGGGCCTTCAGCGGCACGCCCCAATGGGCTTCAGCGGCACGCCCCCAGGGCCTTCAGCGGCACAGCCCCCAGGGCCTTCAGCGGCACACGCCCCATGGCCCTCAGCGGCACGCCCCGTTGGGCACTCAGCGGCACACTTTGCTGGGCCTTCAGCGGCACGCCCGTTGGGTGTTCCCGCGGCACGCCCTTTTGGCCCTCCTACGGCACACTTATTCAGCCCACCAGCGGCACAGCGTGAAGTCTTTTCAACGGTCAGACGACGTGGTGCCCATGCCCTATGCATCCTTGGCGCGCAGTAAGCTCTCTGAGGTGTCAGCCAACGGTTGGGCCACGTGGGCTACTCCCCTGGCAGCCAGGACAGGGGGAGTCAAACCCCATCATCACGAGCCACTTCCGGCCTCCGACGGCCGTGCTCGAAGGCTCCCGCTGCTGGGAGTATAAAGGCACTCCCATTCCAAAAAAAAAGGGGGGGGACAGACAGACGGAAGGCACACACGATAGAGAGGAAGAGAAGAGAGAAGAGAAGAAGAAGAAGAGCTTCGGCGTGAGTCCCCTCCGACGACCACCGGGCAGGAGCGAGAGTAAGAGAGAGAGAGCTTGATGTAGTGGGGGAAGGTGGGGGAAAGGGTAGTGGACGATTGTCCCTGCTTCGATCCCCAACACCTCCTCCTCTTTTGTGCTATGTTCTTCCCCTTTCTGTTCTTTTTTTTTTTTTGGGTTTCTTCCTTGCCTATAGCTGCGGCTTGGGCACCTTTTGTAATGTGTGTATAGGGCCACAGCCCCCTGCTCCCCATGGATGAAAATCGCCCTCCTTGGGTTTCTCCGTTATTTCTGTTGGTTTACGCCAGTTTTCATGGTGTATGATGTGTTGTTCATTTTTCTCCTCCATTTCTCCTTTTCTCCGGTGTTTTGGAGTCTCCGTAGCGGTGTGATTGCTCCCGTATGATCCTCCTCATGGGTTCTTTGCCCTCTTCTAAGGCCATCAGTTGTGCCTATCTGCTCGGCGGGAGAGAAACCCTCCTCCTCATCCGGAACACCCAGTCACCAGTGGCCCACTCTTGGCCCTTAACTCTCCTTCTCAGTAGCCCATCCTGAGTCTTCCTCCCCGGCATGGCCTTAGCGGTCTTCGCCGGCACACCTTGCTTTAGGGGCCTTCACCGGTACACCCTCTCAACCCTTGGCCGGTACACCCTATAGTGGCCCTCCGCGGCACACTTTTTTGGCCCTTGGCCGGCACACCCTATAGTAGCCCTCAGCGGTACACCTCCCCTTTTTGTGCTTCAGCGATACGCCCTTAGCCTTCCTAGCCCGGCACACCCTATGCTCTTCCTTGGCCGGTACGCCTTGGCCAATCCCCCGTCCACCCTGTCCAGTATTAGAAGCCTCCCGTTCATCGTTTTCTTCGTGTTTTCCCGAGGTTCTATAAAGGTGTTGCCGCCTCCGGGCACCCACCTCCAGTTGTCGGGTTCCGCCACTCCGTGTGGGCGCGTTCCCTTTATCTCCCTTACGCCCGGGTCAAGGGGAGATGCTGCCGAATTTTTGTCAGAAAATAATAAATATGTTAAAAAGGCAAAAGGAAGCAACAAACGCATGAACGATTAATGATAGAACTTTCCAACTAATCAAGACCCTGCCGGTAGCACGAGAAGAGCTGAACCGATCAACGACACGGTAGACCGAACACCCGATCTGTGAGAAGAAGCCGAACAGAACAAAACAAGGAAAGAGAGGAAATTTACATAAGACTAAATGAAAATTAATGAAAGAAGAAAAGAAAAGCCTTAAAACAAATAACAGAAGAGCGGGCCTCCACCTCCACCCTTGTTCCAACCTTCATCGTTACCCTCCGTTTTATCCTTCACCTGTACACCCCTCCTAACCCCCAGCGGTACGCCCCTTTTTGGCCTCCAGCGGTACACCCTCATCACCCCCCAGCGGTACAACCTCATCATCCCCCTTAACATTTCCAACCCCAAACCGCCTTCAGCGGTACGCCCTTCCCAACCTCCAACGGCACACTCCAGAGAGCCTTCAGCGGTACACACTGCCCATCTTCAGCGGCACACTCTAACAGCCCTTCAACGACACACACTCCTGGCCCCTCAGCGGCATACTCCCCCCTTGCCTCTCCCTCTTCGCCGGTACACCCTCATCCACCGTCTCAGTGGAACCCAATGTATAGACTTGGTAGATTGACGCACAAACACAGCAACAAGCAATGTATAGACTTCGAGCTGCAGCCAAGGGACAACGTACAGACTTTGTGCTGCAGTGTACAGACTTTGGGCCAGCCAATGTGTAGACTTCATGCTGCGACGTACAGACTTTGTGCTGCAGCGTACAGACTTTGGGATGGGCGATGTACAGACCTCATGCTAGAATGTGCAGACTTCATGCTGCAATGTACAAACTTCGTGCTGCAGTGTATAGACTTCGTGGCCAATGTACAGACTTCATGCTGCAACGTACAGACTTTGAGCTGGAATGTACAGACTTTGAGATGTAATGTATAGACTTTGAGCAGCCAATGTACAGACTTTGAGCTGCAGTCAATAGGCAATGTACGGACTTTGAGCTGAAGGATGTACAGACTCTGGCCTGGCCGATGTACAGACTTTGGGCTGGCCGATGTACGGACTCTGAGCTGCAATGTATAGACTCTGAGCTGCAGCCGATGAACAATGTATAGACTTTGAGTTGCCCAGTGTATAGACTTTGAACTGCAGCCAAAGGGCAATGTATAGACTTTGAATTGGCCAATGTACAGACTGTGAGCTGCAGTCAATAGGCAACGTACATACTTTGAGCTGAAGGATGTATAGACTTGATATGCTGGTTGAATAGACAATGTACAAACTTTGGGGCTGATGAATGTACATACTTTATGTTACCCGTCCCCAGCCCTTCGCCGATACACTCTTCAGGCCCCCCCCCCAGCGGTGCACTGCCTTAATGCCTCCACCGGTACACCCTCCTTAAGCCCTTCAGCGGCACACAGCTCCAGTCCTTCGCCGGCACACCTCCGCCCTCCTTCGCCGGTATACCACCTTTGGCCCTTCAGCGGCACCCATCCCCAGCCCTTCGCCGGCACACTCTTCTGCCCACCTTCCTTCAACGGTACACCCCTTTTTTTTTAGCCCCTCTTTCAACTCACCAAGGATCAACTCCCCCCAAAAAAAATAATAATAAATATATATATATATAATACATGAATACACATATATATGTACATATAGGCATCTAATGGCAGCACCGACAAACTAATAAAAATCATGATGAATAAATAAACCTGAACATATCCGTATAAAAAAAAATGATGACGAATGAAATGAGTGACAATAATAATAATAATAATAATAATAAAAAGGGCAATAATGGCAATGAGTAAGACGAGGGAAATCACCCGGAACAGATGCGGAAAAAGGAATAAGCAACGGGGTAATAAGAACAATAATGATAAAACATTATAAGGTATTAATAATTCTACATTGCAGCCCCATCTCTCCCCGTGACCCGACGCAAAAGGAACAACAACGCCGCCCTCTCAGGTCGGGCCCGGATCTTGGGAATCATCCCGACATTGCCAAGTCCCGACCTGATCTTGGGCCGACATTCTAATCAGACCGGGTTCGTTTCTCGCCCCGGATCCCTTCCGAGCCATCATTAAAATCGCCGTGCATGCGGCAGACATTTGAACGGATTCGCACCGATTTTCCGTCGCGTTTCCATCACGGACCCGTGTCTGAATATGAAAAGGTCCACGAGTGACCGACATGGCCAGTGGCTCGCAACCTAATGCGTACTTTGGTGTGATTTTCTCCTGTCTCTTTCTCGCGCAATTAGTATTATTCTTTTCGGCCCCCGCAGGGCCCCCTAATTTCGGCAATTAATCAAGGGTGTTCCCTCGTATGGGGGATGTAAATGACGTCGCGGCCTTTATGACGCGACGGGATTCGGTCCCGACACGAACCACACAATCGTCTGACGAAGTCAGGTCGAGCGCACCATGGGCTCTTCGGAGCCCGAATAAATCGTCACTTTGTGACTGGCACGCCCACGCACGCAATAGACGAAACACCCGCCCCCGCCCTGAACGAGCGGATTTTAGTGCGTCCACAAGTCTGGCACGCCCGGTGGGACGGATCCACCCTTCATCTCTTTGCCGGAATTAGGGGCCCTGCGGCCCCCTTCTTGTGATACTAATTGCGTTACTTTCTCAAATGCAGGAAAATCGCATCATGGTGCCGACAATGGCTGTCACTTGCGGCCCTCAAGTCGTCGAGAACCATGTCCGAGGCGGCTACCTGGCGGTCCCCCTCAACTTCGGGAGCTTCCCTCCCACTGTGGGCTTCCCCAACTTCTTGGGGGTGGCTTTTGCCAACATCCTCGAGGTGAAGGCGCCTGTGGAGTCCCAGATCAACGCTCTCGCTCCGGGGGCCACCGAAGCTGCTACCGGCCGAGCTATGGCCAAGAACAACAATGGCGTCCCAGCAACGACGCTAAGCTGCAACGTGCACCACGTGCACCAAACCACCGGCCCATCCCACCACGGGTCGGCATCCTACCGAAGAAGGCTCCGAAGGAGCAACGCCGGCGCCAGCTCTGGGCGCCGCACGTCCAACTCTGGGAAAACTATGACTGTCGGGGCCCTCCGAGTCCGCCTGGACGGGCAGAGGTCCCAGGTGACACCGGACCGTGTCGTCCCGACTGTCCCAGTCCACAATTCTTTTCAAGGACTGGAGAAGCTGAAGGGGAGGGTGATGCCCGCTGCCGTGGCCGTCTCACCGAAGACTGAGCCGGTTCACAGGCCGGCCAAACTGAAGCAAGTCTGGGTCCCCAAGGAGGTCCAACCCACAGCGCCCGTCCAGGCGGGACCTAGCACTTGCCACCCGAGACGGGCCCGAGGAGGTGAGCAGGTCGAATTCACGACCCCGGCTCGCCGACCTGCACCTGTCATGGCGGTGCTGCCCGAGAAAGCCCACCGCCGTCACCGCGGGCGCTGACACAATGCCGCCCGCCCGGCACTCAGGGCCTACTCTCCTCCTGCCGCTGTCATCGACATGCAACCGCAGGCTGCTCTCCCGGACCAGGAGTGGGAAGGGATCGAGCAGGCTATGAGGAATTACCTCCAAGGCCCGGGTAGCACCCCCGCCGGCCGCCAGAGACTGCTGGGGGCAATGGCCTCGGCTTTCCAGGAGGAAGGAGCCCGGCCCGCGCCCAGCGCAGAATCGAGGAACCGCTCGGAGGAGCAGCGCCAGTCCCCTGTCCGGGAGGAAGCGCCGCTCCGACGATCGGTCTTCGACAGGCTGGTGTTCCCGGGAAGATCATCCAGGAGGGCGACAAAGAGAAACAAGAGATGGCAAACCTTCACTTGCAATATGGCAGGAGTTCCCGGTCAGTATGGGGCTTTGCCTGCCGATCCTGAAGAAATGGCCAGACTCGCCGCCAGGCTGGGACCCCTTACTAGAAGAGGGAGAGCGGCAGGCAGTGCGACACCCACAGGTGCCGAAGGGACCTTACCTGAAGAGCCCCTTGCAGCCCTCACGGCCAACGTGGTCACCACCGGCGACACGAGCGGCGGACCCTCCACATCATCCGAGGACGCCCCGGCCGAAGAGACGGGGGGCATGCCCCGTCTCCCCACAGCTGACCCTGCAATGCTGCTCATGATGCAGCGGTTCCAGCAAGAAATTGAGTCGCTTAAAAAGCAATTGAATGAGCGGAACACACCGCCCCCGATGTCCTGGCAGACCGAGGTTTTACCCGAAGCGCCCAGGGACAGGGGGCAATTTTCAGAAGCAGCCCTTCCAGCAGCCCTCAACCCTCTCGGGGACGCGTCCCTGCAGCAGGCACACTGCACCGCACCGGCCCCGCCACAGGCCTCACTTTCCCAAGGGTCCCTCATGGCCCCCCAGGCGACCGTGCTGGCCACCTCGAGCGCGCAGCCCGCCCATTTTTATCCGAGTCCGGTCGACCCGGCAACAGTTAGCCGGTTGATGCTGGAACAGATGATAGACATGAAACTGGCCGAGAGAGGTGACGGGGATCAGACGCCGTTTGACGTCTACCGGGTGCCCTACCCGGCTCACCATGCTGCGAAGAAGTTGCCGGTCGGCATCACCAAGCCACCCAAGTTCGAAAAGTTCAACGGGCAAGGGTCCCCCAGGGAGCACATTGCTTATTATGTGAACGTCATGGGGGACTTGGCTGCTGATGAGGCCTACCTCCTGAAGTTCTTCGGCTCGACACTCACCGGGCTTGCCTTTGAGTGGTACTCCGGCCTGCCACCCAGGTCTGTCGTCGACTGGCCCGACATGCAAAAGAAGTTCAAAGAAAGATTCTATGTTGCAGAACGGGAGGTCACCGTGGCAGAACTTTACGCCACAAGACAGAAGAATGACGAGTCGGCCCTCGACTATATCAAGAGATGGAGGAACCTCAGCATGAGGTGCAGGCGTCCCCCACACCAGGAGGATGCGGTGCAGATCTGCAAACAGAACTTGAAAAAGGAGATCCTGGAAAGGATGATTGGCACCGAGGTCAAGACATTTGACCGCCTGAACAATGTGGTAGCAGAGATCGAGGCATTTTTGGCCCGATACTCCTCCACCCCGGCCATGTCAAGCCAAAGGGCCAGACATGCCGAGAAGAAGCCAGCTCCCCCTGAGGTGCACACATTAGATTTCCAGGCTTTTGAAAAGCAGAAAGAGAAAGCCAAGGGGGCTGCCAACCTTCCTCCGCCCAGAACCACAGAACGGCGGGAGGGCCCCTCACTAAGGGAGAAGATGAGAAATAAGCTGTATTCCTTCGCCCGGGACAAGTCCAAGCTCCTGTTCGAATGGGCAACCAGCTACAACAAAATTACACTGCCAGAGCCGAAAAGGCCCGACGACCTAAAGAAAAAGGACGACCCGCGCTTCTGCCTGTACCACCGAGTGCTCGGGCATACCATTGAAGACTGCTATGTCTTCAAGGATGTTATTGAATCCTTAATCAAGAATGGGGAGCTGGACATGGGGGAGCATAGAGTAGACCCCCCGCAACCGCATGAGTTGCCCAACATAACCTCCACTGTCAACATGGTCTCGCTATACCAGGAGTTGCCTGAGGAGTGGGCGGAGGCCTGCGCCCGCGCCACTTATGAGACCTTCATCACGACCCCGGCTCAAGATCAAGGAGGTTGGCAGACTGCAACTAGAAAGAATAGAAGAGCATACGTCCCTCGACCCAGCCCCGGAGTTCGTCTGAGGGATGTGATACCCCTGCCTGCACCGCCCCCGGCAAGCCCAGTTCGCCACGACACGGCCCCTCGGCTGGTCATGAGGCGGCCCACTCATAACAAAAAGAGCTATGTCCCGCTGTCAGAAGACCAGTCCGGCGGTCCAAAGACTCCAGGCTATTATTGATGGGCTCGAAGATTATGAGCAGCCTGAAATCCAGCCCGTGGAGCTGAAGGAGTATGTCCCATGGAAGGAGTTCAAATCACTCGAACTGGCTCCAGGGGCAGAAGCTGAAGCAGAGAAAGAGCCTCCCCTGTGGGCTGAACTTCCCCAAGAACAGCCATCCGCCGCAGCAGGAAAGAAGAAGAAGAAGAGAAGACCCAGGGGCAAGAAGAAGAAGGAGGTCGTCGTCGCCTGCAACACCCTCTCGGCGTTATTCGACACTGCCCTTTCCCTGGCGGAAACAGAAGAAGAGCCACCCCATGAGCCGCCAGCGGTGAATCAAGCTGAAGTCTCCACTTCCCAACATGCCACCAGGTCGGGAAGGAAGTGGGGGCGCCCTCCTCAGGATAACCTCAACATCATGCTCAGGGGGGAACAACCATACCAGGTTCCCGACCCTGAGGTCCGAGGCACCGAGATCCCTCCTCCGGCGGGTCTCTATCCCGTAGGGGCTAGGAGCCGAGGCACCCCTTCATTCGCCGAATTCCTGTTAGCCCGAGCAGGCGGGAAGGCGCGCTCCCAGGGGTCTCCTTCGACCGAAAAAGTAAGCAGCTCTCAAGCTCTACCGACGGCAGCTCTTCCTCAGCCGGAAGCGGACAACAGTGACATCCCAAACCTCGCCGAATTCATGCGGGGGACGGAGGAAGCCCAGCAGGCCCCGCCGGCTCAACAGGCTGCAACAGAGCCCACAAAGCTGGCATCCCCTGATCTGACACCCCAGCTCCAAGGTGGGGGCAGGCGCGGCAAGCCCGAAGAGATGAAATTACTCAAGGTGCGGGCTGCCGACCGAATAGTCAGACACCTCAAAAAGATCCCGACCCGGTTTACCGTATGGGAGATGCTGTCTTTGGACGAAGAAACACGGCAAGCCATCATTGCCGCGCTCCAGACGCCAGCACATCTTGAAGCTTGCCTAACAGAGATATCACCTGAGGTGGCCGTGGCTTTCACAGAAGATGACATGCTCCTGCCCACCTGCAGCCATAACAGACCCCTCTACATGAAAGGGCAGTTGAACGGCCAGCCTATCAACAGGGTCCTGATCGACCCAGGGGCAGCAGTGAATATACTTCCTTACCGGGTATACCAAAAGCACTACTTTGACGTACACCTGGTTGAGGTCAAAAATGTCAAGATTGCTGGTTTTAACCAGAAATGTGAGGTCCCCATGGGGGTTGCAGAATTCAACTTGACTTTTGATGATTTCACCACCAAGGTCCAGTTCCACGTCATCAACTCCAACACTTCCTACAAGGCGTTGCTGGGACGGCCCTGGTTACACCAGAATAGAGTGGTGCCCTCCACCCTGCACCAATGCATTAAATACCCTTGCGAGGGGAAGGAAGTCAGGATCTTCGCCGACCTCCACCCGTTCGAGGTGTTCGAGTGTCATTTGTCAGACGCCAATCTGTACTTAGAAAAGGCGAAGCAAATTGCCCAAGCCGCCCAAGACAAGGGAAAGAAGAAAGCGGAGTCGGGCAGTTGGTTTCCTCCGCCGCCCCCAGGTTATGTGGCTCCCCCACATGTACCATTCATTGCACAAGAGGGGGGGGTATTTAAGGCAGCCCCTCTCCCCATCTACTCTACACCGGGGACGCCTTGCCTCGAAGACCTGCTGGAGGATGTCAGAGTCCCGCCAGGGATCATCAAGCCTATTACAGAAATTGACTGTCAAGCGGCCGAGCGGCTGAGAACTTTTGAAGTGCCTAACCCGGAGGGGTCATCCACTATCTTTTATGTTGCCGGGGAAACGCCAGTCATGGAAGACGATGATTGCCGATTTCCTGACGAGTTGCATGACCCGCACGTCCCCATTGCGGGACTCCCCCACATGACCGACCAGGCAGCCAGAATGGTCAGAAAGCAAAAGATTCCCCCCTATCAACCCTCCAGCCGGAAGGAAATGTTCGAAAGAATGTGGAACCCACCAAACCTGGATCGGCGGTTGCTGCAAATCACCAAGCACCCCGGTCTGGGCTTTTCACTAGAAGATTATTACGAAACTGATGTGATATCGGTTTCGGCCTTGTCCGGCGACGACCCCGCGGAAGCTGCAGATTTGCGGGAAGCCCACCAAGAAATATATCCCAGGCCTCCGGCTGAGGAGGCGCCAGACGAAGAAGTGTTCCTTTGGAACCCTCTCCGCCGCCGTTGCACGGGGAAAACCTCCTCTCTCTCCGACAGGCTAGCCTCGCAAGAGCACACCGCCGAGGCGCCCTCACTTCGGCCTGCTGGCGAAGCAAGAAGCAGAAGCATGGGTCACGCCCCAAATTCCCCTCGATATGACCCCGTCATGTACGCCTTGTACCATAGGCAGCAACGGGAGATCGAGATGTTAAAAGCACGGCTGGCTGAGTTGACCTCGCTAGTTGCCGACCTCATCCAGGGTTCTCTCCGCCCGTGGGGTGGCTACATGTCTCGACCCCGAGACACCAGTCCCGACATCCCCGTCTGGTCAAGAAGGGAGACAAGAGACACGGCAAGCCCATTAACCGGGCGGCCAACCAGGCAAGGCCTGACACTCCAAGAGAAGCTGTAGAAGCCCTACTCTTTCCCAAGAGAGAAGACTCGGGGTATTTTTGACTGGGCCTGGCATTACGGCAAGGTCTCCCTCCCACGGTCCAAGAGGCCGCAGGACACCCGAAGAAGTGGGGACCCACTGTTTTGTCCCTACCACCAGATACTGGGCCACGCCATCGAAGACTGCTATGTCTTCAAAGACATTGCTCAAGACCTCATTGACAGGGACGAGCTCAGAATGGGAGACTATGTGGTAGCCCCACCACGCCCCCACGCAGCGGACAGCCCCAGAAGAGGAGCCTATACACTATCCATCCAGTACCAGGCGCCTGAAGATGCGGCTGCCCCGGCCCCCGCCGGAGCTGTCTATGATGAGTACACGGAAGACCCCGAGGTGGCCCTGTGCCTTTCTACACCAGCGGACCCCACGGACCTGGCGGCTACGGTCCAGGAGGAGTGCGCGGCAAATGCAGCCTCCGCGCCCCTTCATGAGGAACAAGAAGAGGGGGATGGCGTCCTCGAGCCCGAAGACAATGAAGATCAAGACTTCGTCGATTTGTCGCCAGCCTCGCCGGAAATTGGAAATGGCGGCCAGGCCACAGTCGACGAATTGATTGAGATCAACCTTGGCACCGAAGGTGACCCCAGGCCGACCTTTCTGAGTGCTCTCATGCCCCTATAGGAGAGAGAGCAATACACAAAGTTGCTGCAAGAATTCCGGGATTGCTTTGCCTGGAACTATAAAGAAATGCCTGGGCTCAGTCCCGAGGTGACTCAGCACATCTTGGCCATTGATCCCACGGTGGAACCAGTGAAGCAGTCTCCCCGGCGTATGAGGCCGGAATTGATCAGCCAGATCTGCAAGGAGGTCGACAAGCTCATAGATGTCGGCTTCGTGGCAGAGAACCAATACACCACTTGGTTGGCCAACATTGTACCGGTAAAGAAAAAGAATGGACAGATCAGGATTTGCGTGGATTTCCGCGACCTGAACAAAGCCTGCCCAAAAGATGACTTTCCGATGCCTATCACCGAAGTGATGATTGATGCAACCACTGGCCACGAGGCCTTGTCCTTTATGGATGGATCGTCCGGCTATAACCAAATTTGGATAGCCGACCACGACCGGATTCACACGGCTTTCAGGTCGCCCAAGGGGATATTCCACTACAAGAGGATGCCCTTCGGTCTCAAGAATGCCGGTGCTACATATCAGCGGGCAATGACCAAGATCTTCGACGAGCTGCTATATAGCAAGGTCGAATGCTACATTGATGATCTAGTTGTCAAGACTAAGAAGAGAGCTGAACATCTGAGCGACCTCAGGGTCGTCTTTCAAAGGCTCCGGCTGTATGGGCTGAAGATGAACCCTATGAAGTGCGCCTTTGGCGTGTCCAGTGGTAAGTTCCTCGGCTTTATTGTCCGGCACAGAGGGATCGAGATTGACCCCTTCAAGATAAAAGCCATTCAGGAGTTGCCCCCTCCGAAGAGTCTAAGAGAGCTAAGGTCCCTACAGGGCCGTCTAGCCTACATCCGCAGGTTCATCTCCAACCTGTCGGGGCGTTGCCAACCCTTTCATAGACTGATGATGAAGAATGCACCCTTCAGCTGGGGTCACGAATGCCAGCACGCGTTCGACCAGCTAAAAGAGTACCTGAAGACCCCGCCAGTCCTGGGGGCACCTGTCAAAGGCGGACCGCTTATTCTCTACATAGCGGCTACCGAATATTCACTAGGGGCAATGCTCGCCCAGAATAATGATGAGGGAAAGGAGCAGGCGCTCTACTACCTCAGCCGGAGATTGGTGGGAGCGGAGGCCAAGTACACTCCGATAGAGAAAGTCTGCCTTGCTTTGGTCTTCGCAGTCAAGAAGATGAGGCATTACATGCTGTCCCATGAAGTGAGCTTAATATCCAGGGCTGACCCCATCAAGCACATTCTCTCCCAGCCTGTCCCGAAGGGGCGCCTTGGCAAATGGGCCGTGCTGCTCATGGAGTTTGACATCACCTACGTGCCGCAAAAGGCCGTTAAGGGACAAGCCGTCGCGGATTTCTTCGCAGCACACCCTGTGCCCGAAGACTCCCCGTTGGCCACAGAGCTACCCGAGGATGAGACACTGGAGGTGGATCATGTCCAACAAGCTATCTGGCAGCTATACTTTGACGGGGCTTCGAGAACAGAAGCGACCCCGTCCGGACGCGCCAAGGTACGGGCCGGAGCCGGCATCGTCCTCAAATCGCCAGACGGAGAAGTGATGCACACTTCCTGCTGCATTAGCAAGCCCTGCACAAATAATGAAGCAGAGTATGAAGCTCTGATCATCGGCCTTCAGGTGGCCCTCCAAATGGAGATCAAAATGCTCCAAGTATTCGGCGACTCGCTGCTGGTCATCAAGCAAGTCCAGGGACAGTTTGATGTCCGAAAACCTGAGCTGCTCCCTTATCACACTAAGGCGAAGAGACTCATGGAGCGGTTCTACCTCCTTGAGATAGGCCATGTCGCCAGGGGGGAGAATGCACAGGCCGACGCCCTGGCAAAACTGGCAAGCTCACTGGCAGTGCCTCCAGATGGATCTCTCAGTATCCAAGTAATAAATCAGCGCCAGATGCCCAGTATGATAGAAGAGGAACCAGAAGAAGAAGAGCTAGAAGTCACCACAGCAGAAGCCGTCGGCCTACCTGACTGGAGAGACCCCCTGATGCAGTGGTTCAAGTACCAGCAGCTGCCCAAGAAGAGAGAAGAGAAGATCAGGCTAATCAGAATTAAGGACTCTTATGAGCTCCGAAACGGAATATTATTCCAAATGGTGGCCGACGCCAAGCAAAAGTTACTCCTCCGATGCTTGTCCATTGAAGAAGCCTGGAGGGTCATGAAGGAGGTCCATGCCGGGACAGCTGGCGCACACCAGGCGGGGCCGAAAATGAAGATTGAAATAAAGAAGCTCGGCTATTACTGGCCTGCAATGTTCGACGACTGCTGCAAATATGCTAAGTCGTGTCAGAAATGTCAGGAGCATGCCACCATACCCAGAAGGCCCCCCGTGCAGTTACACCCAACCGCGCCTAGTTGGCCGTTCGCCCAGTGGGGAACGGACGTCGTGGGTCCCCTACCTGCATCTTCCACAGGCTGCAAGTACATTTTGGCGGCAACCGACTACTTCTCCCGCTGGGCAGAGGCTGTCGCCTTACGGGAGGTCACCGGAGAGATCGTGGTCAGGTTTGTCCGCCGTAATATCATATTCCGATTTGGCGCACCCGACCGAGTTGTGTCAGACAACGGCAGCCACTTCCGCAACCAGAAGGTCTACTGGCTGGTAGAAAAATATAAAATTGATTGGAGGACATCGACTCCTTACAACCCACAGGCTAATGGGCTGGCCGAAGCTTTTAATAAGACACTCTGCACTCTCCTGGCCAAGACTGTCAGCTCTAACAAAAGGGACTGGGAAGAAAGGATGTACGAGGCGCTTTGGGCGTACCGAACCGTATACAAGACTCCAACAGGCTGCTCGCCCTTTTCTCTGTATATGCTCCGAGGCAATCGTCCCCGTTGAACTGGAGATACCGTCCCTCAGGGTTGCCATTCAACATGGGCTTGTCCTTGAAGGGCAGACCAACGTTGAACGAAGGCTCGAGGAACTCTCCAGCCTAGAAGGAAAACGGCTTCGGGCCCAACAGAACATTCAGGTCTACCAGGCCCGGATTGCACGCGCCTTTGACAAGCTTGTCAAGGAACGCGAATTCAAGAAGGGTGACCTTGTCATGGTCAAGAGAAGAAATCTAATGGCTGCCAACCCCAAGGGTAAGCTGAATGAGAACTGGCTCGGACCCTACGTAGTCCAAAAAGTCTACGAAGGTGGGGCCTATGTAATTGTCAACCATCGCGGGGAAGTTCAGTTCCCGCCTCTTAATGGAAGGCACTTGAGACTGTACCACGCTCCGGCACCCCCGTTCAATCAATAATATAACCCTCCGCCCTATTTTGGGCGGATTTGCGTGATTAATGTCCAAACAACTTGACCACTATCCATGTTTTCAAAAAGGGAGAAGAGAAGAAAAAAAAAAGAGAAAAGGAAAAAAGAGAAGAGAAAAAAAAAGAAGAGAAAAAAAAGAGAGAAGAGAAAAAAGGGAGAAAAAAAGAGGAAAAAAAAAGAAGAGAAGAGAGAAAGAAAAAAAAGAAAAAAAAAAAAGAAGTGAGAAAAAAAAGATACAAGAGCAAGGGGAGAGTGGAAGCCGAGAAAGGGGGAACTCCCCCCCTTTCTAGCTGTCGCCCCGTAGCAACGGAAGTACTAAAAGAAATTTCTAAACAAACTCTTCTCTCCGTCCTCCCCGGGCGGTGAGTACCCCTTTGGCTTGGACCTCCAGTCCGGGTCATTGACTAAACAAACTCTTCTCTCCGTCCTCCCCGGGCGGTGAGTACCCCTTTGGCTTGGACCTCCCGTCCGGGTCATTGACTAAACAAACTCTTCTCTCCGTCCTCCCTGGGCGGTGAGTACCCCTTTGGCTCGGACCTCCCGTCCAGGTCATTGACTAGACAAACTCTTCTCTCCGTCCCCTCTGGACGACGAGAAACCCGGTCTCTGACCGAGATCCCCCGCCTGAGGCCAGTACGCGTTTCCAACGTTGTGGCGAGGCCAGTGAGTCGCCCGTTCGGTATGGTGGAGTGGTCCCCTCGTCCTCCCCCTGGGAAGGCGAGCACTCTCCCGTGCCCTGACATGGGTTCCTTCCCGGTCCTCCTGGAGCGAACAATCGCAAAGACTCACGCCCTCCCGATGCGTCCCGGCACAAAAAAAAGAGAGAGAGAGAGAAAGGACGATATACGCGAAAGAGGAAGAAGAAGAGAAGAGCCCCCCTGGGGTGAACGCATACTGAAAGTGCATATGGAACCATAAATGTTCTGCTCTATTCAAAAAGGGATCAGACTACATATGCTTCAGGGCATACCCCGGTGTCACATTTCAAAAAAGAGGGGGAGAAGAACTAAGGGGGGCGACGCTCAGTCAACACCCCGGAAGATGTCCTCGAGAGGGAGAATTCCGACGCAGGGGAAGTTCGTCATGTCGCGCAGGCGGCCCCTCCGTTCTTCGAGTCGAGCGAGCTCTGCCTCCACGGACGCTGTCTCAACTTGGGCAACGGCGAGAGCCTCACCTTCCGTCTCGACCGCTTTTTCGGCTTCGGCAAGGTCAGACCTGGCCGCAGCAAGGTAGCTCTCCAGTTTTGCAATTCGGCTCTTAAGGGAGCGAACATTGCTCTGGCCTTCCCCGAGAGCCTTCCCATGGCGCTCTTCATCATGGCGCCGTGCCTCCAAGGTCTGTAAATACTCGTCTGCCTGGGCATCAAGGGCGGCGCACTCGTCAGGAGCCTGGGTCTCGAGGAACTCGCGACGCTTCACATACTTCAGCAACAGCCGAACCCGCCGCGACCACTCCTCCAGTGGGCAGCCCAACACTTGCAGTGCCCCGGTCAGCTGCGTCACTATGCTGTGCACCTCCCGATATGATAGGGTAGGATCGGCCAAGAACATCGTCCGCAACGTTACCAACATCTGTCGAACCGGTGCGCCTGATGAGGTGTGACTGACCGAAGGTACCCTCGGAGGAATAAAATCTACGGAGCTGTCCACCTCGGCCCACAAATCAGCGTCTGCCGCGGCCGAGGAAGTCTATTGGTACCCCTGGGGCTCCCTCCTCAGAAGCTGCAAAGAAAGAAGGAGGTGGAATGAGTGCTTGTTCATAGCCAAATGGATATGCACGAATCACTATAAAAAGGCACAACATGGTCATATACCTGATGCTGCCGCAGACTCCTGCCCTTTCTCAACAGTTGAGGAAGAATCAGTGACAGAAGCTGAGCCTGGTCCGTCAGGCAGGACGTTTGTGTCCCCACCCTCTGCAGTTAAGCAATAGCATGTAAGTGCTTATCTATAAAGTGGCACGCACAAGATGTCAAAGTTCAGAGGACAGCTATGTACCTGTCGCAATAGCAACCTCTTCTTCAACTATGCTGGGAAAGGCAGACTCTGTACCAGGAGCCCTTTGGGAGCAAGATTGCTCGATCTCAGAAGTCAGCCCTGCCTCCTGAACCTCCTCTCGCGAGGAGGCCTCAACCATCGGCTCCGCAGAAAGAGAAGCTACATGGCAAAAACAGGAGAGGGGTCAGTGCCACAAACAGAATGCATATATCATTTGCTGTGTTCGTTGTCAGAAACAAGCAGTACCTGTAGCATGGGTGTCTACTGGTGAGGCACTCTCCCCTGGAGTCTGCAGGCCCTCTGGTGCGCCCTGAGAAGCTTCCCCGGCTGGAGCTATCTCACCAGGGTGGGATGTGCTTTCTTCAATGGCCTGGCCTGACGCTGCCCACATAGTAGATGCATTGATCAGCTTGGCAAAAGCAGATGCAAAATGGTAAAGAGGTCTATCATTAGCCTCTAACATCTCTTACCTGAAGGATCAGCTATGCCGTCCTCAGCTATGCTGTCCTCACCAATATCAACATCGGAGGAGCCCACTGGCGTAGGATCTCCCGGTGCTGTGGTGTCAACACCTGCCACCTCCATGGCCTTTGTGCCTGTCGAGGCACTGCCGCCCGTCAGAAGGTCCACAAGTGAGCCAGATTCCAAAAGTTGTGAGAACTCCTCCATGGACCGGGCCAAGTCCACTCCTGTGGGACAAGTAATTATATGAGTCAAGCAAATCTTTATAAGAAGGACTCAATTAAACATATGTCGTTGCATTCACCTCCGGTATCTTTTAATTCGCCTTCTTCTCGAGAGTCACTCTCACTGGAAGAAGAGCTGGAGGTCGTAGCGCTGGAAGTAGGGCTCGAGCTACCATCAGGGAGAGAGTCTGTGGCCGCAGAACTCCCACTCTTAGTAGTGGATCTACTCCCAGAAGCGGATCCGGCCCCAGAGGAAGAGCCGACATCACCTCCTGCTGACGGGCCAGGTGGAATAACCTCATGAACCCCTGCACAGCCAACAAAACACTAAGGGGATATTGCTGCTCAAATCTTCATGTATCAATGGAGAAAACAAGGCTGAGCATGCTACCTGGATCCTGACCTCCTGGGGTCCCCGCTGTAAGAGGCGAGGGAGAGTTAGCTGTCACCGGCATATAATCGTCTGAGGGAGACATCAGCTCTTTGAAGCTGAAAGTAGCGTCTGGCACAGACTCATCCAGCGGCATGTCATCTCCCGCTAGAGGAGGAGAGAAGCTCATATCAGCCCTAGCTTCCGGGGGAGCTGCATTTAATGAAGCAAGCATATTTTTATAACACTATATATATGCTCAGAAATGACCAGTATCTGGGAGAGCTACTTACTGGACACAGCCTCAACTGCAGGGGTTTCAACCTCAAGCCGAGGACGGGATGCTGACCTCACATCCCCCTCCTCAGGAACCTCGGTCCGAGGTCTCTTGGCAGCAGCAGAATCCCTCCCAATCTCAGCATCAGGAGGATCCCTCGGTGGTACGGCACCGGCTACCATAACAGCCCCACCTGCAAGTGTCAGGGAATATATAAATGCATGTCCCAGAATATAAAGACGTGTATATTAAAGTCAGGAAGGACAGGGATTACCTGTAGCCGCTATGGGCTCCATCGGCTTTAATACTATCTGCTCCGGCTTCACTCGGAGGGCGCGTGCAACTGCCTTTACAGCATCGTAAATGGCAAGTGGAGTCGTCGCCAACTCGAGGCTAGAAAGGTACTCCAGGGGACCTGCACAGCCCACTGCGTTGATCACATGGGCCCTCCACTCAGCAAAGGTACTGCCCCCAAGCAAGGATGGTAGTATCGATTTCGGTACCGGTTTCGGCCGGTACCGAAACCGATACGTATCGGTTTCCGTATCGGTTTCGGTTTCGGCCGAAACTGGTTCAAAACAGTCAGAAAAGGCAAAAAATGTATTGAGCAGGTCCGGTTTCGGCCGAAACCAGACGGTTTCGGTCCGAAATCATTAAAAAAATCATTTTCTTTGGTATCGGACTTGCTACAGTAACAAGGCCCGTTTCGGTTTCGGTATAGGCCGAAACCGATACGTTTCGGCCATCCATGCCCCCAAGTGCTCCGTCAGGTATCGGCTGGAACAACTGGAACGTTTTCCTCACCCCGCATGATGCCTGCAAATCCTCCCACCAAGAATAGGCTTTTGAGGGGCCTGAGGCTACGCCTGTGGTGGAGGAAGAGGGAACTCCGAGAGCCGATGCCGTCCTGCTCTTCAAGGGCTTCAAAGCCCCATTATACTGGCTCCTGTCAACAGTAGGTGTCCAGCCTTTTGCTCGCCATCGCTCTTCAATGTCACTCACAATTCGGGCGATACCCGAAAAATGAGACTTGAGAAAAGTGGGGTCGACGCACAAAGGAGGCAGATCCTCCCGCTCCAACCGCTGCTCCTCAGCGGTGCGAATGGCATCTCGGCGCTCCCGGAAGAGGTTGCTGGCTTTGAACCACCCGCGAGCATAATAAATGTCAAAGTAGCCCCTGCGCTCCTGCTCTGGGACCGGGTACCCCGGCCCTGCCTCGCGGCAAAGGAAGTCCCGCCAAGCTGCCGCGACCAAGTGCATGTCCCTGTGCCTGTATAACCGGAGGGGCAAAAAAAACTCTCCACTGGAGGGGATAGCCTGATCATACCCAAAGTTCCTGGCGAACCGATGTGGGTAGTAAGGCTCAAGTATCGCCGTGCTGGAGCGTCGATAGACAAGAACACTGGGCCGGATGCTGACGACCCACTCTGCTAAGCCCTGTGGGGAAGGTAAAGCATGGGTAGAAACCCGGCTGACAATAGCGTCCCCCTCCTGTCCGACAAAAGGGCGGTGAAGATAGGAGAAGTAGTCAAGGGCTATGCCCTCTCCTCTCTTCACCGGAACAAAAGATAAGGCCCGCCTGGCCCCTACTAACTGTGCAACTGGATCCTGGGATGGCTGCCCGGTGAACCAGAAAATCAATGGTGCTGCTGGATTCTCAACCGTAGTCCTCCTGGACAACTCTGGAAACAGTAGCCCTGCCCAAGCACTCAAATAATGAGTGGGCAGCAGTATGCCTTTCTCCCGTGGCGATGAGTGGGAAGACAAAGCCCCAAGCGAATGAAAAATATTCGCCAAGGCTGCTGGTGCGATGGCGAGTCTCTGTCCACAGGCAAGCATGCAGGCTGGATAGATCACCTCCACCCGCAGGACTCCCTCCTCTCCATGAGGGACTACAAAGCTGGAAAGCCAGTACGCCAGATAAGCCGCCAGATAAGTAATAGGATGCAGCCCCCGTGAATTCCATCCTTGTGTCGGCGCAGGCAGGTGGCGGGGATGTGGAGGAACGTCCACTCTGACCTCTCGGTACTCATCCCAGGTGGCGCCGGACTGTGCAAACTCCTCATGGAAACAGTAAGGGCCGATGTAGAAGTGGCTCACCCAGGCATTTAGTGTCACTCGCGGTGTACGTGGGGGCCGATCAGTGCCTACTCGGGCTAAGTCCCTCCAGGTCTTCATCAAGAACCTGAAACAATAAGGCAGAGTATAGTGTCCTACCCCGTCAGTGGAGTTGAGGTGCAAGTTATCCGGCGATAGCTCCTCATAAGGCCTCCCGCAGATCGGAAGACCATAAATCCTCTGGAAAGCCCAGAGGTCCAGTGAAGTCTCCCCGCCAGCTGTGACGAAAGTGTTCCACCGTCAAAAGGGTCCCAGCGGGGCCGCGGCCTCCCTTTTGACCCGGGAGGGGTCGTTTGACCCCCGGGCGTGCTTCTTGGCTGGAACACTTTCGTCACAGCTGGCAGGGAGACTTCACTGGACCTCTGGGCTTTCCAGAGGATTTCTGATCTTCCAATCTACGGGAGGCCTTATGAGGAGCTATCGCCGGATGACTTGCACCTCAATTCCACTGATGCGGCAGGACACTATACTCTGCCTTATTGCTTCAGGTTCTTGATGAAGACCTGGAGGGACTTAGCCCGAGTAGGCACTGATCGGCCCCCACGTACACCGCGAGTGACACTAAATGCCTGGGTGAGCCACTTCTACAGCGGCCCTTACTGTTTCCATGAGGAGTTTGCACAGTCTGGCACCACCTGGGATGAGTACCGAGAGGTCAGAGTGGACGTTCCTCCACATCCCCGCCACCTGCCTGCGCCGACACAAGGATGGAATTCACGGGGGCTGCATCCTATTACTTATCTGGCGGCTTATCTGGCGTACTGGCTTTCCAGCTTTGTAATCCCTCATGGAGAGGAGGGAGACCTGCGGGTGGAGGTTATCTATCCAGCCTGCATGCTTGCCTGTGGACAGAGACTCGCCATCGCACCAGCAGCCTTGGCGAATATTTTTCATTCGCTTGGGGCTTTGTCTTCCCACTCATCGCCACGGGAGAAAGGCATACTGCTGCCCACTCATTATTTGAGTGCTTGGGTAGGGCTACTATTTCCAGAGTTGTCTAGGAGGACTCCGGTTGAGAATCCAGCAGCACCGTTGATTTTCTGGTTCACCGGGCAGCCATCCCAGGATCCAGTTGCACAGTTAGTAAGGGCCAGGCGGGCCTTATCTTTTGTTCTGGTGAAGAGAGGAGAGGGCATAGCCCTTGACACTTCTCCTATCTTCACCGCCCTTTTGCCGGACAGGAGGGGGACGCTATTGTCAGCCGGGTTTCTACCCATGCTTTACCTTCCCCACAGGGCTTAGCAGAGTGGGTCGTCAGCATCCGGCCCAGAGTTCTTGTCTATCGACGCTCCAGCACGGCGATACTTGAGCCTTACTACCCACATCGGTTCGCCAGGAACTTTGGGTATGATCAGGCTATCTCCTCCAGTGGAGAGTTTTCTATGCCCCTCCAGTTATACAGGCACAGGGACATGCACTTGGTCGCGGCAGCCTGGCAGGACTTCCTTTGCCGCGAGGCAGGGCCGGGGTACCCGATCCCAGAGCAGGAGCGCAGAGGCTACTTTGACATTTACTATGCTCGCTGGTGGTTCAAAGCCAGCAACCTCTTCCGGGAGCGCCGAGATGCCATTCGTACCACTGAGGAGCAACGGTTGGAGCGGGAGGATCTGCCTCCTTTGTGCGTCGACCCCACTTTTCTCAAGTCTCATTTTTCGGGTATCGCTCGAATTGTGAGTGACATTGAAGAGCGATGGCGAGCAAAAGGCTGGACACCTACTGTTGACAGGAGCCAATATAATGGGGCTTTGAAGCCCTTGAAGAGCAGGACGGCATCCGCTCTCGGAGTTCCCTCTTCCTCCACCACAGGCGTAGCCTCAGGCCCCTCAAAGGCCTATTCTTGGTGGGAGGATTTGCAGGCATCTTGCGGGGTGAGAAAAAAGTTCCAGTTGTTCCAGCCGATACCTGACGGAGCACTTGGGGGCAGTACCTTTGCTGAGTGGAGGGCCCATGTGATCAACGCAGTGGGCTGTGCAGGTCCCCTGGAGTACCTTTCTAGCCTCGAGTTGGCGACGACTCCACTTGCCATTTACGATGCTATAAAGGCAGTTGCACGCACCCTCCGAGTGAAGCCGGAGCAGATAGTATTAAAGCCGATGCAGCCCATAGCGGCTACAGGTAATCCCTGTCCTTCCTGACTTTAATATACACGTGTCTTTATATTCTGGGACATGCATTTATATATTCCCTGACACTTGCAGGTGGGGCTGTTATGGTAGCCGGTGCCGTACCACTGAGGGATCCTCCTGATGCTGAGATTGGGAGGGATTCTGCTGCCGCCAAAAGACCTCGGACCGAGGTTCCTGAGGAGGGGGATGTCAGGTCAGCATCCCGTCGTCGGCTTGAGGTTGAAACCCCTGCAGTCCCGGGGCCACGAGACCCTGCCTGGGTCCGCCCCCCTCCGGGGTCCGGGCTTTCCAAAAAAAAAAGATTAAAAAAAAGGGTTTTTTTAACCCTCTCAGAGGGGTCATTTGGCCTTTTTTGGTGGCCAGAGGGGTCAAAATGGCTTTTTGCCACCCCACCTTGACAGAATCGGGGCAAATTTGTTCGTTTGACCCCTCTGGGCCATTCCGCCTTCTATAAATAGACCCTAAGAGTCCAAGAATAAAAAAATCGACCTACGTACGAAGCACTTCTCGCACTCGGAGAATCCAACGTTTGGAGTTTGTTCGTTTGTTTCGACCCGTGTGAGGTAAGTCCCCGGGTCTTGTATTTATATCCCTACGGGGTATATTTACATTTGCGCCCCTCAGTGGGCAATGTTTGTAATTATGCCCCTCAGCGGGCCATGTTTTGTAAGTCTTTACGTCCCGGGAGTCCCGACGACTAAGTCAGGTGGTTCTGTCCTTACGTTGGTGGAATTACAAAAACGTCCTCCCCGGGACCGTAAAAGATCAAAGTCGTGTAATTTGCAGTTATACCCTGCAATCTTTTGTAATTGGGACTACGTCCCTGTCTCCCGCTCTAACGCGGACTTTTGTAAAGTCGACAATTCGCCGACAACCCTTGTGCTGGTTCGGACTATAAAAGCACTCAGCATGTTCTATGTATGTCCTCGGGTGGGAAAATTATAAGAAAACCCCCGACTTTTGAAAATTGCATATATACCCCTCCTTCAGCCAAATTGACAGATGTGTGCCTTCCATGAAGCCTCTTCTCACTCCTTCGGTCCGGAAGTGTTGTCAGCTCAATCGACACCTGGGTGCCACCTCAAACCTAGGTCTGCATAGGGTGTGGTAAAATTACCGAACTATCCTTTTGACCCAAAAAAGACCTCAGAGCCCTTAAAACCCTCCAGAAATGGCCTCAATGCCTTAGGAAGTCAGGAATCCAGTCCTACTTCTATTCCAGCCCAAAAATTTCAACAATACCCCTGGCCTGGAAAAATTACCAAAATACCCTCGGAGTCCAGGAAATCTTCCTCTACTTCAAATATGTCTACGGCTTCTACATATTTGCGTTGTTATTCTTAAATCTTAGGGTTTGGCTCAGACCTAGTCCTAACTCAATTATTTCTGTTGGTCGGTGGTGGGTGAGTGAACATTGTGAGCCCTCCAAGAGAGTTTGCCCTCAACATCAGAACCCCTGTAGAAGCCTTTTGGGACCTCTTTGACAGTTAAACAAAGGTGTTCGGACGTTAGGCTGATGTAAATCAACACTGACTCCGGTCAGTGGGGAAAGGTCCAGCACTCGAACCCAAATCGTCTGATACGATGCGCACACACGGAATCACCCTCTATACTTAGGGGGGGTTTCTTTTCAAAAAGAACGAAAATCTACCTTTTATCTACGATAAAAGTCGATCTAGATTTTTTCCGTGTCTCACACCCGTGCATAGTTCATTCCGTAAGTTTGATTTGATCAGACGATATAGGTTCGGGTGTGAGACTTTTCTCCACTGACTGTAGCTAGTGTTAATTTACATCGACATAACGTCCGAACACCCTTGATTAATTGTCAAAGAAAGTCCTAGAGTCCCTTACATAAGTTCTGATGTCAAGGGCATACTCGCTCGTGTGGCTCACAATGAACCCCCCTATACATCAACAACAACACAACTATTGAAGGAATTAGGGTTTTAGTAAAGGTCGTATTTAATTCGGAAAAACCCTAGGATTTGAAGGCACAGGTGTGATTTACCAGAGGCCGAGACATATTAGGCTATCCTGGTGGCTTCTGGATCCCAAGGATATTTTGGTAATTTGTCAGATTCCATGGGTATTTTGATAATTCGGGACTAGGCCAGGGGCATAGTGCAGTTTCTGGGTTGGGTAAGTGGCTGGGCACTCTCTCTGTCTTCCCGAGGCACTTGGGCAATTTCTGAAACATTTGGAGGTTGTTTGGTCATTTTTGGACTCCAAGAGTATTTTGGTAATTTGTTCTCCAGAGGCCAGTGACGAGGTTTTAGCAACACTCGGGTGCGAACATAGTTAGGTAGTGCCTATGGGTGTAAGAACAAACTTATGGCTGGAAGGAAGTGCAGGCATTATCATCCCTAGCAAGGTAGGGGCGTATACACAATTTAACTGGCAGCCATGATTTGTATGCAATCACACAAATGTACACGAACATTGATGATATTTTCATAATTTCTGTGAATACAAGGTTGTCGGCAGATTGTCGACTGTATAATGAAACTCCGCACAAAAGCAGGATGCAGGGGCATAGCCACAATTTGAGAAACTTGCAGGGTATAACTGCAATTACATGAGTTATGGGTTTTCATACAATTTTGGGAAGAGCATTTCTATAATTCTCTATTTGTTTGAGAATTACATAACTTTCCCGTCCAAAAGCATAGAAAACAGCCATACAGAGCCGCTAGGAGAACATATGCAAGACTTGGGATATTTATATATATATTTTTAATACCCAAGGACGGGCCGCACAAAAGAACACATAGCCGCTGGGGGCATAAATACAAGACCTAGGGGTATTTATATTTTCATGCCCCGTAATGGGCCGAACCATGAACAAGTCTCGAGCTCCGAGTGTCTTCCGTATGCCTTCCCGTGCGTATCTCATCTGTATGTTCACGTCCGCTCCCCTTCTAAACGGTAAGGGTATTTATAGAAGATGGTGGACCCACCTTGACAAGGTGGGTGGAATTTTGGACCCCACCCTGACAAGGTGGGTTTTCCCTGATTTTCTCCTTTCTTTTTTTTTTTGAGAAAAACATAAGTCCCAGGGTAAAAAGAAGGGTCCCGGGGTTAAAATGACCCCGGACACATCCACCGGGGTGGAAAAAAAAAAGCCGAAAGGGTGTTTTACCCCAGTGGGTCCCCGTCGAGGTCAAACGACCCTACGGAGGGGTCACACAAACCTGGTGGGTCCCATCGGGGTCTGTTTAACCCCGGGTGGGACCACAGGGTAAACGACCCCCGCGGGGCCCATTTGACCCCGAGCGGGGGCCGTCGGGGTCAATTGACCCCGCGCGGGGGTCTATTGACCTCGTCCGGTCCCCCCGGGGTCAAAAGAAGCCGCGCAGGTTCCCAATGACCTCGGGCGTTTTTGCTTCTTAAACCCTGCTCCACCCTATTTTTTGTCTTTTTGCTCCAGCCGGGACACGTGGAAGGGAGAAAAGACTTCTCCTTTGTTTGTTCTTTGATCTCCTCTGCGTCGTTGACTAAGGGGAGGAGTTTGCTTCTGTCAGGATCGTCTCGTAGGCACGTATAGGACTCTCCGCTGGTAGGTGAACGTCTCCCACATGTGCATCCTTTTGCTGCGATGTAATTTTGTTTGATCCCGGACCTTCTGCGGGGGTTCCCAAGATCCGGAAGTTTGAATAGTACCACAAGACGCTTGGCTCTCAGTCGTTTAGCGGTCGTTGTGGATTTTGCTTGGGCTTCAACCACCTCGGTTGCTGCGAGGTACTCGTGATGAGGTTAGGTCTACGGATCCCAACATGTGGAGATGCCCCACGAAGAGACGGTATTGGCTATGCGCCGTATTCCAACCATCACTAGATGTAGACTACCTCGATTAATTCGAGGAAACATGTCTCGATTGGATCGAGAAAAATAGAAGGGTGCAACAAAGGGTTAAAGGATCATAGGGTTTAAAGTATGTTTTAATGGCTCTGGCATGACTATAATGGCCTAAATGGTCAGAGCCACATGAGCCATAGGTTAGACTTGGTCTTGGTGGGCTATGGCTCTCTCCTAAGTAGAGAACGCAGCAGAGCCACCAGAGTCCAACCTTGCTAGAACTACTCCCAAATGGGGCCCCTGTAGGGGGCATTTACAGGCTCCTTAGGGCTGGGACATTGCATGCACAGCCCCTTAGAGGGCTTTTTTAGTGTAACTAGAGATCTGACATTTTATACAAAACCCAGATAAAATAAGCTTTCATCTTTTCTCTCTCCTCATATGCCCATCAAGCCATTTTCAAGTGTGAGGGATTTCTGAAAATGTTCAGATAAACCCATAAAAAAGCATTTTCTCCCTTTTTCCCTTTCCAAGGTCAAGGTCCCTTAGAGAGAGGAGAGAACTGGAGAGAGAGGACCGTAGGTGAGAGAAAGAGCCATCATGCTATTTTTCTTCTTCTCCCATTTTCTCCCTTAAAAACCATAATTATCTCCCATAAATAAGAGGAGAGAGAAATTGGAGAGAGAGAGAGAGAGAGATGTGGGTAAGAAAAGGAGCCATCGGGCTCTTTTCCTTCTTCTCCACTTTTTCCTCTTAAAACCCCACAACTAAGGAGAGAGAAATCGAGAGAGGGAGAGCCACGGGTGAGAGAGGATGGAGCCATTAGGCTCTTTTCCTTCTTCTCCTCTTTTTCCTCTTAAAAGCTATAACTACCTCCTATAAATATGGGGGGGCGGTGTGGAGGGAGAGAGAAAGACATTGGGTGAGAGAGAGAAGCCGCAGGTGAGATCAGGCCCTTTCTCCTCTTCTCCTTTTTCTCTCATCCAAAGTCCAATCGGGCCTTTTCTTTGGGGAGAGGAGAGAGAAGTGGAGCGAGGGGCCGTGGATGAGAGAGAAAGAGAGGGGCCGCGGGTGAGATGGGGCTATCGGGCCCTTTCACAGCATGGAAAGAGTAGAGAGAGAGTGCAGCTCGCCTCCCTTGGAGTCCAACATGGACAATTTTTTGCCTTTTTCTTTTTATTTTACCTCTCTTTTATTTTCATTTTCCATCAGACAGGAAAGAGAAAGGGAGGTTGAGGGTGAGAGAAAGAGCCATCAGGTCTCTTCTCCTCTTTTTTCTCTTAACAAATAAAAGAGAGAGAGAGATTAACCCTTTTTATTTTATTTTCGCTGAACTCTCTCTCATATCTTTTTTTTTCAGTTCAACACCTCTCCAGAAAAAATCTTCTTCGTATCATGTCTATCTTCTTTCTGACTGCAAGTGGAAACAAGAAAACTGACAAGTAGTGAAGTGACACGCTTGTTAGAACTGAATTAATCAAGGCTATATGCCCCCCAAGGATAAGTTCCTGGCCTTCCAGATGGACAATTTCCTCTGAATATGATAAAGAAGGGACTCCCATTCAGAAATTCCCAATTGCCTATTGTGGAGTGGTAGCCCTAAATAAATCATAAGAAAATTTGCAATCTTACAACCCAATTCTTCTGCACATTCTTGAATCTGTCTCCTCCATGTTCATAATTTATCAACAGTCCAGAATAGGCTTCAAATTTTTTTTGAATAAACAGCAAGTTTGTGACCTGTGCAGAACTCCCCTGAAGAAATATCAGAGTATCATCGGCAAACAGCAAGTGAGATGGACACATAGGAAAGCAAATTTTTTGCACCTGCAGTCCAACCCCGATCTTCTGCTATCATACACATCCTACTCAGCATACTACCAATTATGACAAAAAACAGAGGAGATATTGGGTCCCCTTGCCTTAGTCCTCGACTGCTTCTAAACAGACCATGAACCCTACCATTAAAAATGGTTGAAGAGGACACTTCAGCAGTACAATGTTGAACAATTTGAAACCATTGTGGTGGAAATTGAAACTGGTCCAGTAGCTGCCATAAACATTTCCAAGAAACTCTATCATATGCTTTATTGAAGTCCAGCTTGCAAGCCAAACCTGGTCTTCTAGCTAATTTCATAGAAAAAATTACCTCGTGCACAAAAAGGCATCTTTCAGCTTCCTCCCGGAAATGAAACCAGCCTGATATTCTGTAATTATCCTTGGCAGAATGGTAATAAGCCTTGTTGCCAGGACCTCGGTCAGGATCTTACAAGCACCATTTAATAGACTGATTGGTCTGAAATCCTTCAGCTCCATAGCCTCCTCTTTCATCGGTACAAGTACCAGAAGGATATGATTAAAATAGTCACTTCCTCTGCCTACGTCAAACCATTCCTGAGTAGGCAAGATCACATCTTCCTTTACAAGCGACCAAAATTTCTGATAAAAGCCATCCAGGCCTCGTGCCTTCTCCCCATCCATACTGAAAACAGCATCCCGAACTACTTCTTCCGTAACTGAGGCTGCTAGCATGCCCTTCCACAATCTGCAAAGTTCTCCCTCCTGGATCATTCCAATGTGGATACCATCTTCCTTCAGACTTGAGCAATTCAGAGTAAAAATTCACTAATTCATTAGCAATTTGAGTCTTATCTTCTATCCAGGTATCATCTTTTTTCAAAATAGAGATAAAGTTTCTTCTCATTCTCCCATTGGCAATCTTACGGGAAAACCCGGTGGTGTTGTCCCCCTCTTTCACCCACTTAGCTCTAGATTTCTGTTTCCATCCAATCTCTTCTTCACGGTTCCAATCTGCAAATAGAGCTTTCAAAAAGGATAATTCTTCCTGTTCTCACACAGTGAGATCTCTGTTTTCCTGTGTAACTTCCAAAGAATGTATTCTATCTGCCAATTCTGTTTTTCTTTTGAACTGCTGCTGCCTCCAATCAGATGCCCACTTTTTAACCACCTCCTTCAATCTCTTCAACTTAAGAGCCAAGTTTTTAGCATATGGATGACAAGAAAGTTGTAGCCAGGTCTGCTTGACTCACTCATTGAACTCTTCAAACTGTAATCATACTCTCAAATCTAAAAAGAATAAAAGACACCCTTTGCGTGACACAATCCAGCAGAAGCGGATTATGGTCCGATAGCATATTTGGCAGGGCCAATACTTTCACATCTGGGACTAAATTGGCCCAATTGCTGTCTATCAGAACTCTATCAAGTTTAGAAAAGGCCAGGTTCCTTCAATTGTAAGCAAGGATGGTAGTATCGGTTTCGGTACCGGTTGTATCGGTTTCGGTATCGGTTTCGGTTTCGGCCGAAACTGGTTCAAAACAGTCAGAAAAGGCAAAAAATGTATTGAGCAGGTCTGGTTCCAGTTTCAGTCGGTTTCGGTCCGAAACCATTAAAAAAATCATTTTCTTTGGTATCGGACTTGCTACAGTAACAAGGCCCGTTTCGGTTTCGGTATAGGCCGAAACGTATCGATTTCGGCCGATACTGCCATCCATGATTGTAAGACCAGGTGTATCTCTGATTAGATATATCCAGTTCAATCAATGCACACTGATCAATCCATGTATTGAGTTGCCTCATCGAATTAGTGAACTGACCCCCTCAACTCTTCCTTGTTGGATTGCTATTAAAGTCGCCAAGAATGCACCACGGAGCCTGGACAGCCTGAAAACTCTGATACAGTTCAGCCCAGAAACTATTCTTCTCATTCCTAAGAACAGGCCATAGGCTGCCATCACCATCCACCTATATTTCCGGCAGGAACTCTGAAGCATAACAATGAGGGTAAAGTCTCACATCATAATAAGACTATCCTTCCAAACATCGATTCCAGGCTATCAATAGACCCCCAGAGCTACCCAGAGAACTTTTGAAATAAAAATTCGGTTCAACAAACCCCGTAAACTGCTTCACAAATAGCGATTCCACCTTCTCCAGTTTTGTTTCCTGCAAACAAACAATATCCACCATCTTGTTACTGACAAGATCCTTCACTCCTATCACCTTTAGATTATCATGCAAGCCCCTCACATTCCATGATAACAGCCTCATCCTGCCAATCCAGCCTTCTCCTTTCTGAGTGCCAAGCCTTCTGGAGGTAAGATGATGTTCATAATCAGCCCCTTAAAGCTCATGTTGCCCCTTTCCATTTTCTGTTTGAAACTATTATTCTAATAATTCTACACTTTCCTGATCTGGCCCACCTTGCTGCACATCAAGGCCCAAAGCCAGATCCCTTTCCTCTACTAGCTCATTGCTCCAGTCTGAGAAAACTCCCCGATTGGTCCACCTTGATGTGCACTATCACCTTTCGCTGGCACTTGAGCTTGCCAGCGCTGAAGGGGATTGCTGCCTACAGAGGGGCAACTACAAGAGGTGGACTGCCAAGCAGCTGCTCGCCCACACATTTGGGACCCAGAATTGAACTGATTCCACTTTCACATACAAGAAGCTGCTCCACTGTAGTTGGGCCAGGACAATGTTAGACTCAAGCTGGCTAATTGGGCCTAGATTTCATAATGCAGACCTTAGATGGGCCATAATCAGGCTTGCACCGGCCTGGCTCTTTGACAGCCCAAATGTTATTTAGTCAATAAATCCATGTGTCAATTTGATTTTGTAGCATGCATGTTGCTTATTTACTTGTATACATATTCAATATGTTTCCCTGTTAGTCGTTGCTTTTAATCTTTGTCCTATTTTGTTTGTTCTTCACCAGATAACAGAGCATATAGAGGCCAAAATGTGAAGAAATATAGAGCTCAATTTTCAAGATGTTTGTTCTTGTCATTTGTGAAGAGAAATTCTTATTTGCACAAGTCGATACTCATTTATTTAGCAGATTTTGTGAAGCAGAGGGGCTGGAGAGAAGAGATCTCGGTGAAATCTCGAGAGATTGGAATAATGCAAAAATAGATATACACATATGTATGATAACTGATAGGAATCAAGGAATGTTGTTTTTGATCAAGACATTTTTTCGGATGGCTGAAGAGAAGAGATTTCAGAGAGATGGAGAATAGTGGCCAAAAATCGTAATGATTTTATTCTTCTTAGAAAATGCCATTTAGCCATTCAACATGATTAAATTAACACAATATTTATAAGAACAGCACAAAAACATATTATCTCAATGCCATCTCAACATGTTAGAGAGCTCCTCCTCTATCATCTTCACACATCCTCCTCTTCTTTCTCACCTTTTTTTCCCCTCCTCCTTTATCCTATTCCTCCCCCTCCTCCTCTATCTCCCTTTTGTTCTTGATCTTGGTAGAAATTCTTCTCAGAACCCTTGGAGAGACAAAGATCTCCGAGAGATCTCAAACATGGCAAACCATGCTTTAAGCACTTTAATATGTTATCAAAAGTGATTGCTTCGCTCACCTAGGCAATGAAGTAGTGCGCGTGAGACAAAAATGCTTTGTCTTTCCTCATGTTCACCTCACTCACCTGTATTACCTATGCCAGATCCTTCATCATCATCATCATCAGAGCCTTATCCCAATTATTTGGGGTCGGCTACATGAATCCTGTTCTGCCAAAGATTTCTATCAAGTGATATATTCATATTTAAACCCAAGAAGCTAATGTCCTTCCTAATAACATCGCACCATCTCATTTTAGGCCTTCCCCGAGCTCTTTTACTAGCATCCACTAAGATTCGGTCACATCTTTTAACCGGCGCTGAGTTAGGGCGACGAAACACATGACCAAACCACCTGAGTCTATTTTCTCTCATTTTACTATCAATTGGGGCTATCCCTAAATCCTTACGGATGCGCTCATTCCTAATCTTGTCTTTCTTAGTCTTACCACACATCCATCTTAACATTCTCATCTCTGCTACACACATTCGTGAATGTGTTCCTTTCGTACTACCCAACACTCGGTACCATATAATAAAGCAGGTCTCACAGCCGTTCTATAAAACCTCCCTTTGAGTTTCACAGGCATACGACGATCACAGAGGACTCCTGATGCGCTTCTCCATCTTAACCAGCCTGCCTTAATCCTATGTGTAACGTCGTCATAAATCTCCCCACTCTCTTGTATGATAGACCCTAAGTATCGAAAGCTACTACTCTTCGGAATGTCATGCCCATCAATTAGAACCATGTCTTCCTGTATCACTCTCCATTACTAAAATTACAATGCATAAACTCTGACTTACTCCTACTAATTTTAAAACCTTTAGACTCCAAGACAAGTCTCCAACGCTCTAACTTAGCATTTAAAGCATCAATACTCTCATCAATTAAGACAATATCATCTGCAAATAACATACACCAAGGGATATCCTCATGCAATTGTTTTGTTACTTCATCCATAACTAAGGCAAAGAGATACGGACTTAGTGCAGAACCTTGATGCAAACCTATAGAAACCGAAAATTCACCAGTCTCTCCAGCAATAGTTCAAACACTAGTAATAGCACCGTCGCACATATCCTTAATCAAATCAACATATCCTTGAGAGATTCCTTTCTTTCTTAATGTCCACCAAATCAATTCTCTCGGTACTCGATCATACGCCTTCTCTAAATCAAGAAAAGCCATATACAAATCTTTTCTCATCTCTTTATACTTCTCCATTAGCTGTCGTAGTAAGAAAATAGCTTCTGTAGTAGATCTATTCGGCATAAAATCAAACTGATTTTCTGATACAGTAGTCATATATCGGAGACGTTTTTCGATTACTCTTTCCCAAAGTTTCATAGTATGACTCATAAGCTTAACTCCACGATAATTATTGCAACTTTGAATATCTCCTTTGTTTTTATAGAAAGGAACTACAACACTTTTCCTCCAAACTTCTGGCATTCTCCGTTCCTTTAAAATTTTATTAAAAAGTTTAGTTAGTCACTGAATACCAATGTCTCTTAGGCATTTCCATACTTCAATAGGTATGCCATCTGGTCCTAAGGCCTTGCCCACTTTCATTTTCCTATGCTAGATCCTTGTATTATTTAATCATGTGCTGTTGTTTTTTTCTCTTCTTACTTATTCCAAAGTGGTTAACAACTCTTTTAATAATGTTTAATTCCCTCTTTCTCATACATGCTGCCATATTTTAATTATTCTCGATAATTCCTAGGACTATCCACTACTTAAATGAGAACTTTACACAAATAGTCTTTATATAATACACATGGTCAGTCTTTCCCCAAGTCTTATTATTATCTTAGATGTTTTGTTTATTTTCCTCCTAAAGTCATTTTACTCCTTCGTGGTTATTTATGAGAGAAAACACATTGCCTCAAATGCCTAGGCACTCACCTAGACATCTAAGGCTAAGGCGAGTACATAGTCACCTCACTTACCTTTTGCCTTCAACTACATAGCTTTAATTAGAATTTTATCTAGTATGGAACAAGTAGTGTCTTCCTTGAAATTAGACACGTAAAAAGAGAATTGGAAGTATAAACATTAATCAAGGCTGCCTCTGGGATCAACTCTTGGAAATCCTCCATTTTCCCATACAGATTACAACATTCAAACCTTAGGAGATGCAACAATATTCAAATCTCTCCCACACACTATGGCCTCCCTGTTCATTGATGGTAATTAATGAGGTCCTTGCTGTTAATTTTGGGGAAATAATAGATTAGGTTTTTTATTAGATGGGAGAGGGATACTTATACACACAATATATATTGTACCCTAGGTACACTAGAAGATAACTACAGAACTACATTGGCACAATGACAAATAAGCCCATACTGAAACTAACTACACTCCCCCTCAAACTGGAGCATATATGTCAAACATGCCCAACTTGCTGCAAAGAGTAGCAAATCGAGAATTTCCAAGAGCTTTGGTAAACAAATCTGCAAGCTGATCATCTGTAGGAGTGAAAGGTGTGCATATCCGCTGTGACATAACAGCATCCCTTACAAAGTGACAGTCAACCTCAATATGTTTGGTTCGCTCATGGAAAATGGGATTTTTTGCAATGTGAATAGCAGCCTGATTGTCGCAGTGCATCTTCATGGGTTCAAAGTAGGTTACACCAAAGTCAGACATCAATCTTTGTAACCACATCATCTCACATGTTATCTAAGCCATAGCCCGGTACTCAGCTTCATCACTAGACCTGGCGACGACATTCTGCTTCTTACTCCAAGTAACCAAATTTCCCCCAACATAAGTGCAGAATCCTGAGGTGGATCTCATGTCTAGTTTAGAACCGGCATAGTCTGCATCAGAGAAGGCTTCAATTCGTAGATGACCATGCTTCTTGTATAATAAGTCTTTCCCTGGAGCAGCCTTGACATAATGTAAAATTTTCAGAGCGACTTCCCAGTGGCACGCTTTTGGCTTCTGCATAAACTGACTAATTGCTCCCACAGCAAAGGAGACATCAAGTCTAGTGACCGTCAAGTAAATAAGTTTCCCACACAGTATCCTATATTTTACAGCAGCATCAAAATAGGGACTGCCCTCAATATCAAGGTCTTGCTGAGAAACTATGGGCGTCTCAGCTGGTTTACACCCAAGTAGACCCATTTCTCGAAGCATATCAAGAGCATACTTTCTCTGAGAGAGAGACACCATCCTTTCCATGACCAGTTTCAATACCCAGAAAATAGAGTGGTCTTCCAAGGTTCTTAGTGACAAAATGTTTCTCTAGATATTTCCTGACTTCTTCAACACCACCTGTGTCACTACCAGTGAGAAGCATATCATCGACATAAACAATCAAACTAACAACACCAGCAGAAGAGTGACGAATAAAAACAGAATGATCTGCTTGACTTCTTTTCAATCCAATGCCTAGAGCAATTTGACTAAACTTGTCAAACCAGGCACGTGGACTCTGTTTCGGCCCATAAATAGCTTTCTTCAATTTGCACACTAACTCCCCCTGAGCAACATATCCTGGAGGTTGCTCCATTTACACCCTTCATTTACACCTCCTCATGAAGATCTCCATACAAAAAGGCATTCTTGACATCCATCTAGACCATCTGCCACTCCTGATTAATAGCCAGAGAGAAAAGCACCCGAACGGAATTCAACCACTGTTGGATCACGAAATATATTTTATATGTGAAGTTCTTTTTGAAAAGAAATATTTTATATAAGGGTTTATTCCGTGGGTGTGCATCATATCAGACGATTCGAGTTCGGGTGCTGACCTTTCCCCATTGACCACAGTCAGTGTTGATTTACATCGGCCTAACGTCCGAACACATTTGTTTATCTATCAAAGAAACCTTAAAATCCCTTCCATAGGTTCTGATGCTGAGGGTCAGCTCGCTTGGGTGGCTCGCGGTTACCACGCATTCACCACCAGCAGACTGATAGGACTAGGGCTTTATCAAAGGCCTTTTAAGTTTAGGCAAAAGCCTTATAGTTTAGGAGTATGGATGCAATTCTGCAGAAGCTGTAAGCATTTTGAAATGTCAGGAAGTTTTCTGGACTCTAAGGGTATTTTGATAATTTTAAATTTTCAGGGGTATTTTGATAATTTTACCAGACCAGGGGCATTTCTGAAATTTTTGGGTTAGAGAGAAGGTAGGATAGAATCCCTGACTCCCCGAGGCGCTGGGGCCATTTCTGAAGAGTTTTGAGGGCTACTAGACCATTTCTAGGTCATAGGGGTATTTTGGTAATTTTACTAGACCCTACGTGGACCTAGGTCTAAGGTGGCACTCAAGTGTAGGACTGGGCTGACAATGTCCCTAAGTAGAAGGAGCAACGAGGGGCTTCATGGAAGGCGCGCGCAAGTTGATCCGCAAAGGGAGGGGTATACATACAATTTCCCAAAAGTCGAGAGTTTTCTTATAATTTTTTCTTGACCGGTGTGCAAAGAAAATCTGCAGAGTACATCGAATATATTTAGAGCCCAAGTGCCACAAGGTTGTCGGCAAGTTGTCAACTGTACATGAGGAGTTTCCGCACTGACGCGGGATGTAGGGACATAGCTCCAATTACAAAAATTTGCAGGGGAATGCTGAAAATAACAAGACTTAAGTTTCTCGCAATCCCAAGAAGGGTACTTTCGTAATTCTCCCATTATAGGGGCAGAACTACATAATTTAACTATCCAGGGACGTAGAAACTTACAAACTTGACCCGCAGAGGGACATAATTACAAATATAGCCCTCAGGAGCATAAATACAAGACCCGGGAGTCACTTACCCCTTGAGGGTCAAAACAACGAACAATGTTCTTCTCGTAGATGTGTAGGTGTCCTTGTGCGTAGCTCGTCCTTGATTCTCAATGCTTGATTTTGGACCCCCGAGGGTCTATTAATAGAAGGTGGAGGGCCACCCAGAGGTGTTTGAACCCGTACGGGGTGAACGAGATACGAATGACCCCGGGAGGGTCTACTTCTTCCTCTCTTTTTTTTTTTGCAAGAGAGAAAGGGGGACGGGGTTGAATGACCCCAGGGGACCCGGGGTCGAATGACCCCGGGCAGGCCCGCGCGGGAAATGCCCGAGATCATTCGACCCTGGGCAGGTCCTGCCTGGGGCGAATGACCCAAGCAGGCCCCCCCGGGGTCACTTGAGCCCGGGCGGGTCCCTCCCGAGGTCGCGTGACCGCGGGCAAAGCCGCCCGCCAGCGCGCGGGTCTCCCCGACCCCGGACGGGTCCTTCTACCCTCTTTTTGCTTAAAAAACTCTCCCCCAGGGCTTTGTAGAGCCTGTTGTTCGCAGCACGCCATGTGGAGAGAGGAGAGAACATGACTCCTTGTTCATTTGTCGTCTTCCCCACGCCGTAGGCCGCGAAGAGGGGATTTGTTCTTGTCCGAGCAACGTGGTACACGTGCGTGGGACTTCTTCGGTGGTGTGTACACCACCCTTTACATCTCCCTCTTCTTGCATATGAGGTTTACTTTGTTTATACTGAACACTCAAGAGAGGAACACTCTACTCTCTCGGGGTTTTGACTAGAACCACGCGATCCTGACAATCGTGGTGGATTAATCCGGTTCCCGACCACCATTCTTGCTGTGAGGGGTCTATAATTGTAGAGATATATGGGCCACGGAGTCCCAATGTGTGAAAATATTCCACGGAGTGGCGATACACCGAATATTGAACCCCGACCAACTCGAAGGAAAGGTCTCAATTTATCCGAGACCAATAGTGGACGCAACAACCACGCAATAGGAGAGAAGGTTTCAAAATAGTCAACCCCATAGGTTTGTGTGAATCCTTTGGCAACTAATCTGGCCTTGTATTTGTCAACAGTCCCATCAGGAGAATATTTCACAGTGAACACACAACGACAAGAAACAAGAGTAACATTAGCCGGTCGGGGCACCAGGACCCAAGTACCTCGGGAGATTAAGGCACACATCTCTTCATCCATAGCAGCTTTCCACTCAAGTTGTGAAAGGGCCTCAGAAACAGACTTGGGAATGGAGATGGGCTAGATGGCAGAAATAGACAAGTCAAACTAACAGCAGGATGGGGTCAAAGAAGTATAAGAAACAAAATTACCAATGGGGTGTTGACAAATACTTGTACACGACCCTAAAACAGGTGGGGAAGGAGGTTCACCTGAAGGAGGAGGATCCACCACCGAGGGAGAGGATGGTGGGGATACAGCTGCTTGTAGAGGCTTCATTGTCAGTGACAAGAGGTGAGTCAGAAGGAAATAAAAAAAGTGGAATAGGAACATCAAGAACAGAGGGAGAGGCTTGTACATCTGATGTAAGAAAAAAAGGTGTAGTCTCATATAAAGTAACATCAGCGGAGACAAAGGACGTCTTGGACCGGGGTTCAAAACAATGGTACCCTTTTGTGTTCTACAGTATCCAAGAAAAATGTAGGGAACCGACCTGGGAGACAGATTATCATGACCGGGACCGAGTAAGTGAACAAAACACTTACACCCAAACACCCTAGGAATCAGAGGAAATGGCACCTCCTCGGAATGTAGGCATAAAAAAGGTGATTGTCCATCCAACACTCTGTTGGGAACATGGTTGATAAGATAACATGAGGTAAGAACAGCATCACCCCAGTATTGTTTTGGAGCATTCATATGAAATATAAGCCGAGCAACATTAAGAAGATGCCTATATTTTCTCTCTGCAACACCATTTTGTTGGGATGTATAAATACAAGAAGTTTGATTGACAATCCCATGAGAAGAGCAAAAAGACGCAAAAAAAAGTTTTGAGTCTACTCTAATGCATTGTCTGTACACACAAGTTTGATAGAAGCAGAATACTGAGTTTTTATTTAAGCATAAAAGTGTTTAAAAATAGGAAATACATCAGATCTAGATTTGAGAAGAAAGACCCAAGTCATATGAGAAAAATCATCAATGAAGGTAACAAAATAGCAAAAACCGAGCCTCGAGGAGTCAGGAGAGGGTCCTCAGACATTGGAGTGGACAAGAGCAAAGGGAGCAGTGCTCCATTTATTCTGACTCAAAGAAACGACACTCTATGATGTTTGCCTAATTCACAGGCATCGCACTGAAACTTATTAACTACTGATGAAACAAGAACGACTTCAAGAAGCACGGTGATTGAAGGATGACCCAATCTGCAATGCCACTGATAAGAAGTCTCGTTGGCCGACAACGCCTGAGAATTCCGAGGAGGTCTATCGAGAGTAAGATAATAGAGTCCACCAGATTCATGACCCCCACCAATCATCTTCCTCGTGTGGAGATCCTGAAAGATACAATAGGATGGATAGAATGTCACATAACACTTCAAGGAACGAGTCAACCTGCTAATAGAAAGAAGGCTAACTGGAAACTTGGGAACATAGAGAACATTGTCCAAAGTGAGAGTAGCCGACTGAACAGTGCCTTTTCCTACAGCTGAGGAATAAGAGCCATCGGCTACAGCAACAGGTGCATATGAGCTAGAAAGATCAAGAGAGGAGAAAAGGGATTGATCACCTGTTATATGACAAGAGGCTCCAGAGTCCACTACCCAGGAAGAGTTATGAGCTGCAAGGGCTTTACCTGAGGGTGTAACAGCGTGGAAAGAGGATGAAGAGGCTGCAGAGCCTTTGATGATGTGTTAGATTGCCTCATACTCCTCCCGGGATAATGTTATGCCTCCCTCTTGTCGTGGGGGGATCAATGTGCCATCTGACTATGGCTGCTGCAATAATGTAGTGGAGGCTGTGGGTCCCGTATCGGATGCAACTCCAAGGTTTGCAATGGGTTTCGACTTGCTTCCTCCTTTGCCATACTTCTTCCAACAAAAATCTGAACTATGGTTGGATCGTCCACAATGTGAGCACGGCTGACGACCACATCCACGTCCTCGGTTACGACCATTTGCTGCAAGTGCAGATGTATTACCTAGATCACTAGTGACACTAAATGACTCAGCTGAAGATCCACCAAGATCAAGATGGGGTGCAGTGCTGGCTCGTAATAGGCGCAAGAAAGCATCCGTCAGCTTTGGAACAACTGTATCTGCTAGCAAATTATCCCGAAAATGCCGCAGATTATCGTCAAGACCAGAGAGAAACTTTGCAACAATAAATTCATCACGATGTTTCTGAATCTTTGCCGCATCTGTAGTAGTTGGCTGATATAGCTAAAGTTCATTCCACAGACCTCGCACTTCAGAGAAATACAGAGCAATATGTCGACCATCTTGCTTAGCCGCAAACAGCCGAGAATAAAGAGTATAGATGTGGGAAATATTTGTCTAGCCAGAGTATGTATTTTTCAGAGAATTCCACATCTCCTTTGCAGTTTCCAAAAAAAACACATTATTAAAAATATAGGGTTCACAACTATTCCCAATCACCGAAATCACTATCCCGTCATCCGCCTGCCATGCTTCATACACCTTCGGATCTGATTTATTTGGAGGATCTTCGTCAACATGACGAAGTTTCTTCATCAACATCAACAGAAAATGAAAAGCCCTCGACCACTAAGGATACTTGGTGCCATTCAATTTTACAGAGGTAGCCAACATGTGGTAGGTTTTGCCTTCTAAAGGATGAGCAGAAGTCGAGGAACTCCTATTTGACGAAGAATCGCCCATGGCAACAAGAACAAGTTTCACAATCAGACGAATGATGAACTGAAGAGATAAAGGGTCGATTACAAGCAGAGGTGATCAGCACATAGAGAGAGGGATAGCAGAGTTCCCTTATGTGCTGACCATAGGCGATGAACGAGACTCTTGGATGCTGGTCTACTAGAAGACGACGACGGCTAGAGGGCTACACAGCAATCACACGGTAGCAAAAAATGAAGGAGAGGAAAACAGCAATGCAGCGTGCGAACGAAGGGAAGACAGCAGCGGCATGCCCTGTTGCAGCGGTGGGCTGAGAGAGAGGAAGCCCTTGAACACACAACCTCCTACCGTCTTCCTGGCACCCTCCTGGTGTGTCCGTCCGATGGAGAAGGAGGTACGGGAAGATAGAGGAAGGAGAAAGAGGCAAAGGAAGAGGAGGATGGAGGCGGAACGTGGAAGGGTCATGGAATGGAGATGGAGCATAGGAGGAGGAAGGGAAGGGGGGCAGCGGCTTGAAGACCTAACCAGGGATCTGCCGCTCTGATACCATGTTAATTTTGGGAAAAGAAGAGAATATGTTTTTCATTAGATGGGAGCGGGATACTTATACCTGAGTACACAATATATATTGTACCCTAGGTACACCATAAGATAACTACAGAACTACATTGACACAATGACAAATAAGCCCATATTGAAACTAACTCTAACACTTGCAAAGATCTCTCTTCTCCTCCCTGTTCTGTGGTCACATTACTATGAAAGAGTGATAGAGTTAGCATGCCTCTCTACTTCAACCTCCTCCACTTCACAATCATTTCACAACACCATATTGCCCCCTTAATCAACCAACATTAGGTGAAACCACCAGCTTAGGGAGTCCCGTACCTCCAATCTCTGCCATCATAACCCCACCTTCTCCCACACATTCGATCTCCTAGAAAAGAAAATATATATCTATCTTTCATCTCCTAATAACCTCCCTCACCATACTTCTTCTCTCCCCCCACAAACAACCCTCACATTGTAGAAAACAATCCTCAATGAAACAAAGGATTATTTGAATCACTAACTTGCTCTTAGCCTCCCTACCCTCCTCCTGCCCATCCCCTCAAAGCATCCCTTTTTCCTCCCTTTATTGATGATTTTCCATCTTTGGGTTCCCTCAGACTTAGCTGCCAACTGTTTTGGATTTTGTAGAACACAGTCCTCGCTCGCACATCAATCCCATTTAAAGATACCCAGAATTTCAACTAGTTTAATCTACTTTATCCATCAACTCTCTCACTTGTTTGTCAGTCATCTTCTCAACTAGCCCAGAATTTCTTTCACCTCCTCCCTTCCAGTCCACCTCGTCTCCTAGGTCTCCTTCACCAACACCTTCTCCAAGTCTTGTTCCTTCCCTGGTGCCACAGTCCTGCCAGAGGACTGAGCATCGTTGTGAAACACTTCTGCAATCACCTCGCTACCACTGACTTTCCACAAAACTACAAAATGGCCAGATATAACCTTCAAATAATTCTGAAATGCCCCCACTTCCACAGAATCATAAACTGCCCAAAATACCCTCGGCCTTCTCGTAAAACCCCTAAAACACCCTTGTGTATTCCATTAAAATTCCAAAATACCTTAAATACCTTTGAGCATTCCACAAAACCCTCAAATGCCTAGAATCCTCTTTGAACCTCTATGAAATTACAAAAATCAAAAAAGGAAGTATCCATAATTTTAAATTCTCAAAATGTAGATGATCCCTAATTCTGAAAAAAAAAATAACACGCCTTTGGGTCCACACTAATGCACCAAGACAGCCAAAGAAACATTGCATCACTTTGCATCATATCACATCCATCATGAACAAACCCATTAGTACCAAGGTAAGAAGGATCGTGGATGAGGCTCGGATCAGAGGCCCAAAAGCCGATCTGGATCAACCAAATGGGGCGATCCCAGCCCGATCCTCTTTTAATGATTCCTAAGGTTTAATAATATATATTAAGATATAGGGGCATTATTGCAATTCTACAGGGTTATTATTACCCGGTCCACTTTCCCATAATTTTCCTACCCCACCTTCCCTTCTCTGGAGTTTTCTTTTGCAGGGGCCAAAAAAGCAATGCAAAACGAGAATGGTGGAAGAGGAGGCGGTGGTGGAAGGAGGAGGGACTGCGGCGACATCAGTGGCACAGGCAGGTGCCCCAAACAGAAGCAAGGATGACGGCACCAACTAGCGACGGTGATCAGGTAAGTAATTTTTTCCCCTCTTTCTTCTTCGTTTCTATTCTTCTTCATTCCTCCTTCAATCTCCAGTTCTTCTTCAATTTTCAGATCTTCTTTTCCCCCTTGTATGGCTCATTGGGAGCTCACATGGATCGGGTGTGTAGTGGGACCTAGGGCCACAAGATTAGTCCCACATTGGATGTTGATAAAGTAACCAAATACTTATAAGGCTGGTCTTCACCTCTTGACCCAAGGGGGCCTTTTTACAAGGACATAAACTCACCTCCGCTCTGGGGACAATATCTCTTGGGGGCACTAAGGTTTATCTCGCATCTACACAATAGCACTGTCTACGGGAACCCTGAACTCGCACTCGCTTGCCTTCTCGAGGGGGACTAGTGTAGTAGGATCTGGCTAGTGTAGTGAGATCTAGGGTCACAAGATTAGCCCCACATTATATGTTGAGAAAACAACCAAGTGTTTATAAGACTGGTCTTCACCTCTTAACCCAAGAGGGCTCTTTTACAAGGACAAAATCCCACCTCCACTCTGGGGACAATATCTCTTGGGGGCACCAAGGTTCATCTGGCATCTATAAGGTGGATTGGCCAATCCCACCCGATACATGGCCAACTCGCCCGATCTGACTGATCTCCATGAAGAATCGGGGATCGATGGAGCGGAGTCGGATCATTTTGCCTGTTTTCCAATCGGATCAGTAGATCCCATCCGATTCTACCTTCCTTGATTAGTACTATGTTAATTTATTTATCATGCATCATGAAAGAAGGATCCTAAGGGTCTTCTCCAATCAGAACCATCAACTGCAGGTCAGTGGGGAAGATCCAAACCAAAGGACCCAACATATGCTTTCATTGGGTAAAGTCAAACATAATCAAGAATGGATGTCAAACTATGTCCCAGAACTTTTTTAAACATTTTCATAGACTACGTTCTACTATCATAAGGTTAGCTAATGGATGTAAGAGAAAATTGGAGTTGCTAACTCATCGTACAATGTGAACAACCTAGGTTTTATGTCAACTAAGTTGTTTCAGAGTGAACAGATGCACAAGACTGAATTTTCTTTCTATCATCTCCAATGGTCCAACTCATTTTGAGCATTGAATGCTAGTCAGAGCTAGGAGTGCAAATGGGTTGGGTTGGGAATGGGATCCACGTGTCCCAAGCCCATCCCAGAAAGGTATTGGTCTTAAAGATTGTCCCAACTCCCAACCCATTGTTGCACCCGTAATTTATCATCTTAAATTCCGGGATATTGATTTCGCATGTGACAAAGTTTCGGTACGGTGTATCACCATCCGATAGGATATTCTTACACGGGGATCTTTATTCGGCGTATCGCCGTCCCGTTGAATATTCCTAAGTTTAAGGCTTTATAGCCCACATGTTGTTACAATGTAAACCCCTCAGTGGGTGGCCACAAGCCAAGTTCAAGCTACAACGATTGTCAGGATCGTGTAGTTTCATTAAAATCCCTACGGGATTAAGTCTCCGTCCTTTGAACGTATGACTACGGGCAAAGTAAACATCTACAAAGACGAAAGAGATGACGGAGAAGGTCTATGTACCAAGCACAAGGTCCATCGCACGTGTATCACGAAGCACGGACAACAACTCGTCCACCCGCAGCGGCCTACGGCACGAGGAAGACGACAAACGAACAAGGAGGCGCTCCTTCTCGCTATTCTCCACAAGACACGGCGAGAACTCGAAGCTTCAAAGTCCCGGAGGCCCCCCTTTTTATTATAATCCAGCAGGAGAAGACCCGTCCGGGGCCGGGGGGACCCGTACGGGGTCGCCGTCACCCGGACAGGTCCGCCCCGAAGGCGGACAGTCCCGCGCGGGACTACCTCGGGGCGGGCGGACCCGCCAGGGGCCACCCGACCCCGGGGGGAACCCACCCGGGGTCCGCGACCCCGGGGAGGCCCCCTCGGGGCGCGTGCGGCCCGGGTGGGGGCCACCCGGGGGTCCGCGACCCCGAGTGGTACCCACCCGGGGTCCACGACCCCGGGCAGGTCCCCCCCCCGGGGTCGCGCGACCCCTGGGAGCTCCCGGACCGTCCCGGGGACCTCCCACCCCGGGGAGGTCCCATTCTCCCGCGCACGGACTTAAAAAAATTTGAAAATATGACCTCCCCGGGGTCATTTTCATCCTGTTGGACCCATACGGGGTCGGACACTCCCGGGGAGGTTCCCCACTTCTATAAATAGACCCCCGGAGGTCCAGAAGGGAGGATCTACAAGCTACTACACTCAACAACCTACGGAAGACACTCGGAGCGTTTTGTTCGTTTGTTCGTTGTCTTGGCCCACGTGGGGTAAGTCCCCGGGTCTTGTACTTATTCCCCTACGGGGTATATTTACATTTATGCCCCTCAGTGGACCATGTTTGTAATTACGCCCCTCAGCGGGCCATGTTTGTAAGTCTTTACGTCCCGGGTACATAATTCTGTCCTCATAATGACAAAATTACAGAAATGTCCTTCCTGGGACCGTAAAAGACCAATGTCCTGTAAATTACAGTTTTACCCTGCAACTTTTGTAATTGGGGCTGCACCCCTATCTCCCGCTTTAACGCGGACCTTTGCACAGTCGACAATTCGCCGACAACCCTTTTACTCATTTGGAATACAAAAGTACTCAGCATGCTCAATGTATCTCCTCGAGGGAAAATTATAAGAAAACCCCTGATTTTTACAAAATTGTGTATACGCCCGTCCTTTGGCAAACTTAACACACATGAGTCTTCTATGAAGCCATTGTCACTCCTTCAACCTAGAGACGATGTCAGCTCAGCCCGACACTCAGATGTCACCCCAACCCTAGGTCCGTGTAGGGTATGGTAAAATTACCAAAATACTCTTGTAACCTAAAAATGGCCTACCAGCCCCCGTAACCCTCCAGAAAGAGCCTCAGCGCCTTGGGAAGTCAGGAATCAGGTCCTACTTCCATTCCAGTCCAAAAATTTCAGAAATGCCCCTGACCTGATAATAATTACCAAAATACCCCTGGGTTGGTAAAATTACCAGAATACCCTCGGGGTCCAGAAAACTCTTCTTTACTTCAAAAATGCCTATGGCTTCCACATATTTGCGTTTCTATTCCAAAATCCTAGGGTTTTGCTCAGACCTAGCCCTAATTCAATTGTTTCTGTTGGTCGGTGGTGGGTGAGCGGACATTATGAGCTCTTCAAGAGAGTTTGCCCTCAACATCAGAACCTTGTAAAAGACTTTGGGGATTTCTTTGACAGTCAAACAAAGGTGTTCGGACATTAGGCCGATGTAAATCAACACTGACTACGGTCAGTGGGGAGAGGTCCAGCACTCGAACCCAAATCGTCTGATACTATGTACATACACGGAATCACCCTCTACTCAGATAGGGGGGATGTTTCTTTTCAAAAAGAACAAAAAAATATATATCTTTATCTACGATAAAAACCCGATTATATTTTTTTTCCGTGTCTCACACCCATACAAAACGTGGGTCGGGACTGGGTCAGGCTCCATTAAAAAGAAAAATGGTCCCATGTGATACTTCTGGGTTGGGAATCCTTTTTCATCAAACCAAGCCCAACCATGCTCGGGGTCAGGACTGGTTCAGGACGGGACCAAAATTGGGTCTCATTTGATAAAATGATATTCATAAAGAAATGTTGCAGTTAGTTCAATATTTTAAATATACCCCATATTATTGCTCATAAATCACTGTCTCTTTATGATAAATAAGATGAAAGTTAACACAGTATTCATTGTACATGTCTAAATATTTTGGTGGATTTCATGTAAAATTAGTTAATTTAATAACCCAACATAATAAATTGATTTAGTAGTAAAATCTTGTATTCCAACAAAATTATGTCAAAAAACAATTTTTTACACATCTACATGAATCTCTAAACGAACATTTAAATTTATATTTGACTGATGTGATGATGGCTACTAAAGAAAGTAATCTGCTAGTTCTGAAGATGTTGACGGCCAGTTTACACAGAGAAGAAAACTAAAAACCCTTAAAAAACAAAATATAAAAAATAATGGCCCAAATCTGTTCAATTCTTGGGTGGTGGGGGCTAGTTTAGAGTCTTGCACATGCATATTATGTGGTGGAAGAACTTTAAGAAGTCACACCTCAATTCAAAATGCTGCCTATTCTGTTTCATTTGCCACGCTAAATATTTATTAGTATTGTTACAAGAAGAAGACAGAAGGGAAATTGGAGGACATGCCCTCCCCAATGATATTACTGTCAATATACACAAACAAGGCCCTGAAAAGGGCAAGGCCAGGCGTCTGATCTACTCCTAATAGGATACAAAATATAGAAAGGGAAGGTATACAAGTGTACAATAGAGTCTATGGGATCCCTCTTAACAAGTATTACTGTAGTACCATCCACCTAAAAAAATTTGCCACACTAAAGATGGTACAAGATTTGGGATCAAGAAAAGCATGACCAAAACCAGTATGGGAAAGACTGGCTGAAGATCAAGTCATTCTTCTCAAGGTTTAAACAACTGGCTGGGACTAGATCCGAGTGAACCAGCAAGGACCAGTCTGGTTGTGTTGGCCAGTTTTGGCCAAATCAGGCCTGGAAACAGTAATCAGGACCAGAATCAGACCAGACCGATCCAGTTCCCAAAACTGGTCTCTTAAACATTGATTCTTTTAGCCCAGACAACCTGTGTAACTTCGGGTGTGAATGTTAGATATTGTCTTAGTTCTGAACTATACTTAGGTCACTGCAGCATAACACTGATAATTATATAATCAAATCTCACGCCAATGGCATTCCACACAAGGGCAATTATGTATGCTTGTTACACAAGAATAGCATAGAAACAAGAAGATAGTGGATGAGAAGATAACGGGAGTCTGTCAAATGCTGCATGGCAATTAAACTTAAATACCAGTGGCATACTTGTGGTATGTGTGCCCCAACAACTGCAGTAATATCCTTTCCCATGGCATGCAGAACATATGAAAGCATTCCTGTGGTGGTACTCTTCCCTACAGGCATTAGAGAATAAAATGAGCAGTTTGATGGGCATAAACATGAAAAACAAGTTGCTTTATTCATATAGACAAGATGTATCTGCCATCGCAAAAGCCAGAATGAGCATGCTTTGTACAGAAGCTAAGCATATGAGATAATAAGAGTGCCAATCAGGAAAACCAATATATCAAACAGCAAGTGCCTCTGGTGTCAGTTCAGGCTCGATGTTTTCATGGTGACAGAGGCTTCACAGATGGACAATATTCTGGCCTCCACTATACTAGTGATCTAGATTATGAGCAAGGATATCAGACAGGACAGCTTCTGTGTTCAGATCAAGGGTTCCGGAGGCCATTTAACTTCAATATGCAATGGATATTATTATCCTTGTCTTTGAGATGTAATAAAGTATGTTAATGAATGTTAGGAATGAATGATAAAAGGAGAAATTGAGAGGAGTTTTCTCTCTGTAAAATAATAAAGCATACAAAAAGAGTAACCTCATTAAGAAGAATTTCCTTGGAATCATTGCCCTCAATGACATGGGAATTTGAGCACGTCAGCTATAAATTAAGTGAGAGAAGCCTAGAGGTACCCAACATGAATCAGCAAGTGGTAATACATGAGGACAAGAGGGAAATGAAAATGACATAATTGTCTGGTAGCTGAGGTTTTTCCTTTTCTAAAGGTTGAGGAACCTCTCTTCATCTCTATGATTGTACTACCTCTGTTTATCTAATAAACTTGGAGGCGCAATCCACTTCATTTCAAAAAGGCGGTAATACGTAAGGACAAGATCCTTTTCATATCTTAAGAATCTATATCATGTAGGCCATAAATGCTAGGTACCTTGACAACGCAAATAGAAATTCAAATACAAGAAACCATAAGGATGGATCCAACTTTCTTAGTAATGTTAGGCAAATGGTGTAATAAGTTGGGTTCCCAGATTGGAATTTGAATTGTGCTCATTGGCTATTTAAATAACATGCGCATTGCTAATCCCATGGGGTTTAATTTATCAGACAGTTTAGCTTCGAGTGCGGGACCTTTCCCCATTGATCTCAGTCGGTGTTGATTTACATCGGCATAAAATCCGAACACCCTTATTTAACTGCCAAATAGATCCTATAGACCTTTACAACGTGGGTCTGATGCTAAGGGCAAACTCACAACAACCATGATTATCCTCCTTAAACGAAGGATAAAAAGATAAAGGTATGGTTTGGTTAAAGGCATGTGAGCCAACAAGCCTAGGGAGGCAGGGGTAGGCATGGCATGGATTGAGGTTTATGCCATAATCTGACACCCCTTGGGGGTTACACAAAACCCAAAAGTGCTAGAGGTATATTTGCAATTCCTGGAGAGGTTAGGGATACTTTGGATTCCAAGGGTATTTTTGGTAATTTTAGGTTAGACCAAAGACTTTGTGCAATTTCTGGATCGAGCTGGGGCTTTTATGCAATTTATGAACTCCATGGATGTTTTCATAATTTCTGAAAGGTTTAGGGGTGGTTTGGACATTTTTGGACTCCAAGGGTATTTTAGTAACTTCTGGGAAATTCAGGGGCAGCTTGATAATACTTTGGTAACACTCGGGTATAGGTGCAATGTGGCATTACCCATAAGTGTAAAAATAATTTGAAACTTGGGGGGACATATGCACAAACATCCCTCATTGAGGGGACATATTCACAATTTGATTGGGGGACAAAAGACATTTGCATAAATTTGTACAAGTACAGCTTTTTCAGCAACTTGTAGACTTTACAAAACTTCTCAGCAAAAATGTGGGACATAGTCACAATTAAAAAATTTGCTGAGTGTTTCTACAACTATAGGACATTGGAGGAATTTTCTTGTAATTTTGGGGATATTTTCGTAATTTATGATCAATTCAAAAATTTACATACTTCTACCGCCAAAATACATGAAAAAATATAAAACACGGCCCCTAAAGACATAAGTGCAAGACCGAGGGTATTTATATCTCATACCCTTACATGGGCCTTTACAACCACAAACGAACAAAGAATTCCAACCATGCCTCCTTGCCTTGCATCTGTCTCCTAGATTTTCTCTGCTTGTCTACACGTGCCTTGAAGTGGGACCCATGGGGATATTTATAGAGTAGGACCGGTTAAGTCCTTTGCGAGTTTACCTGAAGTCAAATGACCTATTACATGGGGAAATGACACCAGATAAGCTTTTCTTTTTTAACCGGGGTCAATTGACCCTCAAATAGGTGGGGATCGATCAGTTAAGCTTAAAAAGGCTAACTGGGGTCGATTGACCCCAAATTGAGTGGGCGGTCAACCCCAGGACTTAACCGGGGATGATCGGCCCCTTTTATGTGGGTGGCGGCCAAGAGAGCTAATCGGGGTCGATCGACCCTACTGGGTGCCCAGTCAACCCCAGGGACTTAATCGGGGTTGATCGGCCACCTTTTATGAGTGGTCGACCCCCCCTTCTTCACCCCAGTTAAGGCCCTCCTTGCCCCCCCCCTTTTGACTCCGATTAAGGCCTTCCTTGGGCCCCCTTTTGACCCCAGTTAAGGCTCTCCTTGGAGCTTTACCGGGTCCGAGTGACCGTGAAGCGGGAGAGTGTAACGACCCGAGATCCGAATACCGGGAGAGGCTCGATAACCCGAATCCCAAACCGCCACCCACGAGCCCGAAGACTCGGAAGGGTTAAAAGGATGGTGTGGAAGTATACGAGAATCTAAAATAATAGCAGAACTACGTAGAAATAATAAATAACATTAAACAAATTACATGGTCCACAATCTAACAACAGGCTAACAATATAACAGTAGTCCACAACTAGTACAGTCCAGAAAGAAAAGTACAACTACACGGGACATACCCTGGCTCTGGCAACTGGCAACTAACCCTGGGCACTAGAACCACGTGGAGCCTCTGAAGCGCTCTCCTGAAGCCTCGCCTCACCTGAAACCACGGAAAGACGTAGGGAATGAGCCTCATGACAAAAGACTCGTAGGGATCATCCGGACCCCTACCTCGCAAAACGAGAAACTGTACGAAAAGCAGTCAAAGGCTAACAAAATAAGTAAACGGGAAAACTCAGCCACGCCAAGTACCGACCACACGGCACAAAAATCGAGACAACCCGACAGAACACCAAGAGTCACTACCTGACAAAGACAGGAGTACCACCCACTAGAAGCAAAGCCGGATGCGCCTCCTAGCGTCTTAAACCGCGCCTCAGGCGTCCCCCTGATCGCACCCTGGTGGAACGGGGACCCATACAAGTAACCACAGAACAAAGACTGGTCGGGGTCGCGCTCGTCAGCGCAGGTCCACCGTCCCCGACCACGTGTGCACACACAGACCATGCGTCCTAGGTCAGGCCCTCTGACTGGTTTTCCCCTCAGCCGGACTCTGGCTGCAAGACATGGGGCCCTACGGTAACCAGTTTAAAAATCGTCTCTCGGGGTAGCCTCGCCACCACTCCCTGGTGGGACCACTCGCGTGTCGGAAGGCTACGACTAGTGATGGGTCACTGAAAGAATAGACTCTCTAGCCAACGGAAAACAACGTCTAAACCGGGCAAAGTACAAGGACTGCTCCTCGTACCGACACCGACTCACAGTGACAACAGCCGAATCCATGCACTCCCTGGGGTTCCCACGGCACCCACGTACGGCCCCCACATGATGCCCGGCATCAGTCGGGCCACCAGTCAACACGGGGATCGAGGTCCACTCCCCCGTGATTAGGATCGGCAAGAAACGAACTCCGGTTGGACAAAAGATAGGTGGCGGTCCACTCTGGACCGTCCCTGGGCAAAAACGGTCTAGTGCTAGACCGCCAGACAGAGAAACGGTCCTCTCTGGACCGCTAGACTCATTCGGGGGAAAACGGTCTCCTCCTAGGCCGCTTACAGGCGTAAACGGTCTCATGGGGACCGCTAGCCATGGGGCTGCGAAAGGGGGAAACGGTCATGGGACAAGAAGCGGTCCTCTCTGGGACCGCTAGGTGAGAGTAAACGGTCGCCTCCACGACCGCTTGGTCCCACAAACCTCCAACGGTCAAAAGTCAACGGTCAAAAATGCCTCGAAGGCCATGCTGGCCCACGGGGAAAGCGGTCGGCCGATAGGCCGCCACTTGGCCTTAGCGGTCTATCGGGTGACCGCTAGGCCCAACCGACACTGGGCGCCAGGAAACGGTCTATCTAGGGCCGCTTCTAGCAAGAAACGGTCTCTAGAACGACCGCTTCCATTCCGGAAAATCGAGAACGGCAGGAGTGGCCCAAAAATGCCATTCCACGCCCCATTCACCCCCAGGTGAAGGGGAATCAAAAGGGGAACCCTTCCCCATGTCCCATGGCACCATTTGATGCCCACAAACCACAAAATAACGTGGTGAATCTCTAGATCCAGCGCTCAAACCCCAAATCATGGTTTTCCCTTCCCGGCTCGAAATAACCCTCTCTCGGCCTCTCCTCGGCCTAGAAATCGCGGGGAAGATGGTAAATGAGCTAAGGATCCGTCACCCTACCTCGGGGAAGTCCGAAACGCGACGGATCGCCGCCGATCTTCAAAACTTCGCTTAAAACCTCCGTTCTTCACGAGCTTCCCACGAGCTCCACACGCCTCCACGACCGTCTCACCGCCGCCGTCGTCGCCGCGCCGTCACCTCACCGCCGTCTATAGCCGGGGAGAGGGTCGCCGCCGCGTCCACGCACGGGAGGGGGAGAGAGGGGCGCCGGTCGGTCACGGGAGGGGGAGGAAGAAGGAGAAAGAAGAAGAAGAAAGAAAAAAAAAAGAAATAGGGTATTTATAGAAAATCCGAATTTTCCAAAAAATACGAAAAAAATAGAAAAAATATATTTCCTCGATCCTCGGAACACGCCGGTCGCACTAGTACTGTCCCGGAGTAGGAGAACGCAACGGTTTGCCCTACACAGGGTTCCGTAGGTTCGTCAGGGAAAAATACGTGTAAACCGCGAAACACGTTCCGGGACCCCCAAAACTGATCCGAAACCCACGAATCCAGATCCGAAAAGTGTCCGAAAAACTCAGGGCATTACAGCCCTCCCCCCTTAAACAAATTTCATCCTCGAAATTTAAAATAAAGCACGGGGGAAAAAGTTGAGGAAAAACTCACTTGAATAGATGAGGGAACTGCTGACGTATCTCGTCCTCTCGCTCCCAAGATGCCTCGCCGCCAGAGTGCCGCTGCCACACCACCTTAACCACGGGAATAACCTTGTTCCACAGGTGCTGCTCTCGCCGATCCTCAATACGGATGGGGAACTCCGGTAGAGACAGATCGGGAGTCACCTCGGGCCAAACGGAATCCTCCAAAACATGAGAATCATCGGGCATGTACTTCCTCAGCATGGAGACATGGAACACATCATGCACCGCAGCTAACTCCGAGGGTAGCTGCACCCGATAAGCAACCTCGTCAATGCGTTCCACAATGGGAAAAGGGCCAACATAGCGGGGACTCAACTTCCCACGCCGCCCAAAACGCATTACCCCCTTCATAGGAGAAACCCTCAAAAATACTCGGTCACCGACCGCGAAACTGAGGGGCTGCCTTCTCCGATCGGCATAGCTCTTCTGCCGACTCTGCGCCGCTAACATGTTCTGACGGACCAAATGCACCACATTCACGCACTGCTGCACCAGCTCTGGTCCCGTCATAACACGCTCACCAACCTCAAACCAATCGAGTGGAGTACGACACGGTCGCCCGTACAACGCCTCATAGGGAGCCATCCCAATGCTCAAATGATAGCTGCTGTTGTAGGCAAACTCCACCAACGGTAGATGGTGAATCTAACTCCCCTGCCACTCCAGGCAACATGACCTCAGCATGTCCTCTAGCGTCTGGATGGTCCTCTCTGACTGACCGTCCGACTGAGGATGGTACACCGAGCTAAAAGCTAACTCGGTGCCTAGAGCTCTCTGGAAACTCCTCCAGAATCCAGAAGTGAAATGCGGATCTCGATCTGACACAATGGAAACGGGAATTCCATGCAAAGGTACAATCCGCTCCACATAAAGATGTGCCAGCTTGGGCACACTCCAGCTGACTCTGATCGGTAACAACCGAGCCGTCTTCGTCAGCCTATCCACCAGCAACCAAACACTATCCTGCCCACTCGGAGTCCTCGGCAATCCCACCACAAAATCAGTGGTCACGTGAACCATTTCCACGTGGGAACCTCTAAGGGCTGAAGCGTACCACTAGGTCGCTGATGTTCCGCCTACACCTGTTGACAGATCAGGCACCTAGCCACAAATTCAGCAACATCTCGCTTCATGTCAGGCCACCAGAACTGCCTCCTCAAGTTCCGATACATCCTCGTCACACCCGGATGTACGGTGTACCTACTCCCATGAGCCTCTAGTAACACCACACGTCTCACATGCTCCTCGACCGGGACGTAAAGCCTACCTCGGAATCTCACCGCTCCGTCCTCGCCGAGCTCCACATCGACCATAGCCAAAATCCGGGGCAACTCAGGGTCTGCATGCTGGGCCTCTGTCACCTGACGACAGATGACTGGTGTGACAGTCAAGCTCGCAAGAACAGCTGACCCTGGCTCTTGAGGAACCTTAAGCCTAAATGTCATGGCTGGCACTTGTTCCCAGAGCCTCCACTTCCTCAACATCATCGCACTGACCACGACCTTCCTGCTCAAGACATCAGCAACGACGTTCATCCTACTCGGCTGATAAGACAGGGCGAAGTCATAATCCTTCATGTACTCCATCCATCTCCTCTGCCTGAGGTTAAGGTCCTTCTGAGTGAACACATACCTCAAACTCTGATTGTCAGTGAACACCTCAAACTTCTCGCCGTACAGATAATGCCTCCAAATCTTCAATGCAAAGATTACAGGAGCCAACTCGAGGTCATGGGTCGGGTAGTTCACCTAGTGTGGCTTCAACTGTCGCGATTCATATGCCACAACTCTACCGTGCTGTATCAGCACAGCACCCAAACAGATCCTGGAAGCATCTGTACACAATACAAAACCTCCTGATCCAGAACACAACACCAACACCAGTGCTGAGGTGAGTGTGAGACACAGAAATAATCTAGATCGACTTTTATCGTAGATAAAAGGTAGATTTTCGTTCTTTTTGAAAAGAAACATCCCCCCCTAAGTATAGAGGGTGATTCCGTGTGTGCGCATCATATCAGACGATTTGGGTTCGAGTGCTGGACCTTTCCCCACTGACCGGAGTCAATGTTGATTTACATCGGCCTAACGTCCGAACACCTTTGTTTAACTGTCAAAGAGGTCCCAAAAGGCTTCTACAGGGGTTCTGATGTTGAGGACAAACTCTCTTGGAGGGCTCACAATGTTCACTCACCCACCACCGACCAACAGAAATAATTGAGTTAGGGCTAGGTCTGAGCCAAATCCTAAGATTTAAGAATAACAACGCAAATATGCGGAAGCCGTATACATATTTGAAGTAGAGGAAGATTTCCTGAACTCCGAGGGTATTTTGATAATTTTCCCAGGCCAGGGGTATTGCTGAAATTTCTGGGCTGGAATGGAAGTAGGACTGGATTCCTGACTTCCCAAGGCATTGAGGCCATTTCTGGAGGGTTTTAAGGGCTCTGAGGTCATTTTTGAGTCAAAATGGTAGTTCGGTAATTTTATCACACCCTATGCAGACCTAGGTTTGAGGTGGCACCCAGGTGTCGGATTGAGCTGACAACACTTCCGGACCGAAGGAGTGACAAGAGGCTTCATAGAAGGCACACATCTGTCAATTTGGCAGAAGGAGGGATATATATGCAATTTTCAAAAGTCGGGGGTTTTCTTATAATTTTTCCACCCGAGGACATACATAGAACATGCTGAGTGCTTTTATAGTCCGAACGAGTACAAGGGTTGTCGGCGAGTTGTCGACTGTACAAAAGTCCGCGTTAGAGCGGGAGACAGGGACGTAGTCCCAATTACAAAAGATTGCAGGGTATAACTGCAAATTACAAGACTTTGGTCTTTTACGGTCCCGGGCAGGACGTTTTTGTAATTCCACCAACATAAGGACAGAACCACCTGACTTAGTCGTCGGGACTCCCGGGACGTAAAGACTTACAAAACATGGCCCGCTGAGGGGCATAATTACAAACATGGCCCACTGAGGGGCGCAAATGTAAATATACCCCGTAGGGACATAAATACAAGACCCGGGGACTTACCCCACACGGGTCGAAACAAACGAACAAACTCCAAATGCTGGATGCTCCGAGTGCGAGAAGTGCTTCGTACGTAGGTCGATTTTTTTTTTCTTGGACCCTTAGGGTCTATTTATAGAAGGCAGAAAGGCCCAGAGGGGTCAAACGAACAAATTTGCCCCGATTCTGTCAAGGTGGGGTGGCAAAAAGTCATTTTGACCCCTCTGGCCACCAAAAAAGGCCAAATGACCCCTCTGAGGGGGTTAAAAAAAATCCCTTTTTAATCTTTTTTTTGGAAAGCCCGGACCCCGGAGGGGGGCGGACCCAGGAGGGGTCGCGCGGCCCCGGGACGGGCGCTACCCGGGCGGGTCGTGCGACCCCGGGATAGGCTCGACCCGGCGGGGTCGCGTGACCCGCGGGGCCACCTGGCGGGGTCGCGCGACCCCGCGGGTGGGCCACCCGGCGGGGTCGCGCGACCCCGCGGGTGGACCAGCGGGGTCGCGCCACCCCGCTGGGTCCCAGGGGCCGCGGCCTCCCTTTTGACCCGAGAGGGGTCGTTTGACCCCCGGGCGTGCTTCTTGGCTCCTCTTCGTGCCGTTTCGCTCCGTTTTCGTCGTCCCGGGTTGGAGAAGAGCCGTGGTGGAGCTATATATCTCGAGGAGATCGCTCCTTCGCCGCGTGGCAGCATCGCGTCCGCAGAGGGAGCACTGTTTGTTTGTATGGTCGTTCGTCGCCGCATAGGGAGGAACCTTTGCGCCCGTCTGTGCCGTGTGATACACTTGCTCGGCTACCCTGACCAGTATACGCATGAATCTTCCTCGCCAAACTTCTTGCTGTGACGTCGACCATAATATTGTCTGGTCGAGAGACCTTGAATTACGGAGATACTCCGTAGTCCGACGATGTCGACGATACGTCGTGCTTCTCGTCGAACGTTGCATAGCAACAATTCCTTGATTTAATTCAAGATAATTTTCGGGTGCAACAAATGCCCCCCACGGGACGTCCGTCACGGCCGGAGATGGGGGCGGATGGCCCGTGCCCTTTGAAGGGATTGAACAATGTCGGCGTAGCCGTTGCATACTTTAGCCTGTCGCTTTCTCCACTTTTTTATTTCTCCTCTTTGTGCGTTCAACCATGGCTCGCAGCAGTGGGAGTGGGAGTCGGTCGAGGAGGTCCCGTGCTAGGGGCGCTGACGACTGCGGGGCTGAGCGCACGGACCGGCGGATGCCGCCTTTCCCTCCTCGTACCATTGATGATGGCAATGTCAACCAACTAGACCTTGGCTACTTGTGGATCGCTGAAGGCCCAACAGAGAGTGCCGGAGTAGCTGAAGGTCTTGTGGACGTGTCTCGGATCGCGAGGCAAGGCGGTCTTTATACATATGACCGCACCGGAGGCTACCCGCGTCACTATCCTCTGGACCGTCACCTTTACAGTTTTCTCCAGGGTTTTGCTCCTGTCGGCAAGGAGGCCGACGATCCGTCACTTCCAGAGGAGAGGCGTCGCCTTGAAAGGGCGATACTGGTGGGGAGAGACGGCATGCAGGGATTGTGTTCCCTGACTTATCCGAGTTACCCGGAGGGCTTTACTCGGCAGCAGCAGTACCCGGATAGGCAGAGTCTGGGCTCTTTTCAGCGACATGAGAGTCTCACCGTCCGGGCTACACCGATGTCTCCAGCGGCTTGGCATTTGCATGGGCAGCACAAAGCCGTGGACCAGGTAATAGATGGCCTCTTTCTGGCACCGACCGGAGTTAGCTTTGCACAGGAGGAGTACATCCATGATTGCATGTTGGAGAGGGTTTTGACTTTGAAAACTCTCAGCTGGTATGGGAAGTGGTCCGTCATTCCCTCTCACAGTTATCACCGGGGCGCGACAGAGTGGATCTGGGGCATTCTGCTAGTTTACCGGTCTTTGTTGGATAGGGTGGGGATTCGTCATGTAGTGACTGCCGCTCTGTACTCCTATCCTTGTCACACTGGCCTGCTACAGGCTCTGGTAGAGAGGTTCAGCCGCCGGTGGAACACTTTCGTCACAGCTAGCGGGGAGACTTCACTGGACCTCTGGGCTTTCCAGAGGATTTCTGGTCTTCTGATCTGTGGGAGACCTTATGAGGAGCTATCGCCGGATGACTTGCACCTCAGCTCCACTGACGGGGCAGGGCACTATACTCTGCCTTATTACTTCAGGTTCTTGATGAAGACCTGGAGGGACTTAGCCCGAGTAGGCACTGATCGGCCCCCACGTACACCGCGAGTGACACTAAATGCCTGGCTGAGCCACTTCTACAGCGGCCCTTACTGTTTCCATGAGGAGTTTGCACAGTCCGGCACCACCTGGGATGAGTACCGAGAGGTCAGAGTGGACGTTCCTCCACATCCCCGCCACCTGCCTGCGTCGACACAAGGATGGAATTCACGGGGGCTACATCCTATTACTTATCTGGCGGCTTATCTGGCGTACTGGCTTTCCAGCTTTGTAGTCCCTCATGGAGAGGAGGGAGTCCTGCGGGTGGAGGTGATCTATCCAGCCTGCATGCTTGCCTGTGGACAGAGACTCGCCATCGCACCAGCAGCCTTGGCGAATATTTTTCATTCGCTTGGGGCTTTGTCTTCCCACTCATCGCCACGGGAGAAAGTCTTACTGCTGCCCACTCATTATTTGAGTGCTTGGGCAGGGCTACTGTTTCCAGAGTTGTCCAGGAGGACTACGGTTGAGAATCCAGCAGCACCATTGATTTTCTGGTTCACCGGGCAGCCATCCCAGGATCCAGTTGCACAGTTAGTAGGGGCCAGGCGGGCCTTATCTTTTGTTCCGGTGAAGAGAGGAGAGGACATAGCCCTTGACTACTTCTCCTATCTTCACCGCCCTTTTGCCGGACAGGAGGGGGACGCTATTGTCAGCCGGGTTTCTACCCATGCTTTACCTTCCCCACAGGGCTTAGCAGAGTGGGTCGTCAGCATCCGGTCCAGTGTTCTTGTCTATCGACGCTCCAGCACGGCGATACTTGAGCCTTACTACCCACATCGGTTCGCCAGGAACTTTGGGTATGATCAGGCTATCCCCTCCAGTGGAGAGTTTTCTTTGCCCCTCCGGTTATACAGGCACAGGGACATGCACTTGGTCGCGGCAGCTTGGCAGGACTTCCTTTGCCGCGAGGCAGGGCCGGGGTACCCGATCCCAGAGCAGGAGCGCAGAGGCTACTTTGACATTTATTATGCTCACTGGTGGTTCAAAGCCAGCAACCTCTTCCGGGAGCACCAAGATGCCATTCGTACCGCTGAGGAGCAGCGGTTGGAGCGGGAGGATCTGCCTCCTTTGTGCGTCGACCCCACTTTCCTCAAGTCTCATTTTTCGGGGATCGCCCGAATTGAGAGTGACATTGAAGAGCGATGGCGAGCAAAAGGCTCGACACCTACTGTTGACAGGAGCCAGTATAATGGGGCTTTGAAGCCCTTGAAGAGCAGGACGGCATCGGCTCTCGGAGTTCCCTCTTCCTCCACCACAGGCGTAGCCTGAGGCCCCTCAAAGGCCTATTCTTAGTGGCAGGATTTGCAGGCATCTTGCGGGGTGAGGAAAAAGTTCCAGTTGTTCCAGCCGATACCTGACGGAGCACTTGGGGGCAGTACCTTTGCTGAGTGGAGGGCCCATGTGATCAACACAGTGGGCTGTGCAGGTCCCCTGGAGTACCTTTCTAGCCTCGAGTTGGCGACGACTCCACTTGCCATTTACGATGCTGTAAAGGCAGTTGCACGCGCCCTCCGAGTGAAGACGAAACAGATAGCATTAAAGCCGATGGAGCCCATAGCGGCTACAGGTAATCCTTGTCCTTCCTGACTTTAATATACACGTGTCTTTATATTCTGGGACATGCATTTATATATTCCCTGACACTTGCAGGTGGGGCTGTTATGGTAGCTGGTGCCGTACCACTGAGGGGTCCTCCTGATGCTGAGATTGGGAGGGATTCTGCTGCCGCCAAGAGACCTCGGACCGAGGTTCTTGAGGAGGGGGATGTGAGGTCAGCATCCCGTCCTCGGCTTGAGGTTGAAACCCCTGCAGTTGAGGCTGTGTCCAGTAAGTAGCTCTCCCAGATACTGGTCATTTCTGAGCATATATATAGTGTTATAAACACATGCTTGCTTCATTAAATGCAGCTCCCCCGGAAGCTAAGGCTGATATGAGCTTCTCTCCTCCTCCAGCGGGAGATGACATGCCGCTGGATGAGTCCGTGCCAGACGTTACTTTCAGCTTCAAAGAGCTGATGTCTTCCTCAGACGATTATATGCCGGTGACGGCTAACTCTCCCTCGCCTCTTACAGCGGGGACCCCAGGAGGTCAGGATCCAGGTAGCATGCTCAGCCTTGTTTTCTCCATTGATACATGAAGATTTGAGCAGCAATAACCCCTTAGTGTTTTGTTGGCTGTGCAGGGGTTCATGAGGTTATTCCACCTGGCCCGTCAGCAGGAGGTGATGTCGGCTCTTCCTTTGGGGCCGGATCAGCTTCTGGGAGTAGATCCACTACTAAGAGTGGGAGTTCTGCGGCCACAGACTCTCTCCCTGATGGTAGCTCGAGCCCAACTTCCAGCGCTACGACCTCCAGCTCTTCATCCAGTGAGAGTGACTCTAGAGAAGAAGGCGAATTAAAAGATTCCGGAGGTGAATGCAACGACATACATTCTGTTTAATTGAGTCCTTCTTATAAAGATTTGCTTGACTCATATAATTGCTTGTCCCACGGGAGTGGACTTGGCCCGGTCCATGGAGGAGTTCTCACAACTTTTGGAATCTGGCTCACTTGTGGACCTTCTGACGGGCGGCAGTGCCTCGACAGGCACAAATGCCATGGAGGTGGCAGGTGTTGACACCACAGCACCGAGAGATCCTACGCCAGTGGGCTCCTCCGATGTTGATATTGGTGAGGACAGCATAGCTGAGGACGGCATAGCTGATCCTTCAGGTAAGAGATGTTAGAGGCTAATGATAGACCTCTTTACCACTTTGCATCTGCTTTTGCCAAGCTGATCAATGCATCTGCTATGTGGGCAGCGTCAGGCCAGGCCATTGAAGAAAGCACATCCCACCCTGGTGAGATAGCTCCAGCAGGGGAAGCTTCTCAGGGCGCACCAGAGGGCCTGCAGACTCCAGGGGAGAGTGCCTCACCAGTAGACACCCATGCTACAGGTACTGCTTGTTTCTGACAACGAACACAGCAAATGATATATGCATTCTGTTTGTGGCACTGACCCCTCTCCTGTTTTTGCCATGTAGCTTCACTTTCTGCGGAGCCGATGGTTGAGGCCTCCTCGCGAGAGAAGGTTCAGGAGGCAGGGCTGACTTCTGAGATCGAGCAATCTTGCTCCCAAAGGGCTCCTGGTACAGAGTCTGCCTTTCCCAGCATAGCTGAAGAAGGGGCTGCTATTGAGACAGGTACATAGCTGTCCTCTGAACTTTGACATCTTGTGCGTGCCACTTTATAGATAAGCACTTACATGCTATTGCTTAACTGCAGAGGGTGGGGACACAAACATCCTGCCTGACGGACCAGGCTCAGCTTCTGTCACTGATTCTTCCTCAGCTGTTGAGAAAGGGCAGGAGTCTGCGGCAGCATCAGGTATATGACCGTGTTGTGCCTTTTTATAGTGATTTGTGCATATCCATTTGGCTATGAACAAGCACTCATTCCACCTCCTTCTTTCTTTGCAGCTTCTGAGGAGGGAGCCCCAGGGGTACCAGTAGACTTCCCAGCTCTTGTAGTTGAGTGGCCTGATGCCCCTACACTTGGGACGGCGTTGCATGCTGCTATGGATGACCAGCTTCTGCAGGGTCTTGATCAGTTGATCCAGGCTGATCCACTACCGACCGTGGAGACTTTGAGGGCCGACCTGGCAGTATTTACTAGGAGCTACCATGGGTTGAGTCTTCCCCGGGATGCATGGGCCACGAAGCTAGAAGGCTTGTGGAGTGAGTTTGCCCGCCTCCATCTTGCACAGGAGCGGAGGCAGAAGACCCAGCAGCAGATCCAGCGAGAGGAGGAGGAGCTACGTGGACTTCGAGCGGCCCAGGCGGAGACTGACTTCCACCTTGCGAGTGTCGAGGGGCGTAGCCAGAGGACCTCTCTCCGAGTGGAGGAGCTACAGAGAGAGCTTCAGGAGGCTGCCGATGAGCATCGTGTTGTCCAGGCGGAGGTGGAGACCTGTCGTCGCCGATCTGATGAGCTTCGGGAGGAGATCTTCCAGAGGGAGACTCGCCTTGCAGAGTTGCGAAGGGACGAGCACCGTGGTTGACGAGCTCTAGCACTTCCTTGTACATAGGGCTCTTATGCCCCGTTTTTGTTTGAGTTACCCCCGAGGGCTTGTCTCGGGCTCCCTTGATGACATTAGTGAATAAAGGACAGAGCTTAGCATAGCTATTTTTGCTTCCATCCTCTTGCATGTATGTCTCTTTTTTTTTTGCATATATATTTTTTATCACTTTACCAGCCCTACCGCCCTTTCGGGTTTTCGCCAGGACTGTCCCCCTTTAGCTTTTTCCAGTGCGCCCTTTCGGGTTTTCACACTGAGGGGTACCCATTTTTGCCTAAGACGCCCTTTCGGGTTTTCACCTTAGCCAGGTTAAAGCCTTTTTGCCCTTGGTTGCTCCCCTAACGGAAACAACCAAGTCCGTTGGGTATCAATATTTTTAACCCCGTTTTTTTTCTTTTTTCTTTTTGACCCTATAATGCCAAAAGGAGAGGAAAAGGTGGCACTCCCGTAGGGACGTGTGTGCCACAGAGGTGGGACAAATAGATGGGTTCGGCTGCCCTAGTGGGACGCAATTAGCCAAATCCAAAATCGAAGGTTGACCCAGTTAGCAACCCGAAAGGGGGTATGCATGAGCCAAGCCCGGTTGGAACAACAAAGGAGGAGGTTTAACAGTCCGAAAGGGACATGCGGGTTAAACCTGGAAGCCGATAGGCTGGATGGGTTGGCAGCCCGAAAGAGCATACATAGGCCAGACCCGAAACGATGACAGGAAGGGATTCGACAGCCCGGGTGGGATGTATAAGTCAAATCCGTGAGCCGATAGGCAAACAGGGTTGGCAGCCTGACGAGGGCATGCAGAGGCCAAGCCCGTGGGGACAAAGGAGTAAACTTGACGATCCCGGTGAGATATATGAGTCAAGTCTAAAGCCAAGAGGCGAGATGGGTTGACAGCCCGAAAGGGGCATGCAAAGGCCAAACCCAGAAGAAGAAAAAGGGTGGATTTGACAGCCCTAGTGGGACGTGAGAGTCAAATCCGAGAGCCGATAGGCGAGATAGGTTGGCAGCCCGAGAGAACATACTGAGGCCATTCCCGATGGGACAAAGATAGGTTTGACCACCCTAGTGGGACGTGAGAGTCAAACCCGAAAGCCGATAGGCGAGTAGGTGGGTTGGCAGCCCGAGAGGACATGCTGAGGCCAGACCCGGTGGGACATGTGCCAGAAGACATGATGGATTGGTAGCCCGAGAGAGCATACTGAGGCCAATTCCAAAAGGAAAGGTGAGCCGAAGGCATGGTGGGTTGGCAGCCCGAGAGGGCATACTGAGACCAATCCCAGAAGGAAAAGTGAGCCAAAAGGCATGATGGGTTGGCAGCCCGAGAGGGCATACTGAGACCAATCCCAGTGGGACAAAAGAGTAAGTGGGTTCAACTGCTCAGCAGAGACGTATGCTAAACCCGGAAGCCGATAGGCGGAAATGGGTCGGTACCCCGAGAGGGGCATACATAGACCGAGCCCGATGGGATAGAGTATTACAACCTCAGAATGTCGGTGGGACTAGGTGTCATAGGATGACATGTAAGGCGTAGCCATGGCATCAATATGATGTTTTGGTCGAGATGGGATGGAGTCATTGACTTAGGGCCACCCTTAGAATAAGCAGAGAGAGGGTGTTTTTTTTTTCACATTACCAACCTCACCGCCCTTTCGGGTTTTCGCCGAGGCTGGCCCCCTTTAGCTTTTTCCGGTGCGCCCTTGCGGGTTTTCACACTGAGGGGTTGCCCATTTTTGCCCGAGGCGCCCTTTCGGGTTTTCACCTCGACCGGGTCTGTGGCCTTTTTGCCCTCAGCCAACCGTTGAAGGCTGACTGAGTCCGCCGAGATATCAATATTTTTAACCCCTTTTCTTTTTTCTTTTTTTTTTGAACCTTCACTGAAGAGAGGTATTGTCCTGTGCGGACTACTGTAGAAACTCTTGCGGCGGCGCATGGTAGAGCTTCATATGCTTGCCGTTGAGAGGAGGGAAGGGATTATCTCATTTGTGGCCAAGGATCGTATAAGCCCCTCCTTCATAGACCTTCTGGATGACGTAAGGCCCCCGCCAATTAGGCTGGAGTTTGCCGCTGGATCTTCCCGCGAGAACCTCTTTTCTTTGACCATAACAAGGTCGCCTTTCTTGAACGCCCGTTGCTTGACCAGCTTATCATAGACACGTGTCATGCGGGCTTGATACACTTGTAAGTGCTTGTAGGCTTTGAGCCTTTGACCTTCAAGGTTGGACAATTCCTCGAGCCTTCTTTCAATTTCAGATTGGTCTTGGCCTGGCAATCCGGCGTGCACAGCAACGCGGTAAGATGCTAGCTCGATCTCCACAGGGATCACTGCTTCAGCTCTGTAGACCAGAGAGAATGGGGAACAACCCGTGGGGGTTTTGTAAATAGTCCGATAGGCCCATAGGGCTTCGTGGACCTTCTCGCCCCAATCCCGTTTGCGGCCACCTACTATCTTGGACAGCAGCTTGCAGAGGGTTTTGTTGAAGGCCTTAAACCGACGACGCTCTCCAGTCAATATGGAACTTGGCCGCCAGAGCATAAACAGTCTTGTTCTTGAACGGCGTGCCATTATCGAATATAATCCGACTGGGGGTGCCGAATCTGTATATGATATAGTGCCGTACAAAACGAGCAACTATCTCCCCTGTAACTTCCCGTAGTGGAACGGCTTCCGCCCATCTGGAAAAGTAATCGGTGGCAGCGAGTATGAACTTGTGCCCCTGGGACGATGGTCGGAATGGTCCCACAATATCCATACCCCACTCTGCAAATGGCCAAGTAGGCGCTGTTGGATGGAGCGGGTTAGGTGGCCGCCGAGGGACTGGGCCGAATGCTTGGCATTGATGACATGTACGAGCATATTGATTGCAATCTTCGTACATGGTAGGCCAATAGAACCCTTTAAGCTTGATGCTATTTTTCATCTTAGCTCCTGCCTGGTGAGCTCCACACAATCCGGAGTGGACCTCGTGCATGACAGTCTTCGCTTCCTTGGACGAAAGGCACCGCAGGAGGACCGATCGGTCTTTTTCATGGACGAGCCTAAACAGCATACCGTCAATCAGTTGATAGGATGTCGCCCTGCGTAGCAGTTGCACCCTCTGAGCCCGATCAGGAGAGAGCCAGCCGTTCTTTATTTTTATAATTGGCTCGCGCCAATCTTCTTCTTCGGGAGCATTCTTGTAACGACCCGAGAATCCGATTACCGGGAAGGCCCGATAACCCGAGACTCGCACCGCCACCCACGAGCCCGAAGACTCGGAAGGGTTAAAAGGATGGTGTGGAGATTACACAAGTATCACAAATAATTGCAGAAATTAAACAGTTATAATATTAAGCAGGGAATAAATTAACATTTTACATGGTCCACAAGAGAAATTAACAACAATAACAATAGTCCACGACTAGTACAGTGACAAGGGAGAAAAGTACAGCTACACGGGGCATACCCCGGCTCTGACCTCTGGCACTACCTCTGGGCACCCGCACCACGCTGCACCCCAGACGCGCTCCCCCGGGGCGGCGCCTCACCTGAAACACGGTGAAAACACGCAGGGAATGAGTCTCGGAACAAGACTCAGTAGGGATCACTCGAACCCTACCTCGTAAAACGAGAAACCACTACACTAGCGGTAGTAGAGTACCTCGAAAAAGAAAGCCCTATACTCTACAGAACAAATTTCCCATGGCACGCAAACCAACACCCGTGCCACGGTAAGAAAATCGAAGCTCAACGGCCAACCCGACAAAACCCGAAGGTCGGAAACACACGACTGACAGACTGCCACTCCGTACTCGACAGGAGTACCACCCACTAGAAGCACAGCCGGTAGCGTCCCCTGACGTCTTACGCCGCGCCGCAGGTGAACCGCCTGGCGTGGTAGCTCCTACCAGAGGCGCGAACACCGTACAAGTAACCACAACAAGTGACTAGCTGGGGTCACGCCCGTCGACGTGCGTCCACTGTCCCCAACCACGTGTGCACACACAGACCACGCGTCCTAGGTCTGGCCCTCTGACCCGTTTTCCCCTGGCACTGGACTCTGATGTGACGAGGGGCCCGACGGTAACCAGTCTAAAACCGTCCTCAGGGTAAGCCCGTACACCACTCCCTGGTGCGACCAGCACACGCGTACTAATAGGCTACGACTAGTGGAGGGTCACAAAGGAGTAGACTCTCGAGTCAACGGAAAACAACGTCCGAATCCGACAACGTGTGGGAATCACCCCACGCACCAGCCCCGTCGCACGGTGGCCACAGTCGGAGTAAAAACAGGGTTGCCACCCTCATGGGGCAACCAGGCATGTGACGGTCCACCCTAGGGCCGTCACAAGCAAGTAACGGTCTAGGCGAGACCGTTACATGCGCCTAACGGTTCAAAACAGACCGTCACACGGTCAGAGGGGAAAGGGATGTAACGGCCTGGTCCAGGCGCGTTACAAGAATGTAACGCGCTTGGCCCCATGCGTTACACACCCCCCACGCTCCCAAAGCCAAAAGGGATGTAACGGCCCAGCCCCGGCGCGTCACACTCATGTAACGCGCTTGGCCCAGCGCGTTACATGGCCCTCACACTTGGGGTGAAAACAGGAAGTAACGCGCCTGCCCCAGCGCGTTACACGCATGTAACACGCCTAGCCCGGTGCGTTACATGGCCTGACCCCCAACGGTCACAAACCAACGGTCGAAAGCCCCTGACGGTCCTACCCAAGCGCGTCATAGGCAAATGGCGGTCTATCGTGAGGCCGTTACAGCCCCCGACCCCCAAAAACACTACTCAGGAATGTAACGCACCCCTCTAGGGGCGTCACAAGCATGTGACGGTCACTGGAGTGACCGTTACACACTCCCGAGCACGCTACGGCGGGAAAACCCCAAAAACTTCAACCACGCCCCCGTGCCTCCACCGAAGAGGGGGAAAACAAAGGGGAAGACCCCTGGGGACCCCTAACATGCATCTAAGCCATCCAAACGTGAAATCGCGGGCTAAAACCATAGATCGGGCGAGCTCTCCCCAAATCATGGAAAACCCCAAACCCGCTCAATCAAGCCCCTCTCGGCCTCCCCGCGGCCTACAAACCACGGAAATGAACGGCAAGAGGCTAAGGAACGTCACCCTACCTCAATGGAGCGAATGCTCCGCCGGATCGTTCGTGAATCGCGAAAAATGCCTTAGAAAATCCTCGTCCTTCAAGCTTCCCGCGAGCACCGCACGCCCCCACGATCGCCTCGCCGCCGCCCACGTCACCGCGCCGTCGCCCCGCCGCCGTCTGCAGCCGGAGAGGGGTCCGCCGCGGTCAACCGGGAGGAAGAGAGGGAGAGGGAGAGGGTTACGGTGGAGGAGGAAGGAGGAGGAAGAAGAAGAAGAAGAGGGTGGGGGAGAGAGAGAAAATAGGGGGGTTTTATAGAAATTCCGGAAATTTCGGAAAATTCCGAAAAATAGAAAATTACACCCCCGCGATCCTCGGAACGCACCGATCGCAACGGTACCACTCGTGCCCAAGTGAACGGCCCGGTTCACCCGCAGCGAGCTTCCGAAGTAAAAGCCGAAATACACACCGAAAATCGGAAAACACTCACGGAAAAGCCGCGGAACGCCTCCGGGCCTCCGAAACAACTCCGAATCGCGCCGATCCGAACACGAAAGATGTCCGAAACGAAATTTCGGACACAACAGAGCCGGACACTCCGAAAATCAAATCCGGGACCCATGAAGAAGGATCCGAAAGGTCCGGGATATTACAGCCCTCCCCCCCTAAGGAATTTCGTCCTCGAAATTGAGAACAACCAAAGGGGAAAGAAGAGGAAGACTCACTCAAACAGATACGGGAACTGCTGACGTATCTCGTCCTCACGTTCCCACGAAGCCTCACCACCAGAGTGTCGTTGCCACACGACCTTTACCAAGGGGATGACCTTGTTCCGTAGGCGCCGCTCTCGCCTATCCTCCACGCGGATCGGAAACTCTGGGAGAGAAAGATCTGCAGTCACCTCAGGCCAAACGGAAAACTCGAGCACATGAGAGTCATCGGGCATATACTTCCGCAACATCGAGACGTGGAGCACGTCATGCACCGACGCCAACTCAGGAGGTAACTGCAACCGGTAAGCAACCTCACCGATGCGCTCCACAATCGCGAAAGGACCAATATAGCGGGGACTCAGCTTCCCACGCCGTCCAAAACGCATCACCCCCTTCATCGGAGAAACTCTCAAGAACACATGATCGCCCACGGCGAACTCGAGAGGCAGCCTCCTACGGTCAGCATAGCTCTTCTGCCGACTCTGGGCCGCCAACATGTTCTGACGAACCAGGTGCACAACATCCACACATTGCTGCACCAATTCCGGTCCCGTCAAAACACGCTCACCCACCTCAAACCAATCAAGTGGAGTCCGAAAAGGACGCCCGTACAGTGCCTCATAAGGAGCCATGCCGATGCTCGAATGATAGCTGTTGTTATAGGCAAACTCCACCAACGGTAGGTGATGAAACCAACTCCCCTGCCACTCCAGGCAGCAGGATCTCAGCATGTCCTCCAAAGTCTGAATGGTCCTCTCAGACTGACCATCTGACTGGGGATGATACGCCGAGCTAAATGCCAACTCCGTGCCAAGAGCTCGCTGGAAACTCCTCTAGAATCCAGAAGTGAAGCGCGGATCCCGATCCGACACGATCGAAATGGGAACCCCATGCAACGGCACGATCCGCTCCACATAAAGACGAGCCAACTTAGACACGCTCCAGCTGACTTTGACCGGTAACAACCGCGTCACCTTCGTCAGCCGATCCACCAGCAACCAAATACTGTCCTGCCCACTCGGGGTCCTCGGCAATCCCACCACGAAATCCGTGGTCACATGGTCCCACTTCCAAGCAGGAACATCCAAGGGCTGGAGAGTACCTCCTGGTCGCTGATGCTCCGCCTTCACCTGCTGACAGATCAGGCACCTGGCCACAAACTCTGCGACATCTCTCTTCATGCCAGGCCACCAGAACTGCCTCCGCAAGTTCTGATACATCTTCGTCGCACCCGGGTGCACAGTGTACCTGCTCCCATGAGCCTCGCGTAACACCGCACGACGAACCTGCTCCTCCGCTGGGACGTACATCCTGCCGCGAAACCTAGCAGCGCTATCCTCACCCAGCTCCACATCAGCCACAGCTAGAATCCGGGGCAACTCAGGGTCTGCATGCTGAGCCTCTGTCACCTGACGACGGATAGCAGGAGTGACAGTCAGACTCGCAAGCACTGCCAACCCTGGCTCCTAGGGAATCTTGAGCCTGAAAGATACCTCGGGCACTTGTTCCCAGAGCCTCCACTTCCTCAACATCAAGGTACTGACCGCCACCTTCCGACTCAAGGCATCAGCAACGACATTCATCCTGCCCGGCTGATAAGACAGGGTGAAGTCATAATCCTTCATGAACTCCATCCAACGCCTTTGCCTAAGGTTCAGATCTCTCTGCGAGAACACATACCTCAAACTCTGATGGTCAGTAAACACCTCGAACTTCTCGCCGTACAGATAATGCCTCCAGATCTTCAGCGCGAAGATCACCGCCGCCAACTCAAGGTCATGGGTAGGGTAGTTCTCCTCATGGGGCTTTAGCTGCCAAGATGCATAAGCCACCACTCTACCATGCTGCATCAGAATAGCACCCAATCCGACGCCGGAAGCATCTGTACACACCACGAAACCTCCCGATCCAGAAGGCAAAACTAACACCGGAGCCGAGGTGAGCAAACTCTTCAGTTCCCTGAAGCTCTGCTCACACTCCTCGGACCAAACGAAAGGCACATCCTTCCGCGTGAGCCTAGTCATCGGGGCCGCAATGCGAGAAAAATCCTGGATAAACCGACGATAATAACCCGCAAGCCCTAAGAAACTCCGGATCTCCGTTACCAACCTCGGCCTCGGCCACTGCATCACTGCCTCGACCTTGGCGGGGTCCACGGAAATGCCATCACCAGAAATCACGTGCCCCAGAAAGTGCACCTCACTGAGCCAAAACTCGCACTTGCTGAGCTTCGCATACAACTGGTGATCTCGCAACGTCTGCAGCACCACATCCAAATGGTACGCGTGCTCCTCGGCAGACCGCGAATAAACAAGGATGTCATCCACAAAGATGACCACGAACTGGTCCAAATACGGATGAAACACCCTCTGCATCAAGTCCATGAAGGCTGCAGGGGCATTGGTGAGCCCGAACGGCATCACCAAAAACTCATAATGCCCGTACCTCGTACTGAATGCAGTCTTCTCCACATCGGACTCGCGAATTCTCAACTGATAGTAACCGGTCCGCAAATCAATCCGCGAGAACACTCGCGCAGACTGCAGCTGGTCGAACAAATCATCAATCCGCGGTAACGGATACTTGTTCTTAATGGTCGCTTCATTCAGCTGCCGATAGTCAATGCACAAGCGCAGACTACCGTCCTTCTTCACGAACAACACGGGCGCACCCCAAGAAGAAAACTAGGACGAATATACCCCTTGGCCAACAGTTCCTGCAACTGTGCCCTCAACTCCCTCAACTCAGCGGGGGCCATACGGTAGGGAGCCTTCGCCAAAGGTCCCGTACCAGGCACAACCTCGATCACGAAATCGATCTCCCGCTGGGGAGGTAATCCAGGCAACTCCTCGGGAAAAACGTCGGGAAACTCGCACACCACCGCAATGTCCTCGACATCCGGCTCCATCCGGTCAGACACAACCACGGACGCGAGAAAACCCTGACAACCTGAATCAAGCAATCGACGGGCTCGAATAGCAGAGATAAGGAATCGAGAAGAGGCGGAACGGATACCTTGGAAATAAAAGGTCCTCTTGCTCGGATGCTGGAAGTAGACCCTCTTCATTCCACAATCCACCACCGCTCCATGGGTCTCGAGCCAATCCATGCCTAGAATCACATCATAATCCCGAAGCTGCAACGCATACAACCTGCCTGGCATACTCCGCCCATCGATCCAAACCGGAACCTGATCGAAGCAATACGGAGTGATCATAAAGTCACCCGAAGGCAACTCCACTGCCAAATCACAGGACAACTGGGTCAGCGGCTCCTCGACGCTCGACGCGAAATCCTCCGAAATAAACGAATGAGACGCGCCAGAATCAAATAAAACTCGAGCCGCACAACCCAAAATATGAACGGTACCTTCCCGCACCACGCTGCACCCCAGACGCGCTCCCCCGGGGCGGCGCCTCACCTGAAACACGGTGAAAACACGCAGGGAATGAGTCTCGGAACAAGACTCAGTAGGGATCACTCGAACCCTACCTCGTAAAACGAGAAACCACTACACTAGCGGTAGTAGAGTACCTCGGAAAAGAAAGCCCTATACTCTACAGAACAAATGTCCCATGGCACGCAAACCGACACCCGTGCCACGGTAAGAAAACCGAAGCTCAACGGCCAACCCGACAAAACCCGAAGGTCGGAAACACACGACTGACAGACTGCCACTCCGTACTCGACAGGAGTACCACCCACTAGAAGCACAGCCGGTAGCGTCCCCTGACGTTTTACGCCGCGCCGCAGGTGAACCGCCTGGCGTGGTAGCTCCTACCAGAGGCGCAAACACCGTACAAGTAACCACAATAAGTGACTAGCTGGGGTCACGCCCGTCGACGTGCGTCCACTGTCCCCAACCACGTGTGCACACACAGACCATGCGTCCTAGGTCTGGCCCTCTGACTCGGTTTCCCCTGGCACTGGACTCTGATGTGACGAGGGGCCCAACGGTAACCAGTCTAAAACCGTCCTCAGGGTAAGCCCGTACACCACTCCCTGGTGCGACCAGCACACGCGTACTGATAGGCTACGACTAGTGGAGGGTCACAAAGGAGTAGACTCTCGAGTCAACGGAAAACAACGTCCGAATCCGACAACGTGTGGGAATCACCCCACGCACCAGCCCCGTCGCACGGTGGCCACAGTCGGAGTAAAAATAGGGTTGCCACCCTCATGGGGCAACCAGGCATGTGACGGTCCACCCTAGGGCCGTCACAAGCAAGTAACGGTCTAGGCGAGACCGTTACATGCGCCTAACGGTTCAAAACAGACCGTCACACGGTCAGAGGGGAAAGGGATGTAACGGCCTGGTCCAGGCGCGTTACAAGAATGTAACGCGCTTGGCCCCATGCGTTACACACCCCCCACGCTCCCAAAGCCAAAAGGGATGTAACGGCCCAGCCCCGGCGCGTCACACTCATGTAACGCGCTTGGCCCAGCGCGTTACATGGCCCTCACACTTGGGGTGAAAACAGGAAGTAACGCGCCTGCCCCAGCGCGTTACACGCATGTAACGCGCCTAGCCCGGTGCGTTACATGGCCTGACCCCCAACGGTCACAAACCAACGGTCGAAAGCCCCTGACGGCCCTACCCAAGCGCGTCATAGGCAAATGGCGGTCTATCGTGAGGCCGTTACAGCCCCCGACCCCCAAAAACACTACTCAGGAATGTAACGCACCCCTCTAGGGACGTCACAAGCATGTGACGGTCACTGGAGTGACCGTTACACACTCCCGAGCACGCTACGGCGGGAAAACCCCAAAAACTTCAACCACGCCCCCGTGCCTCCACCGGAGAGGGGGAAAACAAAGGGGAAGACCCCTGGGGACCCCTAGCATGCATCTAAGCCATCCAAACGTGAAATCGCGGGCTAAAACCATAGATCGGGCGAGCTCTCCCCAAATCATGGAAAACCCCAAACCCGCTCAATCAAGCCCCTCTCGGCCTCCCCGCGGCCTACAAACCACGGAAATGAACGGCAAGAGGCTAAGGAACGTCACCCTACCTCAATGGAGCGAATGCTCCGCCGGATCGTTCGTGAATCGCAAAAAACGCCTTAGAAAACCCTCGTCCTTCAAGCTTCCCGCGAGCACCGCACGCCCCCACGATCGCCTCGCCGCCGCCACGTCACCGCGCAGTCGCCCCGCCGCCGTCTGCAGCCGGAGAGGGGTCCGCCGCGGTCAACCGGGAGGAAGAGAGGGAGAGGGAGAGGGTTACGGTGGAGGAGGAAGGAGGAAGAAGAAGAAGAAGAGGGTGGGGGAGAGAGAGAAAATAGGGGGGTTTTATAGAAATTCCGGAAAATTCCGGAAAATTCCGAAAAATAGAAAATTACACCCCCGCGATCCTCGGAACGCACCGATCGCAACGGTACCACTCGTGCCCAGGTGAACGGCCCGGTTCACCCGCAGCGAGCTTCCGAAGTAAAAGCCGAAACACACACCGGAAATCGGAAAACACTCACTGAAAAGCCGCGGAACGCCTCCGGGCCTCCGAAACAACTCTGGATCGCACCGATCCGAACACGAAAGATGTCCGAAACGAAATTTCGGACACAACAGAGCCGGACACTCCGAAAACCAAATCCGGGACCCACGAAGAAAGGATCCGAATGGTCCGGGATATTACAATTCTCCTCTTGAATGTTGTCGACCTCATAAACAGTGAGGCCGGATTCTTCGTCGAGCACACTTGGCATGAGCCTTCGGTGTCTGACAGTAATATTTAATTATCCCTCAGGCGGGAGTTTTAGGGCTGCTGCCAACTTTGCACGAGCATCAGCCTGGGAGTTGCTGCCTCTGGGGACATGGCCTATTTCAAATAGGTAAAATTTTTCTTTGAGCCTCATGACGGCTGCATGATAGGGGACGAGCTCCTTCTTCCGGACATCATAGACGCCCAGTACTTGTCGGATGACGAGCTGAGAATCCCCGTACACTTTGATGCACTTGATGTCCATCTCCAGTGCCAGTTGAAGCCCAATGATTAGCGCTTCATACTCCGCCTCATTATTAGTCAGCGACTTCATGAGAGCGCACGAGTTGTGGAGGATGCCGCCTTGTGGAGATACAAAGACTACCCCCGCGCCTGAGACATAGTCTGTAAGGCCGCCGGCCCTTTTGATTGTCCGAGAGGCACCATCAAAATATAACTCCCAATGTGGGAGATCAAGGGTGAGGACGCTTGGCTCCATCTGTGGTGGGACTTTTCCAGAATGCTCCCCAATGGCTTGAGAAGGCACCAACACCTCTTCATCGGGCAGCTCGAAGTTGAGTGGCGAATCTTCCGGCACAGGGTGCGCTGCTAAGAACTCCGCCATTCCTTGTCCCTTGTTCGCCTTGCGTGGGACGAAGGTGATATCAAACTCCATGAGGATAAGCGCCCATTTGCCGAGTCTACCAGAGAGGACAGACTGGCTGAGTAGAAACTTGAGTGGGTCACATTTTGAGATCAGCTCCACCCGGTGGGCTAGAAGGTAGTGTCTCAGCTTCTTGACAGCAAATACCAGAGCTAAGCACACCTTTTCCATAGGGGCGTACCGGTGCTCAGGCCCAATCAGCTTTCGGCTGAGGTAGTACAACGGCTGCTCCTTGCCCTCTTCATTAATTTGGGCTAGAAGAGCCCCCAAAGAGGCGTCCATGGCAGCAATATATAAGATAAGGGGCTTCCCTCTAACAGGTGTCCCGGGACGTAAAGACTTACAAAACATGGCCCGCTGAGGGGCATAATTACAAACATGGCCCACTGAGGGGCGCAAATGTAAATATACCCCGTAGGGACATAAATACAAGACCCGGGGACTTACCCCACACGGGTCGAAACAAACGAACTGTCACGCCCCGAGCGCGGAAGATTACCCGGAGGCGTGACGCGTCTATATAGATCGTGTCAATCTTGTAAATATCAGAGTGCGCAAATAACTAAGATTTAACTCGAAGTTAATACAATTAGGATGAGCTGACAATTGATACAACTAACCCAATGACAATTACATACATATCCAAGTCCAACTACTAGGCTTCAAGCCCTTATTACAATTATTGGACTAACACAGCTGACGTCTGACATAACTTGATATGACTGACATAAATGAAATTACAATAACACCATTTACACAAGTACAATTTACAAGATAACAAGATAACTCTATTTTTACACTCATCACTCCGACTCATTCCCTTCCGAGTTCTGGCTGATATCTGAATTTCCTGGAAAGGTTAGAAAACAACTAGATGAGCGAATCGCTCAGTAGGATTTACATCTCAAATTTTAACATGCTTTAAGTGAATTACACATTCATTTAATGTACGTAACCTATGCATGCAGACAGATAGATATCAAAGAATTGTAAAATCGACGGAAGTAGAAAGTGAGAGTATATAGATTTCACAATTTCAAGCAGCAGTGGCAAGTGATGGTAAATGATGTCAAGTCAGTGATAACTGAATAGCAACATGTTATTCAAGCTAGTAACTGAGTAGAAACATGTTATTCAAGCTAGCAATAGTAAGCAAAGTAGTTTCAAGTATGTATAACTGGAATTGGCTATTTATAATGCATTCAAGTAAGCACTTTTACCCTTTTGCGGGTCTCAAGTCAATCAATCAAGTAATATCATGAGAATGAGTGGAATGTCTAAAGTCTAGCAAGCAAGTACTTCGGTGCAATGCCAAACACCGTGGTCAATAAACTCCCATGGGCACAAGTACCTTCGGGTGCTCCCCCCAGGACCAGACCGAGCCCTATATGCACAGCATTCATCATGTATGTTGACATCCACTCTCATTTATAGCCAATATGAAATTTCAAGGTTTGACCAGATGATATATAAGGTGGAATTATGGAATGGAATCCAAGGGCGCATTGATGTGTAGGGATGAACTAGGAGTGGAAACCAGTAACGTTTGATACACGGAAAAACTAGATAAGAGAGGTGCCTTATAGGCCACCTAACAATTTTGGAAATGACACCCTCACTGTGGGATGCCCTTCCTGGGAATTATACAGGGTTCAGAGGACCCTGTCAGGAGTTAAAATCACCTCTCCGGCTGCCATCTGTCAGTGGAGATGGCAAAAGTGAAAGCCTAATGATCACGTTAACGTAATGAGCTAGCTGGGTCGACTCAATAGTCCATCGCGTCAACTCATCAGTTCATCGCGTCAACCCATCAGTTCACAGCGTCAACGCAGTGAACAGACAGGGTCGACCCTGTCAACAGGCAGGGTCACTGCGTCGACCCTGTCAACAGGCTGCGTCGACTCATCAGTTCATCGCGTCAACGCGATGAACTGGCAGGGTCGACTCATCAGTTCATCGCGTCAACGCGATGAACTGGCAGGGTCGATACTTTCTTTTGTTTCCCAGTTTTCATGCCCTTTCAATCCTCTTTTCACTCTGAGTTCTTCACAAAAGTTCTTCTTCTCTTATAGATGTAGATTTTATTCTTCTACCATGACCTCCAATTCTTCTTAGTTTTTAAGTTACAATTAATTTTCTAAGGTTCTATTTTTTTTACTCAGTAACTGTTCACATATGCCTATAGATCTCGATTTTTCACATTTTTCACCTTCTTCCTCTCATTTTCTCTCTCTGCACTCTTCATAAAACTTCTTTCTAACATTCCAATCTACGATTTTCTCTTCTATCATGTAGTCTCATTCTCTCTAGATTCTTCGTTATTCTCCTTCTTAGAACCCCCCCTATTTTCAATATAATTTCTTGATCTTTTTCAACTTGGTCTCTTTTCAACTTGGCCTCTTTCAACTTGGTCTCTTTTCCACATTTTTCATCCTCTTGACTACAATTTCTTCTTTCACTATTTCAGGTTTTAGTTTCACAGAAATTGACATAATGATAGGCCCTTTACTAAAGCATGAACTATATCAAATATAGATACTAGCTACTACATGCTAATCATCTCAGATTTAAGTCAACATATGTTAATCATTCTAGATATGATACTAATACTTGCTAATTCTTCTGGGTATAAAGTTAATACATGCTAATTATCTTAGGTATGAAGTTAATATATGCTAATCATCCTAGATTTAAGCCAATACATGTTAATCATTCTAGATATGAGACTAATGCTTGCTAATACTTGCTAATTATTTTCGGTATAAGGCTAATACATGCTAATCATTTCAGATTTAAGCCAACACATGTTAATCATCCTAGATATGACACTAATACTTGTTAATACTTGCTAATTATTCTGGGTATAAAGTTAATACATGCTAATTATCTTAGGTATGAAGTTAATATATGCTAATCATCCTAGATTTAAGCCAACACATGCTTTATAAACACTAAACATCGCATGGAAATGAGCCTAATACTAAAGGCCTAGACTAATCATCCTAGATTAGCTACTAATTTAGTTAAAAGTTGAGAACACCTACCTCTGTGAAGTTCGTAGCAGCAGACCCCTTCTAGCAGAGCTTTGCCCCAACCTTTAGCTAAGCTAGAATGGGAATGGGGTAGCAAAAGGGGATGTTATAGGGTCTAGTATGAACGGATAGGGGACAAGATCTGAAATAATGAGTCTTTACAGCTTGCACAGGCTGGAGAGATAAGAGATAGGCTGGAGAGATAAGAGACAATTGTTTGGACATATAACCCATGGCCCAATTCGTAAGTGCAAGATTAGCTTATAACATATAATTATTTGGCAAAAAGGGTAGATACATGGTGGATGCTAGGATTTGAACCCTGGTCATTGGGTTGGAAGGCAAGTCACTTAACCAACTACACTAGGAAGCCACTTGTTAAGTGAATAACCTTTACATAACATAACAGGGTCGACTCATCAGTTCATGTGAACAGTACTGCGTCAACCCTTCCAACAGACAGGGTCGACTCATCAGTTCATGTGAACAGTACTGCGTCAACCCTTCCAACAGGCAGGGTCGACTCATCAGTTCATGTGAACAGTACTGCGTCAACCCTTCCAACTGGCAGGGTCGACTCATCAGTTTATGTGAACAGTACTGCGTCAACCCTTCCAACAGGCAGGGTCGACTCATCAGTTCATGTGAACAGTACTGCGTCAACGCGATGAACAGTACTGCGTCAACGCGGTGAACTGGCAGGGTCGACTCATCAGTTCATTTCCAGTTCACAGGGTTGACTCATCAGTTCATCGCGTCAACGCGATGAACAGTACTGCGTCAACGCGGTGAACTGGCAGGGTCGACTCTGCAGTTCAAATCTGCTCAAAATGGTTTAAGGTATTAATCTTTACATATGATAACTTCGTTTCCACTTCTTACATAAACTTCCTAAAGAGTTTATTTAATTTTTTTTTGTGGCAAATATTAATAATAATAATTTTTTATTATTTTTTTTAAAGGGTGCTACACGAACAAACTCCAAACGTTGGATGCTCCGAGTGCGAGAAGTGCTTCGTTCATAGGTCGATTTTTTTTTCTTGGACCTTTAGGGTCTATTTATAGAAGGCGGAAGGGCCCAGAGGGGTCAAACGAACAAATTTGCCCCGATTCTGTCAAGGTGGGGTGGCAAAAAGCCATTTTGACCCCTCTGGCCACCAAAAAAGGCCAAATGACCCCTCTGAGGGGGTTAAAAAAATCTTTTTTTTTTATCTTTTTTTTTGGGAAGCCCGGACCCCGGAGGGGGGGGGACCCAGGCGGGGTCGCGCGGCCCCGGGACGGGCGCGACCCGGCGGGGTCGCACGACCGCGCGGGTGCCACCCGGCGGGGTCGACCCCGCGGGTGGACCAGTTTGTGGTGGGACTATTTCTAAGTAAAGAAGTGACGGAACTATTCCCAAGAAGTCAAAAAATGACAGGAATGCCCAGGAAGTCAAGAAGTTACGGGGCTATTGCCAAAAAGTCAAAAAATGACAGGAATTCCCAGGAAGTCAAGAAGTGACAGGACTATTCCCAAAAAGTAAAGAAATGACAGGAATGCCCAAGAAGTCAAGAAGTGACGGGGCAATTCCCAAAAAGTCAAGAAAAGTCGGAATGCCCAAGAATTCAAGAAGTGACAAAGTTATTCCTAAAAAGTCAAAAAAAGTCAGAATGCCCAGGAAGTCAAGAAGTGACAGGGTTATCTCCGAAAAGTCAAGAAAAGTAGAAATATCCAGGAAGTCAAGAAGTGACAGGACTATCTCCGAAAAGTCAAGAAAAATCGAAAATGACCAAGAAGTCATGAAATGACGGGGCTATCTCCGAAAAGTCAAGAAATGCAGGAATGCCCAAGAAGTCAAGAGACGACAAGAATATCTCCAAAAAGGGAAGAAATTGCAAGAATACCCCAATGTTTGGAAAAATTGTAGAAATACTCTGATGGAGAGAAAATTGCAAATATATCCCACCTTGTTCGAAAATGTTCTTTATGGACAGCAAGTCAATTTAAGGGTCCGATCACAATCAAAAGAGTGATCATGACCATGAAGCAAATCCGACAGACTGACAGTGATCATCTAGGCGATCCAACGATTCGAGGGTGATAGAATTCAAATTCAACCGTTCGATTAGGAGATAGAAGAAAATTTAATGACCCAATCAGGACGAAAGTAAATTCAAAGATCCAAATGCAGACTAAAGCAAATCCAAAGGCTCTGGTTGCAACCGGATGTAATCTCGAAGACCCAATTACAAAATTGAAACCATATGTAAAGATCTTGAAGGACCGATTGTAATTCAAATTACATACGTTCAAGAAAATAAATTCTTCAAATTTCTTTGTAAGAGTATGTACCCATGATGGGGGATGTTGAACCCATTTATTGTTCCCTCAAAGCAATTAGGGAAAAATGAAATTTAAATCTAGTGATGGACACAAGAAGCGCAAAGGTCTGTGTTGTCTCGATATTGGGTGACGCGTGCCCCAGAAAAATTCCATCGGGTATGTAGGATGATCAAAGTACCCACAAAACAAGTAAACTCCGCAAGAGAATTAATTTTTTTACAACTCACATGGTGAGTGAAATAGGTGAGGAGGACAAAATTTGAGGAAATGGAGCTCTTCCACCTAATAAATGGCACAAAGAGCCACAAACTATACACAAAACACCAAATACACGTGGGAAACGTCGCTTTCCCATCTTCCATGTGGAGTAAATGAACAGTAAGGGACTATTTATAGAGGCCGCCCCCTTTAAATCCCTCCTATGGGGTTTGGACCGGATCCAAACCCACATGAGGGGTTTTGGACCGGATCCATCCCCCATGGGGTGTCTTGCTCCGGATCCAACCCCCATGGGCCCCCATGGGGGAGGGGGGTGGACCGGATCAACCCTCCATGGGGTGTCTTGGTCTGGATCCAACCCCCAGGGGGGGTTTGGACCCGATCAACCCCCTCATGGGGTGTTTTGGTCCAGATCCAACCTCCACCATGGAGGTTTGGACCGGATCAATCTCTCTAAGGGCCATTTGGACCGGATGGAGAGTGCTGGCTTGACTGGGGTGCTGAGGAGCCAAGGACCCAGGGCAGGAAGCCCGTGTCGGGTGCTGGCTTGACTGGGGCTCAGGATTGGGAACCCGAGTGGAGTGCTGAGGAGCCGAGGACCTGGGGCGGGAAGCCCGTGTCGGGTGCCGACTTGGCAGGGACTCGGGGTTGGAAACCCGAGTGAAATGTTGCGGTAGTAGCCAAAGTCCGGGGCGTAGAGCCCGTGTTGGAGATCGGCCGGTGCTGGGCCCGAGAGCTGACGCTTTTCCGGGCGAGAGACGATCTGGGGCCCCTACGGGAGCAGGTAGTGGAGGCCCCGAGTCTGACGCTCAAGCGGGCCACCGGTGCTGGAGAAGAGCGCGGCACGTCGACCGCACAAGCAGGCACAGGAACTAGAATCGGCTGCGGAACGGCCACAGGGACCACACCCAAGAAGTAGGGTGATCCGATGACCAGGGCCAAGTCGCAGAAAACGATCGGCGTCGCCAAGTAGCCCACCCGTGCATGGGTGGCGATGACGATAGGGCTATAGGTCACGGCCGCCATGGTTGCTGGAAGGGAGCGACGGTCGAAGACGGTCGTCGGGCGCGGTCCGACTGTCGGAACGCGAGCTGAAAGCTGCAGGGGAATGTGTCCCTCCTCTACCTCTCCTGCAAGGATAGGAAAAGGGCACCATGGCTTCAGGGCTGGCACAGGCTTCTCTTCAGCAGAAAGAAGAAAGGCGGGAGACGTCCCACCGGGCGTGCCAACTTGTTTCGTTCCCGCCGCGCCTTTCGATGGGCAGGAAGGAGTCGGTGACCGCGGTGAGAAGGGGAATAAAGCGATAAAGGAAAATAAGGGAGTTGATGTTATCTCGGGGATATTCTCCTTTGTAGCTATATACCTCTCATGGCAGTACTGTACACTCGCCTTTTACGGAAGGTCGAGAAGGGTCAACTTGCACGAGAGGTTTCCGGGAGGACCGGGTGACCAGACAAGGTGCGGGCATGCCAGTCGATTTCTCGACGATCACCTATGGAACCGAAGGTTGACTGGGGAAGCGTCACCAAGACGCGGCACGTGGGCTCGGGGTAGCAGGCGACACGTGGAGAGAAGGGAGGTTCCACGGGTGCGAGTGTGCAGGCGATTGTGGGGATTCATGTACGGAATGTCTTTCCCCACCGACCGCAAGCAGTCGGTGTTTATTTACATCGGATTGAATCCGAACACCTTTGTTCTGTGCTGAAGAAGAGCCTGGATATTTCTGAAGCCAAGAACAGAGAACCGGGTACCCCTGCAGCTGTAGGGTGACAATTGTGCTAGACTGGAGGGGTTGGTAAACTGAGATCCGGGAGACTGGTTGCACACAGGTTAGTGCGAGTAAGAAACTGAGACCCAGGTACATGTAAGCATATTTAACTGGTTTCATGCTTTATAGGTGCCGCGTGGGCTTTACAAAGGGACCGAGAGGGCCCAAATACAACTGGTGCAAGCCGCGGGACAATTCCGACACGTAGGTCAGTCCCCGGGTCGTTGCGGGATAAAGCGGGTTATCCGCGTGTTTTTTACGGGAGGCTCTCCACAAGGAGCTAGGGACTCGCCCGTATCGCCGAGGGAGGGCTAGACTGGATGGCAGAGGCGGACACTGGCTGGTGCCTAAGGGAGGCCGGATGCGGCTCGAGGTGAGCAGTCGGGTGCGGGTCCCAGAAGGCAAGTGTCTTCGTGCCGGGGAGTTAGGGCCGGTCCCGAGAACATTACTTCCGGGCCATGGTCCGGCTAACTCGAGTCAGCGGTCGGGACGGTCGGTGGCCGGCTCGAGGTGAGCCCCCGTGGTCCCATGGCGGGGGCGATTTCGGCATTATGGCGTGCGCTTTGTTTGTCATGTCGCGCCGTACGCGAGCGGACCTGATGTGCGGGTGTGTTCGCCGTTATCATAACACCTTGTGTGCCCGAGTGAGGAGGCTAGACGCCATGTGACGGAAGTACGTGCGACATACCCTCGGCGTATACGAGCCGATCAACAAGCCACCCAACTCGCGCTTAGCTCCTCGCGTTCCTTGCCATAGATGGCAGTTTCGGCCGAAACCGATACGTTTCGGCCGAAACGTATCGGTTTCGGCCATAACCGATCCGAAACACACATTAAACACTGTAGCAATCCGAAACTAAAGGGGGTATCGGTTTCGGGCGAAACCGATACGAGTTTCGCCCGAAACCAAACGGTTTCGGCCCGAAACCGTTTGGTTTCGGCCGAAACTAGTGACTTTATGGCCAATGTTGGCCCCCGAAACCCCATAACCCACAGGTTTCGGCCGAAACCTTCCCCCCCTGGTGTCTGCCGCTGCCGCTGCCGCCGCTGCTGCCGCTGCTGCCGCTGCCGCTGCCGCTGCCGCTGCTGCCGCTGCCGCGCCTGTGCTGCTGCCGCTGCTGCCGCTGCCTGCTGCTGCTGCTGCTGGCGGCCTGCTGCTGCTGTGCTGCGGCTGCTGCCTGCGGCTGCTCCTGCTGGCTGCTGCGGCTGCTGCCTGCCGGCAGCTGTCCGACCAAGGGTGAAAGGCCGTCCGAGTCGGTCTGAGGGAGCCTTCTTGCGCCAACACAACTTCAACTTCAAGGGTTTGATTATTTTGTTTGAGGTTAATTTCATTGGGTTTTGTTTGATTATTTTGTTGTGTTCTTTTGGTTGGGTTAAAAATTTGGGGTAAGCAAGTCTTGCTTATTAAGTTTATTCCAAGGGTGATTAAGGGCTTAAGGGTTATTTGCTAATTAAACCCTAATCAGATTTTAAAAATTGGGGCTTTTGTCTAAATTGGTTTGCTTAGGCTCAATTGAAGTTAAATTAAGGTTCATTGAGGATTTTGGGGTTGGATCATGCGGGTAATTAGTTTTTCCCAAGGGTGATTAATAGTTAATTGCTAATTAAGCCCTAATTAGGTCATAGAAATTGGGGCTTTTGTCTAATTCGAGTTTTTTAGCCACAATTTAAGGTTAATTAAGCTTCATTGAAGATTTTGGGGTGGGATCATGCTGCCAATTGATTTTTTCAAAAGGTGATTAAGGGGTAAATGATAATTAACGGTTAATTAGTATATAAAATTTGGGGCTTTTGTCTAAGTCAGTTTGCTTAGGCTAAATTGAAGCTCAATTAAACTACATTGAAGATTTTGGGGTGGGATCATACTGGTAATTGATTTTTTGCAAGGGTGATTAAGGGTTACTTGCTAATTAAGGGTTAAGTTTTTAATTGTACTTATACCTTTTTGTGTGTCACTGTCTTAATGCAGCATCATGCCTAGACGTCAGCAAACACAGGAGCAGCAAGGGCAGGAGGATCCGGGGTGGGCCCACGTGTCTTTAATAGATGCTAAGAGAAGAAAGGTGAAATGCAATTACTGTGGTAAGGAAATGTATGGCGGAATTACCAGAGGAAAACAACATTTGGCAGGGGTAAGAGGAGAGGTCAGACAATGTGACAACTGTCCCCGAGAGGTGCGAGAAGAGATGCGCCAATGCCTTCTGGGGAAAAGGGAGAGGGTGCAACAAAGGGCTGAGGATGAGGCTGAAATTGCTGAGGAGATTTCTGGCAGAAGGGTTAGAAGGGATGATGATGAGGAAGGCACTGAGGATTCTGATCCAGAGCTGACTGAAGCAAGGGAGCGTGAACAAGCCGCTCGAAGGAAAGGGAAGGGAGCCATGGGATCAGGGACTTATGAGAGTACAGCTGCACGACGTCCTGACGTTGGTGCTGCCCCACATACGCAGGGAACAGGTCCCATGGACAGCTATCTGCACAGAAGGCCCCAAGCTACACAACCTAAAATCAAGCAAGCAATGAGAGGGGTCAAAAAATCAGCAGAAGTTGCAGGGCATGCATTTAAATCTATTTGCAAATGGTTTTTTCATTCAGGTGTCCCTGCACATGCAGCTTCAAGTGAATATTTCCAACCTATGATAGATGCCATAGCAGATGCTGGCCCTGGCTTGCAAGCCCCCTCACGTCGAGACATATACGGGCGTGGCCTTGAGGGAGAGGTTGAGGAGCTCCATGATTGGGTTGAAAGCTTCAAGCATATATGGGTGGAGAGAGGATGCACCATCATGTGTGATGGTTGGACTGGTACCACGAAAAAGTCCATGATAAACTTTTTGGTGTATTGCATCAGCGGTACAGTGTTTGTGAAATCAGTTGATGCATCAGATTATGAAAAGAATGCAAATTATTTGTTTCATTTGATGGATGGCATGGTAGAACAAATTGGAGAGGAGAATGTTGTGCAGGTGGTGACTGATAATGAAGCCAGTTACAAGGCTGCAGGAAAGAAATTGATGCAAAAGCGCAGTCATTTATATTGGCTCCCATGTGCAGCACATTGTCTTGATCTGATGCTTGAAGACATAGGGAAGGAAAAGCATGTGAAGAAGACAATTGACAAGGCACAAAAAGTCACACAGTATATCTATGGCCATCCTAGGATACTAAATATGTTCAGGGCGCATGCCAGTGGAGGGCGAGATATCATCCGTGCAGGCCCAACCAGATTTGCTTCCAATTTTATTTCTTTGGAGTCTTTGCACAGGTATAAGATTGATCTCAATTCTTGATACTTTATCCTTACTGATATGTAGCAGTTGATGCAGCTTCAATTTTCATTTATCTGCACAGGTACAAGAATGAGCTGAAAGCTTTCATGTACCACAATGCCCTGCGGGAATACATCGACAAGGGCAATGTTGATACACAGATGGATTATCTGGATGTCTGCCACGTCGTGGACGACAACAAATTCTGGGACAGGGTGTCACGGTACTTGAAAGTAGTCACACCTCTCGTGAAGGTCCTAAGAATGGTGGATGGCGATGAGAAGAATGATATGGGCTATCTATACGAGGCCATGGACCGTGCCAAATTGGAGTTGCAGCATTCCCTTCCCAAACATTATGCAAAATGGTGGAAAATTATTGACCAGAGATGGGACAACACATTACACCATGACTTGCATGCAGCTGGTGAGTGATTAATTGTACTGAAATTGAGGTAATGCCTTTATGTTATTTTATAAATTTTATTTAGTTAATTATACACAAATGCAGGTTATTTCTTCAACCCTCGATTTATGTACGGTGCCGATGCACATGTTGATGGCGAGGTGCTTCAAGGGACTTTAAAAGTCATTGGTCGTTTATCGAGGAATCCAGAAAAGAGACTGGAGGCCGAAGTAGAGGTTCGCCTTTATTTGATACTGTCAATAACATGTATAGAATTTATTTAAGTAGTTATGTTAATCTATTACTTTATGTTTGTAGATGAACCATTACAGAATGAGGACTGAGACATATGCTGACTCCCAATTGCAATACGCTGTGGGAAGAGTGAGCCCAGGTATATTTTATTTTTTGGATTTCTTAACCTGATGAATATATATTTTTACAACTAAAATGTATTTTTTTATGGTTGGTGGAACAGCTGACTGGTGGATAATGGTTAACAACCGAGATATGGGTAACAATGCATTGGCTTTCATTGCAATTAGGGTGCTCAGTCAAACAACATCAGCAAGTCAATGTGAAAGAAATTGGAGCACGTTTAGCCTTATACACTCAAAGGTTCGCAATCGGCTAAAGGCTGAACGGTTAGAGAAATTAGTGTACTGCCACTACAATATGAGGTTGAGAATAAAGAATATGAGGTTGAGACAACAGCTGCGAGACAAACGCGCCGCCGGGGATGCCGCCGCAGAAATTGATGTGGATGCCTTATTTGATGATGAGAATCCGTTGCAGTCTTGGGTGGAGACACGAGAGCAGGTTGATGAGCCCGTTTTTGATGATGATGATAGAAGATGGGCAGAGGGCATACTAGATGAAGATGAGCAAAGGGATCCCGAATTAAGAAGAAAATCAAAGAGGGCCAGAGATACTCATGCCCACATGTCTAGGGTTGTTGAGGACACTGAGGAGCAACATGATTTTCAGCCAGCTAGACACTCCGACTCAGATAGCAGGCCAGTCACTCCTAGAATGGGCAAGGCACCTACATCCTTAAGAAGAAGTACATCAGTGCATGGGCAAACTGAGAGAACAAATATTGCTGCTCGAGAGGACCCGGCAATTGAACAGTTAAAGCAGATTTATTTGAGGCACACGCCAAGGGGAACAGGATTCATGTCAAGGGTGCAAGAAGAAAGCACACCGGCACAGGAAAAAGCATCCCCAAAGGCCAAAAGGCGACTGGAGACTGCAGGTTTCGTGATCCTTTGATTTTTTATTTTGGAAAGTAACTTAAATTCTTATTATCAGTTCGAATCAGAAAAGGTTTTGGTAGGAGATAAATTATATATTTTCGTATGTGCCAGGTGCTACAGGTGCTACTACTGGCGGTGGGGATGCTGGTGGTCCTTCCTCCTTCCACGCAGACACAGGCAGAGGATACAGTCAGGGTGAGGGAGGACATGAGTCACAGAGTCAATATGGGCATCCATCAGGTTATGGAGGTGGCCAACAGGAGGCAGCGATTTATCGGTCGTGGGGTTATGAACCATCATTCAACTTCCATCCGGCCAGTTCCTCTTCTCTTCCTCAAGATTCTTATGCTGATACTGGATTCGGCTCAAGCCAACCAAACACTCCAAGAGGGATCCAAAGAGGGATGCAGGACTTGGCTACCTCATTGTTTGGTTATAGTGAATATAGACCATACATGCAACATGGTTATGGGTATCAACATCAAGGGCCAGACGATGAGGGAGAAGGTTCTTCTAATAATTATTATCCATATTAGGTAAGAATCAATGAATTTTTGTAACAATTATTTTATCTATTTTGTCTAATTTTGTACTGCTTGTATTAATGTACAATGGAATATTACTTTAACTATCACATGTTCAATGTTTGAAGTTCAATTTTTGTAGTTGTCTACTTCAAAGTTATTGCACTAACTTATTCAGTCAAATGCATGTGTAATGATTTTTGTGATTTTAAGTGATTATTAATATTTTTTATGATTTTTTATCATATTTTTTAGAATTAATTTAATTTTTTTGACCTTTTATATGGGTTTCGGCCGGTTTCGGCCGAAACCGAAACCGAAACCGAGTCAACTCGGTTTCGGACCCGGGCGAAACCGAGACCGAAACCGAGTTTGCCATCCTTGTTCCTTGCTGCTTTAGTCCTTGAGAGCTTGTCGCTGAGTGCGTGTAGATTTCTGAGTGTTGTGTTCATGCATATGCCCCTTGAGATTCTAGGGGGGGAATTTATAGTGGAATTTGAAAGGTCAGGGGGGGTTTAGGCGGACTGGACTGGGGGGTGATCTGGTCCGCGTAAACCCCCTTGAAAAATAATTTTTTTTTGTTTTCGGAGTGGGGGCCGGTCTGGCCCGCGTAAACCCCCCCGGGTTTACGCGGACCGAACTGGGGGGGCCAGTCTGGTCTGCGTAAACCCATGGGGTTTTTCCCCATGGGTCTATAAAAATCCTATTTTGTCTATTTTGGGCCCACCTTGACCTATTGTGAACGCAAGACAGAGACAAAAAGGATACGGTGGCTGGAGCTGGTCGTGTGCGCATAGAACGAGACCGTTGACCCGGGCTTTGCACGATCTCGAATCTTCTTCTCCACAAGCACTCCCGAGCTGGTATGCGGACCATTTTTACGTTGGACCGGGGCTGGGACGGGATGGCGGCGGGACCCACGGAGCTGGGAGGAGGGCGCGGCCCCCAAGGGGAGTTCACCCCCACTGGGGCGCGGTCGCACCCAGGGCGAACTCCCCCCGGGCGGGGTGGCCGCCGCGTGGGGTTGGCCCAGGTGGCCTTCTATGGTTGTTTGGCGATGTCCTTCGAAGGACTTGGGCCGAAGAAGTGCTGGGATTGACCCGTGGGGGTCCGTCGTTGTCGTGTTGTGGCTACCGCACGCAAGGTGTTCGGGGAAATTCCCGACACATCCTGGGTTGCCAAACGGCTTAGGTAGCGGGCTGGTGGGCCTCGGGTTTGACCCGAGGACGGGTAGTATAGCTTATGGGAGCCATGGGAAGGCATCTTGGGCGTGTAGGCCCAGCCTTTGTGATATATGCCGCGTTGTAAGGCGGGTTGGCAGGCAGCCCCGGGTTGGCCCGGGAGCTGAAAGCAAACGGCTTATCGCCGCGTGTCTGAAGGTCGGGGGTGACCCCAACTTGCTGTAGGGTTGCCGTAGGATACGGCTGGTGTGTTCGAGCCGCCGGTTGGCCCCCGACTTGCTGTAGAATGGCTGGAATGTACGCGCCCGCGAAGTGTTCGAGGAAATTCCCGGCACACGTGCATGGGCCGCATGAGCGTGCTAGGGGCCTCCACAGCCCGTGGTTGACTGGGATGAGTCTTCCTTTGACTTTAGAAGGCTGGAGAGCGGTGTCTTGGGGATAGACCCCGGCCTCGTTGCTAGGCGCCACGTGTCGTGGCTTGTAGTCGGGGTGCCCCCGGGTTGGCCCGAGTGGCTTTGTTAAAGGCGGGTATACCCGCAAACTGGGTGATCGGGGATGGCCCCAATCAATTGTTAGTGTTGCCGTGGGTCGCGGCTAGCTGGTTAGGACCCTCGGTTGGGCCCGACGTGACACAGAAAGGGCTGGGTAAACAACACCTTAAAGGTGTTTGGGGAAATTCCCGAGCCCTTATTTCTTGTTATTTTTGCTGGGAGAATGTCTGGGTACAACAGTGACTTATCTGGACAGAGACAGGGTCAGCCTGTGTTTATTTGCAAACTTAAAAGGCTAAAGAACAACAAATGCATCAGAAAAACTTGTCGAAGATTAGCCACAAACTATGCAAATTGTGTGCCTTGTATCACAGGATCACATGAATAACAAATAATACATAGGGAAAGCAGACTTACTGGTTTTCTAGATATTGAATCATCACGGATTTCTAGGACAGCTGCAGGAGAAGAAGCTTTGTGCAGTGATCCAGTTACCTTCTCAGACATTGCTGCTCTCTGTTATCGATAAAGCTTGGTTGCTTGATTGGTATGCTCTTTCCTGGGGATATGGCGGTATCTAAACCACAAATATCTAGCCAACAGCAACAACAGCAGCAGCAGCAGCAGTAGCAACGGCTGCAACAGCAACAACTACAGCAACAACATAAGTAGGAACTACAACAACAACAAAATCAGTAGCAGCAGTTGTGTTGCACTATCAAGTCTATTAGGCCAGCAGACAGTGATTCCCGACCCCTTCTGTCCTTTCTTTGAGAGGGTTTGGACCATATTCACTCTCGTTTAGAGGGTTTGGACCGGATCCACCCCCAAGTGGGGGGGTGTTTGGACCGGATCCACCCCCATATGGGGATTTAGACCGGATCCATCCCATACTAATTTGATCCGGATGAAACCCCCAAAATGATATTTTGGCTCGAGATAAACCCCTCATTCTTGGGATTTGGTCCGGATCAAGCCCTGGGTCCACCCTTTTGGACTGGATGAAGGGTGTAACCGTCGAAAACTACCTTGGAGCTCTATAAATACCCCAATGGGGGCCCCATTTCGAGGGAGAGAGAGATAGAGAGCGCATAGGAGCGCAGAAGAGGAGTGCTTGTGTTTGGTGCTTGTGCTTTTGAAGGCCCATCCTATTGGGTCTTGTGCTTATGTTGTGGTTGTGTTGTGCTGTGAGAGTAGGCTATAAAAAGAAAATCCCTATCTTGGCTCATATGCATCACAAGCCCTTATGTGATCTATGTAATCTATGTATCTCTTTGGGGAAATGAGACTACGCCCCCTCGGAATCCTAACCTCATAGGAAGGCCCTTCCGAGTATTATAATTGTGTAAACACTCGGGGTGTCTGGGGAATTTGCATAAGCCTTGATTGTCTATGAACAAGGGGTCTTGTACAACTTAAAACTTGTCGAAAAAACTCTGTGATTATGGATATCACTACAATGTCATGTATTTTTCTTAAGGATTCATAAAAGTGTGTTTGCGACCATGTGAGCCTGCGGTTCTCCGAAATTGCATGAACGGAGTGTCACGAGACATTGTCCCATATCATAGTCAAATGACAATGGATGTTCGAGACCAAGTTGACCTCGAGAGGTTAAATGGCAAACACACAACACCCCTTGACCTTGAGGTTACATACATATTCTCAATGGATATAGAGATTGCTAAGCATCTCAATCCCTGTAACCACATCGGATGAGTCTGCAACCCTTTCTAGATTCCCAAACGCTTCCGACAATTAGCATAGCTTTGCATGGCACAATATCTGTGGTTATGCCTTTAGCATCATGACTAGCATTGTATAGGTCGATGATTTTCATCGGCAGTTAATCAAGGGTATTCGGGCTCGCACCGATATAAATAAACACTGACTGCGGTCGGTGGGGAATTGTCCAGTACCCAAACCCTAATCGTTTGATTAAATCCAATCCACAGAATAAATGACGCACATGCCATGGCTGGCTGCTGCACACATATGTTCAATAAACAAATGTTTCCGTTCTTTCATTTTGAACAACGATTTTTTATTCCCCATTCTTTATTATTAAAATTCCGTGAGTTAAACAGGGGATCATCAAGATCATTAATGTCACAATACGTAGAGACAAAAGGCATTCTTTGACAGTTAATCAAAGGTGTTCGGACTTGTTCCGATGTAAATTAACACCAACTCCGGTTGGTGGGAAAAAGTCATGTACACAAACCTTAAATCGTCTGATAAACCCAAAATGTGAAATAAATAAATACAAATAAACATGTTGATGATACCCGAAACCCCCAAATTTTAATTCATTATCAGCGTGTCCGCATTTTTCGCGTGTGAAACAAGTCCCCCTCACTCCAACCTCTCCTTAGGCTCCACCTTTCATGGGTCTAGTGAGGCTGATTGGTGAATCAGTGGGCAACGTCCCCTAGTTCAACTCTAAGGACAACATGCACGCCCTAGGGGAGTTTATATTTTTCCTTCTGATGTCATGTTCAAACATCCTAGGTCATCCTGTTGAGCCACATCTGAAGTGGCTGATAGTTTCTGTATATATGAGCATAGCCTGAAAATAGACTTACGGCTTCCCCTTCATCCATTTATTTGTAAATTACTTGATTTTAATAACATCATGTCAACTCAATTGACTCCAAACTCTCGGCATACAATCTGCATGCTCCCAATACTATGCCACTAAATAAATCTTCCTCTTTAAGTCTTAACCTTGCCATTTTTGGTTGATCTTGCAAATAAGAAAGAGCACCAAACAGAGCTAGATGTGCTTCTCTGCTCAGCTGAACCTTGGGCTCCTCACAGGGAGGCTGTCTTCAATCCACCTGTAGATAGGTCAATTTGTCATCTTCTATTACAAGACTGAGAAGTGGTCCTTCCCCACCACATAATCTGAGCTTGGAGCAGACAAGTCTGACATGCCCAAGCCAACCCCAGTGAGGAGGAAGGGCTCCAATTCTTATCCACCTTGTCCTACAAATGGCTCAAAGAGATGACGTCAAAAATCAGACAGGCTTGACTGGGCTGATTCAACCCCCACTTACAAACTTGTGGTGGTAATGTTACTATGTTGAGAGGGGTAGAATCTTACGGGCGTGGATGATCAAGAAAGCTTGGACCATGGGTCCCCTGCAGACACAAGGAGCCAATTAGTGCTCCCTCCAGCAAGCTCTAGGGTAAAGCCTCCGAACAGTCAAGCCAAGTCAGTCAGAAATATTTTAAGGGATGCACATGGGAGGCTGGGGATGCGACTTGTTAGAAATAGTGAACTATTGGCCAAGATGAGTTCAGTATCTGGATACCCTCTCCATAATTGGAAATGGGGTAGCCAGAGGGTCTTTATGGTTTCCAATATGGGACTGTCTTCTGCAATTCTACTTCATGCACGGTCACCATTAACCCACTTTGACTAGCCTTGACTCAAACCCAACCAGGTCTGCCAGTGAGTTGAGGCTAGTAACGACCACACATATTTCGTATTATTTGAAGAATTAGGCATTGAGACAATCTGGACAAAACAAGTGCATAGGCACAGGTCTACAATAAGTGAACCATAGAAGAGAAGAGGATAAATAATGTTCTCTCTGCAACAGCCAATATGTTTCAGCACACAAATTTTCAAATTAATGCTCTCCTGAGATCCTTATATTTTATTCCAAAGTTAGACAAGAAAAGTGGATACTAAATTCAAGAAATGGTGAAGCTCAAATGCAAAGGAATAAAATATTACCATGTGTTCCACAAACAGCCACAAGTGTGCTATGTTCTGTTATTTTTCTGAGCCAAATGTCCCTCTTATATCTGAAGAAAAGGGAAGATGACCAACCCAATTAAAGAAATACACTTCAGTTTAAACCAGCTTTCAGAATTCACCATCACAGTAAGAGAGCAAGAGGGAACTCTACTCAAGTGAAAGAAAAGATGATTTACATTATAATGATTGCAGAGTAATAATTATGCAATAGAAACATAGAAAAAAACAACATATATGGACAAGGATATATGTGTGTGTTCCCATGTGCGTACTTAAAATAATAAGGTACAAAATTACTTAAAATAATAGAGAAAAAATACATCAACAACCAGTGTTTCTCCTACGAAGGACATGGATGCGCTGGTCATCAGATCAAAAGATCAGGTGGCCTGTCTCACACCTATACCTGACCCTTGATTTGATGCACACAAGGGCAGGGCTGGTTTTGATCGGTTTTTTTCCCCGTTTTTTTACTATCAGATTAAATCTAATGGTCAAGATGATGGATGTGGCCAGGCCTCATCAACTACCATGGCTGTATCATAGTACTTAAGATTCTTACAGGATTTGAGCTGCATTCTAGTTCTAAGATTGTTTGTGATAAACAGAGAGAGAACAGGGCCGAGAGAGGGAGAGAGAGTAGGGCTGCGCGGGCGCGCGAGAGAGAGAAAGAGAGAAGAGTCCGATGCCCCTTGTCAGGCCAAACTCTCTCTCTTATATTTTTGTATTCCTTCAATAAAAAATACAAGTAGAAGAATACCCCTCACAAAGAGGGCAGCCATAAAAAAAAGGAAAAATTACAGAATGAACCCTGAAAGATTAAAAAATACAAATATACCCAAAACTACCCTTAACTGTCTACTTCTTTACACTCCCCCTCAAGTTGAGCATAGATATCACACATGCTCAACTTGCTTAAGGCTGAAGTAAACTGAAGTTCAGTTAATGCCTTGGTGAAGAGATCTGCTGCCTGTTCTTGAGGCTTCACATAATGTAAGCATAACTCTCCAGAATCCAATGTCTCTCTTATAAAATGCCGATCAATTTCAACATGCTTGGTTCAGTCGTGCTGTACTGGGTTAACAATATTGATTGTTGCTTTGTTGTCACAATAAAGCTTCATAAGTAGCTCAGACTGAATATCACCTAGACGAAGCTTTAGCCATAGCAACTCAATAAGACCATAAGCCATTGCTCTGTATTCTACTTAAGCACCAGAACTGGCACACACCGTCTGCTTTTGGCTTCTTCAGGTGAAAAGGTTGCCCGTAAGTAAAGTGTAGTAACCAGTTGTTCACCTCCTATCATCCTTTGAGCCAATCAAGTCTGCATCAGTATATCCTTCAATACTCAGATGGTTGGTTCTCTTAAAAAAGAACACCTTTCCCTGGACAAGATTTTAAGTACCTGAGAATGTGCTCCACAACCTTCATATGAGTGGTCGTGGAAGCATGCATGTACTGACTCACCACACCGACAGCATATGAGAGGTCAAGCCGAGTCAAGAAAAGATAAAAGAGCTTGCCAACCAACCACTAATACAAACCACTTTCTTATGGAGGAAGCCTTTCACCATCCTGTCCTATCAGACCATTATTAAGTTCAATTCGGTGTAGCTGCCAGTTTGCAACCTAATTTCCCTGTTTCGGCCAGCAAATCAAAAACAAACTTCCTCTGAAAAATATAAATTCCTTCCTATGATCCAACCACTTCTATACCCAAAAAATACTTCAACTCCCCTAGGTCTTTGACTTCAAATTGAGCAGCTAATCCATTTTTCAAACTTTGAATCTCTGTTGTATCATCCCCAATAATGATCATATCTTCAACATATACAAGATGTACCGTAATATGACCACTCCTCCATTTAGCAAACAATGTGTGATCCGCATTGGATTGTTTAGATCCGAATCAGATTGTTAGACCAACATGCCTTAATGCCGATTTAATTATCACTCTGATTATGGTGTTGAATGATGACAATAATTCATGCAAAAATATATATTCAAAGCTAAACGTAAAGCTCATGTGTGTGCTTCTTAGGTTAAGCTAGGAACATTATCCAATAAGCCACATCACAGGATTGTCTAGATATATCTTTGGCTTTATCATCAACCTAACCTTGCCCGACTCAATCCAATCAAACTCCTCCTGATCATATCTGTACTTCCCTGATCATAATTGTTCAGCTGATCCAACATAATCTCGCAAATCCTTAATCTCAGCTGCACAAATCCCTACACTGATTCGTTGACTGGAAGATGAACTTTAAGCTTTCTAATGAAAGAACTAGTCGACGTAACTCGGATGTATTCTCCTAGGACAGACACTACCTGATCTTTTGAAACTATCCTTGGGAAATTTTTGACTATGCTCCAAAAATCTGATTCTTTCTACTGTAGTCAAAAACACTTACTCGGTCAACACTTAAACGATTATATTCAAGATATTTATTCAGTTGCATTTTCTGTTAAATTTCTCATCCAGTTAAATTACTTGCAATATCTCTTTACTGCAAACTTCTTGATATGTTAGTTGGTATGTAGGGCATCTACATTAACTTTGTTGGAACTCCTTTTTAGCCGAAGATAGTTCAGTTGACATACTTATTGTCTGATCTAACCCAGTTGACTATTCTACGGCTGGACACAGTCATTAGTCTTCCTTGCAAACTGATATTAGACAGAATAATTCTTCCAATTAAATGCTTACACAATCAAAGTACTTGTACTTCACCAAATCCCATGAGCTCAAGATCAAGCCTAAAATTAAATATATGTTCTTTTGCCTTGCATCTGAAGAAAAAACACGCAAATCTTGTTGCATATCTTTTAGTGTTTTTCACCTAAGCTACTTTCAGCCTGATAAATATCCAACAAAATATATATGCACCTTATTGAATATTTGTTCTTGTCCATCTGACATTCGATTGAAATCCCAACTGTACTCCTTCAATATCCTTTACGCATGCTAGCGTCTAAATGCAACTGAGCTTATTTTGATAATTGTTATCTGACTGAATAACATCCATCTAAATGTGATATTCCACTCAATACACTGTTATATCGTTGTCTCATTTTCTTGACTGTAATATAAACCATTCAAATTCATAGGTGACGAAAGTGTCAAGAACATATTCTGATCACCAATCCAACTAAGACATTCAAATCTGACTCAACTGTGATCTCATTGACTCTTTCCTCAGTTGACTCTGTATCATGGTGACAAACATGTTCTAGTCCACGTCACCAATATGCCTTAGTCATGGCTATTTCAATCTTACCTTAGTTCTCTATCATTGATTTGAAATATAACTTCTATTTAAGGCGTGTTAACATAATCGCTCCAAATCAGCTATGCTTTATTGATCTGCTTTCTCTAGCTGACTCTATGGACACTCATATTTGGATGTGCCGTTTTTCATCCTTTCCTGATTATTCATGTTAATAAAGCTTTGTTTGATATATATCAGCTATACCTTGATGATTATAATCCCAACTGATACTTTCTTGAAGCTTGCTTAAGTCTCTAGTTTCATCAAGACATTTTCGTTAACATAGATTTAAGCATTCATAGCTATGCTAACATCCCCAGTCTAAAGTCTCTCTCAACTTATTTGATTGATTGATATATTTTGACCAATTCTAAATCAGCCATATTCCTTTGTCCCATCTGCATTTGTCATATGTCGAGCTAAAACGTTTCTCAAAGATAATTATTTCTTTCCGCTCGAAAGACAATATCCTTTGTCCTTCCTCTCAAGAAGTGTATTTCCCATGCAAATCTCTGCACCCTCAGGATTTCATATTTAAATAGAGATTGTATCTAATGGTTGATCTTAGATCAACAATAGTCTTCTGGCTGTAGATTGCAAAGACCATATTTGGTGCAGAGAGCTTATATGCGTCGCATGACAAAAGTAGAAGCTGCCTCCGTCACGCAGTCTCGATGCAATTGGGGTTCAGAATTGGCGACCTCTTCTAGGACGAATTATTTATTGCTAATCATTTTCATCTATAAAGAGAAGCCACGCGTCCAAATGCAATTAGCCCAGAGGATCAAATTACAAAGTTCACCAGACAGAATGGCATCTTGCTCTCAAAACAAAGAAGATTCAAAGGAGGTTGCTATTTGAATTAAAAGTTGTGCCTAACGGATAGATTGAAGACAGTTAATATATCAGGACTGATTTCAAAGGAAAGGTTGGCGACTCTGATCACAAGATCAAATCTCATGGAGCATCCTGGACATCTTAAATAAGCCGATCATATTGCGTAAAGCATCCAAATGTCGAAGCTACCCAGTCTAGATCATATCGGCACTCTGCAAGGAGTTCAATCTGAGTAGTCCGTGCAACATCAAGAGGATCAAAATCGGAGCTACAATGAGCTTAAAGCGTCAGTGAGTGTTTACACAATTATCGGAGCTACAGGTTTTACTAATTTTTTGAGTTTTTTGAATGGTTTCAACCGGTTTCGGCCAAAGCCGAAACCGATACCAAAACCGGTACGTATCGGTTTCGGGACCGGCCGAAATTGGGGGGGGGGGGGGGGGGAGGGGGTGCATTATGAGCCATGCAAGCGAGTATGCCCTTGACATCAGAACCTATGTGGGGGACTCTAGGACTTTCTTTGATAATTAATCAAGGGTGTTCGGACACTAGGCCAATGTAAATCAACACTGATTGCGGTCAATGGGAAGAGGTCTAGCACTCAAACTCAAATCATCTGATACGAAACGCATCCACGGAATAAACCCTGCACAGGCTATTCATGTAGCCCCTATATGTGCATCTTTACAAATTTCCCCTTTTTTCTTCAAAAGACTCAGTGAGAAATTTATAGACCAAAATTCTTTTAAAAATATTATGTGACCAACAGTGCTTTAATGTCCTAGTTCGCAACATTCTTAATGTCTTTCTTTCGCGAACAATTTTTAAAGGGCATGATTATTGCGGCACTCCCATTCACCCCCCCCCCTCTGGGAGTTGCTTTGCAATCTAACACAGATCATAGCATGCCAAAGTCGATCAAACCATGCTTTGGGGGACTGTCTCAACCCATACAAAGCCATTCAAAGTCTACAGAGTTTTCTTTTAGTATCAACACTAGGGAAAGACAGCATATAAACTTCTTCCTGTAGATCACCATTCAAAAAGGCTTTTTTGACAACCATCTAACATTAAGCCCAAGAATACTAAACAGCAAGCGCAAACAACACTCTGATACATTTAAATTTCACTACAAAAGCAAAAGTCTCCTAATAATCAATCCCATAATTCTGAGTGAATTCTTTAGCAACTAGTTTGGCTTTATACCTCTATATCACTCCCTCTGCGTTGTATTTAAGAGTGTAGACCCATTTGAACCCAACTGATGTCCTGTCTCTAGGGAGATCATCTAGATCTCACTTCCTGTTCTTGCTAAGTGCACTTAGCTCCTCTTCCATTGCCTGTCGCCAGTTAGGATCCTTAACAACTTCAGAAAAGGAGTGAGGAATAGAAATAAAAGACGAGACATATAAATAGGTATAATAATGAGAGGAAATGCAAGAGTACTTCACAAAATTGGAAAAGTGATACTTTGCACAACAGCGAACACCCTTGCGAACAGCAATGGGAAGATTTAATTCAGTCCTAGGATTTGACTGATCCGAACCAGTGGGCATAGCAACCTCTAGAGTTAGCCAATCAGTAGCTGGTCTGCTTTTAAGATTCTTCCTCTTGTATGTAAGCAGGGACTTTTCCGAATCATGTGCACCACCATCAGTAGGAACAGAAGATTGAACATCCAATGTCACAGAAGTAGAGGGTGTGGAAAATGATAAAAATGTAAGAAGAGGAGTGACAATAGTGTCTATGTCCTTCATCACTAAAGTCTCCCCCTAAGGATGAGGCCAGGGAGAGAAAATAAGACTCGGACTCAAAAAAGGTGATATCCTTGCGAACAACAGAGCGACCAATAGAAGGATCATAGCAACAGTAACCCTTTTGGGTAGTAAAATAACCAAGAAAAATACCCCGAACAACACGCGGGTCAAGCTTGGAACTATCAGGCTCAAGTAAATGAATAAAACAAAGACAACCAAACTCCTACAACAAAAGAGGAACAAGGGTTCTGAATAAGGAACAGTAAAGGGAGAACGATTCTTTAAGACTCTAGATGGCATTCAATTGATGAGGAAATTTGCAACCAAGATAGCATCAGCCCAAAAAAATTTAGGGAGGTGGCGCTGAAACAAGAGTGCTCTAGCTGTCTCAAGAAGGTGACGGTTGTTACACTCGGCAACACCATTTCACTGAGGAGGATACGCACAGGATGACTCATGGATGATGCCTTCATCTTCAAGAAAGATATTGATGCAGCGAGCAAAGTACTCATGAGTCTTGTCAGAATTAAGAACATTGACAGATTTACCAAACTGAGTTCTGACCATGTTACAAAACACCTGAGGAATATGAGGAACTCCATCTCCAGATTTCATAAGGTAGAGCCGAATACAATGTGAATAATCGTAATTAAAAGTATTGGAGTGTCGATAGCCACCTAAAGAGGAGACAGAAAGATCCCACACATCAGAATGTACATGTTCAAACGAAGAGATGCTTTTACTTATAGAAGAAGAAAATTGGGCCCTACAATGTTTTGTCAACTGGCAGACTTAACACAGTAACAACTTGACATCAACTAGCTCAAATAAAGTGGGAAACAAGACTCCCAATGACTGATAAAAAAAAGATGCCATAAACGAGAGTTCCACAACTGAATCTCTTGTAGTGTCCTATCCAGGTTGGGGGGTAAAGATGACTGAAGTGCACTCCGCTCAAGTGGCTGGATGATATATAGACCATCCACTTCACGGTCAATCCCAATCGTTTTCCTTGTCCACAAATCCTGAAAAACACAATAGTTAGAAAAGAAGGCTACTGAACATTGTAGCTCTTCGGTAAAACTGCTAACAGAAAGTAAATTGATAGAATGGGAAGGAACATGAAGGGTAGAGGACAAAGTCAGATGATTAGATAGGCAAATGGACCCTTTGTCAGCAATAGTGGCGCAGGCGCCATTAGCAATAGTAACCTTATCCTGACCGGAGAGTAAGGAGTAAGAAGTGTAAGAGGTAGGTATACAAGTCATGTGATCCGTAACACCTGAATTAATGACCTAAGCATGCTCTGAAGAATTTGGTAGAGGTGCTCAGGGTTGCACCATGTATACCAGAAGGTGAAGGAGAGGAAGTGAAAGCCTAAAGCTGGGAGAGAATCCGCTGTAGAGTAGCAACATCAGAAGAGGTAAGTGTAGTAGAGCCAGAAATAGAGTTGATGATCCACCCTCTGAAGGCATAGGAGATGGGGCAACAGCCACATTGCCCTTGGGTTGCTTCTCCTCCTAAATGGGAAATTTGTAAAACTTCTTATCAGGGAACTTCTTCCAGTAGAAATCACTGTCATGGTTTGTGCGGCCACAGTGCTTACATTTCTTCCTACTCCGCTACTTGAAATTTCCCAACCTAAGCATATTGAGAGTGGTAGCAAGCGCGGAATACTCACCAACATCGGAAGCGAGAATATTGGACCCTTTGCTGCCTATGACTTGACACCGTTGTTCCTCGCTTAAGACTTTGAAGTAGGTTTCATCGAGGGATGGCGTCGGGTCCATTATGAGCATCTAGTGCCTGAGAGCATCGTAGTCTGAATTTAACCCGTTCAAGAATTTCACAATCCGATCATCTTCCTGGAGCGAGAGATATGTTTGCTGATCGGCAATAGAAGTCCACTTTGCCACATGATAAACATCCAGCTCATTCCAAAATGTAGTAAGAGCACAGAAATATTGCATGACCGACAAAAAATTCTGCTTCAACTCATGGATATTGTGACTCAGCTAGTAAAGGTAAACTTCATTCTTCTTATGACCGTAGAGACGGGCTAAAGTCTTCCACATATCCGTTGCAATTGACTTATAGAGAATGGTAGGTCAGATTGTAAGGCTGACAGAGTTGAGCAACCATGACATGATCATACTATTATCACACCTCCAGGTGGGATAAAGTGGATCCAAAGGAGTCCACATCTTCTGATCACCGGTCAAAAACCCTAGCTTATCACATCCAGCAATATAGAGCTCCGTTGCAACTACCCGAGATGGATAGTTATTTTTTGTCAATTTCTCTAAAGTGATTTGCAGAGTAATTTGACCCATGGCGGCTGGAGGCATCAGCTGAACCTAGGGAGAAGAGGTCTCCAATGCTGTGGTACTATCCTCCTGGTGAGAAATCCCAAACGGTTAAGCAAGGGCGTGGAAGGAGTAACCGCGGATGATTGTTGTTGAAGTAGTTCTTGCAGTCAAGAAAAAATCAGAGTTGCGCAGATCAGGCACTCAGCCTGAACAAAGTCAGCAGGGAGATCAGGCTCTCGGCCTGAACTGAAGTAGCCAAGGCAGCAGGTTGGCCTGCTGGGCTAGGCCTGGGCAGGGTCGCCTGCTAAGAATGCGGCCTGGACACATTAGTCTGCTAGGGTTGTGGCCTGGGCAGGGGCAGGTTGGCCTGCCAGCAGATGCACCCTGCACCGGAACAGAATCCACGAACAAGAACCCTGCACCGGCTGCCCTATCTAGGATTTCCTGGTGCTTGTGTGGTCTGCACAGAACAGAGAGAAGATAATAGAAAGAGAGGGTGCCTTGCACTAGCAAGGGGAAACCCTTAGAAGGGGTGCAGCCCAAGGAAGGGTGGCTTCCGGCGAAATCCCAGCACCGTACGCTCTGATACCATGATCAACAGAGAGAAAGAGCAGAGCCGAGAGAAAGAGTAAGGCCGCGAGAGAGAAAGAGAAGTGTTTGATGCCCCTTGTCAGACCGAACTCCTGCTCTTATATTTTTGTATTCCTTCAATAAAAATACAAGTACAAGAATACCCCTCACAAAGAGGGCAGTTATAAAGAAAAGGAAAAATTACAGAATGAACCCTGAAAGACTAAAAATTACAAATACCCAAAAACTACCCTTAACTATCTACTTCTCTACAGTTTGCACAGGGAGGGAGAAGATATATGCAACAAGAAGGTTATATATTTATTAGTTAATCAAAGAAAGGGGCAAAGAATTACTAGAACCTTTAACTTCTGTTTGGGCCAGTTTGACAACCGAATACGCCATTCGCAGATGGCATATTTGCCGGTGGCATCCCGGTTTCGCAGGTACAATGCTTGACCGAGTTTGATAGGGCGCTGGGTTAAGGGTTGAACAGGGGTCGAATAGGTGCAAAAGGCACTTGTTGGTCGAATAAGCCATTCAATCTGGATGGGTCGAATGGGTTATTCAAGTGGGAGGAGGGAACGCCGTATTCTCCCCCAAACCCACTCGATTATCAAAGTGGGCCTTTATGAATTTAAAACGTGCAAAGATTGGAAGAAGGCAGTAGCTTGTGATACGAGTTTCAGAAAGCACAGGCTTGCCATCTCTGTTCTTCTATGATTGAACAAGCAAATGTTTATAAAAAACCAATTGAGTGGTCAAAAAATGTAGACCATCAACTTCTCAAAGACTTATCACATCAATCCATCAACCTAAACTTTCCTCAAAACTTATGACTCCCATGGAACTGGAAGTTTCCTAGCCAATCAATAGCTTATGACTAACCTCACAATTTTTGAGCCATAACACTAACAAATATAAGAGAACTATTTTTGTAGAAGATGCCAAGATTCTAGCTGCTACTAGTTGACCAACACCAATATGACTAAGTATTGAAAGACAAGATAAAAGGAAGGAGAGGGCTTGTGAAAAATATTAACACATATCTATATGTAAGCAAGCGTAAAGTAAATTTATTAATAAAATATAAGTAAAATAAGTAATGGTCAATAAAATGGAATAAAATAAACTATAACAATTACTGGAGGATAGTCTTACCTTAACAGTAAACAATAAATAAAAAAGGGTTTTTTAGATTTTTAGTCCTTGTAAACTTTTGAATTTGGAAAAAAAACTCATTGCATTTTCTGTATCTAGTCTTGCCTTTATAAAACCGATCTCTTCCTAGAGATAAATCCTTCTAGTTAACAGCCATCCTAAAAAATAGGATATCCATTGAACATAGCAAAAACAGATGTCAAAACAAACAGAATGAAAGAAAACGTCACTACTATCCTCCCACCATTCGTTTACAACAATTGCTAAAGGGGTGAGAAAGAGAGAGAGACAAAGAGGTAATGCTTCTATTACTCCTAGGGTTTGCCGGATCGATCCGGCACAGGGCGTACTGCATGTGCCGGATCGTGCCAGGGCAAATCGGCACGCCAGCATGGCAGTACGCATGCAGTCCGGCAAATCCACCAACCGATGGCAGGAGCGATGGCAGAGGCGGTGGCAACAGCAGCAGCACAGGGTTCGTCGGTGATGGCCGGTGTTGTCAAGCAGCAGGGTGGTAGGTCGGGCTGGTAGTGGCCGGTCCCGTCGCGGGGGAAGGCAAGCAGGCCAACCGGCAGCCACGGGGTGCGGCCCCGGCAGTCCTGATGGCTTTCGGGTGCCGTGGTCAGGTCGCGGAGCAACGACATCTGGCGTCGATGGCTCGGTGCAGGGCTAGGGCGTCGGGTCGGCAATCAGGCCGGAGGCCCTATCTACGTACGGGGAGGAGGAGGAGAAAGGGGGAGAAGAGGAGGAAGAGGGAAGAGAGGGGTCGGGGGTGGGAAGAAAAAAGAGGGTACTTTATAAAAGAATCTCTGTGAAAGACAATTTCTTGTCCTTTGGGATTCAAAAAAAATGTGTGGACCGCAGCACGGTAGCATATTGTACCGTGCCAGACCGTACCAAGCTGGAACCAGCACGTCCAGTACAACCGGCATGGCAAACCCCGATTACTCCCCTATGATTCTGAAGCTCTCATCCTTTGACACTTCCTCTGCCACCACCTCCCTTCACCATAGCTGCAATAGCCTTGGCCCCTTGGAACACCACATATGCATCATCGAGGCAGATGTCAACATCCTTGTCCCTGTCAGACCAGGACCTAGGCATCAACAGTTCTGCCATCTTTGATGGCATGATGTTGACCTCCTCTGTCAAATGGTAAATGGCATTGAAACTCGGCTGGTACTCGATGCCCAGGTAGTTCCTCGCAAGCACCTTGAACTTGGGCATGAACCTCTAATAGGAGAGTTCCTCTCTCTCTCTCTCTCTCTCTCTCTCTCTCTTCGTCCTTAAGCATCAGCAGCATTTCCTCTGTTAGTTCATCTTTCAGTTAGACCTTTAGTCTTACAACGATTTCACCATAACATTTATATCCACGTTGCTCTCATTTTTTTCTCATGCACATGTTTAACTATCTGGCCGTAGCAGGCCATACACAGCATAACAAATCTTATGACAACCATAACAAAATTCCCTCCAAGTTTCAAAACATTGTTGCCCCAACTTCATTTAACCTTTTTCCGTTTGTTACAAATGCCAACATAAATTGCACCACTATACACAGGGTCTCCATCTATCAAGATTTCTCTGAAATCTCTGCCTCTCCAAGGTTCCCAAATGAAGCATCAGCCAAGATAAAGAATTAAGAGGCGGGATCTCATGTCGTATCAAAATCAGTAATTACCATATAAATCTCAACCATTATATGTCACGTGTAAACCAATAATTATCATATAAAGGCTTTTGTTTTTCTTTCAAATTTCTTTATCAGCTGTCATAAGTACAGTGCTTATGTAATTACCTAAAAACGAATAAGAAAAATCAGAAAAAGATAGAAGATGAAAATGCAATTTCAAAATTTAAGAGTTAAAAATAAAGTATTAAACTAAACATTTGTGGGGTCTTATTTGAGAAGGCTTTATATATGACACATAACCTATGAAAAACATTAATACACAATAAGCCATTTGCAGTCTGATCATTGCAGGCTGGAAATGGTCAAGTACACAGTCAGTTTGTTAAATTTTACCAGACTCCTCACTGATGCAGATCCATTTCCTGGTACCGTGCCAAATCATATGTGATGCAATCTGCTTTACAGAACAAGAAGGAATACTAACACTGGTATTCCAACATCCTTTGCATGTGAGACCTCCACATTTTCTGCAGGAATGGCACTTGAAATGACCACTGCAGTGGGGACATTTGAAGCATTGTTTCTTTGCATATTTGAAATTGAATGCCCAACATATAGCCTTGCTCCAGCTTTATGTAGTCGATCCATAAAATCGCTCCAGACAATGTCAGAGCCACTAACCTCAAATCCCTGAGTCATGGAAAAACAATCAACATAGATTCTTATGTATCTCCTAGTCTTAGTTGAATAAATATAACAATTTGCATAAATATAACAATCAACCTTCAAAATTTTGAAAAGAAGTTCTAGAGATTATTTACTTTCTTTTGGCTTCCTCTTTTACTTTCCAGTATCCATAGATAGCACATTAAGTTATCGTACTACATTCACTTTATATGCTATCTTAACTCCTATGGTTTGGTGGACAGACACTTTTGTTTGTAGTAGGGAGCCGGGTCGGACGCTTGGACATGAAATGACACTTGGATACCTATTCCAACAGTATTTTAAAATCTCAACACAAACACTTCAAGAATGCATCAAAATACGTACTTGAATAAGCAACCGTTATCAGCGCGGGAGGTGGCAGGTGGAGGCAGAGGACCGGCGCAGGTGCAGCAGCCAGCTTTTCCTCGGTCTCGAGGATCGAACGTTGCAGGCGGGGGAGGAGGACCATATCGGGCAGGGAAGATCTGTAGTAGCAGGTAGCACGAGACTCGGCACCATCCAACAGGGGTGAGCGGGCTAGCGGGTGTTAAACCCTGAAATTTATTGGAAAAAAAAGGGTCAAAAAGTCAAGAACAAAACCCCTCCGGTTGCACCAAACCAGAAGGAGCCCCCCTCCGGTGGTTTGCAAACCGGAGGGGGACCCCCTCCGGTTGCATGTTCACCAGAGGGGGGTCCTCCGGTGCGGGTTTGACCGGAGGGGGTCCTCCGGTCCCAGTCAAATCGGAGGGGAAACCCCCTCTGGTACTATTTTGACCGGAGGGACCCCCTCTGGTCCTCCCTTGCGTCCGGCCCAAAAAAAAAAGAAGAGGAAAAGAAGAAGAAGAAGGGAGAGACCCCCCCTCCAGCGAGTAATAACCGGAGGGGACCCCCCTCCGGTATAGTACAACCGGAGGGGGGACCCTCCGGCCAATGTGTAACCAGAGGGGGACCCCTCTAGTCCTCCTTTCTCTCCTGCGCAAGGAAAAAAAACAGAAAAAAAGGAGAAAAAGAAGAGAAGAAGAGGAAGAGAAGGGGGGAGGGGGCGTTCACCTTAACCTTTGGACTTTCACCGGAGGGGGAGCTTCCATCAGAGCCACCTAGCCTCCGGTCCACCTCCACCACCTATAAAAGGAGGCCAAGACTTGGAGAAAGAAGAGAAAGACTTGGCATCACTAGGGTTTCGAGCACTTGAAGACTTGGAGAGCTTCTTAGAGGCCCAAGTGAATAGGAAGACGAGCATGGAGAAGAAGGAGAAGGGGTCTGCGCCCCTCTCCATTGCAGCTGGTTTTTCTCCCCTCAAGCAAGGTTTGCCGTCCCGGACGTCTCGGCCGTCCCGATCACGGCCCAAGACGAGACGGGACGGTACCGTCCCGCTCCGTCTCGGTCCATCCTGTAAAATGTCAAAATGAAAAAACTCTTTATATATATAATATATATAATAATACAATAAAATTCTTAACTTAGTTGGTTAAGTGATTTGTGCGTTTCGTTTAAAACGTCTTGGGTTCGAATCTGTTGAACAGGGTTTGACGGACCGACCGTACCGGCCGTCCCGGTTTTTTGCCGGTATGGGGCGGTACGGTTCTATCCCGCTCCGTCCCGCTCTGTCCCGTAAGATATATATATACAATATATATATAATAATATCATAAAATTCGTAGCTCAGTTGGTTAGGAGACTTGTTTGTCTCTTTCAAGCGGCGCAAGTTCAAATCCCGCAAGTAACATTTGAGGTTTTGATTTTTTTTTTTTAATCAAAAATCTTGTAAAAAGACCCAAAAAACGGATGTAAACCGCCAGTTTCGAACCCAGGTCACGCCTGTGCGGGTAAAATCGCTCAACCAACTTACCTATAAAATATTTGATGTTTAAAATAATATATATAATACATAACGCGTGCCGGTTGCGTCCCACGTATCGGTCGTCCCGGTCTTTGGCTGGAACGGTCCGAGACGGGCTGTTCGGCCCGTCCCGGAACGGTTTGTCAAACCCTGCTGTTGAACGCCCTTAAGATTTTGAGTTTTTTATATGAAAATCTTAAAAGGAAATCAAAATAACACATGTAATTGGTGAGTTTCGAACCCAAATCACCCCCGAACCGATGAAGACACTTAACCATCTTACCTATAAAATATTTTATATTTAAAATATAATATTAAATATATGAAGCGTCCCGGTCACAACCCACGGCCCGAGCGTCCCGCCCACCGCCTGGGTCGGGTCGGGTCGTGCAGGTCTGGCCGTCCCGGCTCGGTCCTGCAAACCTTGCCCTCAAGTTTGAAAGATTTCTTTTGCAAGAAGGCCCTCACACTAGGGTATATTGCTAGAAAATCCCATCATGAAGGACTATTGTATTGTTGTAAATTCATAACAAAGAAATGTCAGAAATTTGTGGGAAACCCATAAATACTCAAAGTCTAGTCCCTTATGCAGAAATTATGAAGAAGTCTTTACATATTTCAGAAATTGCAATTCTACCACAAGCTTTTGCAAAATTGTGCAAAAGTCCATATACTTTGCAAAAATTCCAGAAAAATCAGAAATTCAAGTGACAAGATCTGAGTTCAAAGAATGTTCCCCAATTTATGGAAAAACCCTTGATGGTCAAAAAATTGTAGAAAAGACCCGGGAAGGTCTAAAAATTGCATAAATACCCCAAGTCGTGGAAAATTTTCAAAAATATCCCTGGTGGTGGGAAAATTGCAATAATATCCCAGGTGGTGGGAAAATTGCAGAAATATCTTCGGTGGCAGAAAAATTACAGAAATATCCCCCGATCATGAAAAACTTGTGAAATACCCCTGGTAGCAGAAAAATTGAAGAAATGAGCTTGATGACGAAAAAATTGCATAAATGTCCCTAATGAAGGGAAAATTGCAGAAATATCCCTAGTGGTGGGAAAATTGTAGAAATGTCTCTAATGAAGGAAAAATTACGGAAATGTCCTCGATGAAGGAAAAATTACATAAATACCCATGAATGCTAAAAAATTACAAAAATACCCTCATTTGTGGGGTCTCAAAATTACCAAAGAATGTCTTTGTTCCGGTTGACGCCATTTGCACGACTCGGTGAAGCGGGATCACACCCCTTCCCTGAAGCGGTGTGTGTTCTCCTGAGTTCGACTTATGACTAACCATCCAAGCCCATGTATCTTTTTCATGGTCGAGCTATCATGTCCGGAAACTCAAAAATTGATGAAATTGTAAATAAATCCTGAAAAATTATGAAATTCAGACTAGGAATACCCAAGAAGTCGAATGACGGGACTATTTCCAAGAAGTCATGAAATGAAGACGAGGAATGCCTAAGAAGTCGAATGACGGGGATATTTTTGAGAAGTCAAGAAATTCAGACTCGGAATACCCAAGAAGTCAAATGACGGGACTATTTCTGAGAAGTCATGAAATGAAGACGAGGAAAGCCCAAGAAGTCGAATGACGGAGATATTTCTGAGAAGTCACGAAATGAAGACGAGGAATACCCAAGAAGTCAAATGACAAGGTTATTTCCGAGAAATCAAGAAATGTAGATAAGAAATGTCCAAGAAGTCAAATGACGGGGCTATTTCCGAGAAGTTAAGAAAGGAAGTCAAGTGCGCCCAGGAAGTCAAACGACGGGGCGATCTCCAAAAAGTCAAGAAATGACAGATATGCTCAAGAAGTCAAGAAGTGACAAGGCTATCTCCGAAAAGTCAAGTGGCCGATATGCCCTGGAAGTCAAGACATGACGGGACTATCTCCGAGAAGTCAAGAAATGTCAAATATATGCTGAAAAGTCAAAATGACAAGAATGCTCAGGAAGTCGAGAAGTGACGGGGCTACATCCGAAAAGTCGATGCCCATGAAGTCAAGAAGTGATGGGACTATCTCCAAGAAAGTAAGAAATTGTAAGAATATCCCAAAGTTTAGGAAAACTACAGAAATACCATGATGGAGGGAAAATTACAAATATACCCTGCCTCAGGCGGGAATGTCGTTTATGGACACCAAGACAGCTTAACGGTCCAATCACAATCAAAAGAGTGATTATGACCATGAAGCAACTCCGAGAGACCGACAATCATTCTTGGCGATCCAACGGTCCTCGTGATGGAATTCAAGTTCAACCGTCCAATCAGCGAACAAAAGCAAATTCAATAACCCGATCAGGACGAAAGCAAATTCAAAGATCTAAATGCTGATTGAAGCAAATTCAAAGGCTCTTGTTACAACCGGATATAATCCAGAAGACCCGATTACATAGTCGAGATCATATGAAAAGGTCTTGAAAGACCAATTGTAATTCAAATTACATGTGTTCAAGAAAATAAAGTCTTTAAATTTCTTTGCAAGAGAACGTACCCGTCATGGGCAATCATCAAGATCATTAATGTCACAATGCATAAAGGCCACAGGCGTTCTTTGATAGTTAATCAAAGGTGTTCGGACTTGTCCGATGTAAATTAACACCGACTCCGGTCGGTGGGGAAAAGTCCAGTACACGAACCTTAAATCGTCTGATAAACTCAAAAGCGCGAAATTAACAAATATTGCAAAATATACGCACATTTATCCAATGAAATGGATATCCGAAAATTCCGCGTGTAAACAGCGGGTAAGTCAAATAGGTGGATCCTCCATTTCGGGCAGCCCAATCTTACCCGATTTCGGGTAAGTCTTCGGGTGGCCTCGGCGACCAGTCGAGATCTCCCTCGCCCAACAAGAGTAGGACAAGGCCCTCCGTCTTCATTCCATGCGGGCGAGCTTCTAGTGACCAAGGCCCCAACATCAGCTCCCCCTAGGGATGTTAGCCTTCTCGCTGGCGACAATCAAGGAGCTGATGAGCCTCTCCCTCCCTTCCACTGGTAGGTGACCCTGCGGCGGTCGGACGAGGAGGCTCTCTCGTCTGCTGATCGGTCATATGGGAAGGGGGCCAGCATCTCCACGTCACAGAGACTCTCAGGCTCTTCCTTTGTAGTCACAGAGCCTTGAGAGGCCCCTCCTTCCTTGCCTGAGTCGGGGGACCAATTTGCAGCTATTGTTCCTTGGGGCAACAGGGGCTCCGGACAACTCACCCAAATTTTCAGCAGTTCAGAAGAACCCTCAGCCTACTTGGGGCCAGACATGGATGCAGACTGGTCTGACCAGCGCATCAAGAAGATTGGCTACATGGTGGGTATCTCCTTTGAAGGTAGGGAGGACTGTGTCAGGAAAGTTCTGGAAAAAATCAGGAGGAATCTTATTCTGCTCATGAGTCCTAAAAGGAAGGGCACCGGTGGGAGACAGAAGATCGGTAAGAGGGAGGTGTCTTACCTCCAAGACAATGCATTACTTGATGGTCTCAGACCTAAGACCAAGGAAGATAAGGGAAGATAGTAGTTGGTCAATGAAGATCCTAACATGGAATGTAAGAGGACTTAATGGGAAGAGGAAGATCAGGGAGGTCAAGTCCCTAACCCACAGACACAAACTTGATATTGTATGCTTTCAAAAGACCAAATTGAAGAATGTGGACAGCTAGTTGATTAAAACTAGGGGGGACCAGATTGTATGGTTGGGCTTGTAAACCTACTGAGGGATGAAAGGTGGTTTGTTGATTATATGTGTTAAAGTGTTACAGTGTGGTGAGGATAGCTTATAGTGACCCTCTGGTCATTATACCATGTAATTATCTTAAGACACTAAACCTATAGAATTAATGTAATTTTTGATCTTGGCTTTTTCTCCCCGAACATGGTATCAGAGCGGGTTTAGGGCGCCGCCGCCCTCCACCCGCCACCATCGTTGCGCCCTCCACCCGCCACCATCGCCACGCCCCCTCTGCCTACGGCAGCCCCATCGCGGCTCCATCCGAGACGCCTCCGCGTGGAGCGCCGTCACCTGCCTCTACAGGGCCTCTCTGTCGACGTCGATGACTGCTCGTCCATGCAACACCATCCTCCCCACACAGCTGCCGCCTCCTCCAACTCATTGCTCCTAAGAAAAAATAAGAGGACCCGCACATACTTCGACGACACCGAGGTCAGGCTGCACTGGGAGTACGGCTAAGGGTCGGAGCCACTCGAAGGCTTCTACCTCGTCGTCATCGTGGAAGCAGAGGTCGCTGTCGTGCTCGACGCCACAAGCAGAGAACACATCGGGAGCCTAGGGGCAGCAGCAGCAGCAGTAGCGTCCCCGTCGCCGAGTGCTCCCTCGTCTGCCGAAGGGACCAGGTGCATCGTCTGCAGCCGTTTTTGTCTACCCGGTGCCGATGAACATCTCTTTTGCTCATGATATTTTCTGAGATCTTCATGTTGAGTTTTTGATCCATTGTTCTATCTCGTCCTACTTGCATTTATGGCTACTTCTTCTTCCTATGTACCTGAGCCCAAACATCAGTCAGGCTTTGGCACCTTTGTCCACGTCAATGGCAACAACTATCTACTATGGGCTCAGACTTTCAAATCCTTGGTGGGCTCTCAGAAGAAATTGGCACATCTTACACTTCCCCTCCAGCCGACAAACAGGACGAGGCGACCTTTTCTACCTGGCAGGCGGATGACTACTATGTCATGACTTGGCTCCTGAACAGCCTCGAGCCGCATGTGACCTCTAATATCATGTTCCTTGGCACTGCCAAAGAGATGTGGGACACTCTCCATGAGATGTACTCTAATAACAAGAACATCTCACGTGTCTATGAGCTTTATGAGACCTTCCTTGCATTTCATCAGGCTGGGCGTTCTCACCACGAGTACTTTGCCACCTTGAAGGGTCTCTGGGATGAGATCTGCGTGTATCAACCTCCTACTATGGATCTCCAGGAGATAAAGAAACAACGTGAGGAATTACTTGTTGCCAAGTTCCTATCTTGACTTGATGATGACATGGCCCACATCCGTGGTCAGCTTCTTGCAGACGACTCCATTACTTCTTTATCCGATGCTTTGTCACGGGTTCTTCGTGCTTCGACTCACTCCACATCACATGCGCCATCTTCTGCATCTGAGCATTCTGCCAATGTTGCACGTGGTCGAAGTCGTGGACGTGGTCGAGGAAGGTCCACTTATCCTCTATGAACTCATTGTAGCAGATCTAATCATCCCTCTGATCGCTGTTGGCAGGAATTTGGACGTCCTCCGTCTGATCATACACATATTGCTCAGGATGCATCACCCTCAATTCCTATGGAGGAAGTAATCAACATCTCTAAATCCGAGTATAATCGCATGTTGCAGTCCACCATCACTTCTGGACAGGCTCAGTCAGCTGCTTCCACATCTGGTATTGCCTCCACCGCTGCATATGGTATGTCTTGGATTCTCGACTCTGGTGCCTCTACACACATGACAGGTAATCAGACCTCCTTTCGTTCTCTTTCCCTGACCTCGTCTTTACCTCCTGTCTCAGTTGCTAATGGCTCCCTTTCTCCTGTCTCAGGCAGTGGGGGCACTCTTCGACTAGATGATGCTCTTTATGTTCCACAATTCCCTGTTAGCCTTCTTTCCATTAGTTCCATCACTCGTTCTTTATCTTGTTCTGTGACCTTTTTCCCTTCTTACTGTGCTTTTCAGGACCTCCAAATGGGGAAGACGATTGGTGGCGGTCGTGAATCAGAAGGGCTCTATTATTTGGCTATCGATAGTCCTTCCACTAGGACCACACATCTCTCCTCTCAGGAGGATGTGTTCCAGTGGCAATGTCGACTCAGTCATCCTCCGATTTCGGTCGTCCATGATATCATTTCCTTGCCGACTCCAACCTCTCGTCTTCAGTGTGAAGCTTGTGAACTTGGCAAACATTCTCGTGAGTCTTTTCCTTCCCGTCAGCCCCCCTTGCTTTACTCCATTCTGATGTATGGGGTCCTAGTCATGTTGCCACATTCTTTGGTCATCGGTACTATGTTCTTTTTGTTGATGATTTCTCTCGAATGACATGGGTCTATCTGTTGAAGCATCCCTCTCAAGTGTCTGATTTCATTTTGCAATGAAATAAAGACTCAATTTTCCACCTCTATTAAGGTTATTCGCACAGATAATGGTTTGGAGTATATAAACTCTATTGTCTCCTCCTCTTGTTCTTTACAAGGGATTATTCATCAGACTACTTGTCCTTACACTTCCCAGTAGAATAGTGTTGTTGAACGGAAACATAGGCATCTCCTAGACGTGTCACGTACTCTCCTTCTTCAGATGCATGTCCCTCAATTTTTTGGGGTGATGCCATTCTTACAGCTTGTTATCTCGTTAACAGGCTGCCCTCTTCTGTTCTTGGTGGCAAATCTCCCTTCTTTGTTCTACATCCGGACAAATTACTGTTTGCCTTACCCCTTCGCATTTTTGGATGTGTCTCCTTTGTTCATTCTCTTGGCCCTGGCCACCACAAACTCTCTCCTTGCTCCGTCAAGTGTATCTCCCGTGGCTACTCTCGGACTTAGAAGGGTTATCGTTGTTATGACCCTGTCTCCAAGAAACAATTTACTTCAGCTGATGTGTCCTTTGAGTTGACACCTTTCTACTCTCCCCCGCACCCTGCTCCCATGGACGAGTCTCCTTATGTTCCTTTACCTTCTATCACAGTAATGGACCCGAGTACGAGATCCACAGATGCTCCTTTGCAAGTTTATCAACGTCGACGTGCACAACCTCCTCCTGATCCATCATTGTTGCCAACGCCTCCACCCTCTGTGAGTGTCCTCTCCTGATCTTTCTTTGGATCTCCCTATTGCTCTTCGCAAAGATAAACGTACTCCCCGTCCATACCCTATTTCTGACTATGTATCCTTTGACCATCTTGGGCATACCTTTCGTTCCTTCGTTCTTTCTCTTTCTTCTATCTCTATTAGATCCTGCATAGAAGGCAGCAATGGATGATGAGATGTCGTCTCTTCTCTCTCGTGATACCTGGGAGTTGGTAACTCCACCCACTGGCATTGCTCATGTTTCCTGTCGTTGGGTGTTCACCATCAAATATCTTCCTTATGGTTCCATTGATAAGTACAAAGCTCGCCTTGTCGCCAAAGGGTTCACGCAGACTTATGGTGTTGATTACTTTGAGACCTTCTCTTCCGTGGCTTGCCTCAACTCTGTTTGGGTTATTTTTGCCTTGGCTGTCAATGAAGGCTGGCCTATGTTTCAACATGATGTCAAGAATACTTTCTTATATGGCGATCTTCAGGAGAAAGTCTACATGGAGCAACCATGGGAATGTCGCTAAGGGAGAGACTCAAAAAGCCATTTATGGGCTAAAACAGAGTCCGAGAGCATGGTTTAAAAAATTCAATGAAGTGATCTCTGTAGTTGACATGAAAAGGAGTTCCTCTAATCACTCGGCCTTTTACAGGCACACTCATAGAGGTAGTGTCATCCTTATTGTGCATGTAGATGACATTATTCTTACTGGCAGTGACAGTACAGGTATTGCTAAGTTCAAGGAGTACCTACCATGTCATTTTGTTATTAAGGATCTTGGTACGCCTAAATACTTTCTTGGCATCAAGATTGCTTATAGTGCAGCTGGAGTTTCTCTCTGTCAAAGGAAGTGCCCCACGGATCTGTTATAGGAAACTTGTCTTCTTGATTGCAAGCTTTTTGATTGCAAGTTTGCTAATATTCCCGTTCAGACAACAGCAGAGCTCTGGTATGAGAAGTATAAACTTCTAGAAAATGTCTCTCAATACAGACATCTTGTAGGAAAGTTGATTTATCTCACTGTCACTAGGCCAGACATCACTTTTGCAGTGGGGATTGTGAGCTAGTTCATGCACCAGCCTAGAAAATGTCACATGGAGGTTGTGATGCACATTTTGAGGTACATTAAACAAGCTCCTGATAAAGGTCCTATGTATAAGAAATATGGACGCGTGAGGATTGAGACATACACTGATGCAGACTTTGTTGGGTCTCTCTCTTACAGACGGTCCACATTAGGATATTGAACCTATATTGGAGGTAACTTAGTTACATAGGGAAGCAAGAAACAGACCGTTGTTGCTAGATCTAGTGCAGAAGTTGAATACCGAGCCATGGCCCATTCTACTTGTGAGATGATGTGGATTCGAGCTCTCCTTCGAGATCTGGGATGCATATCTCCTGAGCCAATGACCTTGTTTTGTGACAATCAAGTTGCTATCTACATCGCCAGTAATCCTATTTTCCATGAAAGAACAAAGCATGTAGAAGTTGATTGCCACTTTATAAGAGATGTTGCATTGTCCAAGCAGATTGTCACTCCTCATGTGCCTTCGTCAGATCAGACGACTGATATCTTCACCAAAGCTTTATCTTACAGTTCCTTTTCTATCTTATGTAACAAGTTAGGCATGATTAATATATATGCTCCAGCTTGAGGGTGAGGGTTAAAGTGTTACAGTGTGGTGAGGATAGCTTATAGTGGCCCTCTGGTCATTATACCATGTAATTATCTTAAGACCCTAAACCTGTAAGGTTAATGTAATTTTTTATCTTGGCTTTTTCTCCCTAAACAATATGGAATTCCAACCTCTTGGAGAGCCTGGAAGAATCCATAAAGCAATTCTCTCTTTCCATAAAGCAATCCACAAACCACCTTTGGCATTGGACAGCCCGTCTATACCAATAAACAAACACAACGCCAATGAACAAACCCATTGGCATTGGATCTTCCGTCTGAGCCAATAAACAAACACAAATGTGGCATCGGACCTTCCGTCTATGCCAATGAACAATCCAATTGTGGCATCGGACCTTCCATCTATGCCAATAAACGAACACAACTTTGGCGTTAGACTTTCCGTATAGGCCAATAAACAATCCCCTTTGGCATTAGACCTTCCGTCTAAACCAATAAACAAACATAACTTTGGCATTAGACATGTCGTCTGAGCCAATGAACAATCCCCTTTGACATCAGACCTTCCCTCTATGCCAATGAACAAACCCTTTTGGCACTGGCATTCTGTCTGAGCCAATGAACAAATCCAACTGTGGCATTGGACCTTCCATCTATGCCAACGAACAACCCCTTTTGGCACTGACATTCTATCTGAGCCGATCAACAATCCAACTTTGGCATCGGACCTTCCGTCTATGTCAATGAATAAACCCCTTTGGCACTGACATTCTGTCTGAGCCAATGAACAAATCCAATTGTAGCATTGGACCTTCCGTTTAATAAGCAAACCCCTTTGGCACTGATATTCCGTCTGAGCCAATGAACAATCCTCTTTGGCATTAGACCTTCCATCTATACCAATGAACGAACTCCTTTGGCAATGACATTCTGTCTGAGCCAATGAACAAATCAACTGCAGCATTGGACCTCCTGTTTATGCCAATAAACAAATCCAACCTTGGCATCGGACCTTCCGTCTGAGTTAATGAACAAACCTAACCTTGACATTGACCTTCCGTCTGAGCCAATGAACAGACCCAAGAAACCCTTTGGCATTGATTCGGACCTGCTGCTTGGTCATTGCAAAGTCAAGAGACCTAAGGACATTGGCTCAGATACTACACTTGAGCCCCTGTCAACCACAAGAAATGTGCCTTCCCGGTTGCCAACCTTACATTGCAACCAGCAAAACCTATTTTTCTCTGATGAGCTGAGAAATGTGTGAATCCTTCCTTCCATTATGGGTCTCTCTCACCCCTATTTTGATATATACGAATAAATAAATAAATAATGGGCTTAAAATCGAGGTGTCTTATCGGACTTGTTCGGATTTCCCACCGAACAAGGATAATAAGGGTCAAAACCCTGCCATGGTGAAAACTCGTAAGGGTGCCATAGGCAAAATCGGGTACCCCCGAAAGGGCGTGTAGGCAAAAGCAAGAGGGGGTCGGACCCGGTGAAAATCCGAAAGGGCAGTTGATCCAATAAGATTAATAAAAAAATGAGATCACTCTCTCACACAACTCTACAACATATCTCAAGAAGGTCAGTTTACTTTCATTCTCCAAAATTTGTATTACATCAACTTTGGGGCATATCCCTGCCATACATCATTTGACAAAAAGGGAGAAATACATAGCCAAATTAATCACATTCCTTTGAAGATTTCATCAAACGAGAGTATGCCCACAAATGGGAAGTTCATCATCTCTATCAGCTGTTCTTCTTGTACCTAAAGCTTGGCTAGCTCGGACCTCACGGATGTTGCTTTCCCCTCAGCCATAGAGACTTCCTCTGCATCTTTAGCTCGGGCCTTTCAACTTCCCAAAACTTTTGTTTGATGGAGGCAAGCTCAGCCTCCAGTTGTTCAGCATTGCTCCTCAAGAGAGTATGCAACGACCAGAATCGATAATGGCATTACGGCGTCGGTTCACATCTTCCTCCAAGGGCTTTAGTTCCTGCTGGTGTTCTGATTTCTACATCTTCAAGGTTGTCAGCTGGTTGAGCAGCTGAGTGATAAGGAAGTCACGGCAGTTCACATATTTCAGCAATAGAAGTACACGCCGAGACCACTCCTCTAAAGGACTGCCCATGACATGTAGTAGCTCAGTCATCCTGTCCACGACTATTTTCAAATCTCTATATGTGAGTCTCGGGTTGCATGACACCATTGATCTAAGTAACTCCAGGTTCTGCCTCACTGGAACTTCAAAAGACATAAGATTTGATGGCGGTGCAGAAGGGAGATTGAACTCGACAGCACTGTCAATTGCAGCCCATATGTCGGCCTCCACTGTTGAAGATGAAGATGGAAGTGATAGTGCCTGAAGAGATGCTGTCACTGTAACACTTTCAGTGGAAACAGCGGATACAACCATAGAAGCTACAGAGCCAGTTTCCGACACGGAGATGGTAAGTTGATGTCCTGGGGCAGAAACAGGAGCATCCATAGGGGCAGAGGCAACAATGAATGCAGAAGTTGAAGCCTCTCAGAGTTGACCCACATCAACCCTTGCTTTTTGAAAACGGGTCGCTGGAAGAACTTGCTCAAGTATATCCCCAAGAATATGAGCATTCGATAGCGTGTCCAAGCGCCGGGGCAAAGGGTGAAAGATGGAAGTCAGGCCAATAACAAGAAGTCGTAACATGAACATCATGCCTTCTCCTGGCACTACTGCAATAGGTAAGGGTCTTGGCTCCTGTGGAGTATCAATGATGGCCGAAACACAGTTGTCAGTGGCAGCAAGAGAAAGAACAGAGGCACCTTCAGAAGTAGTCGATACCTGACCAAGCAAATAGCAGAACAGTGATTAGATGGCATTCTAAATATAAGACAATGAAAGTGAACAGGCACTTACACCTAGCTCAGAAGAACTCATGCTGGGGATGTTAGAAGAAATGGCGGTCAACGACACCGATATGGGTGTGTCATCACTAAACAAGCCAGCTTCACGAAGAGTGTCCTCGATGTTAGGTGAGCCAGGTGCCGAATCAACCCATCCAGAAATCTCTTCGTTTGCAACAGCAGCAACGGGCGCCTCCATACAAAGTTCTTCATTGTTAGAAAAATTTGTATCAGATGAGCCCTCAGGATAGTCACTCGCCGTTGCTGACAAGTCTCCTGAAGGAATGTCAATAAGACCCTGGTCCACCTCAGTGCGCCCAAGAGCAGCACTCTCCAAGGTCGGTTCGGCCAAGCTTTTCCTAAACCCATCGCCGCCAAACACCCTAAGGTATGAAGAGCCAAGGGCCTTTTGGGCCTCACAGCCATCTATTTTCTCTTTCTAGATGTTGGGGTTGTAGCAGGCAGAATTCTTCTTCTTGGCACTGGTGTTGCTTCCCCCGCCAGAATAGAGCCTAATTTAACCATAGTGGCCAGAGGGATCATTGAGGCTCCTGAAACAATTGAAACATATTTTTGTTATAGTGGCATGAATTGAGTAAACAGTCGAATTCCATAAATCAGATAGCAAAATAAGCAAGGTTGCAGACTGACTAGTTGGTAGAACAGAAGATGAGATGTCTTCCCCACCGCTGCTAGCAGGGACAGGTGCTACAAGGCTTTCTTCAGCTATGTCCACCAAAAGGGCCTCTAAAGTTCCCCCCTGGGCTGTGCTCACTACAGGATGTGCTGAAATTTCTTCCTCGGGAATGCCCACCGGGGGATGTTCAAGAATGTCACCTAAAAAGTCAAAAGTTGCCAATTTCGGAATGGAGGCCTCATATATATATATATATACAAACAAGTCAAGAAGAAGAGATCGTCGACAGCCGAAAGGAGGGGAGGAGAGCCGTTGCGAGTTGGAAAGGCAGAAGAACAAAGGTTGGAAAGTCTCTCAAGAAGCTCAGGAAAAAAAATCAAGAGGCACGCACCTCTTAAAAGGGGGGGGGGGGGGCAGTTACCCCTGAACCGACACCACTCCTTGTATAAGGCGCCTGCGCGTTTGCCCCTGAACCAACACCACCCCCCTGCATAAGGCGCTCTCGCCGTTTCTTATTAAAGCACTGCCACTTTTATGCAAAGACCCGTGCCGGTTCACCCAGCAAGAGGTTATATGTGTAAGAAGAAGGAAGAAAAAGAAAGGAGGGCACGCACCCACAAACCCTGCGTCATTTGTCCCTCATTTGTGCCACCTACGTGTGGGGGGACATTTGTTGACACCTAAAATTAGTGTCGGGGTGCAATGAACTGACACTGTCGAGTTCAACTCAAGCAAAGATAAAGCCGAAAATACTCTAGGGGCTTCTATGGAAAATCTACAGGTCTATTTAAGCCAAGCCAGACAGAGTAAGAGGACTATGTGGTAGAATGATATGGTGTCGGTATAGCCTAAAACTGCGATATGGCGCTGGATCAATTCAAAATTGCATCTAGAAGAGATAAAACAGACTCAAATTGGAGGAAGCCAAAATATTTCTAAAAAGAAACTTGACAGCAAGAGCCAACACTGTTGCGGACCCAACAATGAGGACTCGGCAAAGAAAAAAAACGAACCAGCATGAACCGGCACCACATATGCTACCAGTTCGCCTTCAGTCTGCAAACACCTCAGGAAAAGTGAAAAGGCGCCCGTCCAGGCCAGATTTGGCACCGAATCAGTCGCTCACGCCTCCTGCATGTGCCCCAGCGCCGGATAATCGGACTGGTGCCGATTCAAGCGACTGGGTGCCTATAAAAGGACCCAGTCCGCGGCTGTTCTGAAAAAGAAGAGGAGAGAAGAAGAGAAGCACAGAAAGGGATAGAGTTAAAAAAAGGAGAAAGAAGAAGAAAAGTACAAAAAAATAGAGAGAGCAATCCGCGATGGAGAGAGAGAGAGTCAACAAAAAAAAAGGGGGGAGAACAAAGAAAAAAGGAAGAGGAAAGAGGAGCGCCCACTATAGGTAGAGGGCCGTTCTTAAGCCATGCTCAAGGGGTTCTTCTGTGTATTAGGATCTCTATTATGAAATTTTATATATATGATCCAAGTACATTGTGAAGTTATATTCCTTGCATGTTGTTTACTTGCTGCTCTCTTCCCATCCCTGCCCCTATTTCTAGAACTTTTTTTTTGTTTCTCCTTCGTCTCGGGCTATCGGTCAAGTAAGCGTTGGGGACGATTCGATCCTTCTGAATAAGGATTTGATCTGCTGGATAAGGGAAACCTTTCCCCACAGAAGGCCGCGCTTGGAATCTGTTCTGAATCATGGGCATGATTCCAAGTCGAAGGCCTTTGAGGACTTCCTCGTGAGATTTCAAACCGGTCCCGCCGTAGCCGCTCTCCCTATTTCCTTTCAAACGATTCCTTAAAGAGGTAATGCCCCCAGAGTAATCTGATGTTGGGAGGGCCCTATCTTGACAGGAAATTAGACCCGCAAGCCTATAGATTTTGTCCCACTGTCTGAGACGATAAATCTGGTGCCGATTCCCGGAGCCCCTATTTTATCCCCCTTTAGAGTTGGGCTTGAGAAATTAAATTTGGTTGATGCTTGGGGGAATGATCGTGCTCTGATAGGCTAATATCATGGCCATGGGCAGAGCTCGTTATAACCCCATATTTGGCCGGATTTAAACCCCTATCCTGTCGGACTCATTCGGCCATGTCAACTCGAGGTGTACCCTATTTTGGCCCAGTAAATAGGGCGATCTCGCCACCAAAAATCAGACCGACTGAGAGCAGGATGACGGTGCTTGGGCTTGCCCATGCCATGACCAAAGTATGAACCCTATACGAGTCTAATATTTGATCGAGTTATGGCCGTTCCTATCCCCATTTTCGCCGCGCTCTCCAACATCCAGCCGCTGCCCTACGCGAATCCCCCTTGGAAGCCAGTTTCCAAGAACATTAAATGGGTCTAGGTCCCTATTGGGTTCATACCCAAGGGCCGCTAATGCCAATGTTATGCTCTGGGTATAAGTTGATCTCGAAATAAAATTGTTGGTGACCGCCGTCGAATTTTTTTTTGCTTAAACTCGCATTTCAGTCCATGACCCCGATGGCTCCATGGCCGACCAATGCGTTCTTGGATTCTGACACACGGTCTATGGTAAAATTGGTGGGTCGAACAGTAGAGGTGTACCTGAAAAGCACGCCAACATGGTTTTAGCTCCACTCGGAGTTCCCGGACGACTCGGATCCTCTAGCAGGCTAGTCCTCGAGGATACGATGTCACAGACGATTACAGGTGTTGCCACTGTGTGCGCACTCAAACGATTAAGGGACCATCTCAAATTTTCGTAGATGAGCACCCGCGACATCACCCCCAACATGCCCTGGGTCAGAGGGAGATGTTGTCGAAATTCTGTCAAAATTACGGACTTAAAAGATTTCCGATAGACTTGATCTGAATGGTTGCGTGTGATTCACTCTTTTAAATATTTTGCTACTCGAACCATGGCTGAAACCAAGTGAATGGGTGAAACAGCGAAGAAGAGATTGTCTCAGAGGACAAGCGCACATCGGCGCTCATGATGCAGTTCACGACTGAATTTGTTAAAACGCACCAAATAATAAAAAAATCAAACTAAATAAAGAGAAGAGAAATCAGTTGCCCTTTTTTTAGAATAACACAAGTTCTCTAAATAATGCAGATTTTCTTTGCTAAATCAAAAGACCCCACAATAAGTAACCTTTGTTTCTTGTTACAAGCAATTTCAAAAAACTAGATTTTAGGCCATCGGGCCCTTCTTCCTAGCGATTTATCAAGGGTTCTCTCCCTTCAAGGAGATAGAATTAACGCCGTAGCTTTTATGGCACAGCGGGTTTTGGTCCCGACTCGATATCCCGTATCGTCTGATTGGTCAGAAGGCGCACATATATATGAGATTTCAAACCTTTCGGTCCTTGGAGTCGGAACAAGTTGTCACCTTGTGACTGGCACACCTACGCATATGAAAAAATTAATAAATCAACCCAAGCAAATATCAAATACCCAATAAACAGGATTTAAATCCTAAATTGCCGAATCTACAATATTTTTAAATCCTCCCACACCAATCTAGCCATCTATTTCATGTCCATTTTTAAGGCCCCCAACAATGTTTGCAGCAGGTTGGAGTCATTGAGAGCAGCATTCTTTTGGAGAGGAAAAGGGCTCTGGAGTGTGTCCTATCACTTGGAAATATGTGTGCAGAGCCAAAGAAGAAGGGAGAGCTGGTCTAACACCAATCGATATAACCAATCAGGTCCTGCTTTTGAAATGGTTGTGGAGAGTGGATTTGGAAGAATCATCCTTATGGAAGAGCATTTTTTTCTGCAAATACTTAACGAGGTGGGGAAGGTTGGCCATCTGAGGGACCTATCAGTCAACATATGTCCATCATTTGGAAGAGCATAATGAGGTATAGGGACTTCTACAAAGGCTCCACCATCATTTGTGTAGGGGATGGTACTAAGTCTAGAATTTGGGAAGATGCATGGCTGTTGAATATTCCTCTCAAAGATAAATTCCCCAAGCTATGTGCTCTTGCTGGTAGGCCCGGTGTTAAGGTCTGCGAGGTCTGGTTGGAGTGAGAGGACAATCCGGGATGGAACATCCAGTTTAGAAGGAATTTTGTTGAAGCCGAGTGGCAAGAGTACCTGCAGTTTTCAAACCTGCTGGACAGCCAGAAATTAGCCCAAGAATCAAAAGAGACAAAGGTTTGGAAATGGGAGAAATAAGGGAATTTTACTGCTAGGTCTGCTGCCATTATTTTGATGCAGGGAGGACAGAAAGTTCTATGATACAAACAAGTGTGGAATAATAAACTACCCATCAAAATCAGAATCTTCTTCTGGAAGGTGGCTTGGAGAAGACTCTCTACTGCTGACAGGGTCAAAAAAATCAAACCTGATATAAGGATTTCCTATATTTTCTGTGGACGCTTTAAAGAGAGCTTGGCTTCAATTGTGGGATCATCCGGGCAGTCTGGACCCAATTCTTCAGAACAGCAAAGGTTCAGTGGCAGATCAAGAACCATTTGGAAAATTGGCGTACAGATTGGAGGGTCATTAACCCTCTTAAAGAAGAAAGGGACCTATGGGGTATGTGCCTCCCAGCCATGCCTTGGGCCATATGGAGAGAAAGGAAAAGTAGAATTTTTAGAGAGGAATTCGAGCATCCATCTATGATCATCTAGAGCTGCATCAATTGCTTGATGGATTGGCATTTCACAGTTAGAGGGATTTCTTGGCACCAGTCAGAACTTCTGGGCAGATTATTAGGGTGGAAACATTGTACCTTGTAATCTTCCTTTTCTTTGAGGGTGGGGTATGAGGGCTGTTCTACCCTCTTTGTAGAACTTGTATCTTTCTTCAGTTGGACCTGTACCCTTTTTTTAAATTTAATGAAATGTGGTTCTTACCACCTTCCAAAAAAATGCTAACATTTTATAATTTGTTTAATACTCTATTTATAAATTTGTGTTTTAACAAGTCACAACAACCATACATCGTGTATATACAATCTTTATATCCTTGTGACCTATTTTAAAAAAAATTCCATGTCAATGTCAACACTTGACACACATACCCATGTCCTACAAATCATAGGTTTAACTCCAGTTTACTTCATGCCCATGAATGTTACCTACAAGAAAATAACTGACATCTGACATGTTACTGCCATTTTAGAGACAAGGAGATATGCCTGGGATATATAACACCAAACTTACAAAAATAGGTTTAGCACAGAATCAGTCTACAGATCAGAATTCTCCTGTGCTTTTTTTTTTTAAAGTGAATTCTCCTGTGCATTTTTAATAAGAAATGTTGATGTTTCCTAGATTATTGTTGTAATATTTACCTTAGTTAATGCTATTTTTGGCCTTTTATCAGTTTATGTGTGTTTCCCTGTAAAAACTCTATCTGAAAAACACAGCAGCAGCTTTCAAGGGACCATGACTAAACTGTCATTGGAGGTGATTTAACTCCATCAAATGTGAGATACATCATATATTTAAGAAAGACTCACTTTTCAGTATCACAATACCCTTTAACAACACCACCAAAAGGCACTGTGAAAGCCTGTACATTTATTTTGAAAACAAAATCATATGGAGAGCAGCAGACATCTAGGCGGAAATGGCAAGTCATCTCCCTCGTAACATTAATATCATGTTAGAGTCTCCCCAAAAATAGATGGAGCCATTCCAAGTGTTATTATCACACGTTACTTGGGGAAGCCCATGTCGAGATACGATCAATTTTACATGTTGCAATGGCTTGTAGACAAGTTGTCAAAAAGAAAATAATATTAAGCACATTAAGACATTCATTGCTTTCGTAGATTGTTTTACCAAAAGAACATAACTGGTAATCAAAGTCACATTTTCTAAAATACAGACTTTCAAGTTTCAACTAACCACTTCATATGTGACTTTATCTTCCATGTGTCGTCCATGCAATAAACACTTCCACCTAAACACTGCACCGGGTCCTGCAAGTACTGTAGACTGTGATATAGGTAATGCTTGCTCCTACCTTGGAGCTGACCCTGAGCAAGATAATGAAATGTACCGGGGTAGATGCCCCTATCTACAGTTAAACAGCTCCCCCCAGTACTCAAGAAACTGGAGCTTATCATTAACAATGAAATTACAGGAGATGGATACCCCTATATATGACTAAAACAGTACTTCCCAATCCGGAGGAAAGTGGAATTTGTTGTCAAAAATGAACTGCAAAACTAAGCAGCTTTCCTCAATGCACAAGAAATGGGAAGCCATTGCACTCCTAGGGCACATCTGAGTCTACTATCTAATCTCACGTCTTCCCGAGCCTCGTGGCCATCTAATACGACTAACAGGATTCACCTTACAAGAACACCACCTGAATCGATTATGCCACCTATCCACAATTCACAACATAAACAACATCCCTTGAACCCAGAGCTGTGGAGAACATGGTGGCGATGCACCACCAGAACCACACAAACGACCATCTCAAACATCTAGCAACACGCTCGGTGATCCAACACCACATTAGCACCAGTTGATCCGAGAAGAAACTAGAACTCTGGAAGGAGGATGGAACTCGCAACAAGATACTCTCCTACGAAACACCCACATCTTTACCAACTGCATTTAGTTGCCTCAGTTACTAGGGGGCGAGAGTGCCGCAGCTAACGGAACTCGCTCCATGGCCAGCCTACGGTCCCATGTTCAACTGGTCGCCGCCCGCTTCACCATGCGAGAAGAGGAATCAAACCCACCCACCCCATCCTCCGCCCCCACCCTCCTGGCCCATCCGGGGTTTACGTTTTCCTTCTTATAAGTAAATAAACAAACAAATAGGGAACAGCATTACTCTTCTGCATGCACTTTGTCTCGCACGTTCTTTTGGACACTCCGAAAGAAAGTAGAAGATACCGGCGCACCTATCAACAACCTCAGCAGTAGAAGGAAAATAAAAGACCTGACTGAACACTTTTGAGCTGCAAGATCTACTTCTGCAGGGCAGAAGTTACCTGTTCGAGAGCGAGCATAGCGAGCGCGGACAAGCCGCAGCCCCCGATGCCCACGAAGTGGATCCAACCCTTCGTCCCCCCTTTAACCTCGCCGCCTCCACCATCCCCGACGCACGAGCGCCTGGACCGGGGAACGGGCCTCCCCTCCTCCGGCGCGGAGGGCGGGACGGACACGCCCGACCGAGGCAGGGGCGGAGCCAGAGGTTTTCCCGCCCATGTCGAAGACGGGAATGACTCGCCACCGCGGCTCGAAGCCCGTGTCGTAGATTTCCGCTGGTGGGCTATGGCCGGTAAGGGGACTCCGACTCCCGCTGTGGCAAGGCCCGGCGACCGCATGCCGGTCGGCTAGAGGCGGGGCGGGAGCTGCGCGTGCCTGGGCAACAGAGGAGGGTTTATTTCTAACGAGAAATGTTTTGTACACCGCATTCGGTGCACAAAGATCACGTCAATGGATAACTTCCTCTCTAAAAAATAACTGCGTCATGATTCTGCATCAAAGGTTTTAAATGGGTTGATTTCTTACTGTAAACACGTCAAGAAAATATCTGGCTTACCCTTCTTCCTCCCTCGGCCCATCCTCACCCTTAGCGGGAAATGAATATTACTTTTGTTGTCATTTCCTGTTCTGCGCACAAACTGTCACATGCGAAACCTATGTGTTGCTGCCTCTTTCTTTTCCTTCCACAGGAATGAAATTAAAAGTAAAACGGAGTGCTCTCCAATAAAACATTCTGTCATGTCTATGTCTTTAACCTCTTGACCCGTCGTCATTGGAGATGAACGTCGTTAGTGGAGCGGAAGAATAAGAAGCTCATCGTCGTCGTCATCCCATCGTCGTCGAAGAGCAAGGAGGAGCTTGACCAGGGTTTTGATCATCAACGGAAAGGAAGAAAGAGGATCACGAGGAGAGGACCACGACGAGGGTTTCCTATGACCCTAATACTTAGCGCTATGGCACCTAAGGTTGACAAGGGGAAGAGGTCGATGTTACGAGACGTGTCCAAGGACAAAAGAAAGCATAAAAAGGAGAACAGAGAACGTCAGAGCCACAGGAAGAAGAAACTACGTCCTTGGCGGGGACGCGTGAAGAAGTGCAGAGAGGGACGGCTCAAGAGAGCACCGGTGAAACGAGGGAAGAAAGTGGAGAAAAGCCCTGCAGCAAGTTAGGACAAGAGGAAACCCCGTCCTTAGCAATAGCGCACGAAGAGGCGCAGAGAGGAAGGGCTTAAGAGAGAGTTGGTTACATAAGAGAAGAAAGTGGAGAAAGACTCTACACCAATTTAGGGCAAGAGCAAGAGTTCGACAGAGATGGAAAGCAACAGAAGGGAGGTAAGATAATATTTCATTCTTATATAATTTATAATATTTTAGTACAAAATATTTCATTTACATGCAACCTATTTCAGTCGGGCTGTACATCGAGCTATAATATGTTTCATGTCCCAAATAAAAATATTATAGTTATATAATAAAATATTTTATTTTTGTAACTAAATATTTCATGTATGTCACAAACTATTTCATATTTATAACAAATAGTTTCACTTACATAACAAATTATTACAAGTGTAACATAAAATCTTATATCTGTGTAACAAAATATTTTATGCATGTCACAAACTATTTAAATAGTTTCACTTACATAACAAACTATCACAAGTGTAACACAAAATATTTTATTTATGTAACAAAATATTTAATGTATGTCACATACTATTTCATATCTGTAACAAATAGTTTCACTTACATAACAAACTATTACAATTGTAACACAAAATAATTTATTTTTGTAACAAATTGTTTCATTTCTACGACAATTCTATATTGTTCATAACAAAATGTGTCATGTGTATGTAAACGGTTACATTTCTATAACAAACTATTTCAAGTTTAAAACAAAATGTTTCATATCTACAACAAAGAGTTTCATGATCGTAACAAACAATTTCATCTATATAACAAAATGTTTCATTTCTTCAACAAACTATTTAAGTCTTTTACAATAACTTAATTCTTATCTGTAATAAAACATTTCATTTTGACGAAGAATGTTTCATAATTATACAAAATATCTTACTACCGTAAGTCTTATTTTTTTTCTTTCGTTTCAAGAACTATGAGAAGAAAGGTGTTGGCCAAGTGGCAAAGATTTGTAAAGAAAATGAAGAAAATTACACAACCGATCATCCATCGTTGTTTCATTTCTCTTTACTCCAAAGCTGTTCAGGAAATCAACTCTAGGGACTGCTACAAAACTCTGTTGAATAAGACTCATTTTCGTATGTTTATGAATACCCCTCCCATTTTCTTCGACACATTTTTGTTAGATGACATATTGTCATGTCATTTGCAGGACGGTATTTTTCGGTTTGACAGATACAAAGTACAATTTATCGCGCAGGATGTTGCACTAATTCTGGGGCTCCCATATATTGGGAGGAGGGTCGAGCAGGCCGGCTCCCGGAGCCAAAAATCTCATTTGAAAGAGAGGTTTGGGAAGCATATGACCACTAAGAGACATACGGTGGTCCAACTAATCAATTTTCTCAAAGAATCTGACAAAAAGGAAGACATCGAAGACACATTTCACTTATGGATTATTTTGATACTGTCAACTTTTATTTACCCGTTGTTGGCACCGGCTTATTTTCTCGAATTAATCGAGGATTAAGCATAGGGCTAAATATAGCAAAACGGCATATCGCCAAAGTTGCTCTACCAGTCGAGTTGAGCTCAGAAATCGAGACACTTCACCGGGTCAAGCGACGCAACATAACGACCAGGGATCGGCCCCGAGCAAACGGCACTATGCCAGACAGTTTCCAGACAACCGTGCCAATTTCGGGATCCGGGACAACCTGCCGTACCTTACAGCATTCTGTTAAGATTCGGGGTTTACCCCCGGACACTCTGCATACGGTGTCACACCACCGACGCCTCAATAACCGGGTTAACTCGGAACTCAGAACAGCCTGCCGCATCAGGCGACTCTTCGCCGAGGAGCGAGGGTCACCCCGACCACCAGACAAACGGCATCATCATGTCGACGCCCCAGTCACCGGGCCCAAGCAAGAGTCCTAACCAGCTAGCCATGACCCGTGGCAACATCAGCAATCGATCGGGCCCACCCCCGATCACTCAGCTTGCGGGTTTGTCCGCATTCAACACATCTACCAAAGCCGACCCGGGGGCGTCCTAACTACAAGCCACGCCATGTGGCACCCAGCAACGAGGCCGGGGTCTACCCTCAAGTCGCCTCCCTCCAGCCTCTGAAGTCAAAGGAAGACCCACTTGGGCCAACCACAAGTTTCAGGAGCTTACAGCAACCTTATACGGCCCACACACGCGTGGCGGGAATTTTCCCGAGCACCTGATAGGCGCGTATGCTCCAGCCACTCTACAGCAAGCCCGAGCTCAACTTGGGACTCCCCAGCAGCCCATCGCGTCATGCACCACCCTCGTGCGCCCTCGCACGCGGATCGACATGCCGTCTTTTGGTAACCTAAACCCTCAGTCAAACCCCAGTCTAACCCTCAGTCAAACCCACGGTAAACCCTCGGTCAAACCCGCACAAACCCCTCCGGGGAGGGATTTAGGCGGACCAGACCCAGCCTTGGGTCTGGTCCACCAAAACCTCCTTGGGGGAGGGGTTTAGGCGGACCAGCCCAGCCCCCATTACAATTTAAAAAAAGGTATTTTTTAATTAAAAAAGGTGCCCAAGCCAGTTCGCCCAAACCCTCCCGGGGGGGTTTAGGCGGACTAGCTTGACCCCCCCAGGCTGATCCGTCTAAACCCCATCCAATACTAAAAAAAAGAGTTTTTAAACAAAGAAACCCCTCCGTGAGGGGTTTAGGAGGACCAGACCAGCCCCTTGGTCTGGTCCGCCTAAACCCTCCCTCCCCCACTCCATAACAAAAAAGGGTATTTTTTAGGGTTTACCCGGACCAAACCCAGCCCTCAACTTGGTCCGGGTAAACCCCTTCCACCCCTTCACCTTCCACTATAAAAGCCCCCCCTAGGGAGCTCAATGGAAGGAAGGAATGCAATAGAACACCCTCCGACCTAACTCCCACACCCTCGGACTCCCGAGGCCTTCGGCAAGGGTCGGGGACGCGAGAAAGTAAGTGCGCGCCTGGTTGGCTTATTGATCGGCTCGTATAACGTCAAGGGTATGTCACACGTACTCCCCTCATGCGGCGTCTAGCCATCGCACACAAGTCCATGCCCATCGTGTATAAGGCATTATGACAATGGCAAACACACCCGCATCCCGGGTCCGCCCGCGTATGACAACCCACGGTGGCCACGCATGTGCCATGATGCCGCACCTACTTCCGTCACGGAACATCGTACCTACCGCTCGCCTCGAGCTAGCCGCCGACCGCTCGGACTGATGACTTGAGTTAGCCGGACCCTGGCTTGGGAGTAATATTCCCGGGGCCGGTGTAACGACCCGAGAATCCGATTACCGGGAAGGCCCGATAACCCGAGACTCGCACCACCACCCACGAGTCTGAAGACTCGGAAGGGTTAGAAGGATGGTGTGGAAACTACACAAGTATCACAAATAATTGTAGAATTAAACAGTTATATAAATAAGCAGTAAATGAATTAACGTTTTACATGGTCCACAATATAACAATAAAATAACAACAGTAGTCCATAACTAGTACATAGACAAGAAAAGAAAGTACAGCTACACGGGGCATACCCCGGCTCTGACCTCTGGCACTAACGCTGGGCACCTGAACCGCGTTGAGCCTCATACGAACTCCCCTGAAGCCTCGCCTCGCCTGAAACACGGTGAAAACACGCAGGGAATGAGTCTCGGAACAAGACTCAGTAGGGATCACTCGAACCCTACCTCGCAAACGGAGAAACCCTGCCATCTACAAAGTACCGGTCTCACGGCACGAAAACCGACACACGTGCCACGTCGAAATAACCGGAACACAACAGCCAACACGGCAGAAACCCGAAGGTTGAAGTCGTACGACTGACAGTCTGACACTCCCGACTCGACAGGAGTACCTCCCACTAGAAGCACAGCCGGTAGCGTCCCCTGATGACTTACACCGCACCGCAGGTGAACTGCCTGACGTGGTAGCGTCTACCAGAGGCACGGACACCGAACAAGTACCACAAACAAGTGACTAGCTGGGGTCACACTCGTCAGCGTGTGTCCAACTGCCCCCAACCACGTGTGCACACACATACCTCGCATCCCTGGTCTGGCCCTCTGACTGGTTTTCCCCTTAGCCGGACTTTGGCTACAGATGTGGGGCCTGACGGAAACCAGTCTAAAAACCATCTCTAAGGGTCGGTCCGTACACCACTCCCTGGTGAGACCAGCACCGCGTACTGGTGGGCTATGACTAGTGGAGGGTCACTGAAGGAGTGGACTCTCAAGTCAACGGAAAATCACGTCCGCATCCGACAACGTACGGGGACCACCCCTCGTACCGGTATTGTCACACGACAACCACGGCCGGAACAGAAACGGGGTTGCAAGCCACCCGGGGCAACCCAGTGCCTGACTGTCTACCCTAGATGCGTCACAGGGCTCTGACGGTCTAGACAGGACCGTCACAGACGCCTAACGGTCTAGGCGAGACCGTCACGCTCCCGGTGTAAAACGGGGAGTAACGCGGAGTGTAACGCACCTGCCCTGGTACATTACAAACCGTGACGCGCCTATGCAGGTGCGTCACAGCGGAAAATAAGGGCAAGCCGTGACGCGTGCCACTCGGTGCATCACAGCATGTGACGGTCCATTCCTGGAGCGTCACACGCATGTAACGGTCCAGCCCTAGAGCGTCACATGGCCTGGGGGTAAAACAACTTCTGACGCACCCACGATGGGCCGTCACAAGGCTGTGACGCGCCAGTACTGGTGCGTCACACGCCTTGACCCCCACGGTCAAACCAACGGTCGGATGCCAACGGTCGGGACGCTCTAACGGCCCAACCCAGGCGCGTCACACGCCTATGGCGGTCTATCGCGGGACCGTCACGCTCCCAGACCCCAGCTGGCTAAACAAGGGCTGTGACACACCCACCCAGGCGCGTCACATGGTGTGACGGTCATTGGAAGGACCGTCACACCCGCCCGACGACGGAACGGCGGGAAAGCCCAAAAAAACCCAACCACGCCCCCATGCCTCCACCGGAGAGGGGGAAATCAAAGGGGAAGATCCCTAGGGACCCCTAGCATGATACTAGGCCACCAAAACGTGAAATCGCGGGCTAAATCCATAGATCGGGCAAACTCTCCCCAAATCATGGAAAACCCCAAACCCGCTCAATCAAGCCCCTCTCGGCCTCCCCTCGGCCTATAAACCACGGAAATGAACGGCAGGGAGCTAGGGAACGTCACCCTACCTCAATGGAGCGAATGCTCCGCCGAATCGTTGCCGAGATCACGAAGAACGCTTTGAAAACTGTTGTCCCTTCACGGTTCCCCACAAGCTTTACGCCGCCACGATCACCTCGCCGTCGCCCACGTCGTCACGCCGTCTCCCCGCACCATCTGTAGCCGGAAGGGGACGTCACCGCGGCCGAACGAGAGAGAAAGAGGCGGTCACGGTGGGGAGAAGAGAAGGAAGAAGAAGAAGAAGAAGAAGGTGAGGGGAGAGAGAGAAAAGAGAGATATTTATAGAAAATCTGGAAATTCTGAAAAACACCAAAAAATAAAAAATTACATATCCGGGATCCTCGGAACGCACCGATCGCAACGGTACCACCCGTGTCCAGGTGAACGACCCTGTCACGCCCCATACTCTATACCGTCGAGGTATTGTCCGCTTTGGCCTACTGGCCTCACGGTTTTATCCCTTTTTATACTGCTCCCCATTAAGCACGCTTAACTTCGGAGTTCTTTACAAGAACTGAGCTGATACTTGAAAAGGCGCCTCGGTGATATAGAATACAACTTAGCTATATTTGAGGGTGTTACAATCTACCCCTCTTATATAGGCGACGTCCTCGTCGCTGGGCACATATAGCACGCAATCACGCAATCAAGTCCCCAGGCAGGTAGGACTCTAGAGGTGGCCCCTACAGGCTCAAGAGGTGGCTCCCACTATGTAGCACTTTGCTCCATTACGGACTCAAGAGGTGGCTCCCATAGCGTAGCACTTTGCCCTGCATGGCACTTAGTTCCCACACTTCCGGCTGGGGTATAGCTCTGATACCATTCTGTCACGCCCCATACTCTATACCGTCGAGGTATTGTCCGCTTTGGCCTATTGGCCTCACGGTTTTATCCCTTTTTAACAGTGATCGGCTCCAGAATGGGGGACTTCCCGGGTTGATCACCCATCCCGATACTGCTCCCCATTAAGCACGCTTAACTTCGGAGTTCTTTACAAGAACTGAGCTGATACTTGAAAAGGCGCCTCGGTGATATAGAGTACAACTTAGCTATATTTGAGGGTGTTACAGACCCGATTCACCCGCAGCGAGGTTCTGAAGGAATTATCGAAACACACACCGGTAATCGAAAAATAAGTGCGGAAAAATCGCGGAACGCTTCCGGGCCTCCAAAACAACTCCGGATCGCGCCGATCCGAACACGAAAGATGCCCGAAATAAAATTTCGGACACAACGGAACCGGACACTCCGAGAAACCAGATCCGGGACCCACGGAGAAGGATCCGAAAGGTCTGGGATATTACAGCTGGTCTCGACTCCCCAGCACGACGACATTCGCCTTCCGAGGCCCGGATCCGACCGCTCACCTTGAGCCGCGTCCAACCTCCGTCAGGTGCCAGCCCATGACCGCGCCTGCAACCTAGGCAGTCGGGCTTGTCTAGATCTCCTTATGGAGAGTCTCTATAAAACATGCGGATATCTGCTTTATTACGCATTGACCCGGGGACCGACCTGCGCGTCGAAATTGTCTCGTGGCTTACGCCAGTTGAATTTCGGCCTCCTCGGCCCATTTGTAAAGCCCACGTGGCTCTCATATAGCATGAAACACGAACCTATACTTGGGCCTCAGCCTCTTCATGACGCCCGCCTCCTTCAGTCACAACGGTGCCTCCGGCACCCGACTGCCAGTCACACCGGGCCCCGAGCACGACCATCGAGGTCTCCCGGTGCTCGCCTCCTCGAGTCACAATGGTGCCTCCGGCACTGTTGACAGCTAAAATATGAACAAAGATAAAGATGGGACCAGACCAGCAACGAAGACTGGAAGATGCCTGCAAAGTCAGGATTGAGGGAGGACCCTCACTACCGACTAATTGCCCGGCCAGGACCTTCTCAGGCCTGGCTGATGTCCGGTGTTATCGTCATCCAGACGACGATACTGATGAAGCGCTGAGAACCTTGGATTTGTTTCCGGGGAGATCATGTCACCATAAGAAAGGGGCCTTCGTCGGTTCTGATATGTGTTAGGAAATCAATAAGGCTGAACAGAATATGGGCTTTAAAAATGGGCCTGTTGAATGGGCCTGTTAACATGCTATTGAGGATGGGCCTGATACCCCTCGCGCCGAGAACCTCCCCATGGCCACAGGCGCGCCGGGAAGCCCCTCCATGGGAGCGCGCCGGGAACCCCTGCTATAGGCGCGCCGAGAATCACTTGCGATGGACAGGGTTATATAACCCCTTTTTCTCCCACGAGAAGAGGGGAGGAGGATCGAAAAGAAAGAAAAAGAAAAGGATAGCCAGATAAAGAGATCAATCAGAAGAGAAGGAGAAGAAGAAGAAGCTCCAGGTGGGCAGGCAGCTGGGGAGGGAGAGGAGTCAATGCTCCGCCCTCCCCCATGTTTTCTTTTCTTCTTCATGTAATTATACAAGTTTTATCTCGATGCATCGGATGTAACCGGGATATCCCGGCCTCTGTTTTATCTTCTTTCCCTCACTCCCTCCTTGTAATTGGTCTGAGTCTTGGAATGATATTATGAAATGAAACGCTCCAATGGCCCGTTTGGGCGCTGGGTGATTGAAGTATCTGCCCTCTGTCTTTCTATGCATATATCTTTTATTTAAATGTCCAGACGATTCGGGTTTCAGAGTAGTTCCTACGAGTCTGTTCTTCGAAGAGGAATGAAGATAGTGCCCCTACCCTCATCTAATGGGTTACTGGGTTCTGTTTCCTTCTCCCCTCCTGTCTCGATGGCAGATCCCCGATATACATTCGAGTTTTCCTTCGAGGTTCCTTCTTTGGCCAATAAAACCCAGGCCAAGATCCACCTTCACACCATCACTCCCCTTTTCCCTCCCCTCGGATCATGGTTTTCTCGAATATCATAGATTTCTGTCAAGCTCACATCTCGTTCAGGGTCAGAGACATCAATCTCTTGACCGTCTGAGCAGCAGGTGAGTATAGAAAATGCCATACGTCCCATGAGGATTCGATAATGGATGATCTGCCCTTCGACTGATGCTAACCCCCGCGTAAACCCCTTCTGCAGTCCAGATCTTGACTCAATCCGAGCCAGAAATCCCAGAAATCTCCTGAGCAGAGTATCGCAGCCAAGCCAGAAACCCCTTTTAGCCCCTTCCCGGCGTGGCCATTTCCCCGCCGAGAACTACTCTGCCGAGAGATCCCCCTTGCTTTAGCCCCTTCGGCAAGGCAAATAAAGCCTATCCCAATACAGCCTTCCCGGCCCGGGGGCCTCCCGGCGCTGGGTTCCCGGCGCGGTCATTACCGCGTCGAGAACCCTTGCACCGAGAGCATTCCCCCTTGGCCAATAAAACCCACGCCGGGAACCATGCTTCCTGCCACCCCTGCTTTACGTTGTGAATCCTCCATTCCTTGAACCCCGGATGAAAGCCTTCCTGCTACAGGCTAAGGAACCACACAGATGCCCTTTGAAGTCCGACCAACTAAGCCTTGCATCTTGTCGAAGGATACTCTAGATCATCATATGTGCCTAAGGGATAAACATCATTGGGGATAACTCCCCTACATAACCTTACGAGCCAGAGAAACTCTGCCACTGCATAAGTTTCAATGGCCTCAAAGGGATATTAAGTTGGTGCTGTGATCACATACACGGGCTAGGGGTCCCATACCCCCCTTATTCTGGCTTTCATCCCGGCACTCCGTGGGTGATCGTCTATTACTCCCTGGCATACGCTAGGTACGGGGGAGGTGCTACTGAAATCCTCCCAGGCCGATGAAAGATAATACTGAAGCTGTCCTTTGGGCTCCGTATGGTGATGGTGAAAAGGACCTCTGTGTGGGGCTCTTCCCCTCCAATCCCTCTCAGCTCTCGGCCTCCTTTGAAGCATATACAACTAAAACCAGTTGAACCCCATCTCTAGTCTCCAGAGCCAATCTACTCTGATATAATTCCCAGAAAACTCTCAAAATCCTAAAAACAGGGTACCGTAAAGTCCTAAACCCCTCACGGCGCCCAAACACCCCTTCTCGGCCACCTACCTCTCGGCGCCACCAGCTCCCGGCGCGGCCTTCAGCGCGCCGGGAACCCCCAGGCCGAGAGCTCCTCTTCCCCCTTTAGCCTACGCCGATAACCCCCTTGGAGAATCTTCAGCGCGCTGGGAAGTCAGCGCCGGGAGCTTCCTGGACTCTTCCCTTCGGCCACGCCGGGAACCTCCACCTTCTTGCCACTCACGCCGGGAGCCTTAGCCTCCCATCTGTGGTCATGCCGAGAGCCTAAGTTGCCACCCTGTGAGCCCAAATGCCCAGAGCTAACCTACACAGAGATATTCGTGGATCACCAGATGTGTCCCGAGGATAAAGTTAAAGGGAGGTAGACTCCCTTATGTTCTATCGATTCGTGTCGAAGTCACAACGACGCGCCTCCCTCTTAGCTCCGGTGAGCCATGCCAATGCATGAGTGCCACCAGCTCCTGTGAGGGAAGAATCAAACATTGCCTTAGGGCATACGTGTGTAACGTGGAGAGGCCCGACCTCTCTCTTTCTTTCGGCTTTCACCCCGGCACTCCGTGGGTGATAGCCTATTTCCCTCTGGGCATGATCCAGGCTGTAATATCCCGGAACTTTTGGATCCTTCTTCGTGGGTCCCGGATCTGGTTTTCGGAGCGTCCGGCTTTGTTGTGTCTGAAATTTCGTTTCGGACATCTTTCGTGTTCGGATCGGCGCGATCCGGAGTTGTTTCGGAGGCCCGGAGGCGTTCCGCGGCTTTTCCGCGTGTGTTTTCCGATTCCCGGTGTGTGTTTTGGCTTTTTCTTCGGAAGCTCGCTGCAGGCGAACCGGGCGGTTCACCCGGGCACGAGTGGTACCGTTGCGATCGGTGCGTTCCGAGGATTCCGGAAATGTATTTTTCTATTTTTTGGTATTTTTCCGAAAATTTGGATTTTCTATAAAGCCCTAATTCTTTTTCTTTTCTCCTTTCTCTTTCTTCTTCTTCCTCTTCCTCCGTTTCTTCCCACCGTGACACCCTCCTCTCTCCCTCTCTCCCATTCGGGCGCGGCGAACCCCTCTCCTGCTACGGACGGCGGCGGGGCGACGGCGCGGACGCGTGGGTGACGGCGAGGCGATCTCGTGGGCGTGCGGCGTGCGTGGGAAGCGTGGGGAGTTCGTGAAGTTTGAAGTGTTCTTCGTGATTCGTGATTGATTCGGCGGAGCATTTGCTCCATTGAGGTAGGGTGACGTTCCTTAGCCTCATGCTGATCTTTTCCGCGATTTATAGGCCGCGGGGAGGCCGAGAGGGGATCGTTTGAGCGTTTTTGGGTTTTTCCATGATTTGGGGAGAGCTCGCCCGATCTATGGATTTGATGCATGATTTCGTGTTTTGATGGCCTAGAATCATGCTAGGGGTCCCCAGGGGTCTTCCCCCTTGATTTCCCCCTCTCCTATGGAGGCATGGGGGCGTGGTTAGAATTTTTGGGCGTTTCTACCGTTTTCGGCCGCGGACTGAGAACGCGCTATACTCCAGTACCGCGTTCTTAGAGGTCGCGCTGCCCCGACCGAGCGCGTTCATCGGAGAAGATGAACAGGAGGCGGTTCCTGTCGCGCTATGGGGTCCTAGCGCGATCAGCCTTGTCGCGCTAGGCATCCCTAGCGCGACATGCCTTGTCGCGCTAGTCGTCCCTAGCGCGACATGCCGTGTCGCGCTAGGAGGCCCTAGCGCGATGTCCCTTGTCGCGCTAGGGGGCCCTAGCGCGTTCTTCCGTGTCGCGCTAGGTATCCCTAGCGCGATCTGGCTGTTGTTGGGTGTTCCCCTTGAGCCGTGTGTGCGTCCCGGGCACCCCGTGGAGTTCCGTGACCGTGTTTTTGGTATCTGGAGGTTCCGTTTGCCTTGGTCATGAGTTTGGCTGTGGGCGGTGCGTCCATTTTTCTCCGACCGTGGTCCCGTTTGACGGAGCTAGTGCGTGGGGTGGTTCCCACACGTTGTCGGACTCGGACGTTGTTTTCCGTTGACTCGAGAGTCTACTCCTTCAGTGACCCTCCACTAGTCGTAGCCCACCAGTACGAGGTGCTGGTCTCACCTGGGAGTGGTGTACGGGCACCCACCTTTCGAGATGGTTTGTGGACCGGTTACCGTAGGCCCCTCGTCGGTAGCCAGAGTCCGGCTACGGGGGAAAACCGGTCAGAGGACCAGACCTAGTGACGCAAGGTCTGTGTGTGCACACGTGGTTGGGGGCGGTTGGACCCACGTCGACGGGCGTGACCCCAGCTAGTTACTTGTTTGTGTTTATTTGTACGGTGTTCGCGCCTCAGGTAGGACCTACCACGTCAGGCGGCTCACCTGCGGCGCGGTGTCAGACGTCAGGGGACGCTACCGGCTGTGCTTCTAGTGGGTGGTACTCCTGTCGAGTACATAGTGTCAGACTGTCAGTCGGTCTTCTCGTACCGTGGCACGTGTGTCGGTTTGCGTGCCGTAGGGTCTAGTTCGGTAGAGTACAGGGCTTTCCTTTCCGAGGTACTTTCCTACCGCTAGAGTAGTGGTTTCTCGTTTTACGAGGTAGGGTTCGAGTGATCCCTACTGAGTCTTGTTCCGAGACTTATTCCCTGCGTGTTTTCACCGTGTTTCAGGTGAGACGCCACCTTCGGGGAGCGCGTCAGGAGCGCAGCGTGGTGCGGGTGCCCAGAGGTAGTGCCAGAAGTCAGAGCCGGGGTATGCCCCGTGTAGCTGTACTTTTCTTTCTTGTCACTGTACTAGTCGTGGACTACTGTTGCTGTTGTTATTTTCTTATTGTGGACCATGTAAGATGTTAATTTATTTCCTGCTTAATATTATAACTGTTTAATTTCTGCAATTATTTGTGATACTTGTGTAGTCTCCACACCATCCTTTTAACCCTTCCGAGTCTTCGGGCTCGTGGGTGGCGGTACGAGTCTCGGGTTATCGGGTCTTCCCGGTAATCGGATTCTCGGGTCGTTACACAGACCATGGGGAAGTGCCGCCGAAATGTTAACCGATGCTTTAAACCTCTATCATGATCGCGGCTCATCCTGTCCGCGATTGATATCCTCTGTTTTACCTTTCCCCTGAGTCTGATTATTTTTCGAGCCGTCGATTCAGCGATATCGTCTGTTTCTACAATCGATGTTATTATCTTGCCCGCCTTCCTGCGCACATAAAAAGAATATCCTTTTTATTATTGCCTCTCGAGGCCTCATATTTTGGCGTTTAATCAAGGGTTGTCCTTCCTTGGAAGGGCGTAATTAACATCATAGCCTTTATGGTATGACGGACTTCTGGTCCCGACTCGGACTTCACAATCGATTGACCAAGTCAGATCGAGCGCACAATAAAATCGTTACACACGTGACTGGCACGCCTAATAAATCAATAAATCAAAAATCCCAAATAAAATATACATAAATAATATAATGAAATAAAATAAAATCCACGTTCCACAAGCTGGCACGCCCGGTGGGACTTAGTCTCCCTTCATCTCTACGCCACAATAGGAGGCCCAGCGGGCCCCCCTCAAAATTCTGATCCTGTGCGCTTTCCTTATTCTCAGGAAGCTGCAATGACTACTGGACTTATGTCTGTACGCTTCGGCCAACAACCGATCGATATGCATGTGCGAGAGGGTTACCTGGCGGTACCCCTGTCATTCGGAGCAATGCCCCCTGCTGTCGGGCTGCCCAACTGTCTGGGCCTCATCTTCACCGACTTTCTGCAGGTCAACAACGACGAGCAAGGCACCGCTGCAGGTGCCCCTATGAAGACTGCTGGTAAGAAGGCTGGCTTACCGGAGAAGACAACCTCGACGGCCGTCGCCTGCTATGTACACCAAGTTCAAAGGAGGGACACGGTTCCTGCTGCTGCCCAGAGGGGAAAGAGAAATAACCGGAGAAGCCGATATGCTGATGCTGAGCGTCGTCTTTCCAATTCTGGGAAGACAATGATGATGGGAGATGTTAGGGTGAACCTCAACGGTCGCCCCAGAGAAGTCCGGCCAGACAGGATTGTCCCGACTGTCCAGACCGACAACAGGTTCCGCGTCCTGGCCGCTAGGAGGGCCAACTGGGAAGCTGATGAAAGGAAGCCGCTGGCGCCCAAGCCAGCAAAATATAAACAGGTCTGGCGACCAAAGAAGATTCAGAGCTGGGCCCCAGCTCGATATGAGAAGAAGGCTACTGAGGATGCTGTTGCCCGCTTCAGGGTAGGAAGCAGAAGAGAAGAAAGAAACTACAGAAGAGATGATGTTGCTGCTTACCCCAAGGCTCGGGGGAGGAGAGATGAAAAAATGATGAAGGAAGGAGTCTGATTACTACTCGCCCCGTGATGAGGGGCAGAAGATATGAGAAGAAGGAAGACCTTACTGTCACCCATCCCAGGGCCAAAGCAAAAGATGGCAAAGGAAGAACTATGATGACACTGCCAACTGCTGCCAAGATGGCGATATGGGAATGAGCGAACCAGGCACAGTTGCCATTCCAAGAAGACCAAGAGCATGTGCCAGACAGGCTGACATATTCAAATATTCCAAAGCCGAGCATTTGAATGCTCAGATGACAAGACTGGCTCATCAGCAGAAAAGCCAGGAAAGATTGATACTCCGACCAGAGCCGCGAAGGCACGATCCAGAGGAGATGAAACAAGTGGTCCAAGACTACTTCCATTACCTGGGGATCTCTGCCCTCGGTCAGCAAGGATTATCCCGTGCTCTGGGCACCGTGGATGAAGAAGAAGGAGAAGCCCTTCAAGAAGTGATGCTCGGAGTCTCCTCCTCCAATTCAAAGGATTATGAAGAAGGCCGCAAGGCCGGATATGATAAAGAAGACCTGTGTAGGGAAGAAGCTGAAGAAAGAGTATCGGTCTTCGACCGAGTCAAATACCCTGACCAGGCAAAAAAAAAAGTTTGCAGGCAGAGGGGAAGAATGCAAATCTTTGCCTGTAACATGGCTGGAATCGCCAGGAGGCAGGATATGCTACCAACTCAGCCAGATGAACTGCTCAAGCTGGCTACCAGACCAGGCCCCGTCACAAGAAGAGGTCAGGGTGCAAAAGATAAGATGAAAACTGATGAGGAAACTCGCAAGATCACCACCATGACAGTCAATGTGGTGACAACAGAAGAAGAAGACAATCCCTTCGTTGATGATGCTGAAGGGACTTCAGAAGATATACAGATCCCATCGACTCTGGATCCCATGATCCAGATGATGTTTAGAAGATATCAACAGGAGATCAGTGCTCTCAGAAGATAGCTAAATGAGAGGCATGAAGCCACACCGATCTCCAAGCAAGCCAAACCTGTGGGGCAGACTTCTAGCTCAGCAGAAATGGCTGTCCCAACTAATCCCCTTCCAGCTGATAAGGGCAAAGCTCCGAGCCAGCCTGTTCTGCAGCAAGCAGCAGCTCAGCCCTCTACATCTCAGACGCAGCCCGACGCGCCCACCTTGCGCGCAACTGTGATGACGACTCCCTACAGCCAGCAGCAAGCTCACTTCTTCCCAGAAGAGATAGATCCAGCCCTGGCCCACAAGCTGATGATTGAAAGAATTGTGGAGATGAAGCTGTCTGAAAAGACCGGTGATGGTGTAAGTACCTATGACATGTACAAAGTACCGTATCCTCCCCAGTATGCTGCTAAAAGACTACCCCCAGGCGTCAGTAAGCCGCCGAAATTTGAGAAATTCAACGGCCAGGGCTCTCCCAGGGAGCACATTGTTTACTATACCACAATTATGGGCGACCTGGCAGCTGATGAAGCCTATCTGCTTAAGTTCTTTGGCTCGTCCCTCACTGGGATAGCCTTTGAATGGTATTCAAGCCTGCCCTCTGGATCAGTGGTTGATTGGCCTGATATGCAAAGAAAATTCCGCGATAGATTTCATGTCACTGAAAGAGAAATTACAATAGCGGAGCTATATGCAACCAAGCAAAGGCAGGATGAAACAGCACTGGACTACATCAAAAGGTGGAGAAACTTAGCCATGAGATGCCGAAGACCTCCTCATCAGGAAGATGCAGTGCAGATATGTAAACAGAGCCTCAAGAGAGAGGTGCTAGAAAAGATGATCGGTGCAGATGTCAGAACATTTGACCGGCTGAACAATATAGTGGCGGAAGTCGAGACGTTCTTGTCCAAGCGTCCGACCGCCAATGCTCCCACTGTGTCGAAGGGTAAAACCAATGATCGACGACCATCACATACTGAGGCTAACGCCGTCGATTTTAGAACCTTCGAGCAACAGAAAGGGAAAAAGGAGGCAGATGAAGCTCCCCCACCTGAGGGTGCAATAGAAAGAAAAGATAAGGTCTCTCTGAGAGACGGAATGAGAAGGGCTTACTCTTTTCCCAAAGATAAGACATCAGCACTATTTAACTGGGCATATAAGTTCAACAAGGTAACATTGCTCGAACCGAAGAGACCTGTGGATGCGACAAAGAAAGATGATCCGCTGTTCTGTCCATTTCACCGTGCGCTGGGGCACGCAATTGAAGATTGTTATGTCTTCAAGGATATTATGGAAGGAATGGTCAAAAAGGGTGAGCTACAGTTGGGTGATTACCAGGTGAAGCCACCTCATCCGCATGAGCCTCCGCCCTGGAGGATGGCCGCCAATATGATTTCAGTCTATCAGCAGCTGCCTGAGGAAGCCGTTGAAGAATGTACCAGGCATACTTATGAAGCTTGCCTCCTCACCCCACTGAAAGATCAAGAAGGATGGCAGACGAAGCCCATAAAGAACAGAAGAAAGACTCTTGCAGCCAGCACCAGTGGGGTAACTATTCGGGGTGTCACCCCAAAGCCTGAGCCGCCTCCAATAAAGCCAGTATGGCATACATCTGAGACCGGACCAGTCATCCGGATCCCTACTCACAACTGGAGGAGACAAACTCCCCCACCTGCACATAAAGAAGTAAGTCCTGCAGTCAGGCGTCTACAGCAGTATATCGATGAGCTCGATGAATATGAGCAGAAAAAGCCGAAAAACCTGCTGATAAAAGACTGTATACTCTGGGAGCAGCTCGAAGAATTGAAAATTAAAGAGCAACCAGAGGCAAAACAAGAAAAAGTTGAAAATGAGCCCTTCTGGGGGCAAGAGCCAGCAAAGCCAAATTCCCAGAAGAAGAAGAGACGGCCCAAGTCCAAAAGGGGAAAGAAAGTCACGACAGTACAATGCAACACTCTGTCGGTACTCTTTTCCTTGCCCGGGGAGAATGATGAGGATGAAGCATCAAATGCCCCGCTAGAAGCCAACCATGCTGAGGCCTCTACCTCAGCCCATGCAACACGTTCTGGGAAAAGATGGGGGCGCCCGCCACCAGCTAGTCCTAATATTATATTCAGAGGGGAGCAACCCTATCAGATCCCCGAGCCAGAGGTACGAGGTGTCCAGGTTCCTCCCCCTGCCAACTTGTACCAAGAAAAGGAAGAGGCTCCTTCATTCCTGGAATTCTTGTCCAGTTTGGAAAATGAACAGTTGGCTCGCACGGCCCCAGCTAAAAGCAATAAATGCCAGCAGACTGCAGTTAGAAAGCAGAAGCAGCATGAAGAAAATAAAGGAAGTAACCCTCTAGCAGAAACATGGGTCGTTACTACAGAAGAAGCCTCCCGGGAAACCGATCAAGAGGGTAAAACTGGCACTGGGCAGCAAAGGCCACAGGCACCACATGAACCTCCAAGACCCCATTGGGTGGAGAAGATGAGACTGTCTAACGTCCGGGTGGGCAGCCGGATCATGAAAATGCTGAAGAAGCTCCCTACCAGGTTCTCCATCTGGGAAATCCTCTCTCTGAGTGAAGAGGCTCGCCAAGCCATTATTGATGCCTTGCAGTCACCGGCACAGTATGAAGCACTCTTGACAGAAGTGAATTCTGGTCCATCAGTCACATTTATAGAGGATGATATGCTAATCCCAAATTCCGGCCATAACAGACCGCTGTATATGAGGGGTTCCCTGAACTGTCAGCCGATAAGCAGAATACTGATAGATCCCGGGGCTACTGTGAACATTCTCCCATACCGCATCTATCAGAAATATTACTTTGATCTGTAGCTCACCAAGGTCAGAGACATGAAGATTGCAGGATTCAACCAAAAGTGTGAGACACCTCTTGGGGTAGCTGATTTCAACCTCACATTGGGAGACCTCACTACAGTGGTACGATTCTATGTGATCGACTCCAACACCACGTATAAGGCCCTGCTAGGGAGACCGTGGCTGCATGAATATCAAATAGTGCCATCCACGCTACATCAGTGCATTAAATACTGCCATGAAGGAAAAGAAGAAAGGGTGTTTGCGGATCTGCATCCCTTCGAAGTGTTCGAGTGCCATATGCTCGATGCATCCTACTACACCGAGGTGTCACAAAATTGCGAAAGGAAAGAGGCTGTGGTCAGCCAGAAAAAGCATGAGACAGAGATAAGGAACTGGTCGCCACCGCCACCAAAGGGCTATGTTAAGAAGCATAATGTATCTCACATCTCTTATGCCGGTGACTTTGCTCGGATTACCCCTCCTAGCGTCCACCCGGATAATGCCGATGAAGAAATGAAGCAAAAGTACACTCAGGTGGAGGTGCCGCAGGGTTTATTTAAACCCATCGTCAGCCTTGAGTACCAAACGGTGCTACCACTAAAGACTATGGAAATCCCTCGCTTCTGCGAACCTCCTATTATATTCTACACCGGGGAGCCAGTCGAAGAAGATGATCAAGACTGTATGGCCCCTGAAGAAGCTGCAAACCGGATGGTACCGATTACATGCTTGGATTATACTACCCAACGAGTTTCACAAATGTTCTCCAAGATGCAAATGCCATCAATGCAGCCTGCTACTCAGAAGGAGGCATTCAAGGAACTGTGGGATCCGCCTCGAGATAGTAAAGAAATGAGGAAGATCACTCAACACCCAGGATTGGGTTATACCCTCCAAGAATACTATGAGGCTGAGGTAGACGTCATAGCTATCTCCTACCGGCATGACGATCCTCCCGAGGTAGGATATGACAAATACCCCTCGGAAGATGAAGAAATCATTTATCAATCCATAATGAGCAATGAAGCCCCAGACAACCTGTCAGAAACAGAGACATCTGATGAGACAAAGAAAGCTTGGTACTGGGAGGACCTATCTTCCAAAGAGGATCTGTTCCATGCTGAAGCAAAATTTGATACGGGAACCCCGGATGAAGATCAAATAGCCAGAGAGTTGGAGGAGTGTCTGGAGTTCGGGCGCATCCTAGAAGAATTCCGGGCTCTACAGAATGATGACCTTTCAGGGGAGCCCACATTAGAAGAGCCTCTAAGGACGGAGGAGTCCACTTCTAAATTTCCTACTGAACTAGCCTCGTCCTCGGGACAGACTAAACAGAATCCGGTAATATTGGCACTATATGATGCACCAGCATCCGCTGATGACCAGTATGATGAAACAGAGGAGCATGAAACTGAAGAAGATTATATCCCGAGAGGCTTCATTGATTTGCAAGAAGCCCCGCCCGAAGTCGAAGACGGAGGCCAAGCCACCGTCGATGAGCTGATAGAAATAAATTTGGGATCCGCAGATGAGCCAAGGCCAACATTCCTCAGCGCACTGCTGGAGCCAGATGTCAGGGAACAATATATACAGTTCTTGAAAGAATTCCGAGACTATTTTGCATGGACATATGATGAAATGCCAGGACTGAGCTCTGATGTGGCACAGCACCGATTGGCAATAAACCCATAGGCTAACCCTGTAAAGCAGCCTTCCAGGAGAATGCGTCCTGAATTGATAAACCAGATTAACAAAGAAGTTGACAAGCTGATTGAGGCAGGCTTTGTCGAAGAAAACCAGTATACTACATGGCTGGCCAATATAGTGCCCGTAAAGAAGAAGAATGGACAGATCAGAATATGTGTTGATTTCCGGGACCTTAATAAGGCCTGCCCGAAAGATGATTTCCCGGTGCCAATCACTGAGGTGATGATCGATGCAACTACTGGCCATGAGGCCCTATCATTTATGGATGGGTCATCCGGATACAATCAGATCTGGATTGCTGAAGAAGACAGAGTGCACACTGCATTCCGCACTCCGAAGGGGATATTTCACTACAAAAGGATGCCGTTCGGCCTCAAGAATGCCGGCGCTACTTACCAAAGAGCTATGACAAAGATCTTTGATGATCTGCTCTTCAAAAAGGTAGAGTGCTACATTGATGATCTGGTGGTAAAAACCAGCAAAAGAGAAGACCATTTGTAAGACCTAAGGATAGTATTCCAGAGGTTGCGCAAATATGAACTCAAGATGAATCCTATGAAATGCCCCTTTGGTGTGTCCAGTGGAAAATTCCTCGGATTTATTGTCCGACATAGGGGTATTGAAATTGATCCATCCAAGATTAAAGCTATCCAGGAGCTCCCTCCACCAAGGAATCTGCACGAGCTGAGATCTCTGCAAGGGCGCCTGGCTTATGTCCGACGATGTCATCCCTTTCACAAGCTCATGATGAAAGATGTACCGTTCCTCTGGGACGATGAATGTCAGGAGGCCTTTGAAAAGCTGAAAGAATATCTTAAAACCCCTCCAGTACTGGGGACACCAGTTAAGGGCAGACCCTTGATATTGTATATTTCAGCCGCACACTGTTCCCTGGGGGCAATGCTGGCACAGATAAATGAAGAAGGCAAAGAGCAGGCCCTGTACTACCTAAGTCGGAGGCTGATTAGAACCGAAGAAAGCTACAGCTATATAGAAAAGACATGCTTGGCACTAGTCTTTGCCGTCAAAAAAGCTCCGGCACTATATGCTATCACATGAAATCAGATTGATATCTGCAGCAGATCCACTCAAATACATATTGACTCAACCAGTACTGAAAGGCCGGTTGGGCAAATGGGCAGTAATTCTGATGGAATTTGATATCACATATATACCCAGAGGGCAATAAAAGGACAGGCCGTGGCTGATTTCTTCGCGGAGCACCCTGTGCCGGAGAATGATATGTTGGGGACTGAATTACCCGATGATGAAACACTCGAGGCCTGTCAAGCTCAGCCAGTTATGTGGCAACTGTTCTTTGATGGAGCATCCAGAACGGAGACAGATTCCGATGGAAAGACCAGAATACGGGCTGGAGCCGGTATTGTGCTGAAATCACCAGAGGGGGAGGTTGTGCATACTTCCTGTTCTATAAACAAGCCATGCACCAATAATGAAGCCGAATATGAAGCTCTGATAATCGGACTCAATATCAGCCTCAACATGGGTATCCAAATACTTCAGGTATTCGGGGATTCGATGTTGATAATAAAGCAAGTCCAAGGGGAGTTCGAAGTGCGGAAGCCAGAACTAAATCCCTATCACCAGAAAGCTGTACGCCTCATGGCAAAGTTCTATCATATTGAACTCAAACATGTAGGCCGTGGACATAATGCCCAGGCTGATGCACTGGCAAAGCTGGCCAGCTCGCTAGCAGTCCCGCCAGATGAAACACTGAACATTGTTGTTATGAACCGGCGGCAAGTCCCCAGTATGCTAGAAGGGTGCCCCGAAGAGGAAGAAGTTGCCACTATCAGCGCAGTACAGGCGTCTGATTGGAGACAACATTTGCTAAAGTGGTTTCTGCACCAACAACTGCCACAGAAAAGGGAGGAAAAGATGAAACTCCTGAGAATCAAAGATTCCTATGAATTCAGAAATAGAACTTTATTCCGAATAATGGCGGATGCACGCAAAAAGATTCTACTCCGCTGCCTGTCCACTAAGGAAGCTTGGCAAGCGATGAAAGAAATACACGCTGGGACAGCAGGCGCCCACCAGGCTGGCCCCAAAATGAAGATAGAAATCAAAAAGCTGGGCTACTATTGGCCTACCATGTTTGAAGACTGCTGTAAATTTGCAAAGTCATGCCAGAAGTGTCAGGAGCATGCTACCGTGCCTAGAAGGTCACCTACAACTCTGCACCCTACAGTTCCTAGCTGGCCATTTGCACAATGGGGAACTGATGTAGTCGGGCCACTGCCGACTTCCTCGGCCGGTCATAAGTACATATTGGCCATGACAGATTACTTCTCCCGATGGGCGGAAGCTATAGCATTAAGAGAAGTGACTGGTGAACTGGTCGCCAGATTTATCAAGCAGAATATTATCTTCCGGTTCGGGATCCCCAACCGAATAATATATGATAATGGAAGTCATTTCAGAAATCAGAAAATCTATCGGCTTGCCGAGAAGTATAAGATTGAATGGAGAACCTCCACTCCCTACAATCCCCAGGTAAACGGATTGGCAGAAGCTTTTAACAAGACTTTGTGCACCTTGCTAGCCAAGGTTGTCAGTTCTAATAAGAAGGACTGGGAAGAGAAGATGTATGAAGCTCTGTGGGCATACTGCACCGTCTTTAAGACACCTACAGGGTGCTCACCATACTCATTGGTATACGGCTCGGAGGCAGTGGTTCCACTAGAGCTGGAAGTCCCGTCACTCAGAGTGTCAATCCAATATGGGCTGGCCCCGGCGAAAACCCGAAAGGGCGCTTGAGTCAGTAATGTGGTGATCCTAAAGAAACCTCACCTCCCGCCATAAACTTCTGGTCGATCGACCGGCACCTTGCCCGATCAACGATCAAACCCACCCAGTACAGACCCTACGTTTGTCCTGATAAAACCCTCATACCTTGTCCAAAGTCCCACCATGGTGAAGTTCACCGTTGATCGATCGGCATCCTGCCCGATCAATGATGAAACCTGTCCAGTTTAGACCCTACATCTATCCTGATGAAACATATGAAATCTTTGCATTGGTATAAACCCAATACCGATGATGAAACCTGCTGTTGATCGATTGGCGCACTGCCCGATCAGCGATGAAACCTGTCCAGTTTAGACCTTACGTCTATCCTGATGAAACATAAGAAATCTTTGCATTGGTATAAACCCAATACCGATGATGAAACCTACCTTTGGTTGACGGGCTCGCTGTCCGATCGGCAAAGAAACCGGTCCGGTTTAGACCTTACGTCTGTTCCGACTAGATCTGCATATCTCTTTACGTCCCGCCGTGATGAAACCTGCTGTTGATCGATTGGCGCACTGCCCGATCAATGATAAAACCTGTCCGGGCTAGACCCTACGTCTATCCTGATGAAACATATGAAATCTTTGCATTGGTATAAACCCAATACCGATGATGAAACATGCTGTTGATCGATTGGCGCACTGCCCGATCAATGATAAAACATATCCAGTTTAGACCCTACGTCTATCCTGATGAAACATATGAAATCTTTGCATTAGTATAAACCCAATACCGATGATGAAACATGCTGTTGATCGGTCGGCATCCCGCCCGATCAATGATGAAACCTATCCAGTTTAGACCTTACGTCTATCCTGATGAAGCCTATGAAATCCTTGCATCGGTATATACCCAATACCGATGATGAAACCTGCTGTTGATCGGTCGGCATCCTGCCCGATCAATGATGAAACCTATCCAGTTTAGACCTTACGTCTATCCTGATGAAGCCTATGAAATCCTTGCATCGGTATATACCCAATACCGATGATAAAAGCAGCCACTGATGAAGCAGCACATCGCCTGATCCGTGTTAAAAATCCCAATTCAAATATATATATATATATATATATATATATATAAAGATGGGGTTAAAAATAGAGATACCCCGCCAGACTTGTTCGGACATTCTGAACAAGGGCAAAAATGGCTAAAACCCAGCTGTGGTGAAAACCCGAAAGGGCACTGCAGGCAAAATCGGGTACCCCGCCACGTGAAAACCCGAAAGGGCACGTGGGGAAAAGTAAGAGGGGGCTGGCTCCAGTGAAAATCCGAAAGGGCGCTTGGGTCAGTAATGTGGTAATTCGAAGTTCCATGCCAACCGGCACGCTGCCTTTACCTCTCCTTCACTGATGAAACCTTCCGTCGGTCAGTTGGCTCCATTCCCCACCGATGATAAAACCCTTCCGGGGCAGACCTTACGTTTACCCTGATGAAATCTACATACCCTCTTTCAAACGTCCCACCGACAATAAAACCCATCACCATTCTGCTAAAGCCTGTCCAGCTCGGGCCTCACGTCTGTCCTGATAAAACCTACGCATTTCTTGACAAGTCCCACCTGCGATAAAACTTGCTGGAATAGACCTTACGTCTGTCCTGACGAGACCTACACCTTTACGTACGTTCCACCGTTGATCGACCGGCACCCTGCCCGATCAATGATGAAACCCTATCCAGTTTAGACCTTTCGTCTATTATGATGAAACTTATAAATCCCTTTGCATCGATATAAACCCAATATCGATGATGAAACCAACTGTTGATCGATTGGCACCTTGCCCGATCAATGATGAAACCCTATCCAGTTTAGACCTTTCGTCTATTCTGATGAAACTTATAAATCCCTTTGCATCGATATAAACCCAATATCGATGATGAAACCAACTGTTGATCGATTGGCACCTTGCCCGATCAATGATGAAACCCTATCTAGTTTAGACCTTTCATCTATTCTGATGAAACTTATAAATCCCTTTGCATCGATATAAACCCAATATCGATGATGAAACAAACTGTTGATCGATTGGCACCTTGCCCGATCAATGATGAAACCCTATCCAGTTTAGACCTTTCGTCTATTCTGATGAAACTTATAAATCCCTTTGCATCGATATAAACCCAATATCGATGATGAAACCAACTGTTGATCGAGCACCTTGCCCGATCAATGATGAAACCCTATCCAGTTTAGACCTTTCGTCTATTCTGATGAAACTTATAAATCCCTTTGCATCGATATAAACCCAATATCGATGATGAAACCAACTGTTGATCGATTGGCACCTCGCCCGATCAATGATGAAACCCTGCCAGTGTAGACCTTTCGTCTATTCTGATGAAACTTATAACACTTTCTTTGCGTCGGTATAAACCCAATATCGATGATGAAACCAACTGTTGATCGATTGGCACCTCACCCGATCAATGATGAAACCCTGTCAGTGCAGACCTTTCGTCTATTCTGATGAAACTTATAACACTTTCTTTGCATCGATATAAACCCAATATCGATGATGAAACCAACTGTTGATCGATTGGCACCTCGCCCGATCAATGATGAAACCCTGTCAGTCTAGACCTTACGTCTATTCTGATGAAACTTATAACACTTTCTTTGCATCGATATAAACCCAATATCGATGATGAAACCAACTGTTGATCGATTGGCACCTCGCCCGATCAATGATGAAACCCTGCCAGTGTAGACCTTTCGTCTATTCTGATGAAACTTATAACACTTTCTTTGCATCGATATAAACCCAATATCGATGATGAAACCAACTATTGATCGACCGGCACCTCGCCCGATCAATGATGAAACCCTGCCAGTGTAGACCTTTCGTCTATTCTGATGAAATTTATAACACTTTCTTTGCATCGATATAAACCCAATATCGATGATGAAACCAACTGTTGATCGATTGGCACCTCGCCCGATCAATGATGAAACCCTGCCAGTGTAGACCTTTCGTCTATTCTGATGAAACTTATAACACTTACTTTGCATCGATATAAACCCAGTATCGATGATGAAACCAACTGTTGATCGATTGGCACCTCGCCCGATCAATGATGAAACCCTACCGGGATAGACCTTACGTCTGTTCTAATAAAACTACATATCCTTTCATGTCCCACCTGTAATGAACCTACCCAGTTTAGACCTTTCGTCTATTCTGATGAAGCTTAAACTCCTTTGCATCGACATGAGCCCAATGTCGACGATGAAACCACGCACTGGTCGATCGGCAAATCGCCACGGTTAGCTTTGAGGAACAGTCCACTCGTCTGCTCCAGATGCATGTATTCCGTTAGCCAACAGGCCCAGCAAAGGCAATCCCATCAGATACCGATACGCGGTGGAGCGAGCCCCCATTCTTTCCCTGAGTGGATGGACGCTCTCCTGCTGAACACGGGTCGTCCGTATAAAGGTAGCTGAGACTGTCACTCTTCCACATGAAGGAAATAACAGCACATGATACAAGATGTACAGCCGATCGGGGCTTCAAGCCGACAGATACAAGATGTTCAGCCGGGCGGGGCTTCAAGCCGACAGATGCCAGATGTTCAGCCAATCGGGGCCTAAAGCCGACAGAAGTCAAATATGTAGCCGATCAGGGCTTAAAGCTGACAGAAGTCAAATATGTAGCCAATCAGGAGCCTGAAACCGATAAATGTCAGATGTGCTAGTTGATCAAGGCTCAAGCCGATAAATGTTCAGCTGATCGAGGCTCAAGCCAAGAAGATCGTGCCAGGATGAAATCCCGGTATGAGGATACTGCCAAGCTATCAATGAAGGAATGAGTCAATAGCATTGAGCTAAAGATGCACCTGCGGACACCGTGCCGCTTATTCTGCACTTACGTCGTCTGCAGGTGGGGGGCATTTGTTGACAGCTAAAATATGAACAAAGATAAAGATGGGACCAGACCAGCAACGAAGACTGGAAGATGCCTGCAAAGTCAGGATTGAGGGAGGACCCTCACTACCGACTAATTGCCCGGCCAGGACCTTCTCAGGCCTTGCTGATGTCCGGTGTTATCATCATCCAGACGACGATACTGATGAAGCGCTGAGAACCTTGGATTTGTTTCCGGGGAGATCATGTCACCATAAGAAAGGGGCCTTCGTCGGTTCTGATATGTGTTAGGAAATCAATAAGGCTGAACAGAATATGGGCTTTAAAAATGGGCCTGTTGAATGGGCCTGTTAACATGCTATTGAGGATGGGCCTGATACCCCTCGCGCCGAGAACCTCCCCATGGCCACAGGCGCGCCGGGAAGCCCCTCCATGGGAGCGCGCCGGGAACCCCTGCTATAGGCGCGCCGAGAATCACTTGCGATGGACAGGGTTATATAACCCCTTTTTCTCCCACGAGAAGAGGGGAGGAGGATCGAAAAGAAAGAAAAAGAAAAGGATAGCCAGATAAAGAGATCAATCAGAATAGAAGGAGAAGAAGAAGAAGCTCCAGGTGGGCAGGCAGCTGGGGAGGGAGAGGAGTCAATGCTCCGCCCTCCCCCATGTTTTATTTTCTTCTTCATGTAATTATACGAGTTTTATCTCGATGCATCGGATGTAACCGGGATATCCCGGCCTCTGTTTTATCTTCTTTCCCTCACTCCCTCCTTGTAATTGGTCTGAGTCTTGGAATGATATTATGAAATGAAACGCTCCAATGGCCCGTTTGGGCGCTGGGTGATTGAAGTATCTGCGCTCTATCTTTCTATGCATATATCTTTTATTTAAATGTCCAGACAATTCAGGTTTCAGAGTCATTCCTACGAGTCTGTTCTTCGAAGAGGAATGAAGATAGGGCCCCTACCCTCATCTAATGGGTTACTGGGTTCTGTTTCCTTCTCCCCTCCTGTCTCGATGGCAGATCCCCGATATACATTCAAGTTTTCCTTCGAGGTTCCTTCTTTGGCCAATAAAACCCAGGCCAAGATCCACCTTCACACCATCACTCCCAAGTTTTTCTTCGAGGTTCCTTCTTTGGCCAATAAAACCCAGGCCAAGATCCACCTTCACACCATCACTCCCCTTTTCCCTCCCCTCGGATCATGGTTTTCTCGAATATCATAGATTTCTGTCAAGCTCCCATCTCGTTCAGGGTCAGAGACATCAATCTCTTGACCGTCTGAGCAGCAGGTGAGTATAGAAAATGCCATACGTCCCATGAGGATTCGATAATGGATGATCTGCCCTTCGACTGATGCTAACCCCCGCGTAAACCCCTTCTGCAGTCCAGATCTTGACTCAATCCGAGCCAGAAATCCCAGAAATCTCCTGAGCAGAGTATCGCAGCCAAGCCAGAAACCCCTTTTAGCCCCTTCCCGGCGTGGCCATTTCCCTGCCAAGAACTACTCTGCCGAGAGATCCCCCTTGCTTTAGCCCCTTCAGCAAGGCAAATAAAGCCTATCCCAATACAGCCTTCCCGGCCCGGGGGCCTCCCGGCGCCGGGTTCCCGGCGCGGTCATTACCGCGCCGAGAACCCTTGCGCCGAGAGCATTCCCCCTTGGCCAATAAAACCCACGCCGGGAACCATGCTTCCTGCCACCCCTGCTTTACGTTGTGAATCCTCATTCCTTGAACCCCGGATGAAAGCCTTCCTGCTACAGGCTAAGGAACCACACAGATGCCCTTTGAAGTCCGATCAACCAAGCCTTGCATCTTGTCGAAGGATACTCTAGATCATCATATGTGCCTAAGGGATAAACATCATTGGGGATAACTCCCTACATAACCTTACGAGCCAGAGAAACTCTGCCACTGCATAAGTTTCAATGGCCTCAAAGGGATATTAAGTTGGTGCTGTGATCACATACACGGGCTAGGGGTCCCATACCCCCCTTATTCTGGCTTTCATCCCGGCACTCCGTGGGTGATCGTCTATTACTCCCTGGCATACGCTAGGTACGGGGGAGGTGCTGCTGAAATCCTCCGAGGCCGATGAAAGATAATACTGAAGCTGTCCTCTGGGCTCCGTATGGTGATGGTGAAAAGGACCTCTGTGTGGGGCTCTTCCCCTCCAATCCCTCTCAGCTCTCGGCCTCCTTTGAAGCATATACAACTAAAACCAGTTGAACCCCATCTCTAGTCTCCAGAGCCAATCTACTCTGATATAATTCCCAGAAAACTCTCAAAATCCTAAAAACAGGGTACCGTAAAGTCCTAAACCCCTCACGGCGCCCAAACACCCCTTCTCGGCCACCTACCTCTCGGCGCCACCAGCTCCCGGCGCGGCCTTCAGCGCGCCGGGAACCCCCAGGCCGAGAGCTCCTCTTCCCCCTTTAGCCTACGCCGATAACCCCCTTGGAGAATCTTCAGCGCGCCGGGAAGTCGGCGCCGGGAGCTTCCTGGACTCTTCCCTTCGGCCACGCCGGGAACCTCCACCTTCTTGCCACTCACGCCGGGAGCCTTAGCCTCCCATCTGTGGTCATGCCGAGAGCCTAAGTTGCCACCCTGTGAGCCCAAATGCCCAGAGCTAACCTACACAGAGATATTCGTGGATCACCAGATGTGTCCCGAGGATAAAGTTAAAGGGAGGTAGACTCCCTTATGTTCCATCGATTCGTGTCGAAGTCACAACGACGCGCCTCCCTCTTAGCTCCGGTGAGCCATGCCAATGCATGAGTGCCACCAGCTCCTGTGAGGGAAGAATCAAACATTGCCTTAGGGCATACGTGTGTAACGTGGAGAGGCCCGACCTCTCTCTTTCTTTCGGCTTTCATCCCGGCACTCCGTGGGTGATAGCCTATTTCCCTCTGGGCATGATCCAGACCATGGGAAGTGCCGCCGAAATGTTAACCGATGCTTTAAACCTCCGTCATGATCGCGGCTCATCCTGTCTGCGATTGATATCCTCTGTTTTACCTTTCCCCTGAGTCTGATTATTTTTCGAGCCGTCGATTCAGCGATATCGTCTGTTTCTACAATCGATGTTATTATCTTGCCCGCCTTCCTGGCTCTGGTATGAAATTTAAACTGCGCACATAAAAAGAATATCCTTTTTATTATTGCCTCTCGAGGCCTCCTATTTTGGCGTTTAATCAAGGGTTGTCCTTCCTTGGAAGGGTGTAATTAACGTCATAGCCTTTATGGTATGACGGACTTCTGGTCCCGACTCGGACTTCACAATCGACTGACCAAGTCAGATCGAGCGCATAATAAAATCATCACACACGTGACTGGCACGCCTAATAAATCAATAAATCAAAAATCTCAAATAAAATACAAATAAATAATATAATGAAATAAAATAAAATCCACGTTCCACAGGCACCCGATCACTCAACAACTCCAGTCACAACGGTGCCCCCGGCACCCGACTGGTAGCTACCCCAGTCACAACAGTTCCCCCGGCACCCGACTACCCAGCTACTTCAGTCACAACGGTGCCCCCGGCACCCGACTGCCAGCTATTCCAGTTACATCGGGACCCGCGGCGCCCGCCTCCTCAGTCACAACGGTGCCCCCGGCACCCGACTACCCAGCTACTTCGGTCACAACGGTGCCCCCGACACCCGACTGCCAGCTACTCCAGTCACATCGGGGCCCGCGGCACCCGACCACTCAACTTCCCCCCGTACAATGGTGCCTATGGCACCCCACTGCCCAGACCTCGACACTCTCTCATGTCGGGAATACATTGTGACGCCCCCCGGGTGCCATCTTGCTGAGTCACAGGTCCTCTAACGGACACTATGTACACATACGGAACTACCCACACAATAATGCAATGACCCGGGGACCGTCATGAATGTCGGAATTGTCCAGTGGCTTGCAAGCAATTGCAATCGGGCTCTCATGCCCCCATATAAATGCCTTTCATGGCATATAAGTCATGTAATCCAGGTAGGGAGCAGATCCCCCTCCTCGCCGGAACCAGTCTCTCTGCCCCCAGTTATCCCTGATGTGTTGATGTTGCCCTGTCGCTGTTGCACGGATTAAGCCCTCCCGACGTCGCGGCTCCGAGGGTCCCTGACTCTGTCTTCGGTAGTAGAAACAAAGGTATTCAGATTCAATCTGATGTAAAATAAACACCGGTTGCTTGCGACCGGTGGGGAAAGACGTCCAGTACACGAATCCCCATAATCACTTGTGTACTTGCACCCGTGGAACCCCTTCTATCCATGTGTCACCCGATCTCTCGAGCCACGTGCCGCGTCCTAGCGACGCTTCCCCGGTCAATCCTCGGTTCCATAGGTGATTGTTGAGAAATCGACTGACACACCCACATTCCACCCAGCCATCCCTGTCCCAGTCTCCTAGAATGATGAACCATACGCCATCCCTTCCAGTGCGTTCCTATTGTTCTCTCTGCCTTCTTCTCAATACCCCCGGAATCCCCGCGTGCCCAGTCAACCTATCTCGACCTTTCGTATAAGGCGAGTGTACACCCCCGCCGCGAGGACCAAACGACAAGTGACTCCCCGCGGTCGCAAACAAGGATGGCACGCCCGGTGGGACCTCTCCTACCTTTCTTCTTTCTGCCGAAGAAGTGTCACACCTGTCAAGTGTATGCCGCAATGCCCTCGCCTTTTCTTATCGGAGAGGAAGAGGAGGGCCCTCGTCCAGAATGCAACATGCGACTGGTCATCATCGAGCGACCAAATCGCACCAGCAACAGCAACTACAACCCTGTGGGGATAGTGACCTACGGTCCAATCATCATCGCCATCCACGCCGGGCACCTACGGTTGGCAACGCCAATCGTGTTCGGCAACGCTGCCTCGACTTTCGGCTCGCCCTGATCCTCGGGCGCCATTACCGTGGCCGACATGTAGCCCAATTCGACGACTACCCATACGGGCAGCTGGCCCCTCTGCTCCTCCAGCAATAGAGACCCATGCGGTCATTGACTTCTGGGTCCCCAGCTCCGCCAGCACCCAACACGGGCTTTCTGCCACCGGTCTCCGGCTCCTCAGCACCTCACTCAGGCTCTCAGCTCTGAGTCCTAGCCAAGCCTACCCCCAGCATGGGTTTCCCACCCCGGGGTCAAGGCCTCCCAGTATTCTATACGGGCCTTCCGACCCGAGTCTCCGACGAGCCGGCACTCAATACGGGCTTTCAACCCCGAGTTCGAGGCTCCCCGGCATCTGGCTCGGGTAGATGACCCCGGGTCTCATCAAGGTCGGTCCCCGATGCGGACTCTCCGCATTAGGCCCCTGGCCTCCCAGCTCCACAATAGGGCCTTTACCCCTACGATCCAGCAATGCCAACTCCCGGTAAAGGGTTTCCTCTTTGGGACAAGGCCACCTCAACACCCGACACGGATGCCTGGCCCTGGGTCTCAGCTCCAGCAACACCCAACACGGGCGCCTAGCCCTAGGTCTCAGTTCCAGCAACACCCAAGACGGGCGTCTAGCCCTGGGTCTCAGTTCCAGCAACACCCAAGACAGGCATCTAGCCCTGGGTCTCAGCTCCAGCAATACCCAAGACGGGCGTCTAGCTCTGGGTCTCAGAGCAACACCTAAGATGGGCGTCTAGCCCTGGGTCTCAGTTCCAGTAACACCCAAGATGGGCGTCTAGCCCTAGGTCTTGTTCCAGTAACACCCAAGATGGGCGTCTAGCCCTAGGTCTCAGTTCCAGCAACACCCAAGACGGGCGTCTAGCCCTGGGTCTCAGCTCCAGCAACACCCAAGACGGGCTTCCAACCCCGGGTCCCAACTACATCAACACCCAAGATAGGCTTTACGCCCTGGGTCTCAGGTACATCAATACCCAAGATGGGCGCTCCGCCCTGGGTCCCAGTATTCATGCATCACCAGCACCCAAAACGGGCATTCAGCCCCGGGTTCCAGCTCTAGCAATACAAAAAAAAGGGGGGGCGTCCAGCTCTGTGATCCGGCTCCAGCAGCACCCAAGGCGGGGGTTCAGCCCCGGGTTCAAGCTCCATCAACACTCGAGACGGGTTGCCTACCCTGGGATCCAGTTCCATCAATACCCAAGGCGGGCGTTCAGCCCCGAGTTCCAGCTCCATCACCACCCAGGACGGGTCACCTGCCCTGGGATCCAGTTTCATCAACACCTAAGACCGGTTGTTCAGCCTCGGGTCCCAGTTTCAGCCACACCCAAGATGGGCGTTCTGCCCCAGGTCCCAGCTTTATGAACACCCGAGACAGGCATTCGGCCTCGGGTCCTAGCTTCATCAGCACCCGAGAAGGGCCTCCAGCCCCGGTTTCCAATCTGGACAACGCCCAAGACCGACATCCAGTCCTGGGTCCCAGCACCATCAGTATTCAAGACGGGCTTTCAGCTCTGGAACCCAGCGTCGTCAAGCACTTAGTTTGGGTTTCTACTCCCAGATCCCAGCTTTATCAACTCCCAATACAGGCTTTCAGCCTCGGGCACTAGCTTCGCCAACGCCCAGTATGGGCGCCAAGCTATGGGTCACCATCCCTCTGACATCCTCAGTTCACAACATGGGTCACAAACCCCGAGTTCCGACAACAACTCCGACGGCCCAGGTGAACACCAAGTTCCAGGTCGCCATTCTGTCGGTCCCAGCTCGGGCACTGCACTCCCGAGTTCCAACTACACCGACACTCACCAGAAATGCCATGCTCCATACAACCCCAGACCTGGTTCATTCGGTCCACCACATTGGTACCGAGTCAACCTCGGCCCTGCAAACAAAAAAAAGGGGTGCCATGGCAGCTGTAAAAGTGGGCGACCCACCGTCGCCACCCCTGCCTCCAGAAGACAAGGCGAGGCTCAGAGAAGCCGATACACCAGTATCACACTGGGGCCAATCACCCCGGTCCAGCATCCAGCCTTCCAAGCCCAAGCAATGGGGGCAACTCCAAGGAGGAGCGTCGGTCCTCCCTCAGATGAATGTGGGTCATTAGAAAAGGGGCCCATCCCATTTGGGGGGGGGTCCCGAATCAAGCGGTCCCTCCACTCACCAGAATGGTGCCAAGCTCAAAAGCCAGCAGAGTGAAAGAGGGTGAATCCCGCCGACACCCGCCCAGTAGCTCCAAAGAAACTCCACATGTGTCAGCTAACGACTCGGTGGAATCCCTGTCAACGCCAACTGGTGACACCGGCGAAGCTCCGTCGGGTCCTCCACCGGTGGCTACCAGCAAACCCTGGCGGGAAGTCTATCCCTTCAGTATTTATCATGTCCCAAGGGGTAGCAACACCCAGGGGGACACCCTGTCCAAGTGTGGCTTTGGCCGTCATGTTCAATAAGGCTGAGCCACCCAGATCCCAGTCAAAGTCCCAATCGCCTACAGCAAAGACCAGCCATTCTATCGATCCACCCTAAAGTCCCGAGCTACTCGGTTGAGGATCGATCCACGGTCACTTCTACAATAGCAACAAGTCGCCAATGACGCAACCCCCGGGCAACGTCCCCCGACAACAACAAGCTAAGGACAACAGCCGCAAGGCTCGCAAGTACCAAAAAAAAGAAAAAAAGAAAAAAAAGAAAAGGGGTCTAAAAATAGAGATTCCCCGGCGGACTCAGTCACTCTCTCCATAGGGTGACTGGGGGCAAAAAGGCCGCAAACCCGACTGAGGTGAAAACCCGTAAGGGCGCCTCAGGCAAAATCGGGTAACCTCTCGGTGTGAAAACCCGTAAGGGCACACCGGAAAAAGCAAAAGGGGGCCAGCTCTGGTAAAAATTCGAAAGGGCGGCAGAGCTGGTAAAGAGAACAAAAATAAAATTTATCTTCTCCCTCGGCTGGGGGCAACCTGCTACCCACCTTCCAGTAATCATATCCCTGGCCAGTTGGCCCACACCAGTCCCTGACTAATCCCCTGCTCCAGTTTATAAACTCTACACCTCCTTGTCGGCCATATACCATCACGTTCGGCCTAAACCAGCTCCCCAGGCCACTCCCCTCCCTTGGTGGCATATACCAGCCCCTGGCTAGTACATCTCCCTAGCTCATTGATCTTACACTTCCCATTTAGCCATACACCACCTCAGTTGGCTCACACTTCCTCTCGCCTCACACCTCCACGATCAGCCCATATACACCAGCAATTCATGCACAAGTCCAGTCATTCATTCCAGCAAACCTCAGCCTACACACCACCTCGGTTGGCCTTTACACCACGTCAACCTTAGATCCATCTATCGTGAGGATCCCTAAACCCATGATTCCCAGTCACCTACCCGTCATGGTCAAGTCACCATGAACCCAGTCATAACTCCAGCAATACGTCGTAAAGGCATACCAATTCCCAGATCCCAGTCATGATTCCAGCAATATGCCACCAAGGCTCACCGGTTGCCAGATCACCAGTCAAACTGCAGATTACTCAGTAATCAGCCATAGCCACTACCCTGGCTATGACGGCGACAAGCCATCAACAACACAAACTCCAGGTCACGTCCCCTGACAGCAGTACGCTACGGACGGCAGCCAAAAGAATCCCAGGTCAAATAATAATAATAATAATAATATTGGGTTAAAAATAAAGATACCCCGGCGGCCTCAGTCAACTCCCTCCGCGGGACTACTGAGGGCAAAAATTGCCATTAACCCAGCTGAGGTGAAAACCCGCAATGGCGTCTCAGGCAAAATCGGGTGACCCCTCGGTGTGAAAACCCGCAAGGGCATACCGAAAAAAGCAAAAGGGGGCCAGCTCTTGCGAAAACCTGCAAGGGCGGTAGAGATGGTAAAGAGAAAATAAAAAAAACTCTCTCCCTCTCTACTCCTCACTTATGAAAGCCGTCAACTGCGACACCCCACCGACGGCGACCTCAGCATCACTCCACAACAATGGTGGCCACTACACCCCCGAGGGTCGGCCATCGCCAATTTCAGCTCTAGTATTTCGGCTACAACGCCTTCACAGGCCAGCCGACCAGCTCCAGTCTCCAGTTCTAAGTTCCGGCTACAACGCCTTCACAGGCCAGTTGGCCAGCTACAGTCTCCCGCTCTAGCTTCCGGCTACAACGCCTTCACAGGCCAGCCGGCCAGCTCCAGTCCCAGCTCCAGCTCCAGTATTTCGACTACAACGCCTTTACAGGCCAGTCGACCAGTCCCAATCTTCAATTCCACCTTCTGGCTATAATGCCTTCACAGGCCAGCTGGTCAGCTCCAGTCTCCAGTTCTAAATTCTGGCTACAACGCCTTCACAGGCCAGCCGGCCAGCTCCAGCCCCAGTATTTCAGCTACAACGCCTTCGCAGCCTAGTCACCCAGTTCCAGTTCCAGTTCCAATCTCAGCATTTCGGCTACACACCTCAAGAGTCAACCGACTAGTCCCAGCATTTAAGCTGCAACGCCTTCAAAGGCCGACCAGCTCCAGTCTCCAGTTCCAGCATTCTGGCTACATCGCCTTCACATGCCAGCCGTCCAGCTCCAGTCCCCAGTTCCAGCTTCCGGCTACAGCGCCTTCACAGGCCAGACGCCCAGTTTCAGTCCCAGTTCAAACACCGATACTCTGGCTACAACACCTTCAAAGGCCAGTCGCCCAGCTCCAGCCTCGGTATCCCGGCTGCAACGCCTTTGAAGGCCAACCGCCCAGTCCGGTACCAGTTTCAGTTGCAGCGGTAATTCCAGTATTCCGACTACAACGCCTTCGAAGGCCAGCCAGCCAGCTCCAGTTCAAGTCCCCATCTCTAGTTGCAATTCCAGTTCCAGTGCCGATTCCAGTCACATACCCAGCTCCAACCTCCAGTCCCTATCCCAGTTCCAGTTCCTGGCCGTGATGCCTTCCATGGCCACCCGGCCAGCCCGGCTCCAGTTTCCCAGGCTAACGCGAATCACATTTCCGGCTAACAACATGACAACAGTTGGTACACCGCCATTCGGCCTACAGCCAACACACTCCAGAATCACCCCAGTAGCCTTAACCACATAGGCCAACACACCCTCACGGGTCGGCCTCCAATACCCAGTCTCCAGCAACATAGGCCAACACACCCTATGGGGTCGGCCTCCAGCTTCCAACCTCAAGCAACGTAGGCCAGTACACCCTCATGGGTCGGCCTCCAGCTCCTAGACTCCAGCAACATAGGCCAACACACCCTCTCGGGTTGGCCTCCGGCTTCCAAACTCCAACAACATAGGCGAGCACATCTTCACCGACCGGCCTCCAGCCTTCACCCTCCAGTAACATAGGCCAATGCGCTCTCACGAGTCGGCCTCCAGCTTCCGGTTCCCAGTCCTCTAGGTCAATACCACCTTATGGATTGTCCTCCAGCTTCCAGTCTCCAGCCATCTAGGTTGACATGCCTCATTCAGGCAGGCCTCCATCACCCAGCCTTCGATATCCAGCTTCCAATACCCAATTTCCAGTACCCGGCTTCCAGTTCCAGCCTCCGATTCCAATGCCCAGTTCCCAACATCTAATTTCCCATTTCCCATTTCCAATTTCTAACAATGGGCTAGCACGCCTCATACGGGCAGGCCTCCAGTCCCAGCGTCCGGTATCCAATTACCAATCGCCATATCCAATATCCAGTTCCCAGTCCCAGCCTTCCATCCCAGCACCCAGTAGCCAGATTCTAGTATCCAGTCCTGATATTCAATTCTCAATTTCTAGTTTCTAGTCCTAGTATCCAGTCTCCCATCTCAATATGTAGTTCTCGATCCTCAATTCCATTTTCCAACAACAGGCCGGCACACCTCATGCAAGTGGGCCTCTGGTCTTAGCATCTAGTATCCAGATCCCAATCTTCAGTCCTAGTACCCAGTTTCTGGCCTCTAAGTTCCCAGTCTCCAGTCCTAGTATCTACTATCCAAATCCTAACCTCCAAATCCAATATCAAGTTTCCAGTCTCCAGATCCTAATTCCCAGCCCTAGCACCGAGTCTTTAGTCCTAGTATCCAGCCTCTAAATCCCAGTCTTTAGTACCAACACCCAGCTTCTAGCCTCCATTTCCCAATTTCCAGCCCTAGTACTCAGTTTAAAATCCATGAGTCATAATCTCCAGTCCCATCATTCAATCTTTGCCTTCCAGTCTCCAGCCTCTGACCTCCAATTTCCATCAATAGACCAGCATGCCTTAGCCAGGCGAGTCTCCAGTCTAAGTATCCAGGTTTTTAGCCTCTAACTTCTAGCTGCCGACAACAGGCCAATACACCTTACTCAGGCAGACCTCCAGTATCCAGTTCCCAGTCTTTGGCAACATGCCACTACACCTCATAAGTTGATCAACAACAACCACACGAACAAATCCAGACACCTTACAGACTAGCACGCCTCGAAGGCCAGTCTACAACAGCTCCAGACCAACATACCCCCAATGGTCGGTCTACCACGCTCCGACCATCACACCTCAATGGTCAGCTAGCAACAATGCCTTCGACAACACCTCAGTGATCAGTTGATCGTGGCTCCCAGTCAATATACCTCAGCAATCAGCCGAGTGGACTTCCTAGTCGATACACCTCGACGGTCAATCAGCACACTAACAGGTACTATTCACCACACTATGGTGATTATGTGTCTAACATCATTTGTGGTCATTGTGCTTTTTAAAAGGTCAGACGACCTCAACTTCGGCTATTCTAGCACGACGGTTAGCCGGTGACATCAAAATTTGGCCATACCTCGCGAGGATCGGTCGAATGCGATTCCAAGCCAACACCCCTCGCTGGGGGCAAATCCAGCCACCTCAGACAGTGACGCCTCACCGAGGCAGGTCTCCAGCAACTTCAGACCAAGATGCCTCACCAAGGCAGGTCTCCAGCAACTCCAGACCAAGACGCCTCACTGAGGCAGGTCTCCAGCAACTTCAGACCAAGATGCCTCGCCGAGGCAGGTCTCCAGCGACTCTAGACCAAGACGCCTCACCGAGGCAGGTCTCCAGCAACTTCAGACCAAGATGCCTCACCGAGGCAGGTCTTCAGTGACTCTAGATCAAGACGCCTCGCCGGGGCAGGTCTCCAGCAACTTCAGACCAAGATGCCTCGCCGAGGCAGGTCTTTAGCGACTCCAGACCAAGACGCCTCGCCGAGGCAGGTCTCTAACAACTCCTGACCAAGACGCCTCATCGAGGCAGGTCTCCAGCGACTTCAGACCAAGACGCCTCACCGAGGCAGGTCTCCAACGACGTCAGACCAAGACGCCTCGCCGAGGCAGGTCTCCAGTAACCTCAGACCAAGACGCCTCGCCGAGGCAGGTCTCCAGCAACTCCAGACCAAGATGCCTCGCCGAGATAGGTCTCCAACGACTTTAGACCGAGATGCCTCGCCCAGTTCAACAACTCTAGACCAAAATGCCTCGCCGAGGCGGGTCTACAGCAACCCTAGGCCGGCATGTTTCCCTGAGATAGGCCCTCAACAACACCGGGTCAACGGCCCTTGTCAAGGCCGACCCCCAGCAACACCAGGTCAACATGTCTCGCCGAATCTTACCTCCAACAGCATCAGACCAACACACCTACGACACTGACTATCTTCGACAGCTTCGCCCCAGTCGTCGGATCACCCTACTTCTTGGGTGTGGTCCCCATGACTGCTCCGCAGCTGCCCACTTCTCAGCTAAACATCATCCATCCCCCTCTTTCTGCGGCCTTTCCTGATTCCCTGACACCACCAGCCAACTAGCTGGCCCCTACCACTTCGACCGTGCAATGGCGGCCCTGGCAGGAGCTGGAATCTCTCAACTTCGAAGCCCTATTATAATCTCAGTTCCCCCTATGACCCCTGACCCACCAGCTATAATCCCAGTCACATCCAGCCATGACTAAGTGGCCTCCAGCACTATAACTTGACGATTTATGAGGGCCCTACAACACAACTTCAGCTACAATGCCTCAGAGGTGTGACCAGCCCGTCCCATAGGACGGTCGACACCAAGCTCGGCTAATCCGCCCCCATGGGCGGTCAACGAACAATGCCGGTACCTCACAAAAAAAAGTCAACCACCACAGTAGTGGTAGGCTGCTAGCGACCGACCACAGGCTTCACCACAAGGCCTCGGTCAGCGCGGCGATCATCTCGTCGCCAACCAGCAATCCCAGAAGCTGGGGATAGGTGGCTCTCCAATTCCCAAGACAGGGAAGTCTCGAACCCCCTTATGCAGCATCGTCGGCTATGGTCACGGTCAAAGGGGAACATGCTAAGGAGTGAGAAATACTCAAGGCACTCCTCGACTCAGACAAGGTGGAAAACCTGAGAAAACACAAATCTCAGTCCACAAGTCCACCTCTGGGGGCAAGACATGGCCCCCGCCAGGGCAACCTCAGATAATGAAAGGGGATCCACAAGTGGTCTCCCATTGCTCGCCAGCCACCCTGCGAGGTGGGATGGACTCGACAGTCCTGGCCTACCCCTGTCTCAAATTTCTAATAGGGGAGGGTCCTTTCCACCGAGCCGCCTCTCCTCAAAAAAATCCATAAAGCTTGCTGCGCAAGGCAGGCCCCAGACATAGGCAACAAAGCCAGAGGCATTGTTACACCAGGCCCCCTGGCCTCTCTTCACCTTCGGCATTGCTGCCCAGTCCAGTAACACCATCAACCGCCGAAGTGACCACATGTATGGACAGTTCGGCATCCAGACCAGATTGCTCCCGCGACGCGAGCCCTGCACACCTCTGCCACAAGCCCAACACGTGAGACAAATGGGAATAGAATTCCCAAGTCGCGGATAGCGGGCTACAACTTCAAGCACCACGTGTGTATCCAGTCACTCAGATCCCTTTGAAATCCAGCTCTACAACCTCTCGGACTTAACAGTCTTCTGCGAACATACCACCGTCGCATGAAAGAGAGCAACGGGAGTGTCAACCCCAGAATATGTGACTCCTACCACGCCAATAAGGCCGGGAGAAATCAAGCTTGAAATGCGCACGGGCCGCACGCCGTCGTCTTCGCCTCCGACGCACTCCCTATGGGGGGCATTTGTTGGCACCGGCTTATTTTCTCGAATTAATCGAGGATTAAGCATAGAGCTAAATAGAGCAAAACGGCATATCACTAAAGTTGTTCGACCAGTCAAGTTGAGCTCAGAAATCGAGACACTTCACCGGGTCAAGCGGCACAACATAACGACCAAGGATCGGCCCCGAGCAAACCGCACTATGCCAGCCAGTTTCCTGACAACCGGGCCAATTTCGAGATCCGAGACAACCTACCGTACCTTACGGCATTCTGTGAAGATTCGGGGTTTACCCCCGAACACCATGCATGCGGTGTCACACCACCGACGTCTCAACAACCGGGTTAACTCGGGACTCAGAACAGCATGTCGCATCAGGCGACTCTTCACCGAGGAGTGAGGGTCACCCCGACCACCAGATAAATGGCATCATCATGTCGACGCCCTAGTCACCGGGCCCAAGCAAGGGTCCTAACAAGCTAGCCATGACCCGTGGCAACATCAGCAATCGATCGGGCCCACCCTCGATCACTCAGCTTGCGGGTTTGCCCGCATTCAACACATCTACCCAAGCCGACCCAGGGGCGTCCTAACTACAAGCCACGCCATGTGGCACCCAGCAACGAGGCAGGGGTCTACCCTCAAGTCGCCTCCCTCCAGCCCTCTGAAGTCAAAGGAAGACCCACTTGGGCCAACCACAAGCTTCAGGAGCTCACATCAACCTTATATGGCCCACACACGCGTGGCGGGAATTTTCCCGAGCACCTGATAGGCGCGTATGCTCCAGCCACTCTACAGCAAGCCCGAGCTCAACTTGGGACTCCCCAGCAGCCCATCGCGTCATGCACCACCCTCGTGCGCCCTCGCACGCGAATCGACATGCCATCTTTTGGTAACCTAAACCCTCAGTTAAACCCCAGTCTAACCCTCAGTCAAACCCACGGTAAACCCTCGGTCAAACCCGCATAAACCCCTCCGGGGAGGGATTTAGGCGGACCATACCCAGCCTTGGGTCTGGTCCACCAAAACCCCCTTGAGGGAGGGGTTTAGGCGGACCAGCCCAGCCCCTTGGGCTGGTCCGCCTAAACCCCCATTACAATAAAAAGGTATTTTTTTAATTAAAAAAGGCGCCAGGGGGGGGGGGGGGGTTAGGCGGACAAGCTTGGACCCCCAGGCTGGTCCGCCTAAACCCCCTGGGGGAGGGGGTTTAGGTGGACCAGCTGACCCCTCAGACTGGTCCGCCTAAACCCCATCCAAAAAACCCCTCCGTGAGGGGTTTAGGCGGACCAGACCAGCCCCTTGGGCTGGTCCACCTAAACCCTCCCTCCCCCACTCCGTAATAAAAAAAGGTATTTTTTAGGGTTTACCTGGACCAAACCCAGCCCTCAACTTGGTCCGGGTAAACCCCTTCCACCCTTTCACCTTTCACTATAAAAGCCCCCCCTAGAGAGCTCAATGGAAGGAAGGAATGCAATAGAACACCCTCCGACCTAACTGCCACACCCTCAGACTCCCAAGGCCTTCGGCAAGGGTTGGGGACGCGAGGAACTAAGTGCGCGCATGGTTGGCTTGTTGATCGGCTCGTATAACGCCGAGGGTATGTCACACGTACTCCCCTCACGCGGCGTCTAGCCATCGCACACAAGTCCATGCCCGTCGCGTATAAGGCATTGTGACAATGGCGAACACACCCGCATCCCAGGTCTGCCCGTGTATGACAACCCACAGTGGCCATGTATACGCCATGATGCCGCACCTACTTCCATCACGGAACCGCGTGCCTACCGCTCTCCTCGAGCTAGCCGCCGTCCGCTCGGACTGATGACTTGAGTTAGCCGGACCCTGGCCCGGGAGTAATATTCCCGGGGCCTACCTCGACTCCCCAGCACGACGACGTTCACCTTCCGAGGCCTGGACCCGACCGCTCACCTTGAGCCGCGTCCAACCTCCGTCAGGCGCCAGCCCACGACCGCCCCTGCAACCTAGGCAGTCGGGCTTGTCTAGATCTCCTTATGGAGAGCCTATGTAAAACACGCGGATATCCGCCTTATTACGCATTGACCCGGGGACCGACCTGTGCGTCGGAATTGTCCCGTTGCTTGCGCCAGTTGTACTTCGGCCTCCTCGGCCCATTTGTAAAGCCCACGTGGCTCTCATATAGCATGAAACCAGTTGAACACACGTACCTATACTCGGGCCTCAGCCTCTTCACGACGCCCGCCTCCTTCAGTCACAACGGTGCCTCCGACACCCGACTGCCAGTCACACTGGGCCCCGAGCACGACCATCGAGGTCTCCCGGTGCTCGCCTCCTCCAGTCACAACGGTGCCCCCGGCACCCGACTGCCAGCTACCCCAGTCACAACGGTGCCCCCGGCACCTGACTACCCAGCTACTTCAGTCACAACGGTGCCCCCGGCACCCGACTGCCAGCTACTCCAGTCACATCGGGGCCGGCGGCGCCCGCCTCCTCAGTCACAACGGTGCCCCTGGCACCCGACTGCCAGCTACTCCAGTCACATCGGGGCCCGCGGCACCCGACCGCTCAACAACTCCAGTCACAACGGTGCCCTCGGCACCCGACTGCCAGTTACCCCAGTCACAACGGTGCCGCCAGCACCCGACTACCCAGCTACTTCAGTCACAACGGTGCCCCCGACACTCGACTGCCAACAACTCTAGTCACAACGGTGCCCCCGACACCCGACTGCCAGCTACTCCAGTCACATCGGGGCCCGCGGCACCCGACCACTCAACTTCCCCCGCACAATGGTGCCTATGGCACCCCCACTGCCCAGATCTCGACACTCTCTCATGTCGGGAATACATTGTGACGCCCCCCGGGCGCCATCCTGCTGAGTCACAGGTCATCTGACGGACACTATGTACACATACGGAACTACCCGCACAATAATGCAATGACCTGGGGACCATCATGAATGTCGAAATTGTCCCGTGCCTGCAAGCAATTGTAATCGGGCTCTCATGCCCCCATATAAATGCGTTTCATGGCATATAAGTCATGTAATCCAGGCAGGGAGCGGATCCCCCTCCTCGCCGGAACCAGTCTCTCTGCCCCCAGTTATCCCTGATGTGTTGTTGTTGCCCTGTCGCTGTTGCGCGGACTAAGCCCTCCCGACGTCGCGGCTCCCAGGGTCCCTGACTCTCTCTTCGGTAGTAGAAACAAAGGTATTCGGATTCAATCCGATGTAAAATAAACACCGGTTGCTTGCGACCGGTGGGGAAAGACGTCCAGTACACGAATCCCCATAATCGCCTGCGCACTTGCACCCGTGGAACCTCTTCTATCCACGTGTCGCCTGATCTCTCGAGCCACGTGCCACATCCTGACGACGCTTCCCCGGTCAATCCTCGCTTCCATAGGTGATTGTCGAGAAATCGACTGGCACGCCCGCATTCCACCCAGCCATCCCTGTCCCAGTCTCCTAGAATGATGAACCATACGCCATCCCTTCCAGTGCGTTCCTATCGTTCTCTCTGCCTTCTTCTCAATACCCCCGGAATCCCTGCGTGCTCAGTCAACCTAACTCGACCTTCCGTAAAAGGCGAGTGTACACCCCCGCCGCGAGGAACAAACGACAAGTGACTCCCCACAGTCACAAACACCTGTATACCAGCTATGCTTGTCCAAAGCAGATGCTGCATTGTCTTGATGACATAGGTGCTATTAGATCTTACTCGTGGGTTGTGGCCGTGCATGAGGTTTTAATGGTCAGATTAAGTACAATTTCTGACATGGAAAAGAAAAGACCGTTAGACAAAAGTGGAAGCTCCTATACATTTCTGGGTTGTACTGCTGCTCTTTGTGTAAGTTTCGAACTTATTTTTTAAATGGCATTTAGTGGTAGTGTGCATACATTGATTGTATTTTTGTTGAAAAATGTAGGTTTAGGGTTTGGAGCACAGTAAGTTGAGGAAGCCCAAGGACACGACTGCATTTCCATGATTGATGAGGTGGGGTTCACAATTAAAAAGGAAGCCCAGACGCTCCTTTTCATCATTGACTGCATCTGAGGTAGATGCTATTTTCTATACTTGTGGTTCATACTTAATTTCACTCTTTGGTAATTCTTATGCATACATATATAATATGATGTAACAGGTAATCGAGAAGCTTCAGGTGCATAGGTCATAAGAATGACTCCTAAAGGGAGAGCATGGACATGCGGGCTTGTGTTAGCCCAACTACAAAATCTTTACGTCAAAGGAAAGTGGAATCTTTGGTTGAGGAGATCAAGGGTCTTAAGGAGGCCCTTCGACTTTCAGAGGAGAAGAAGGAGAAAGGTGCTGCTGACTGCAAAACACAAATGCATACACAAATACAAGCTATGTAGGCTTTGATCCATGAAGTGCAGCACCTTAAGATAAAATTGTCTCACGCCGGGGAGAGGAAGGAGACAGAGGAATTGGTGCAGGTTGCGGTGGGGAGGAAGGAGGCTGAGGTGGTGGGGGAGGAGGAGGCTAAGATTGAGGTGGTGGAAGAGGGGGGGAGGTATAAAAGGTGGTGGAGGAGCCGGGGGGAGGGGTGGACATGAGGGAGGAAGGATGGGAGTCCATTGTGGCCTTGGGTGAGAAGGTTGTGAAGCTAAGCTCCATTTCAAAAGTTGTAAAGCGTCGCGGTAAACGGCAGCCCTCTACTTCAGTTCAATCCCCGTACGTTAGACTTGACAAGAAGGCAAAGAAATCAACCCGAGTCTCAAATGATGAAGAAGGTCCGATAGGCAAATCAACACTTGATCTGGTGCCTGTCTCACCAGGGGGTCCTACAGCTGAAACTAGGAAAAATGTATAATATTTTCCAATCCAATAAAATTTGTTCCACATCTATAACTTTATTTTCCATAATATGTATTATGTTTTAGTAATGTGCACTTTGTTTATTTTCAATGTAATATATTCTGTTTTATGAACATAACTTTTAGTCATGTGCAATATGTTATATTTATGTTGTAAATTGTTTCAGTTCTGTGCACTCTGTTTTCTTTGACACTGTAAAATAATATGTTCTTTGCTGCAAATATGTTTTAGCACTCTGCAATATGTTAGTGCATGTTATAATTTTTTGATGTTCTGTGCAATATATTTTAGTTCTGTATAAATTGTAAAAATTGTTAATGCAATATGTTTCACTCATAGATGATGCAGGCATACATTGAAGTCCGAAGGGATTATTGTGGGTTGGGAAAGCTCTCTAACTCACATGAGAGCATCATTAATAATTTCTTATCAGTTGAAATGAACAAGTAATCCAACCACATATCTCTTTTTTTCCCCACTTTTTGCCAAGGTTTTTGATATCATTATATTCATGAATAGTGTTCCAATTGTGAGAAACCAATGGGGGGTTCAATAAACAGGTTGTAGCTGCATGAACTGTTGTTTGGGGAGATGATTGACTTTGATGTAAGTGTACGATAACATGTATGCGTTCCATTGTCCCTTCATAGATTCAACATTCACAATGATTTATTGATAATATTATGTAGGTTCTAGACTGCTGTGTAGAATTACTTATGAGAAATCATGCTTTCTCCCCATCCGCGTCAATGAAATGTAGATGTATGTCAGTGGTGTAATCTTCTTTAGTTCAGCTTCAGCCCGTCAACTTCTTCTCTAAGGCAAGCTTCTTGAAACGTTATGTGACTCAATTTCTTACAAAAGAGAACATGCGAGAGTTGCATTATCTATTTTGTATTCTATATTCCCAAAGCCATTGACACTTGTTTGCTATTAACTTTAAGAGACGAGCTTTCATTTCGTACAACCTCATAAAGGGCAATGTTCAATATAATGCTGATGCAAGGAATTAGGTAAGAGATCTCATATATATTATTTGAATTTTAATGTTGTACAATTTTCACCTTCACATGTTCACCAGCTCTAACTCTTGCATATGTCCAGGTGACACTATGGAGGAAGCCATTCCCCTCCATGAAGTCATGAGAAATGATTTTTGACGAGGAATCCCCTTCTCAGCCACCCAATTCACTAGACTGTGGGATGTATTGCTTAAAGTACATAGAGTGCCTGTCAAAGACATAGATGGCAAAGTGGAATGAGATTTCACAGTAGAATATATCCAAGACATGAGAGAAGAGCTGACAGTAAATCTCTCGAAGGCCGGTGCCGTGGGACATCAACAGTAAAGCATCAGTAATGTTATGTTGTTGGCGTGGAAGGATGTAAAGGACTTGAAAGTCATAGTTGTATTTTTTATGGTTGTAAATGAATTGTGTAATCAGCTTCATTACAAAACAAAATATTTCATTTCACTACATAATATTTCACTTATATATAAAATGTTTCAATTCTGTGCAATACATTTAACCTTTGTGCAAAAGGTATTGAAAATACCCTCTTACAAAGAAATTATGTAATCAGCTTTATTACATAACAAAACATTTCAGTCCACTACACAATGTTTCACTTCTGTATAAAATATTTCACTTCTGTGTAATACGTTTAACCTCTGTGCAGGTATTGAAAATACCGTCTACAAACTGTTTTACTTCTGTACAAAATGTTTCACTTCTGTGTAATACGTTTAACCTCTGTGCAGGTATTGAAACTACCGTCTTACAAAGAAATTGTGTAATCAGCTTTATTACAGAGTAAAATATTTCAGTCCACTACAAAATGTTTCACTTATGTACAAAATGTTTCACTTATGTGTAACATGTTTAACCTCTGTGCAGGTATTGAAAATATTGTCTTACAAATAAATTGTGTAATCAGCTTATTACAGAGCAAAATATTTCAGTCCACTACAAAATGTTTCACTTGTGTACAAAATTTCAATCCACCATAGTTGCATGAACACTCACATAGGCGCACTAACTTCATTGAAGGAAAACAAAGTTTACATAGGCTGGACAGTGTGCCTACATATGTTGTACAAAGGTAAACAAAGTCTACATAGACAAACAAAGTCTACATATGTTGTACTCCTATATAATCCAACCAAAGCCGCTACATAACATTACTGGACAGTGTGCCTGCAACAGTAATCATCATAGCAGATTGTTGCGTACTCCATACTTGTACAGGTAAGGTATAATCGAGATTATTTGATCCTAAAACATCAACATTAACAGTAACATTGGACTTTAATTTGTAGCTAGGAATGCACGTCCCATCATCATTACCACATGCTTTACATTTCTTTGCTCTTTTACATTTTCTTCGACACTTTTCAATTGTACTTTATATTCTTTTTTCTCTCTTCCTTCCTTTTCTTGCAATAATTGATGGATCTTTCACAACCAATTCTAAGTTGGTACATCGAGGGTCCTTCATTGCACCTGAAGGACCAACATCTTTGATCATTTTTGATTGGATATGAGAACTGTTTGCATCCATTAATGTAGACATTAAGTTTGGCAGCTCAGCTAATAGGAGTTCATATGCTTCTTCTGACACTGATCTAACCTCAACAACTTTCATCAGTCGGTAACACAAATTTGTATACCGACATCCCCTTGAATCTTTGTCATCGCTTGGCCTGTTAAATTCATCTATCATGTGACACTGGCGCATCTCCTTTGTCCATTGCTTTAGAATATACCTCTCAGGAATTTAAAAAATTCCACAGTATTGAAGTTCCACTAGTGTATGCCTATACAAGTATCTTTTCAATTCAAAGGATCGACAAGTACATGAAACGACTTCACCAACTACATCACAATACACTATATATTGTTTCACTAAATCCTTAACAATGTCAGCTCCAACTCGTTTAACTTTAATATGTTTAAAATATTTTACTTCGAATGTCGTGTTTGAACCTTCCTGGTGAATTATCATCGGGTGACATGATGCAGTCTCTACAAATTCTTGTTGGAAGTTTTTGAAAATGACTCTTATGTATTTATTGGTTGTCTGCTTCTCCAAGGGCGAAGATGTCTTCAAGTATGCGATTGTCTCCATACTTTTAACATCTGCTTCATTCTCAGTATCATATATACTCTCTAATGTAAATTCAAACTTTTTAAAAAACTCAGAGAGAGTGGTCTTTGCGTGAACATATCCATCAAAGAAGTGATTAATACTCTCACTTCGTTGAGAAGTTGACATTCCTGTATAAAAAATATGAATCTGACTTATTAAGATTACATGTAAATATTACAATGTACTATGTTTCATTCCAACGCAATACATTTCAATGCATTATACTTCAATCTAACACAAAGTGTACCCTGACAGTGCAAAGTGTATCATTATAATGCAAAGTATATCAGTCCAGTGCAACATCTTTTACCTGCGAAAAATGTGTCCTTCAAAAATAATGGTACCCATTTGACATGACATTCGTATAACTGATTCAATCATTCATTCTCTCTACATGTTTCATACTTGCACAACAACTCTTCCCACTCTCTTCAAACTTGTGCATAGAAATTGAATCATAGATGCAGCTATCGAAGTCCTCCATTAAACCTTTGTTTGCTACACATATATGTCCAATTTTCTTCGATATTTTCTTCAATATATGCCATAAACAAATCGATGCCTAGCATTAGGAAAGACCTCCCTCACTGATGCTTCGATGGGTTTATCTTGATCAGTAATAATCGCATTCGGTTGCTTTCCACCATTTACCTTTAACCAACAATTAAACATCCAAATAAATGATTCCATCTTCTCATTGGAAAGCAATGCACAACAAAGTAGGATTGACTGACCATGATGATTAACTCTAACGAATGGAGCAAATGACATCTCATACGCATTCGTCAAGTAAGTATTATCAAAAGATATGACTTCACCAAAATATGAACATGGCAGTCTTGACCTTGCATTCACCAGAAAATATGTCTTAGCTGTCCATCATCATTCAAATCCATCATGTAGAAGAATGTTGGACTACTCATTTGTTGTTTGACAAAATGGTTATGCAATCTTTATGCATCTCCTTATTTTAGTTGCGTCTGACGCTATCAGGTTAAGAAATTTCTACAATCTTTCTCTGTAAAGTTAAGCTGTTGAATTCCACCTTTTCTTCTATCAAGTGCAGACACTATCTGAGATGTTGGGATTCCTACCGTACGCATGTTCTTAATTTCTGCATTTTCGATGTACATATTTTTCTATGTGACCTAAGGTATGTCACCGATAGTGGATTTAGGTCATGGTTATGCTCAATGACTGGATGTTCTATTGTCCATTTCCCTTTCTTTGTGATAAGTCTTACCTTTATTGATGCAAGGCAACCCACTTTTGGAGAGTCACAATGGTGCTCACTAGTGTGAGCGTGTCACGTGGTGTGAGAAGAGAGCGATTTCTCTCTTTTAAAAGACGCGCGTTGTGGTGTGAAATGGGAAAGAGGGTGGTCAGTACGACCTAAAGGAGATACTGTAATGGGACACGGAGAAAAACTCCGATATAGGGCAGAGATGGGGATCCGAAGATCCTCTCACGCAAGGTAGCTTCCTTCCCAATAGGCGTGGCCTACTGTTCCGGGAGTAGCTTTTTATATACCGGGTATGGGTCCTGGGACTCTACGTGGTAGAAGTTGGCACGGATGAAGAGACGGACGCGACGAGGACGCGAAAATTAGAACGACATATCATTCCTCACAAGATTATAACAACAATATAAAAAAAAGCACCGCAAGACATTAGTCTTTGCGGATTTTAACAACAATATAGCAAAATATAAAAGGGATGGGGGAGTGCTGAAAGTAAACGATCACGGTGAAGTGACTCACCGTGGCCAATTATAGTACAATAACCAACCCATGGGGGATTTGACTCTCCGCGGGTATTATAAACATAAATTTTTTTTTACTAAAAGCGCGCGCTCGATGCTATGATCACCAGGGGCTAGGGGCCCCGAATTGAATGATCGCTTCGCCTCAGACAGGGATGATGTGGACTCCATCTTCCTCTTCTTTTGACAGGCCTAAGAAGAGGGCTTTTAACTGGTTACCCTTGCAAAAAAATAAACACAGGAACATCGACTAAGTCAGATGATATAGTAGCAATTCATGGGATAAAAAGCTAATAACATGAATAACAGACTAAAAACGCTATAAGATAACAAGGGTGAGAAAGCTTATTCAGAAGCCGATGGTGGCTTCGAGAGATGCTCCAGCAACGCGAGTATGGCCCGGGCGAATGGTGGGGTGAGACGACTTCCCCCGTGTACAGGAACACGCGGGAGCACTGATTGGGCCGAAGCCTCGCCTTTCTTTCCGAATTTTGAGAAGAATGACAAACTAATATAAATACAATATTTACATATACATAACTCTACACGCACACATGTGTTCAATTATATGCATATGCAGATAGAAGCGTACAAAGTATATATATGTGTGTGAATAAATATATTTCTATAAATATGTTACATAAACGTCTTAGATATATTATATAAACATATATATAAACATATTACACCCACATATATAAATATAGACATATTATATAAACATATATATAATAAGATAAAGAGAAGATATATAAAAAGATAAAGAGAAGAGTTATTTTTATTACTCACATATAGACACATTTCTATCTTTATATATAAAAAGATATATACACTCACATATTTATTTTATTACTTATTATAAAAAGATAAAGAGAAGATACACATATATATAATATATATATGTATGCGTATATAATATATATATATATGTATATATACTATATATAATATGTATATATATATGTATGAGTATATAATATATGTGTATGAGTATATAATATATGTATATATACTATATATAAACACTCTTCTCAGTATGTATATAAGTAAATATGTATAAGTATATATGTGTGGGTATATATAGAGAAAGAGGAGGGTTAATATACTAAATATACTAATGAAAACAAAACAACGCAGGACCTACGTGCATGTGTGTGGGCTTGAACGTGAAAGGGGGAAGAGGCAGTGCATGTGTGTGCAGTGTGAATGTGAGAGGTGAAAAGAGGAAAAGAGACAGCGTGAGAGGGAGAGAAAGAAAGAGAGAGAGGGAAAGAAAGAGGGTGACGGGTGAGAGAGAAAGAGAGAAGTGGGAGGAGAAAAATAATAATAAAAAAAGAGTGAAAGTGAGATATCGAGAGTGTGAAAGAGAGAGAGAGAGTTTGTGGGAGAGAGAGAAGTCGAGAGAGAGATGCAGTGAGATGACTCTAGTTAATGAGATAGGCTATCTTAACTAGAGCTTGATATTTAATGTGTAACAACAAATGCTCTTCATCTATTTATTCTTCAAAATAATAGCTGACGCGGGCGGCGGCGTGGAAGCTATCGTCGGCACTCCAATAACATGAATGAGACGGTGGGTAGCACGGGAAGGGGATAGGTACTATCTCGCGTAGCTCGACCTCTCGCCGGACGGTCTCTCACCGGACTTCAAATCTCACAGGGGATTTGGAGAGAAGGGAAGCAACAAGAGAAAGCTCATACGTATGGGTTTTTTCCATTCATTCATTCTATGAACAAAAAGGATACATGTAGCCTCATTATATAAGGGTGGGCCAAAATACACCAGGACACAAATACCCCTAGACAATTCAACTAATGACATCCATATCCTTTGACTATTGGCCTGATAAGATAAGAAGCTCACTAAAGGACTAATGGACTAATGGGCCTAAAAGATAAAGACTTAATAAGCTAAATAATAAATGGCCCAATACAACCACAATGAGCTAAAAGACACTAAATCACAGACAAATAGCCCAATACACACAATACAATCAAATGGCTGAAATAAAATACATAGAAAAATGAAAATGGGCCTCAGGACGCCATGTCTCCTAGTCATAAGCTCGGTGGTGTCGGGGCGGTGCGACGTCGATTCCGTGTGACTGGTCCTGTGTCCCCACCAACCCTCCCGGGGCGGTTGGAACTCGACTCCGTCAAGTATTGGGGGACAACGCTCTGGTAGTGCTCCAGTAGGTCTGGATCGAGACGCTGGAGATCTTCTCGGCTGATCCAAGAATCATCAAAAGGTGGGCGGTCCCGCCAGCGGATAAGGTAGCGCTGGTAAACCTGACTCCGTGTAGCTGTCACCTGCTCATCCAGTATCCTCTCAATTTGCTCGCGCGGTGCTCTCGAGGCTGGTGGATGCACAGGGGTGGGTTCACTCTCAATGGGAGGAGAAGGCTCGAAAGGGTCACTAGGAATCACCGTGGGTTCCTTGTAGGCCACTAGATCTGCCACATTAAATGTAGAGCTAATCTCATATTCGGGAGGTAAGTCCACAACATATGCATTGGAGCAAATCTTCCGTAGGACTTGGAAGGGACCATCACTACAAGCTTGTAACTTTTTAACGGCTCCCGAGGGGAATCGTTCGGGTCGAACCCGTACCGTAACCAAGTCACCTTCTTGAAACTCGTGGTGACGCCGATGTGAATCAGCCAAACGTTTGTTGGTCTCATTACTGTGGCTTATTTACTTGCTAATTGACTCATGTAGACTTTTGATGTGCTGTGCAAACTCTTCGACTGACTTAGAAGTTCTGGACTCGAAGAGAAGGGAAATGAGATCCATAGGTTTCCTAGGTTTGTATCCATGCACAACCTCAAAGGAACTCATACCTATGGACCTATTGATAGAGCTATTATATGCAAATTCAGCTTTGGGCAAGAGAAGATCCCAATTGACAGAATGATCCCCTACAAGACACCTCAAAAGGTTCCATAAACTCCTATTGATAACCTCTGTTTGCCCATCAGTTTCTGGGTGATAGGCAGTGGATAATTTGAGCTTAGCGCCGACTAGGTGCCAAAGTGTCTTCCAAAAATAACTAGTGAACCGGACATCACGATCAGACACTATGGTTTGAGGGAGACCATGCAGACGCATGACTTCATCAAAGAAAATGTGGGCTACTATAGATGCATCAGCTGTTTTGGAGCATGTAATGAAATGGGCCGTCTTAGAGAACCGATCAACTACAACAAAGATGGAGTCATACTTGTGAGTAATACGAGGTAAATCAAGGATGAAATCCATGCTCACATCAACCCAAGGTCTATCAAGAATGGGAAGAGGAGTGTAGAGACTAGTGTTTTATTTGACCTGCTTGGCCATTGTGCATGTCCAACACTGGGCCACAATCTTTGCCACATCTTTCTTCAGACCAGGTCAATAAAAATACTCCTCAACAGAATGGATGGTCTTGTTTCTCCCAAAATGACCAGCAAGACCTCCAGCATGCATTTCTCAGATCAGAAAGTCCCGTACAGAAGTCTTCGGGACACAAAGTTGCCGTCCTCGAAAGAGAAATCCATCTTGGAGTAGATAGTCAGAAAATACTGTCGAGGATCCAGCAGACATGGTAGAGTAGGCATGGCAAAAATCTGGACACTCTCCATAGAGTGCCTTCATACGGTCAAATCTGGTGACCTCTACCCAAATAGTGAAAAAAAGGGAGACCCTTCGACTGAAGGCGTCGGCCACCTTAGTTTCACTTCCAGCCTTATGTTTTAGGATAAAGGTGAAAGACTGGAGGATTTTACCCATCGACCGTGCCTAGGGTTTAGGCCTTTCTGAGAGTTAAGGAATTTTAAGGCATCGTGGTCCGAGTGTAAGACAAACTCTTGAGGTAAGAGATAATATCTCCAATGTTTGAGAGCTTGGACCACGGCATAAAACTCCTTATCGTAGGTAGAGTATCAAAGTTTTACATTAGAAAGCTTCTCACTGAAATAAGTCACAGGGTGACTTTCCTGACTAATCACTCCTCCTATACCTATGCCAGATGCATCACAGGATATCTCAAAGACTTTGAAAAAGTCTGACAGGCGGAGGACATGGGCTTTGGTCATTAGCTCTTTTATGGTAGTAAAAGCCTGGGAGGCGGCTTTAGTCCACTCAAAATTTTCCTTACAGATGCAATCCGTAATGGGTGTCATGATGGTGCTAAAACCCTTAATGAAGCGTTTGTAGAAAGTTGCTAGCCTATGGAAACTGCGAACGTCATGGATATTTTGGGGTTCTGGCCAGTCTACTAAGGCTTGGACCTTGGATTGGTCCACATACACTCCTTGACTAGAAACCACAAATTTGAGGAAAGTGACTCAGTTTGTCATGAACTCACACTTCTTGAGGTTGGCATACATGGTTTCTTTCCTCAAAGTTTCACAGACTTCTCTCAAATGCTGGACGTGGTCCTAAGGGTTGTGGCTATATATCAGAATGTCATCAAAGTAGACGACAACAAAGCGACCAATGAGTGGACGGAGGACTTCAGTCATAAGCCTCGTGAATGTGCTGGGGGCATTGGATAGTCCAAATGGCATGACGAGCCACTCATACATACATTCTTTTGTTTTGAAGGTTGTCTTCCATTCATCCCCTGGTCGGATCCTGACTTTGTAGTAGTCACTTTTCAAGTCAGTCTTGGAGAAGATGGTGGCTCCACTCATCATGTCAAGCATGTCGTCGAGACGAAGAATTGAAAACCTATACTTGACAGTGATTTTATTGATGGCATGACTGTCAACACACATCCGCCATGTGCCATCTTTTATTGGTGTGAGCAAGGCAGGAACAACACAGGGACTCTTGCTCACCCTGAGGAAACCCTTTTGAATAAGGTCCTCAACAATTCTTTGGAGCTCAGCATGCTCATTGGGGTTCAGTCTGTAATGGGGAAGCTTGGGTGATGCGGGACGAGACCACGGACACGACAAGTTCGCGATTGTCCCATAACGAGGGAAGCGTCGGACGTGCGCGGTTGAGAAACCGGCAAGAGCTAGGGTGGTCAATTCTCTTTTGTGCCAGGATCGGGTCACGGGACGGTCACGCTCTCTCTCTCGCAGCAGTGGTGATATGTAAATATAGTGAGCTAACGGACCTAAAACATGCTCTCTTGCAGTGGCATATAAAGCATATATGAAATAAAGTAAAATGCCAAGCAAGGGAGCGAATGCGATACCTCCACGCGCTCGGCGTGGGGAAGATGGACCCGGCCGATACTCGTTCTCCCGGAACAATATTACACAAAGGTTACAGCAATGAATCACTGCCCACTCCACGCAGGGAGGTATAGGGCTACACAAATGGGCTCGGGAGGACCGAATTCGAGTTGACAGGCGGCTTCTCGCGTCTCTTCGGTAGCACCCGAACTTGTGACTGTGGGGCCCACGTGCTGTCCGGAGGGGCCGTGTGGGACCCGTCGGCACCGCTGTAGTGGTGACACTTGGGGAAGCGCTCCCCGGGATGGCGGCATGCTGGAACGACGACCGGAGGCCGGGCGGCTCTGTTCGGCACCGGTCGGAATAACCGGCCACGGATCTACCGGTTATGTTTTCTGGCGCGCGCTCCGGCGAGAACGGACGCTGCGATCAGCCCTGATGTCGATCGACACGAAACTAGCGCCGTTGGAAAGCTCTCTTCAAATACTTCAACCTAGGCCTAGAGATCAGACCTGGATCTGCACGGATCTTGGCTGTAATGAATTTTTGAGTTGCTGTTGTACAGTGACCGGACTCTCAGATCTGCAGAGAACTTGTCTGAGAACTGCCTTTGACCGATATGTGAACGTCCGAATCTGAAGTGGTGGTCTTCAGCAACGTTGTAGAAATCAAGCTAGAAACCGGAACTATTTTTTATGAAGGATTTGGAAGTGGCTGTGATTTTTTATGATTTTTGAACTGGAAGGTGGTCAGATCTGGGAATTAGCTGAAAACACTGTAGCAGAGATAGAACACGAATTTTGAAAAATAGATAGATGGCGGATCAAAAATCAAGAAAAATGGTGGATGTAGAAGATGATGGACAGAACGCCCAGTAAAATTTGAAGCCCCAAAAAAAATAAAAAGAAGGTCGAAGATGGGAAACTCAAAGCTACTGTTACTGTAGACAGAGACATGACAGATCTGGGAGTGATTGAAGACATAAATTGAAAAAATATCAAACGAAGGATTTTCGACCTGAATTTTTTTGTGGATGATGGGATGGAAGATAGGAACACACCATAAAAATTACAAACCATGAAGAGGCCGTGGATGGTAGCAGGATTTTCGGGAAGACACCTCTATCCAGCAGGACAGAAAGCCGAAGACGGATTCGCGGCGGCTCGAAGGCGGCACGAACGGCGGCGGCGGTGGCACAGATGAAGATCAGAGGTTGAGAGGGGGAGATAGAAGATTGATACACTCTAGAACTGGAGGTTTGAGGAGAGGAAACCAGAGGGAGAGGAAGGGGGCGCACCAAGCTTCAAGCTTTCCAACAAAATTTCTGATTTTTCACTAATTTTCACATGAAAATACAAGCTTATATATGATTCCAACCAAATCCAACCTCAACCCTTGGATCTAGGGGTGGGGATTGAAGGGCTGGGATGAGGTGTGAATAACACACAAAAACTAATAAAAAAATCAAGGGGAAGGGGGCGCACCATTGACCATGTGTAAGGTTGAATGGGGTAGGTGGCCAACCTATTAGAATGTTGACCCCTTTAACCCCATGTGTCCATATGACCAGCCCACCCTTCTAGATGTCCACCTAGGAGGGTTGACCAGGCCCACAAGGTGACATAGACCAATGGGAAAGGGCTGAGGGCCCCCTTGCTGGTCCTACTACATAATTGCATAAAAACCCACACAATCCATTGGAATGACTCCTTGGCTTATAAAGCCTTACATTTGCGTACATACTTTCCCAAGGATATAAACACAAACTAAAAGGACATAAATGCAAAAGAAAAAGTACAGGCTCGGTGTCGATTCCCATCAACTCTCCCCGGGTGGGAGGAACTCGACCTCGTCGAGTAGGGGTATGGATGCTCGAGTACTCCGGCGGATCCGTCACCGTGCCAAGTAGTGCGGGTATGCTCCCCTCCAAATGATCGTCACCTGCTCATTCCATATATACTCGATATGCGCGAACTGCTATGGGCTAAAGGTGGACACTCCGAGTGGGGCACTCTCAAAAGGGAAGGAAGCAGCTCGAAGACTCACTAGGAATCACCGCTGAGTCCCTATAGGTGACTAGATCCGGGTGTAGATATAGAACCGATCCCATACTCATCGAATGAGTCCACTCGCCTCTTACTCATAAGAGAACGACAACGAGCTTGCACAAGACACATGCAGACAAACGACACACAAACCATGCAAACAAACCACACAAAACAAACCACACAAGGAAAACACACTGACTCATGCACGACTCTAGACTAAGGTGGTGACATCAAGCCCACTAGGTGGCGGCATCCTGGGCGGCCGGAGAGCCGTCCAACTCTTCCCCCCCCAAGGCATAGTACTCATCGGCTAGTGCCTCATCGGCCACGTAATTGACATACTCAAGCTCGGGAGGTACGGATTCTCCAACACCTAGGGCTAGGGTGGTGCGAGCGGGACACTCGCTGGCAATGTGGCCAAACCCGTGACAGTGGAAACACTGCACTCTCGACCGACTACTCTCTCCTATAAAAGGGGCCTTACCCTTATCATCCCGTCGGGTAGGGGGTGTAGGCAGTAATGGGGGAGGTGTAGGTGCCTTGGACAATAGTGGAGGGGGTGCCGGTGCCAGAGGACGGGCTATAGGAGCCGGGGGACGGGCAACGGGTGCCGGTGGTTGGGGTGGAAATAGATCCCGGGGTGGAGGAGGGCGAGGTCGAGGAGCAAAGTGCTCCTGACGGGCGGGCTCCTGAGGACGAGCCATGGGTCCCCTCGGGTATGAACCTAAGGAGCCACGGGAATCACTACGGGGAGGAGCGGGACTCCACCGAGGAATAGACTTGAACTCTCCCTCGAATTACTCCATCTCGAGAGCAACTTGATATGCATCCTCCAACTTGTCCACCTTGCGGCGGAGAAGCTCATACCGTAGGTGCGGGTGTAGACCACGCCGAAACGAGAGACGGTAAGGGAATCCTCCTCCGTGGCATCACATCGCAAGTAGTATTCATCAAATTCGGCGATGTAATCAGAGACGGACCGGTCTCCTTGGGTGAGGCTTTGCCACCTCTCGATAAGACGCTGGCGGTAGGAGGTAGGGAGATATTTCTTCCTAAGCTTCTCCCTCATATCGGTCCATGTATCGATCGGGGGTTCTTGACGATGAAACAATAGGTTCTCCATGTTCCTCCAATAGGTTTGTGCTTGGCCTAAAAGTTTCATCCTGGCGTACTTGACTTTTCGTTGGTCCGACATCTCGAACCACTCAAAATATCGGTCCATACCAGCCTCCCAATCAAGATAGACCTTTGGGTCTAAGGACCAGTCAAAGGTGGGAGGGTCGGCCCGAACGGTCCGAATGGCCCGTTCATCCATATCTTGGTCGTGGGTATGCCGTGTATGGCGATGATCACGACCATGCCCCCGATGCTCATTATCAGACTCATAGTCATGCACCTCGGGGACTTCGTGCCTCCTAACAGCTACCCCTTGAACCCTTGGAGTCGCGGGTTAGTGATCCGGCTCTGGTTGACCTTGGGTAGGTGGGATGGGTGCCTGGGCTGGTCCTTTCTCTAGTGCGGCAACTCTCCCGACCAATCCCTGAACGGACTGGTTCGACCCGGCGGCCCTATCCTCTACGGCCTTCATCCTCTCTTCTAGGCGGGTGCCTAGGCCATTCACCTGAGTACTCAACCCTTCCATCCTATCCACTCGAGTACTTAACTCATCCATGCACTCACTCAACCCATCCATTTTCCCCATAAGAGTTCGGAACAATGTGGCCACTTCATCGGAACTATAGACTCGGGATTCCGCCATAGGTGGTGGTGGGGGTGAGTATTGAGTACCTCGACGAGTGGGCATGCAAGACACGGAGTAGGAGACACCGACTAAGGTAAATGCACACTAAAAGATGATGCACCTAGATGTAATCAAAACTCGGCACGTGGCGGAGTTAATCGATCCGAAGATCACTCGCGCAAGTGTGCGGCCTTCCCGATAGGCGTAGCCTAACGTTCGGACAACACCTTTTGGAATACCGGGTCACTGGGATGCAATGCAAAAGACACTTTTTTTGTTTGTTTTAAAATAATGATGACCCTAAACACGACTTAGACGTAAATGACTAATGAATACACTTTTTTTTGACACCCTAGACTCAAACTTGGGTCTGATACCAAATTGATGCGGGACGAGACCACGGACACGACAAGCTCGCGATTGTCCCTTAACGAGGGAAGCGTCGGACGTGCGCGGTTGAGAAACCGGCAAGAGCTAGGGCGGTCAATTCTCTTTTGTGCCCGAATCGGGTCACGGGACGGTCACGCTCTCTCTCTCGCAGCAGCGGTGATATGTAAATATAGCGAGCTAACGGACCTAAAACATGCTCTCTAGCAGTGGCATATAAAGCATATATGAAATAAAGTAAAATGCCAAGCAAGGGAGCGAATGCGATACCTCCACGTGCTCGGCGTGGGGAAGATGGACCCGGCCGAAACTCGTTCTCCCGGAACAATATTACACAAAGGTTACAGCAATGAATCACTGCCCACTCCACGCAGGGAGGTATAGCGCTACACAAATGGGCCCGGGAGGACCGAATTCGGGTTGACGGGCGGCTTCTCGCGTCTCTTCGGCAGCACCCGAACTTGTGACTGTGGGGCCCACGTGCTGTCCGGAGGGGCCGTGTGGGACCCGGCGGCACCGCTGTAGTGGGGACACTTGGGGAAGTGCTCCCTGGGATGGCGGCACGCTGGAACGACGATCGGAGGCCGGGCGGCTCTGTTCTGCACCGGTCGGAATAACCGGCCACGGATCTGCCAGTTATGTTTTCCGACGCGCGCTCCGGCGAGAACGGACGCTGCGATCAGCCTCAATGTCGGATCGACACGAAACTAGTGCCGTTGGAAAGCTCTCTTCAAATACTTCAACCTAGGCTTAGAGATCAGACCTGGATCTGCACGATCTTGGCTGTAATGAATTTTTGAGTTGCTGTTGTACAGTGACTGGACTCTCAGATCTGTAGAGAACTTGTCTGAGAACTGCCTTTGACCGATATGTGAACGTCCGAATCTGAAGTGGTGGTCTTCAGCAACGTTGTAGGAAATCAAGCTAGGAAACCGGAACTATTTTTTATGAAGGATTTGGAAGTGGCTGTGATTTTTTATGATTTTTGAACTGGAAGGTGGTCAGATCTGGGAATTAGCTGAAAACACTGTAGCAGAGATAGAACACAAATTTTGAAAAATAGATAGAGGGCGGATCAAAAATCAAGAAAAATGGTGGATGTAGAAGATGATGGACAGAACGCCCAGTAAAATTTGAAGCCCCAAAAAAAATCAAAAAGAAGGTCGAAGATGGGAAACTCAGAGCTACTGTCACTGTAGATAGAGACATGACAGATCTGGGAGTGATTGAAGACAGAAATTGAAAAAATATCAAACGAAGGATTTTCGACCTGATTTTTTTTGTGGATGATGGGATGGAAGATAGGAACACACCATAAAAATTACAAATCACGAAGAGGCCGTGGATGGTAGCAGGATTTTCGGGAAGACACCTCTATCCAGCAGGACAGAAAGCCGAAGACGGATTCGCGGCGGCTCGAAGGCGGCACGAACGGCGGCGGCGGCGGCACAGATGAAGATCAGAGGTTGAGAGGGGGAGATAGAAGATTGATACACTCTAGAACTGGAGGTTTGAGGAGAGGAAACCAGAGGGAGAGGAAGGGGGCGCACCAAGCTTCAAGCTTTCCAACAAAATTTCTGATTTTTCACTAATTTTCACATGAAAATACAAGCTTATATATGATTCCAACCAAATCTAACCTCAACCCTTGGATCTAGGGGTGGGGATTGAAGGTCTGGGATGAGGTGTGAATAACACACAAAAACTAATAAAAAAATCAAGGGGAAGGGGGCGCACCATTGACCATGTGTAAGGTTGAATGGGGTAGGTGGCCAACCTATTAGAATGTTGACCCCTTTAACCCCATGTGTCCATATGACCAGCCCACCCTTCTAGATGTCCACCTAGGAGGGTTGACCCAGCCCACAAGGTGACATGGACCAATGGGAAAGGGTTGAGGGCCCCCTTGCTGGTCCTACTACATAATTGTATAAAAACCCACACAATCCATTGGAATGACTCCTTGGCTTATAAAGCCTTACATTTGCGTACATACTTTCCCAAGGATATAAATACAAACTAAAAGGACATAAATGCAAAAGAAAAAGTACAGGCTCGGTGTCGATTCCCATCATTGGGTAGGGTGGACTCGGGGATAAGGTCAATGACATGTTGTACATCACGCATGGGAGGGAGTCTAGAGGACAAGTGCTCAGGGAAGATGTCTTGGAAGTCCTGCAGGATTGCTTGGACTTCAGTTGGGACTGAGACTTGGGACTCCTCGGGTGGATTCTTCCTCTCAGAAGATCTCACCACTCTTTCCCTTTCTTCTCCTATTGCACACTGCCCAGCCGAGAGAGAGAGCCAGCCTCTTCTTTTGTTTTCATAGTAATGCCCCCTTTTATAGAATAACTCGCCTGGGAGGTTCCTGCCACTTCCACCTCGTCCGCGACGAAGCTTGGAGTTGACATGGTGCGCTGGACGATGCTGGTTCGCGCTGTATGCTGCTATTCGTCCGAGGATGAGATGGTGGCAGGTCCACAGGGGTTGCTTCGCCACTGCCGCTCCTATGCTGTCGAACGGAGGTAGAGACAGAGCGTCGGGCATTGAATGTCCCCTGCGCATCACATTTATGCCGAACATAGTATCATGCCAGAGATGGGATAGAATGAGGTTAAAACGGCGCGGTGGAACAGTGCCCACGCCGGTTTAAACCCAAGTGCAATTGGCACGCCGGTTTAGCTTTTAGGCAAGTGTGACGCCGTTTTAAGCATCAAAGGGGAATGGCCCCTTCAACCAGGAGCGTGCTGGATAGCCAAAGCAAGGAGGGGCGCACCATTTTAATGCAACACAGGGGGGGCGCGCCGATTAAGGGCCTTGTCGCGCCGTTTTAAGCACCGAATGAATTCTTTTCGAAGTCGCGACTACTTATACGAACGTTGGCGTCCCCAGAATGTTTTAGTTGCGATGCATGGCCTCCGCAATGTTCCATTCTTAGCTTCTGGGGCTCGATCCATACTTTGCGTGACTTTCGGTGCATGCCGGGCAGTGCCCGAGTTCCCGTCTTTTCTTTGATTCTGCTCTCGGCATGGCCGATCGTAGAGTTGTGGCCGTATCTTCTGCCCGGGGGATTCCTTAACGGATGGCGGACCACCAAGTGAGTTCTCGTCCTGGTTGGGCAAGGTATGGGTTTGTTCGGCCCTCTCGTCTTCGACTTGCGCTTGAACGCGTAGACGCGAGTGTCGTATGATCATCATCGTCATCATCATTTTTTTGACGTCCATAAATGCCCCCCACTCGCGGGTGGCGTAAGTGAGGGACGAGTGCGCGGGGCTCACAAGTGTAGAGTTCTTTGACAAGATGCATGTTCTTCCGGGCTAGTGGCATGCTGGTCCGGTGCTAATTCGCGGGAGAGCGCCCACTCCTTCAGCGAAGGGATGAGGGAACCGCTCCACCGCGTGCGCATGTGGGCCAAGGGGTTTTTTGTTCATCGACTTAGATGGAAGGTCCAAGCCGAAGCGAAAGAGGTTTCTTCTTGTTCATCGACATGGACGAAAGGTCGAGCCAAGCCAGGAGGTTCTTTTTGTTCATCGACATGGACGGAAGGTCCGAGCCAAGCAAGGAGGTTCTTTTTGTTCATCGACCTGGACGGAAGGTCCGAGCCAAGCATGGAGGGTTTTTTTTTTGTCGACCTGGACGGAAGGTTCGAGCCAAGCCAGGAGGTTCTTTTTGTTCATCGACTTGGACGGAAGGTCCGAGCCAAGCCAGGAGGTTCTTTTTGTTCATCGACATGGACGGAAGGTCCGAGCCAAGCAAAGGCATTCTTTCTGTTCATCGACTTGGACGGAAGGTCCAAGCCAAGGGTTTATTCGTCGGTGGGACTGGGAGTTGTAATATTGAGGTGGTTTATTCATTAACACGGGGTTAATGCCAAAGCAAGGGCCTTTTGTTCATGGCTTCAGAGGGAAGGTCTGGGCCACAGGTTTGTTCATATATGCCGACAGGGAGTCGGAGACCGACGTGGTTTGTTCACTGACACGGGGTTGGTGCCAAAGCAAGGGTCTTTTTGTTCATGGAACCGGGCGAAAGGTCCGAACCACAGGTTTGTTCATCGATGCCGACAGGGAGTCGGAGACCGACATGGTTTGTTCTTTGACACGGGGTTGGTGCCAAAGCAAGGGTCTTTTTGTTCATGACCGACATGGTTTGTTCATTGGCACAGGGTTGGTGCCAAAGCAAGGGGAAAGGTTGATTCCCTAACCCCAAACGAAAGGTTCGGGTGAGGTGTCCTTCGTCAGTGCCGACAAGGTGTCGAGGGCTGACATGGCTGATTCGTTTATTGGGATACTCGAAGATAAGAGTGAGTGTTAATAAAGGGAGACTGATTCCTCCCCTCCTTTTTCCTTTTTTTTCTTTTCTTTTCTTTCTTTTTTTTCCTTTTTGTTATTCTTCTTCTTCTTCTTTTTTCTCTTTTGTTCTTCTCTTTTTTTTGAAACGCAAGATAAATAGTGCCCAAACCATCTGAGCAATAGTAATGCAAATCCGCCCGGGGCGGGGCGGAGAAATGCATTATTCATTGAATGGGGGAATCGGAGCGTGGTACAACCTCAAATGCCTACCATTGAGGGGCGGAAACTGAACCTCCCCCCGATGGTCGACGATTACATACGCTCCGCCCTCGTAGACTTTCTGGACTACATAGGGTCCAAGCCAATTCCCATTCAGCTTGCCCTTGGGATTGGAAGCCATGACTTCTCTTCTCTTGACCATGACGAGGTCACCCTTTTTGAATTCACGCTCCTTGACGAGCTTGTCAAAGGCACGCGATATTCGGGCCTGATAGACCTGGATATTTTGCTGGGAATGGAGCCTTTTCCCCTCCAAGTTGGAGAGCTCTTCGAGCCTTCGCTCGACATTTGTTTGCTCTCCCCGGACCAACCCGTGCTAGATTGCGACCTGCAGGGAGGGTGTTTCCAGCTCAACGGGGACAATAGCTTCTGAGCCATACACCAAGGAGAAGGGTGAACAACCCGTTGGAGTTTTGTATACAATCCGGTATGCCCACAGGGCCTCGTACATTTTCTCCTCCCACTCTCTCTTGTTAGAGCTAACAATTTTGGACATGAGAGTACAAAGAGTTTTATTGAAAGCTTCAGCCAAGCCATTGGCCTGTGGGTTGTAGGGGGTTGACGTCCTTCAATCGATCTTATATTTCTCTGCCAGCCGGTAGACTTTCTGGTTGCGGAAGTGGCTTCCATTATCTGAGATAATTCGGTTCGGAGTGCCAAACCGGAACATGATGTTGCGGCGGACAAACCTGGCAACGATTTCCCCGGTCACTTCTTTCAAGGCAACAGCTTCCGCCCAGCGGGCGAAGTAATCAGTTGCGGCCAAGATGTACTTGCACCCAGCGGATGATGCGGGCAGTGGACCCACGACGTCTGTTCCCCATTGGGCAAAAGGCCAACTCGGCAGTGTTGGATGCAGCGGCACGGGCGACCTTCTAAGCACCGTGGCGTGCTCCTGGCATTTCTGACAAGACTTGGCATACTTGCAGCAGTCATCAAACATTGTCAGCCAATAGTAGCCGAGCTTCTTTAGTTCAATCTTCATTTTCGGTCCTGCCTAATGTGCACCAGCTGTTCCGGCGTGAACCTCTTTCATGACTTTCCAAGCTTCTTCAATGGATAAACATCAGAGGAGCACCTTCTATTTGGCGTCTACCATAATTCGGAATAGGATCCTGTTCCGGACCTCGTAAGAGTCCTTTGTTCTGATTAACTTGATCTTCTCTTCCCTTTGCCTGGGCAGCTGCTGATATTTAAACCACTGCAAAAGGGGGTCCCTCCAGTCAGGTAGGCTAATGGCTTCCGCTGTGGCGGCCTCAAGTTCTTCTTCTTCTGGCCCTTCTATCATGCTAGGCACTTGGCGCTGATTCACCACCCTGACGCTGAGGGATCCATCTGGCGGGACTACCAATGAACTTGCCAATTTCGCCAGTGCATCGGCTTGTGCGTTTTCCCCCTGGCGACGTGGCCTATCTCAATGAGGTAGAACTGCTGCATGAGCCGTTTCGCCTTAGCATGGTAAGGGAGTAGTTTGGGTTTTCATACGTCAAACTGTCCTTGGACTTGCTTGACGAACAATAATGAATCGCCAAATACTTGTAGCATTTTAATCTCCATTTTTTTTAACTAAGGTCATACTTGCAAGGGACAAGGTGAGATACTCGACCCCGGTCACCTTACAAGAAAATTTTATAGATAGTAAGCAAACAGAGAAAGGAGAGATGTTGGGGATACATGGGACAACTGAGGTCTTGGGGGAGGGGGGCATCCTGCTAAGGAAAGGAAGAGCCCGAAGTACAATAAGCGGGCAAGGCCCAATAAAGCCCAATAGTGGAGGAACTTGAACAAAGCCCAAGGTAACACTATAGTAGAACGTCGAACAGGGACGCCGGTGCATGGCAACGTAGAGCGGGTCGCCTGAGATAGCAAAGCTAGGCGGCGGACGGAGGTGCGCCGATAGGGCCACACCAAAAACACCAGCCGGAGGAGAAGCCCCCTCGTCTGAAACAGCCACACTAGTAGGAGGAGAGCTCCCGCAGACGAAGGCGATGCAGACAGGGAGGGCGAGGTTCCACCCACGGCAGGCGAAGAGACACGAACGAAGGAGGTAGCTGCCTGGCCCACAGCAGGGACGCCGGAGCAAGATGGGCCACCCACCCAGAAGACGAGTAATCAATAGCAAGTGAGCCCTCGAGCGGCGGCAGGACACGAGGGTGGTAGGGGGACCACGCCGGAGCAGAGCCGATGAGCCCACCATCGGCGGTGGGCAGACGAGGAAGGGCAGTAGGGCGCTTGGCATCCTGTAGACGTGTGCGCATCAGCATGCGAGAGCTCGAACGGGGGTTGGACACTAGGGTGGTGGGGGACCATGCCGGAGCAGCGACGAAGAGCCCACCAGAGAGGCAGGCAAGCAAGGAGGGCCGCAGGGTGTTGGGCAGCAGCAACAGGCACGAGGCCTACGGGTGACTCCTCACCCGAAGCCGAAGGACCCGTCCGCATGCCGAGAGGTAGCACCACCAGGAAGGGGACACCAACCAGAGGCAAGCGGGGGGGAGGGGAAGACAGGGAAGCAAGAGGGGGAGGGGAAGACAGAGCCAAGGGGCAGACGGGAGAAGAGAGATGGAGGGAGAAGGAGGAAAGACATGGTCAAGGGAGGCAGGAGGGCCGAGCAGAGGCAAGGGCAACCAAAGGGAGAACGAAGGGAGGAGAGGGGAGGCAAGGGCAAAGACAGGCAGGACCAAGGGGAAGGCACCGGGAGAGAGGATAGGGGGGAAGGTAGGAGGGACAAACGGGGGGAGGGGGAGACAGACCAAGGGGGCAGCAACAGAGGAGCAGGAGGACCCAAGGGGGGATAGGGGCAGAGGGAGGGAGAGGAGGCTGGGGAAGAGGAGGGCAGCTCCAGGGCAGACGGGGGGGAGGGGGCCAAGAGAGGGAGGCCGAGGGTGGGAAGAGAAGCCGGGGGGAGGCCAAAGGGAGAAGCAATAGGAGGGGGGGGGAGAGGAGAGAGGAGGGGGACAGACGGGAGGAAGGGAAGCCAGGGCCAAGAGGCAGGCGATGGCGGAGGAGCAGGAGGGGGTAGAACCAGAAGGGAAAGCGAGAGCCGGAGGAGGAGGAACTCCGTCGAGGGGGGGGGGCTGGGGGGGGAGGGGGGTTGGGGAGGAGGAAGGCAGCTCGAGGGGGGAGCCAGATGAGGAACAAGGGGAGGCTGGAGGGCAGGAGGGGGGGAGGGGAGCAAGGAAGGTAGGGCAAAGGGGGTGGCAAGCGAAGGGGGCGTAGAGGGCTGGAGAAGTAGGAGGAGGGGGAGAGGCACGGGCGAGGGGGAGAGGAGAGGCAGCAGCAAGAGCATCCAGAGGGGAGGGCAAGGGGCGAAGCAGGAGGAGCAAGGGCCGACGGCAGGCGTAGCCGAGGCCAATGAAGGAGCACCAACTGAAGGATTGCCGGAGAAGGCCAGAAACAGAGTACCGTAAATGTGGAGTGTCCCATCAAAGGCAACCACAGAAGCTGACTAGGCGACGTGAGAAGAGGGCATAGCGCGGCAGGAGGCCGGCGGAAGTCTCGCGGGAGGAGGCGTGTAAAGGTCACCAAAGATGTGTCGAACACCAAGCGGCTGGGAGCGGCCTGGGAAATCACGAACACACCGGCGGGAGCACCAGAGGGGGCCGGGGGGTAAGCGAGTACACCAGAGTGACCTGCAGAGGGCACCAGCGTGACAACGGCCGCAGCCGTACAACCAGAGTTGAAGACAGGGACGCAGGATGCGGTGGCGTGAAAAGGCCGCCAAAGATGTGTCGATCACCCCGCGGCTGTGGAACGACCAGGGAAGCAACCAACAAACCGGAGGGAGCACCAGAGGGGGCCGGGCATCAGAGGGCACCAGCGCGACAATAGCCGCATCCGGAAGGACGTCCGAACCGCATGAAGTAGAAGCGGGAGGCGAAACGTGGGCCTAGCGAGAGCTTGAGACGCGGGGTTAGCGAGTGGATATCGGCCACACGGGCCGATGGAGGGAGAAGCAGCGAGGAGGGAGAGACGCCTCCGCCAGGAACACCAGAGGATGATGGAGGGGCAGTGTACAAAAGCCCTGCTCCATCGCCACCAAACGCAGAAGGATGAGGAAACCCGTCCGAACGACCAAGCCCGCCCACGGGCAATGCAGCGGCGACGGAGACACCACCGGCTACGGGGACGATGGGGAGACCAGCAGAGGGGGATGGAGAAGACAAAGAAGGACCAGGAAAAAGAGGGAAGGGCAGGAGCCCCCCCCCCCCCCCCCCCCCCCCCCCCCCCCCACGGTGGCCATGGCCGGAGGGGGGGGGACACAGACGAGGGCTGTGTGGAGCCTTGTTACTGGAGGTCAAAGAGTCAGAGAAACTGACCATTTACAAAGCGACTTGGAGACCGATGATCAGAGCTTCATACTCTACCTCGTTATTTATGCAGGGCTTGTCAGTGGAGCAGGATGTATGAAATACTTCTCCCTCAGGGGATTTAAGGACGATGCCAGCCCCGGCCCGTACTTTTGTGTGTCCAGACATGGTTGTTTCTGTTCTTGAAGCTCCATCAAAGTGCAGCTGCCAGGCGATTTGTTGGGCTTGGTTCACCTCCAGTGTTTCATCTTCAGGCAACTCTGTGGCCAGTGCGGAATCTTCAGGCACAGGGTGTGCTGCAAAGAAATCGGCTATGGCTTGACCCTTAACGGCCTTCTGCGGCACATAGGTGATGTCGAATTCCATTAACAGTACGGCCCACTTGCCGAGACGTCCCTTCAGAACTTGCTAGGAGAGAATATGCTTGACTGGGTCGGCCTTAGAAATCAAGCTCACTTCATGCGAGAGCATGTAATGCCGCAGCTTCTTGACTGCGAAGACCAAGGCGAGACAAACCTTCTCAATCGGGGTGTATTTTACTTCTGCCCCCATTAGTCTTCGGCTAAGGTAATAAAGAGCTTGCTCCTTCCCCTCATCGTTGTTCAGGGCGAGCATTGCCCCCAGTGAACATTCGGTGGCGGCTATATATAGAATAAGTGGCCTCCCCTTGACAGGTGCCCCCAGCACAGGCGGGGTCTTTAAGTAATCCTTCAGCCGATCGAAGGCCTTCTGACATTCCTGGTTCCAGTTGAAAGGTGCATTCTTCATCATTAATTTGTGGAATGACTGACAGCGCCCTGACAAATTGAAGATAAATCTCTAGATGTAAGCCAGCCAGCCTTGTAGGGATCTTAACTCTCCCAGATTCTTCGAAGGAGGTAGCTCCTGAATGGCTTTTATTTTAAAGGGGTCGATCTCGATCCCCCTATATCGGACAATGAAGCCGAAGAACTTTCCACTGGAGACGCCGAAGGCACACTTCATTGGGTTCATTTTCAGCTCATACCGTCGGAGTCTCTCAAAGATGACTCTAAGGTCATTCGGGTGATCCCCCCTTTCCTTTGTCTTGACGACCAAATCATCAATGTAGCATTCGACTTTGCTATATAGCAGTTCGTCGAATATCTTGGTCATCGCCCGCTGGTAAGTGGCGCCAGCGTTCTTGAGGCCGAAGGGCATTCTTTTGTAGTGGAATATCCCTTTAGGCGACCAGAAGGTCGTATGAATTCGGTCGTGCTCAGCTATCCAGATTTAATTATAGCCGGACGATCCGTCCATGAAGGACAATGCCCCATGGTTAGTAGTTGCATCAATCATTACTTCGGTGATGGGTACCGGAAAGTCATCTTTTAAGCAAGATTTATTTAGGTCGCGGAAGTCCACGCAGATCCTGATCTGTCCATTCTTCTTCTTCACCAGCACAATGTTGGCCAACCAAGTAGTGTATTGATTTTCAGCTACAAAATCGACATCTATGAGCTTGTCGACTTCTTTGCAAATCTGTTTTATCAGCTCCGGCCTCATACGCCTGGGGGACTACTTCACCAACTCCACCTTGGGATCAATAGCCAGAATATGTTGAGTCACGCCGGGGCTCAGGCCGGGCATCTCTTTGTAGTTCCAGGCGAAACAGTCCCGGAATTCTTGCAGCAACTTGACATATTGTCCCCTCTCCTGTGGAGGAAGAAGGGCACTCAGAAAGGTCGGCCTGGGGTCGCTTTCTGTGCCTAGGTTAATTTCAAAGAGCTCATCCACTGTGGCCTGGCCGCCATCTTCAATTTCTGGAGGCGCTGGTAGCAGGTCAATGAAATCCTTGTCTTCACCATCTTCTGCTTCAAGGACACCATAGACGTCTTCTTGCTCTGCCTCGTTGGGTAACGAGGCTTTGCTTGTTTCCCCCTCTATTAGGCTTGCTATGTGCGGCTCTGGGGGGCTCTCTTGTGTGGAGAAGTAAAGGACTTCTTTGGGATCTTCTTTGTAATTGTCATAGACGGCTCTTGCAGAGGCTGAGGTGATTGATTGCCATACTGGGGGCTGCTGCTCTGCTGGTGGCTGGGGTTGCCCATTCTCAACTGCATCTTCAAAAATCTGGTGCTGAACCGACACCATGTAGATGCTTCTTTTGTGGCCGCCCGTCACATGGGGGCGTGGCGGAGCCACCACATAATCTTCCATTCTGAGCTCATCTCTCTCAATCAGGTCTTGAGCAATGTCCTTGAAGACGTAACCGTCTTCGATAGAGTGGCCTAGTAGTTGGTGATAAGGGCAAAATAGGGGGTCGCCACTTCTGCGAGCATCTTGCGACCTCTTAGACCTCGGGAGGGAGACCTTGACGTAGTAGCAGACCCAATCAAAGATTCCTCGGGTCTTATTCCGGAAAGAGTAAGGCCTTTCCATCCTCTCCTGCAGTGTAGGATTTTGCTCGGCCGATTGTCTGACTGGGGGGACAGCTACATCCCTTACCTCCTTTCTCAGGTGCGTGGGGGCATTCGAGACGCTGTTCGGGGACTGGCGCGTGTCGATGTTCTGTTGGCAGATGATGCTCCTGATTAAGTCAGACACGAGTGCAGTCGCTTCGGCCAATCGAGCCCTCAACATTTCAATTTCCCGCTGTTGTTGATAACACATGGCAAAAAGGGCACAGTCGTACCGAGGGAAGCTCGGAGTCCGACTTGCTTCCCCGTCCTTTACATCAATGTCAGACCAGGTTAATGGCACCCTGCTGCTGCAGTTATTCGAGGTTGGTCCCTCAGAGGAGGACGGGACCTTCCCCTTGCTCCTACAGGGAGGTGGATTCCATAGAAATATTTCTTCATCTTGTTCTTCGTTGGCCAAAGGCATAAGGTGCTGGCGGCCTTCAACCTGCCATGGGCCTGCAGTGCCTGCGTGGCTATTGCCGCCTGGAGCCGAGACTGATATCACATCGGCTTCATAGGAATCTTCTAGTTAAAAGCCCAACCCTGGATGCCGGGTGATTTACAACAACCTCCGGTCCAGGTTTGATGGGTTCCACATTTTCTTGAACATTTCTTTCCGACTGGAGAGCTGGCGAAAGGGGATCCCTTGCTTTCTGGTCATCTTGACCACATGACTGGCTATGTCAGGGAGTCCCATGATTGGGACGAGTGGGTCGTGCAGCTCATCGGGGAGTCTACAATCGTCATCCCCCTTGACCGGGTGCTCCTTGGCCACATAAAAGATGGTAGGCAGACCCCTGGGGTTGGGCACCTTGAAGGTCCTTACTGGTTCAACCACCTGGCAGTCAGCTTCTACGAGAGGCTTGATGATCCCGGGTGGGACCCTGACATCTTGCAGCAAGTCTTCAAGGTATGGTGTTCCCGGTGTAGGGTAGATGGGAAGAGAGGTGGCCGGGAATACCCCTTCTGCTTCAGAAATGAATGACACCTGAGGGGGAGCCACATAGCCAGGCGGTGGTGGAGGGAACCAGCTGTCAGGCTCTGCCTTCTTCTTTGCTTTGTCCTGAGTGGCTTGGGAGGCTTGCTTCGGCTTTTCCAAATAGAGATTAGCGTCCGATAAGTGACATTCAAACACTTCGAAAGGATGGAGGTCGGCAAAGATTATCTCCTCTTTCCCGTTGCCGGGGTACTTGATGCATTGGTGCAGAGTGGATGGTACCACGCGGTTTTGGTGCAGCCAAGGTCTGCCGAGCAACGCCGTGTAAGAGGTGCTAGAGTTGATCACATGGAACTGGACCTTGGTGGTGAAGTCGCCGAGGGAGAGGTTGAACTCTGCGACCCCCATAGGGACCTCGCACTTCTGGTTGAAGCCGGCAATCTTGACGTTCCTGACCTCGACCAGGTGTACGTCAAAGTAATGTTTCTGATACACCCGATAGGGGAGTATGTTCACTGCTGCCCCAGGGTCGACCAATACTCGGTTGATGGGATGCCCATTCAGCTACCCCTTCATGTAGAGTGGCCTGTTGTGACTGCAGGTAGGTAGAAGCATATCCTCTTCTGTGAAGGCCACAGCTACTTCAGGTGACATTTCTGCGAGGCAGGCTTCAACATATGTTGGCGTCTGTAGCGCAGCAATGACAGCTTGCCGTGTCTCTTCATCTAGAGATAGGATTTCCAGATGGTGAACCTGGCTGGGATCTTCTTCAGGTGCTTGACTATTCTGTTGCTGGCTCGTACCTTGAGCAACTTCATCTCTTCGGCTCTACTGCGCCTGCCTCCGCCTTGAACATGGGGAGCTAGCTCGGCGGGTGCCTCTTCCGCTAGGTCGGGTGCCGCTTGAGCTTGCGGAGGCTGCTGGGTCACTTCCTTTTCTTTCATGAACTCGACAAGGTTCGGGGTGTTGTCAGGTTCTTCCCTTGGCCGAGGAGAAGTCAGTACCAACGGGGCCGAGGGGCTACCTACCTCTTTGGCCTGCTGGGACTCGCGGGGGCATGACTATTTTCCCCTCTGAGTCGTAAGAAATTCAATAAATGAAGGGGCGGCCTGGCCGACCGATTCTCTGGGGTAGAGACCTAAGGGAGGGGGAATCTCCATGCCTTGGACCCTAGGCTCGGGGATGTGATACGGTTGTTCTCCCCTGAACAGGATGTTGTGGTTGGCCTGAGGAGGACGTCCCCACTTCCTTCCCGACCTGGTGGCATGTTGGGAGGTGGATGCTTCAGCTTGATTCACCTCTGACGGCTCGACGGGCACTTCTTGCTCTTCCTCTCTCAGGGAGAGGGCTGTGTCAAATAATGTTGAGAGGGTGTTGCAAGAAAGGACAACCCCACTCTTCTTCTTATTTCTAGGTCTTCTCTTCTTCTTTTTCTTCTTCTCTTCAGTGGCTGGGAACTGCTCTTGGGGAAGCTCACCCCACAAGAGAGGCTCTTCTTTCGTCTCGGCTTCCGCTTCTGGAGCTAGTTTGAGTGACTCGAACTCCTCCCAAGGGACATACTCCCTCAACTCTACAGGCTGGATCTCGGGCTGCTCATAATCTTCAAGCCCATCAATAATAGCCTGGAGTCTTTCAACCGCAGGGCTGGTATCCTTGTGCACCCGCATCAGGATGTTTTTCTTCTTGTTGTGAGTGGGTCGTCTCATAACGAGTTGGGGGGCTGTGTCATGCCAGATAGGTGTCACCGGTGGTGGTGCCGGCCGGGGTGTAACGCCCCTTATGTGAGCTTCCGGAGTGGGCCGGGGAGCTTATCTTCTTCTTCTGTTCTTCATCGACGCGGCTTGCCAACCTCCTTGGTCTTGAGCTGGCGCCATGACGAAGGCTTGATAAGTAGCATGTGTACTGGCCTCCGCCCATTCTTCAGGCAGCTACTGGTATAAAGATACCATGTTGACAGTGGTGCCGATGTTCGGCATCTCGTGCGGATGTGGAGGATCCACTCTGAGCTCCCCCATGTCCAGCTCTCCCTCTTGATCAAGGACTCAATGACGTCCTTGAAGATGTAACAATCCTCAATGGTATGCCCAAGCATCTGATGGTATGGGCAAAAGTGAGGATCATCCTTCTTCTTCAAGTCACCAGGCCTCTTTGGATCTGGTAATGTGATCTTGTTGTACATGGTGGCCCATTCAAACAGGACCCGGGCTTTGTCTCGAGGAAAAGAATACAATTTATTCCTCATCTTCTCCCGCAGGGAGGGACCTTCCCGCCGTTCAGTGGCCCTGGGCGGAGGAGGGTTGTCTATTTTCTTGGCTTTCTCTTTCTGTCTCTCGAAAGCTTCAAAGTCCAGTGTGTGAACTTCTGGCGGTGTTGGTCTTCTCTAGCCTGTCTGGCCCTCTGGCTCGATGTAGCTGGAGCGGAAGAGTATCGAGCAAGGAATGCCTCAATCTCTGCTACTATGTTATTCAGACGGTCAAATGACCTTACCTCAGCACCTGATCATCCTCTCAAGGATTTCCTTCTTCAGATTCTGTTTACAGATCTGAACTGCGTCCTCCTGATGCAGGGGATGTTTGCACCTCATGCTGAGGTTCCTCCATCTCTTTATGTAATCGAGTGCCGACGTGGCATAAAGCTCTGCCACGGTTACCTCCCACTCAGCTATGTAGAACCTTTCCTTGAATTTCTTCTGCATATCGAGCCAGTCTGCAATGGACCCGGCGGGCAAGCTCGAGTACCATTCGAAAGCGAGCCCGGTAAGTGTCGAGCCGAAGAACTTGAGGAGATAAGCTTCATCCGTAGCTAGATCCCCCATAACATTCACATAATAGGCAATGTGCTCCCTGGGAGACCCTTGCCCATTAAATTTCTCAAACTTTGGTGGCTTGGTGATGCCGGCCGGTAGCCTCTTGGCAGCATAGTGTGCCGGGTAAGGTACCCGGTATACGTTGAATGGCGTGTGATCACCATCGCTCCTCTCTGCCAACTTCATATCTATCATTTGTTCGAGCATTAGTCTGCTTACTGTTGTCGGGTCAACCGGGTTTGGATAGAAATGGGCCGGTTGCGCCAGCGGCGTTGTTAACACTGTCGCCTGAGGTGCAATAGTGGACCCCTGGAATGGCAAGTTCGGTGGCGGGGCAGGTGTGATATGCTGTGGCTGATGCAGGGGTATGCCGCCAGTGTAGGTAGGTATTGGGGGAGACACCATCGCCTATGGAGAAGCTTCGAGGCCTGACAGTTGCCCCTAGGGGTCTCTGGCAATGCTTCAGTCTGCCCGGATGTTGAGGGCTGAGCGGCTCTTTCAGTCAGTTGTTTCTTTAACAATTCGATCTCCCGTTGATATTGCTGCATCATGTGCAATACCGTGGGGTCGTTCATGGAAAGGCTAGGGGTGCCCCCTCTTTCTTCGATCGGCACCTCTTCGGATGAGGTGGATGGTCCTCCCGCGGTGCCTTCTGTAATAACATTGCAGCCAAGGCCATTGAGGGTTCATCATAGTCACCTTCTCCAGTGTGGACTTGTGTCTTCTCAGCTGCCGCTTTCCCTCTTCTGGTAAGAGGTCCTGGCCTTGTGGCAAGCCTGGCCACTTCTTCGGGCTCGGTTGGTTGAGCTCCGTACCGGCCAGATACCCCTGCCATGTTGCAGGTATAAACTCTTAGGTCTCGCCTCTTCTTGTTGTTCTTCTCGACGGCCTACCCGGAAAGACCAATCTGTCAAAGACCGATCTCCGTGGCTTCACTTCTTCCCTTGGCGGGGACTGATAACGCTCCTCAGAGCAGTTTCTTGACTCGGCGCTGGGCATCGGCCGAGTCTCTGCTTCTTCAAATGCAGAGGCTACTGCCCCCAGTAATCTCTGGCGACCCAGGGGAGTGCTCCCCGGGCCCCGCAAGTAGTTCTTCATGGCTTGCTCCACTCCTTCCCAGTCCTTGTCAGGAGGAGAGGCTGGTGACGTTGCCCTGTTAACAACAACGGGCATGTGGGTTGCAGGCTCCGCACGGGCAGCCTGATAGTGACGTCGGTAGTGTCAACGGTAGATGTTCTTCGGTGGGGCCGGTGTAGTTAATGCCGGATGGCAGACAGGGGCCGATGTCCTGACCCGATCTCCTTGTTGTGCCCTTACCGGGCGGAAGGTGCTGGGCCCTGCCCGGGCTGGTGAGGTGAACCGGGCCCCCTTGGGAACCCAAACTTGGTTAGCTTTGGTGGGCCTGGAGGCTGACTGTTGCTGCGGCGCTGGGGCCGGAATGGTGGGCATCATCCTGCCCTTCATCTTCTCCAGTGCCTGAAAAGAGTTGCGCACTGGTACGATGGGTGCAATGCGATCCGGGATCACCTTAGAATGTTGTCCGGTAAGATGCACTCGGACAGCGCCGATGATAGAAGACTTGCCGGTGCTGGAGAACCGGCCTCGGGGTGATGTCATGGCGTGGCTCCTCCGGAGCCTCCTCTGGTGAGAGGCCGACCCCTAGTGAGATGGGCCGGTAGTTTGGTGCACATGGTGCACGTTGCAGCTCAGCGTCCCGGTCGGGACAGTCTTGGAAGTTTCGGCCATTGATCGGCCGGCAGCAGCTTTGGAGGCCCCCTGGATGGGAGCGTTGCTTTCAGTCCTGTCAGACGCTTCCACATCTAGCAGGTTCGTGAAGGCTATCCCGAGGAAGTTGGGCAAGCCTACCACGGGAGGGAAGCTCCCAAAGCTGAGGGGGACGGCCAAGTAGCCGTTTCGAACATGGCTCTCGACGGCCTGTTGACCGAACGTGGGGGCCATCATGGTGTCCGAAATGCCACTCTGCATTTGCAAACCATACAATTAGTATTACAAGAAAGGGGCCGTAGGGCCCTTAGTCCCGGCAAAGAGATGAAGGGTGATTTCTGTCCCACCGGGTGTGCCAGACTTGTGGATGCACTAAAATTCGGAAAGAATCGGTTCGTTTGTTGATCGGGGTTCATTCGTTTATTTAGTGCGAGGGCGTGCCAGTCACAAAGCGACGATTTATTCGGGCTTCATGGAAGCCCATGGTGCGCGCGATCTGACTAATCAGATAATTGTGTAGTTCGTGTCGGGACCAAAACCCGCCGTGCCGTAAAGGCCACGGCGTTATTTACATCCCCCATACGGGGGAATACACTTGATTGATTGCCGGGCATAAGGGCCCTACGGCCTGAAATTCATGGTAATAAAGCGAGAACAAAGATCTCGGGTCACGTTCAAACGAACCCGAGTTGGGGCGTAAAATGTTCATAGATACGTGTATGTTGGTCACTCACGGACCATTTTGTGTTCGGACGGAAGTCCGCATTTGTAGCGTCGAAGACGACGATAAAACCGTACGGATGTCTGTCGTACGTACGGAAAGTTTAATGCGGATGCGGGATCGGATCCCGGAAGAAGTGGGTCAAGCTGATGGACTATCGGCCCAAGAGGTGCACGGATCATGACTATGTCGGGGATTCCGAGGTCCATGTCCGATACCACGAGGCATCATTGCTTTTCTCTTCACGCACAGTCCGGGGAAGCGAGTTGTTAAATGTGAAACCCGAACTTGCCAACGTGCGCCCTCGCACACGGATCGACCTGCGCGGTCAGGTCACGGGGTTCGACCTGCCCGGTCAGGTTGGGGGGGTCAAGGGGACAGCGCTGCTTGCGGGGGTTTCCGGGGGCGGAGCCCCCGGAACAAAATTTTGATTATAGCGGGGAGGAAACTTTTGATTAGTTTTATTCATTAGCTTCAAGTATTTTCTTTTGGTTAATCAATATCTTTCTCTTTTAGGCACGCTGGTTTAAGAGTAATAGAGGAGAGGGGCACGCTGGTTTAACATGACGAAGGGGTGCGCCAGTGAAGAGAGACCCAAGGGGCGCGCCGGTGAAGAGAAGCCCCCCGGGGGGGGGGGGGGGGCGCCGGATAAGGAAAACCCAGGGGGGAGGAGCGCCGATTGAGGGTGTTGGAGGATGGCGTCGGTTGAGAGTGAAGGGGGAGTAGGAGCGCGCCGTATTACGGCCATGCAAGGGGAGAGGGGCGCGCCGTATTAAGGCCATGCAAGGGGAGAGGGGCGCGTCGGATATGGAGGGCAAGGGAGGGCGCGCCGCTTTAGCATTTAAAGAAGGAGACGGGGGGCTTTTGTGAGGAGGGTTGAAGCGGCGCGGTGGAACAGTGGCCGCGCCGTTTTAACTCGCGCCGGGATAGCTATATGGGGTTGTTTCAATGCTTTGTTTACTGCGTTTTCTTTTTCTTTCACCCGTAGATTGATTCAAGGGTTGAATGGTTCGTTTATTCATCTGACTGATGGATTAAGTTGATGAAAAGGGGGGTTTAGTCGTTTTCGTTGTTTATTAAGATGAATCGACAAGAATGTTCAAGTGTTTTATTCGGGGAGTTTGTTCACATAGGCTTACTGTGTATTAGTTTGAAGGTTGAGTTTGTTCTATGGAGGGTGCTTTCTTCGTTTATTCTCACGGGTTCTTAGCCCCTGGCGAAAATTGGACAGCACCTCCCCCGGACTGAGGCTTGCCGGAGAGAAGCGAAGGCCACCAAATGGATTGCTCCGGGATGACCCTCAAAAATGCGGAACGGCCTCACGGTGGTCCGTTAGCCCAAGTGTGAGTGTGGAACGCTCGAGGGCCAGCCTACGAGAGCGACCACGACTCACGGGCGATGATCTTTGAAGCGGGACAAATGTTTGCCACAGTTGGGCAAGAAGTATTCATCCGTCGAGTGGGTTACCTCGAGGGTCATGCCATGGAGCGGCAGACCTCAAAGACCCCCAGATGATTGGAGAGTGTGAATGGGAAGCAAGGATCGGAGCGACGGAGACTGAGCTTGCAAAGAAAGGTTTTCTTTTATTCATCCACACAAACTGGGGATGGAGTCTTGATACAGAGAAGATGGAAACGAAAGCATTACAAAAAAAGGGAGAATACATTCGACGGAGAGAGAGAGAAGCATTAGACGGAGGAGAGAGAGAGAGAGAGAACATGCTTCTCCCTCTCGGAACCACCCCTCACCCTCACTCCCCTCTCTTCGCTTCATCTCACCTCTCTGACGAGAGGAAGCATCTTCTTTTCTCTTCGGCGGACTCTTCCTCTCAGAAGATCTCACCTCTCTTTCCCTTTGTTCTCCCGTTGCACACTGCCCAGCCGAGAGAGAGAGCCAGCCTCTTCTTTTGTTTTCATAGTAATGCCCCTTTTTATAGAATGGCTCGCCTGGGAGGTTCCTGCCACTTCCACCTCATCCGCGACGAAGCTCGGAGTTGACATGGTGCGCTGGACGACACTGGTTCGCGCCGTATGATGCTGTTCGTCCGAGGATGAGATGGTGGCAGGTCTGCAGGGGTTGCTTCGCCGCTGCCGCTCCTGTGCTGTCGAAAGGAGGCAGAGACAGAGCGTCGGGCATTGAATATCCCCTGTGCATCACATTTATGCCGAACAGAGTATCGTGCCAGAGATGGGATAGAATGAGGTTAAAACGGCGCGATGGAACATTGCCCACGTCGGTTTAAACCCAAGTGCAATTGGCGCGCCTGTTTAGCTTTTAGGCAAGTGTGGCGCCATTTTAAGCATCAAAGGGGGATGGCTCCTTCAACCAGGAGCGCGCCGGATAGCCAAAGCAAGGAGGGGCGCGCCGTTTTAATGCAACACAAGGGGGGGGCACCGATTAAGGGCCTTGTCGCGCCGTTTTAAGCACCGAATGAATTCTTTTCGAAGTCGCGGCTACTTATACGAACGTTGGCATCCCCGGAATGTTTTAGTTGCGATGCATGGCCTCCCCAATGTTCTGTTCTTAGCTTCTGGGGCTCGGTCCAGACTTTGCGTGACTTTTGGTGCATGCCGGGCTGTACCCGAGTTCCCGCCTCTTCTTTGATTCTGCTCTCGGCATGGCCGGTCGTAGAGTTGTGGCCATATATTCTGCCCAGGGGCTTCCTTAACGGATGGCAGACCACCAAGTGAGTTCTCGTCATGGTTGGGCGAGGTATGGGTTTGTTCGGCCCTCTCGTCTTCGACTTGCGCTTGAACGCGTAGACGCGAGTGTCGTATGATCATCATCGTCATCATCATTTTTTTGACATCCACAGTCGCACCCCCCTCCGTCCAACACACACCACCACCTCCACTTCTCCTTTCATTCTCTCACCCATCGAAGCTCACCCCTCTCTCATCGCCTCCTCTCTATCTCTCTCTTACTCCACTGCACCCTGCCGTCGATAGCATGCTCTCCCTTCATCACACATCTCTCTTCGTCACCGGGTCTCCCTTTGTCCCCTCCGCCTCTTGCACACCACTGCCAACACCGCCCCACCTCTTCCATCTTCTCCACCTCCCACGCCATAGCCACTCCTCTCCACCGGACACCCCCGCGTCCACTCCGTGATCCCCCCACTGCACCGCCGCTCTCCACAGGCAGCCCCGCGGCCTCCTCCCTTCCAGCCCTGCTAACCTCCACCACCTTACCCCCCACCTTCGGCCTCCACCCTCTAACCCACGCCCTTGACAGTCGCAGCGACCTCCGACTCCGTCGCCGCCGGCAACCTTCACACCCACTGCACCTCCCTACGTAGCCGCAGTCACCCAGCCACCTCCGGTGCACCCATCGAACTCTTCCGCTGCGAACCCTCCTTGCCGATGATCTCCCCTCAGCTCCACCGGCCATCACCAGCCACAGCCCTCCGCAGCCTACCACCTACCGCTGCCGCACCCACCTCATCGCCGGCCGTCCACCTCCACCACCGTTGTCATCTCCCCACAGCCAACACAACTCTCACACTCCCTTCACTACCAGGTCACCGCGACCCACCCCTCTCCCCAGCCACCTCCACCTGTACACCTTCGGACAGCCATCTCCTCTTCTCTGTTAACCCACATCCCTCTCCCCCTACTCTCTCCACCCTCCTCTCTCCCATGCAACACACTCGCAGGGCCACCCCCTCTCTTCATTCACACCTTCTCAATCTCTCCCTCTATGTGTTCTCTGCGCCTTCCGTCCTCCTTACTCTCTTCACACCGCGGCCAAGCCCCACCCCTGTCGGACCTCTCTCTCTTTCTCACCACGCCGCCTCCTTTCCGGCACCTCGGCAGCATCCTCTCAGGCACCTCGACATCCTCCTCCCACCGGCCATCTCCCACACTGTTGACCACACCAACCACCGCGCCTCCCTCTCCTCTCCCTGCCAACCCACCGTGACTCTCTCTCTCTAACCTGCACCCCCATCGACCGCCCCTTCATACACCAACCTCACACGGTCTCTCCCTCTCTCCTTTACCATCTCACACACCCTGCACCTCACCACACAATGCGAGCCCCCCTCACAGCCGAACACCCCATTCCGCCACCACTGCCTACCCTCTCATCACCTGCAAACAACCGCCGGCCTCCTCCACCCCTCTACTAACACCCGCGAACCCCCTGCACCTCCACCGGCTGCGCTCCTCCACCAGCACCCGACACCACCGCTACCACCCCAGTCACCGCGCTTCCCATTCTTCCCCCCTCTCACCCACAGCACACCCGGTCTCCCCCACATTAACCACCACTGCCACCACCCTCTCTCCCCTCGTCTCTCTCTACCTCTTGTCCCTCTCTTCGCCGCCGCGACTGCCACAAGCTCCCCCTACACCCATCACCGCTGCCTCCACTATCACTTGCACTCATGCCGCCGCAAGCCTCTCCATTCCTCCAGCCATCACCTACCGCCGACCCACGTCCCACTCTCTCTCTAACTTCTTCTCCCTCCACCTCTCTCTCCCTCTCTCCTCTGGCCATCTCCCTTTGCACATACAACACCTCTCCACCGTCGGGCACTGCCCTCCTCTCTCCGTTAACCCCAACCACGTAACTAAGCCACATCTCCCACCGCCCCTCTCTCTCTAACTCTCACCCTCCCTCACTCTTTCTCTCCAAAGAAACACATCCCACTGCCACCTCCGAACCACACCCAGCTGTAGACACGCTATTTCTGACATCCCCTGAGAAAATCTCATATTACTATATGACGCCCCGCAGTGGCTTTCGCACCTGAATCGCTTGAGTGCTTCCTATTCTTGAGTCTTTTTCGTCCCTTTGAGTGGGTAACATAAAACCCCTGCAGCATCCGGAAATCGCCTCATCGCGGAAATCATGCAGCATACGGACGGCATCACCACCGATCGGACGCATCAGAAGATTCCGGAGACAGGAATTATCCGACGGACGACTGCCGACGCCCTTTTGGGGGAATCCGGGGGGATCCTGGACGCCTCCATTAATTTGAAAATATATAAAAATAAAAAAAATATAAAATATAAAATAAAAGAATAATATTCTTAAAGGCGTCCAGGGCCCTGGACGCCTCCTTTTGAGGCGTCCAGATGCCTGGACGCCTTCATTATCCGGCTCACGGGCGCCCCCGACCCGCCGATCGATCTGTCGTTTCGGAAAAATCCAAATTTTTTGAGGTGTCCAGGTGCCTGGACGCCTTCAATCTCCAACATCCGGACAAACCGAACCGCCGCTCGATTTGACGTTGTGCAAAAATCCAAGAATGTGAAGACGTCTTGCCAACCAGACGCGCCCACTCGTGAGTCACGGGTGCCAACCAAAATCACGCGTTGTACCAAACCGCGTGTGGCTTTCGGCGGGGTTTCGGTGGGCTGTTATGAAGGCGTCCAGTTGCCTGGACGCCTTCTTGAAAATATTCAGAATAAAAAAAATAAAAACAATAAAATATTCATTTTGCCTCAGTGGAGGCGTCCAGGCCCCTAGATGCCTCCATCCTCCGGAGCTCTATAAATAGAAGACCCCCCCTCAGTCCGAGGAAGAGCTTCTAAGAGGTCCGACAGGTTGCCGGATCTCATTTCTAACCCATGGGACTTTTGCAGGGGGAGGTTCTGCCGGATTCTCGGGTGCCTGCGCTCGCAGGAGGAAGGTCGTCTTCGTCCACCATGCTTCCACGCCGTCCCTACTGTAGCACCCTTTAAAAAAATGAAATTTTTTTTATTATTATTAATATTTGCCACAAAAAAAAAATAAATAAACTCTTTAGGAAGTTTATGTAAGAAGTGGAAACGAAGTTATCATATGTAAAGATTAATACCTTAAACCATTTTGAGCAGATTTGAACTGCAGAGTCGACCCTGCCAGTTCACCGCGTTGACGCAGTACTGTTCATCGCGTTGACGCGATGAACTGATGAGTCAACCCTGTGAACTGGAAATGAACTGATGAGTCGACCCTGCCAGTTCACCGCGTTGACGCAGTACTGTTCATCGCGTTGACGTAGTACTGTTCACATGAACTGATGAGTCGACCCTGCCTGTTGGAAGGGTTGACGCAGTACTATTCACATAAACTGATGAGTCGACCCTGCCAGTTGGAAGGGTTGACGCAGTACTGTTCACATGAACTGATGAGTCGACCCTGCCAGTTGGAAGGGTTGACGCAGTACTGTTCACATGAACTGATGAGTCGACCCTGCCTGTTGGAAGGGTTGACGCAGTACTGTTCACATGAACTGATGAGTCGACCCTATCTGTTGGAAGGGTTGACGCAGTACTGTTCACATGAACTGATGAGTCGACCCTGTTATGTTATGTAAAGGTTATTCACTTAATAAGTGGCTTCCTAGTGTAGTTGGTTAAGTGACTTGCCTTCCAACCCAATGACCAGGGTTCAAATCCTAGCATCCACCATGTATCTACCCTTTTTTCCAAATAATTATATGTTATAAGCTAATCTTGCACTTACGAATTGGGCCATGGGTTATATGTCCAAACAATTGTCTCTTATCTCTCCAGCCTATCTCTTATCTCTCCAGCCTGTGCAAGCTGTAAAGACTCATTATTTCAGATCTTGTCCCCTATCCGTTCATACTAGACCCTATAACATCCCCTTTTGCTACCCCATTCCCATTCTAGCTTAGCTAAAGGTTGGGGCAAAGCTCTGCTAGAAGGGGTCTGCTGCTACGAACTTCACAGAGGTAGGTGTTCTCAACTCTAAACTAAATTAGTAGCTAATCTATGATGATTAGTCTAGGCCTTTAGTATTAGGCTCATTTCCATGCGATGTTTAGTGTTTATAAAGCATGTGTTGGCTTAAATCTAGGATGATTAGCATATATTAACTTCATACCTAAGATAATTAGCATGTATTAACTTTATACCCAGAATAATTAGCAAGTATTAGCAAGTATTAGTGTCATATCTAGGATGATTAACATGTGTTGGCTTAAATCTAAAATGATTAGCATGTATTAGCCTTATACCGAAAATAATTAGCAAGTATTAGCAAGCATTAGTCTCATATCTAGAATGATTAACATGTATTGGCTTAAATCTAGGATGATTAGCATATATTAACTTCATACCTAAGATAATTAACATGTATTAACTTTATACCCAGAAGAATTAGCAAGTATTAGTATTATATCTAGAATGATTAACATATGTTGGATTAAATCTGAGATGATTAGCATGTAGTAGCTAGTATCTATATTTGATATAGTTCATGCTTTAGTAAAGGGCCTGTCATTATGTCAATTTCTGTGAAACTAAAACCTGAAATAGTGAAAGGAGAAATTGTAGTCAAGAGGATGAAAAATGTGGAAAAGAGACCAAGTTGAAAGAGGCCAAGTTGAAAAGAGACCAAGTTGAAAAAGACCAAGAAATTATATTGAAAATAGGGGGGGTTCTAAGAAGGAGAATAATGAAGAATCTAGAGAGAATGAGAGTGCATGATAGAAGAGAAAATCGTAGATTGGAATGTTAGAAAGAAGTTTTATGAAGAGTGCAGAGAGAGAAAATGAGAGGAAGAAGGTGAAAAATGTGAAAAACCGAGATCTATAGGCATATGTGAACAGTTACTGAGTAAAAAAAATAGAACCTTAGAAAATTAATTATAACTTAAAAACTAAGAAGAATTGGAGGTCATGGTAGAAGAATAAAATCTACATCTATAAGAGAAGAAGAACTTTTGTGAAGAACTCAGAGTGAAAAGAGGATTGAAAGGGCATGAAAACTGGGAAACAAAAGAAAGTATCGACCCTGCCAGTTCATCGCGTTGACGCGATGAACTGATGAGTCGACCCTGCCAGTTCATCGCGTTGACGCGATGAACTGATGAGTCGACCCTGCCTGTTGACAGGGTCGACGCATCCTGTTGACAGGGTCGACGCAGTGACCCTGCCTGTTGACAGGGTCGACCCTGTCTGTTCACTGCGTTGACGCTGTGAACTGATGGGTTGACGCGATGAACTGATGAGTTGACGCGATGAACTGATGAGTCGACCCTGCCTGTTGACAGGGTCGACGCAGCCTGTTGACAGGGTCGACGCAGCCTGTTGACAGGGTCGACGCAGTGACCCTGCCTGTTGACAGGGTCGACCCTGTCTGTTCACTGCGTTGACGCTGTGAACTGATGGGTTGACGCGATGAACTGATGAGTTGACGCGATGAACTAATGAGTTGACGCGATGGACTATTGAGTCGACCCAGCTAGCTCATTACGTTAACGTGATCATTAGGCTTTCACCTTTTCCATCTCCACTGACAGATGGCAGCCGGAGAGGTGATTTTAACTCCTGACAGGGTCCTCTGAACCCTGTATAATTCCCAGGAAGGGCATCCCACAGTGAGGGTGTCATTTCCAAAATTGTCAGGTGGCCTATAAGGCACCTCTCTTATCTAGTTTTTCCGTGTATCAAACGTTACTAGTTTCCACTCCTAGTTCATCCCTACACATCAATGCGCCTTTGGATTCCATTCCATAATTCCACCTTATATATCATACTGGTCAAACCTTGAAATTCTATATTGGCTATAAATGAGAGTGGATGTCAACATACATGATGAATGCTGTGCATATAGGGCCCGGTCTGGTCCTGGGGGGAGCACCCAAAGGTACTTGTGCCCATGGAAGTTTATTGACCACGGTGTTTGGCATTGCACCGAAGTACTTGCTTGCTAGACTTTAGAGATTCCACTCATTCTCATGATATTACTTGATTGATTGACTTGAGACCCGCAAAAGGGTAAAAGTGTTTACTTGAATGCATTATAAATAGCCAATTCCAGTTATACATACTTGAAACTACTTTGCTTACTATTGCTAGCTTGAATAACATGTTTCTACTCAGTTACTAGCTTGAATAACATGTTGCTATTCAGTTATCACTGACTTGACATCATTTACTATCACTTGCCACTGCTGTTTGAAATTGTGAAATCTATACTCTCACTTTCTACTCCCGTCGATTTTACAATTCTTTGATATCTATCTGTCTGCATGCATAGGTTACGTACATTAAATGAATGTGTAATTCACTTAAAGCATGTTAAAATTTGAGATGTAAATCCTACTGAGCGATTCGCTCATCTAGTTATTTTCTAACATTTCCAGGAAATTCAGATATCAGCCAGAACTCGGGAGGGAATGAGTCGGAGTGATGAGTGTAAAAATAGAGTTATCTTGTTATCTTGTAAATTGTGCTTGTGTAAATGGTGTTATTGTAATTTCATTTATGTCAGTCATATCAAGTTATGTCAGACGTCAGCTGTATTAGTCCAATAATTGTAATAAGGGCTTGAAGCCTAGTAGTTGGACTTGGATATGTATGTAATTGTCATTGGGTTAGTTGTATCAATTGTCAGCTCATCCTAATTATATTAACTTCGAGTTAAATCTTAGTTATTTGCGCACTCTGATATTTACAAGATTGACACGATCTATATAGACGCGTCACGCCTCCGGGTAATCTTTCGCGCTCGGGACGTGACAGTCTTCGTGGTATCAGAGCCTAGGTTTTCAAACCTAGGGAACTAGAAAAACAAATATAAATAAACTGTTAGAAATTGAAATCTAAGTAAAAAAACTTGAGTTCAAGGATAGATATACCTTACCCGGTGAGATGGATAGAGCCATGGGTTAAGTTCTACAATGACTTTCGACCTTACCAGTAAATCCAATCTTTATCATACTTAACTCTTTTGTAGGATCATGGCTGCGGAAAGAGCACAATGGCGTGAGATGCAGCGCACCGTGCAAAACCTCACCGAGGCACTACAACAAGTGGCCCAAGGCGGAGCAAACCGTGGAGCGGGAGATCTCCACCGGAGTTTCCGTAACATGAACCCACCAAGGTTCACGGGTTCGTCTGACCCCGAGGATGCCGAGAATTAGCTGAAGGAGATAGAACGGATCTTTCGTGTGATGCAATGCTCGGATGAAGAGAAGGTTTTACTGGCCGTTTTCCAACTAGAGCGGGACGCTCGATGCTGGTGGGAATCTATAGAAGCAACACTGCCAGGATACCATGTCACATGGGATGAATTCACGGAGCATTTCAACAACAAGTACTTCTCCGACCATATCCAGGAAAAGAAGGCTGCGGAATTCGCCGTTCTAAAACAAAGAGGCTTGAAAGTGGCCGAGTATGAGGCCCAATTCTCCAGATTATCAAGGTATGCACCCCATTTGGTGTGTACGGAAAAGATGAAGGCGAGAAGATTCCTCAACGGGCTTCGGCCCCATTATATCACACAACTTGCCCCGATGGACATCCAAGTCTATTCGGAGATGGTTCGGTGTGCTCAACTGCTAGAAGACGCGACCGAGTTATCCGAGAGGATTCGAGGAAGAGACAAGAAGGAACCCGTCACTGGCCCGGGAAAATTCAAACAATCCTTCAACAAGAAGCGGTTCTTCACGGGAGGGGAGTCCTCCAAGATAAAGAAATTTTAGAAGAATGACAGGCCATTCTCCTCCACCACACCATCAAAGGAGATTTGCAAGTATTGTGATAAAGCTGGTCATAAGACCGAGGAATGCTGGAGAAAGTTAGGAGCTTGTCTTCGATGTGGGAGCCGAGAGCATCGAATCCCAAACTGCCCACTGATGAAGGAGTAGGACATCAAAGACGAGAAGCGTCCGATAAAGAAACAAGGCCGTCTACAAGCTCTCCGAGAGACGGAACCCACTGAAGGCGGAATTGTGGAAGGTACTCTCACTATTTGTTCAAAAACTGCTCAAGTTTTATTCGATACCGGAGCAACTCATTCATTCGTTTCCAAGAACTTTGCTGCTTCATTTTCTAAGAAACATGAACTGCTAGATTTGGTCATATCTACACCTCTTGGGAATGAGTCTGATATCACTTATCATTATCCAAACTGTGAAGTGATGATTAAGGGAAATAATTTACCTGCTGACCTGATATGCCTAGACATAAAGGGGTATGATGTCATACTAGGTGTCGACTGGCTATCCACATACCAAGCAACTGTAGATTGCCGGCATGGCAAGGTAACTTTCGTAGATTTCCCAGAGCTAGTTTACAATAGCCCTCGGAGTAAATCACTTCTTATATCAGCACTCCGAGCTAGTAAACTTATGAATAAGGGATGCATGGCTTTCATAGCATTCGTGACTGCCACGGAAGTCGAGAAGGTTAAACTTGAAGACATCCATGTAATTCGGGATTTTCCCGATGTTTTTCCAGAAGATTTAACCGGCTTACCCCCGGAGAGGGAAGTGTCATTCACCATCGACCTTATCCCTGGTGCTGGTCCTATTTCCAGGGCACCATACAGAATGTCCCCTGCTGAGCTGAAGGAACTAAAAGAGCAGCTAATGGAATTATTGAAAAAGGGTTTCATCAGGCCGAGTACTTCCCCATGGGGAGCACCCGTGCTATTCATCAAAAAGAAGGACGGATCGATGAGATTATGCATAGATTATCGGCAGCTAAATCACCTTACAATCAAGAACAAGTATCCACTACCAAGGATTGATGAGCTGTTCGATCAACTATCTGGAGCTTTATATTTCTCCAAGATTGATCTTCGTTCTGGTTACCACCAATTGAAGATCAAAGAAGAAGACATTCATAAAACTACATTCCGAAGCAGGTATGGGCATTACGAATTTACTGTTATGCCTTTCGGACTAACAAATGCCCCCGCAGCTTTTATGCAGTTAATGAACAGCATATTCAGGCCCTATTTAGACCAATTTATTGTGGTCTTTATTGATGATATTCTGATCTATTCAAAGACCGAAGAGGATCATGAAGAACACCTCAAGAAGGCATTACAGATATTAAGAGAAAATAAGCTATATGCCAAATTCAGCAAATGCGAGTTCTGGCTCGAGGAAGTATCCTTCTTAGGCCATATCATTTCAAAGAATGGAATTGCTGTTGACCCATCAAAGGTCGAAGCTATGAAGAACTGGGGACGACCCACAAATGCAACTGAGATTCGGAGCTTCTTGGGTCTAGCTGGTTACTACCGGCATTTTATCAAGGACTTCTCCAAAATTGCTGTTCCCCTGACAAGGTTAACCCGCAAGGAAGTGCTTTATGAGTGGAAGGAAGACTGTGAAAAGAGTTTCCAAACTTTGAAGGATCTCTTGACCACTGCTCCAGTCTTATCATTACCTATTGAAGGAGAAAAATATGAAGTATATACCGATGCTTCGGGTATTGGCCTCGGATGTGTATTGATGCAGAATGGAAGGGTCATTGCATATTCTTCCCGACAATTGAAGAAACATGAAGAGAACTACCCAGTTCATGACTTAGAACTGGCCGCAGTAGTATTCGCTTTAAAGATCTGGAAGCACTATCTCTACGGAGAACAATTCACCGTGTACTCCGATCATAAAAGCCTCAAGTACTTATTCTCCCAAAAGGAGCTGAACATGCGGCAAAGGCGTTGGCTCGAGTATCTCAAGGATTTCGACTTTACTATACAGTACCATCCTGGTAAGGGTAATTCCGTAGCTGATGCCCTTAGTCGAAAGCCGAGAACAATATTGGCCAACTGCATGATACAAGAATGGAAACTGCCGGAGAAATTCTCTGAGCTTGATATCAGCACAGATGAGAAGAACATGTGTATTACTCTATCTCATATGAGCATACATCCAGATTTGCTACCTGAAATCAAGAAGTTACAAGAAGAGGATCCCTCGCTAGTGGAGATAAAGAGCAAGCTAGGACGAGAGACTGGATTTCAAGCTGGCACCTGATGGTAGATTACTATTTCATGAACGGACATGTGTGCCCGTCTGTCCCGAATTGAAGAAGAAGATTCTTGAAGAAGCTCATAGATCGAGGTACACAATCCACCATGGAGCCACTAAGATGTACCAAGACTTGAAAAGAATTTTCTGGTGGCCTAACATGAAAAGGGAGGTAGCAGACTTTGTGTCTCGTTGCCTCACATGCCAACAAGTGAAGGCGGAACATCAAAAACCCGCCGGAAAGCTACATCCGCTGGATATTCCCAAGTGGAAGTGGGAGGACATTGGCATGGACTTTATCATGGGTTTGCCCAAGACTAGGGGCGAATATGATGGAATTTGGGTAGTTATCGACCGATTAACTAAATCGGCCCATTTCTTACCCATCAAAAGTCGATGGTCAGTCGACGTAGTTGCTGCCCTGTATATTAAGGAGATGGTTAGATTGCATGGAGTTCCCATCTCGATCGTATCTGACCGAGACCCACGCTTCACCTCTCATTTTTGGAAGGGTCTACAACACTCTTTGGGGACGAAACTTAATTTCAGCACTGCTTTCCATCCCCAGACAGATGGTCAGACTGAAAGGACAAATCAAGTTGTTGAAGATATGTTAAGGGCATGTATTATAGATTTCGGCGGAAGCTGGCATGACCACTTACCACTAGCCGAATTTGCATATAATAACAGCTATCAAGCTAGTATTCAAATGGCTCCTTTCGAGGCGCTTTATGGCAGGAGTTGTCGTTCTCCAATATGCTGGGAAGAAGTCGGTGAAAGACAAATTCTAGGCCCAGATATGGTTAGAGATTCGACTGAGAAGATACACCTTATCAGAGAGAGACTCAAGGTAGCTCAGTGCAGGCAAAAATCTTATGCTGATAATAGAAGGAGAGATTTGGAATTTCAAGTGGGTGACCATGTATTTCTCAAGGTATCTCCCGACCGAGGTATTAGAAGATTCGGTGTTAAGGGCAAGCTTACACCAAGGTTTATCGGTCCATTTGAAGTATTGGAAAGAGTAGGCGAGGTGGCTTACCGCATTGCCTTACCTCCTCAACTCTCGGAAGTGCACAATGTATTTCATATATCTATGCTGAAGAAATATGTGCATGATCCTTCTCACATCATCAATCATGTTGAATTGGTGATTCAAAGGGATCTTACTTATGAGCAAAGGCCGATGCAGATCCTCGACCGCGAAGTTCGAGTTCTAAGGAGCAAGACGATCCCTATGGTAAAAATTCAATGGAATCGATGCTCGGAGCAAGAAGCAACTTGGGAGACCGAGAAATCTATGAAGAGAAGATACCCAGAACTATTTTAGTCGGCAAGTATCTTATACTTTCTACAGTATCCTTATGTAGTTGAATTTACCCTTATACCATTGAATTTGGGGACCAAATTCTTTTAAGTACGGGAGGGTGTAGCACCCTTTAAAAAAATGAAAAAAAAATTATTATTATTAATATTTGCCACAAAAAAATCAAATAAACTCTTTAGGAAGTTTATGTAAGAAGTGGAAACGAAGTTATCATATGTAAAGATTAATACCTTAAACCATTTTGAGCAGATTTGAACTGCAGAGTCGACCCTGCCAGTTCACCGCGTTGACGCAGTACTGTTCATCGCGTTGACGCGATGAACTGATGAGTCAACCCTGTGAACTGGAAATGAACTGATGAGTCGACCCTGCCAGTTCACCGCGTTGATGCAGTACTGTTCATCGCGTTGACGCAGTACTGTTCACATGAACTGATGAGTCGACCCTGCCTGTTGGAAGGGTTGACGCAGTACTGTTCACATAAACTGATGAGTCGACCCTGCCAGTTGGAAGGGTTGACGCAGTACTGTTCACATGAACTGATGAGTCGACCTTGCCCGTTGGAAGGGTTGACGCAGTACTGTTCACATAAACTGATGAGTCGACCCTGCCAGTTGGAAGGGTTGACGCAGTACTGTTCACATGAACTGATGAGTCGACCCTGCCTGTTGGAAGGGTTGACGCAGTACTGTTCACATGAACTGATGAGTCGACCCTGTCTGTTGGAAGGGTTGACGCAGTACTGTTCACATGAACTGATGAGTCGACCCTGTTATGTTATGTAAAGGTTATTCACTTAACAAGTGGCTTCCTAGTGTAGTTGGTTAAGTGACTTGCCTTCCAACCCAATGATCAGGGTTCAAATCCTAGCATCCACCATGTATCTACCCTTTTTGCCAAATAATTATATGTTATGAGCTAATCTTGCACTTACGAATTGGGCCATGGGTTATATGTCCAAACAATTGTCTCTTATCTCTCCAGCCTATCTCTTATCTCTCCAGCCTGTGCAAGCTGTAAAGACTCATTATTTCAGATCTTGTCCCCTATCCGTTCATACTAGACCCTATAACATCCCCTTTTGCTACCCCATTCCCATTCTAGCTTAGCTAAAGGTTGGGACAAAGCTCTGCTAGAAGGGGTCTGCTGCTACGAACTTCACAGAGGTAGGTGTTCTCAACTCTTAATTAAATTAGTAGCTAATCTATGATGATTAGTCTAGACCTTTAGTATTAGGCTCATTTCCATGCGATGTTTAGTGTTTATAAAGCATGTGTTGGCTTAAATCTAGGATGATTAGCATATATTAACTTCATACCTAAGATAATTAGCATGTATTAACTTTATACCCAGAATAATTAGCAAGTATTAGCAAGTATTAGTGTCATATCCAGGATGATTAACATGTGTTGGCTTAAATCTGAAATGATTAGCATGTATTAGCCTTATACCGAAAATAATTAGCAAGTATTAGCAAGCATTAGTCTCATATCTAGAATGATTAACATGTATTGGCTTAAATCTAGGATGATTAGCATATATTAACTTCATACCTAAGATAATTAGTATGTATTAACTTTATACCCAGAAGAATTAGCAAGTATTAGTATCATATCTAGAATGATTAACATATGTTGGCTTAAATCTGAGATGATTAGCATGTAGTAGCTAGTATCTATATTTGATATAGTTCATGCTTTAGTAAAGGGCCTGTCATTATGTCAATTTCTGTGAAACTAAAACCTGAAATAGTGAAAGGAGAAATTGTAGTCAAGAGGATGAAAAATGTGGAAAAGAGACCAAGTTGAAAGAGGCCAAGTTGAAAAGAGACCAAGTTGAAAAAGACCAAGAAATTATATTGAAAATAGGGGGGGTTCTAAGAAGGAGAATAACGAAGTATCTAGAGAGAATGAGAGTACATGATAGAAGAGAAAATCGTAGATTGGAATGTTAGAAAGAAGTTTTATGAAGAGTGCAGAGAGAGAAAATGAGAGGAAGAAGGTGAAAAATGTGAAAAACCGAGATCTATAGGCATATGTGAACAGTTACTGAGTAAAAAAAATAGAACCTTAGAAAATTAATTATAACTTAAAAACTAAGAAGAATTGGAGGTCATGGTAGAAGAATAAAATCTACATCTATAAGAGAAGAAGAACTTTTGTGAAGAACTCAGAGTGAAAAGAGGATTGAAAGGGCATAAAAACTGGGAAACAAAAGAAAGTATCGACCCTGCCAGTTCATCGCGTTGACGCGATGAACTGATGAGTCGACCCTGCCAGTTCATCGCGTTGACGCGATGAACTGATGAGTCGACCCTGCCAGTTTATCGCGTTGACACGATGAACTGGTGAGTCGACCCTGCCTGTTGATAGGGTCGACGCAGCATGTTGACAGGGTCGACGTAGTGACCCTGCCTGTTGACAGGGTCGACCCTGTCTGTTCACTGCGTTGACGCTGTGAACTGATGGGTTGACGCGATGAATTGATGAGTTGACGCGATGAACTGATGAGTCGACCCTGCCTGTTGACAGGGTCGACACAGCCTGTTGACAGGGTCGACGCAGCCTGTTGACAGGGTCGACGCAGTGACCCTGCCTGTTGACAGGGTCGACCCTATCTGTTCACTGCGTTGACGCTGTGAACTGATGGGTTGACGCGATGAACTGATGAGTTGACGCGATGAACTAATGAGTTGACGTGATGGACTATTGAGTCGACCCAGCTAGCTCATTACGTTAACGTGATCATTAGGCTTTCACTTTTTCCATCTCCACTGACAGATGGCAGCCGGAGAGGTGATTTTAACTCCTGACAGGGTCCTCTGAACCCTGTATAATTCCCAGGAAGGGCATCCCACAGTGAGGGTGTCATTTCCAAAATTGTCAGGTGGCCTATAAGGCACCTCTCTTATCTAGTTTTTCCGTGTATCAAACGTTACTAGTTTCCACTCCTAGTTCATCCCTACACATCAATGCGCCCTTGGATTCCATTCCATAATTCCACCTTATATATCATACTGGTCAAACCTTGAAATTCCATATTGGCTATAAATGAGAGTGGATGTCAACATACATGATGAATGCTGTGCATATAGGGCCCGGTCTGGTCCTGGGGGGAGCACCCGAAGGTACTTGTGCCCATGGGAGTTTATTGACCACGGTGTTTGGCATTGCACCGAAGTACTTGCTTGCTAGACTTTAGAGATTCCACTCATTCTCATGATATTACTTGATTGATTGACTTGAGACCCGCAAAAGGGTAAAAGTGCTTACTTGAATGCATTATAAATAGCCAATTCCAATTATACATACTTAAAACTACTTTGCTTACTATTGCTAGCTTGAATAACATGTTTCTACTCAGTTACTAGCTTGAATAACATGTTGCTATTCAGTTATCACTGACTTGACATCATTTACTATCACTTGCCACTGCTGCTTGAAATTGTGAAATCTATACTCTCACTTTCTACTCCCGTCGATTTTACAATTCTTTGATATCTATCTATCTGCATGCATAGGTTACGTACATTAAATGAATGTGTAATTCACTTAAAGCATGTTAAAATTTGAGATGTAAATCCTACTGAGCGATTCGCTCATCTAGTTATTTTCTAACCTTTCCAGGAAATTCAGATATCAGCCAGAACTCGGGAGGGAATGAGTCGGAGTGATGAGTGTAAAAATAGAGTTATCTTGTTATCTTGTAAATTGTGCTTGTGTAAATGGTGTTATTGTAATTTCATTTATGTCAGTCATATCAAGTTATGTCAGACGTCAGCTGTATTAGTCCAATAATTGTAATAAGGGCTTGAAGCCTAGTAGTTGGACTTGGATATGTATGTAATTGTCATTGGGTTAGTTGTATCAATTGTCAGCTCATCCTAATTATATTAACTTCGAGTTAAATCTTAGTTATTTGCGCACTCTGATATTTACAAGATTGACACGATCTATATAGACGCGTCACGCCTCCGGGTAATCTTCCGTGCTCGGGGCGTGACACCTACGCTGCCGAAGCTCCGTCGAATTTCGCCATCGGCACATCCAATAAGCCAATCCTTTCCTTTTCTTCATAGTTCTTTTACATTCATCATCTCGCATCCTCAATCTCCCTTTATAAGGGAGACTTCTTTTATATACCTCTTTGCATAATTTCATTCATCATTGTATTTTCCTCCTACTCGTGTTCGAGAGGGGTTTAAAACCACACCAACCAGGTGTGTGTCCTGCCACGATTTCATCACTTTTATTGCAAAAGATTGATACTACACTGTCATTTTCTAATTCTGTTTATCTACTGACTGTTGTTTTGCATGGGTAACTGAAGAAAGCCCTCTCTGTCGGCCGATCGAAGGGGGAGGAAGAAGCAACCCGCCACTTCCTGCTACTGAGGTAGGCGCGATCACTCTTTATTTTTGGGGTCCTCGACCCCTGGCGATCACATCATAGTCTCGAGGCCGCGGCGAGTAATTTCCCGCAATGGCCGTTTGAATTCTGTCTGCTTATTGTTATATCTTGAACTGCTCTTATACCTGCCATATTCTCGAGGCCGCGGCGAGTCACTTCCCGCAATGGCCGTTTAAATTCTGTCATTTATACCATGTTATATCTCTATTCTGCTATATTCTCGAGGCCGCGGCAAGTCACTTTCGGCAATGGCCGTTTGAATTCTGCTTCTTTTTATATCTTGTTATATCTCTATTCTGCTATATTCTCGAGGCCGCGGCGAGTCACTTTCCGCAATGGCCATTTGAATTTCGCTTCTTTTTATATCTTGTCATATCTCTATTCTGCTATACTCTCGAGGCCGCGGTGAGTCACTTTCCGCAATGACCGTTTGAATTCTGTCTGCTCCTTATTATATCTTGAACTGCTTCCATATCTGCTATAATCTCGAGGCCGCGGCGAGTCACTTCCCGCAATGGCCGTTTCAATTCTTGCTATTTAATTTCCGCACCATTCCCATCCCCCGAGGCCGCGGCGAGTCACTTCCCGCTATGTCCGTTTAACCCCCATATCTTGCTATATCGCATCTATCCCGCACGTCCCGCCGGAGCAATCTCCCGTGGTGGCCTCTTCTCTCCTCTTCCCGTGTTGCAGTAAAACAAAACGAGCCCGTGCGCTCCGCATCATTTCTCAACCGCGTGACGTCGCTCATAGATTGGCGATCACGGTGGGACCTCTGGTTGCTTTCTTTCAGTTACCCTTGTAATTTCTTGTAATTTACTTTATTGTCTCTTGCGTGTTGTGATATCTTGATTGTTTCATTGTTCTGTTGCGCTCCATATATCTGTCAGCATTTCATTGCATACATCCATCCCTCTTTTCTATTCTTTTTCATTTTTTTCGAAGGATCACCCTCTCTCGGTGAAGGAAGGACTCTCCGTTCGGGAATTCCTCTCGACGGACTAGAATCTCCTCCACTGGGACCTCCGTAAGTCCCCGTGATGAGGACATCAAGAGCTTATGGGTTGTATTGTATGTATTGGCTTGTATAGGTGTATAGTATGGGTTGTATTGGCTTGAAAGTGTGTAAGTTTTGATTTCTTTCATTTGGGGTCTCTTTGTAAGGTTTAATTAAGCCATTGGGCCACATTTCTAGGAAGAGTCCATTACTAGGTATCATGGTTTAGGTCCACTTAAGGGTGCTACTTCATATTGGGTCATTTGGTTTTAAATGGGTCATTAAGGCACTTAAGGCCCAAATTGGGTTCCACTCTCCCATGGGCCAACTAAGTGGGAATGGCCCATGACTAGTATGATATATTGGGTGGCTCTTGGCCCATGAATGGCCCTTGGCCCATGAAGGGGGGCGCCCTCTCTTTTGGCCTTATTAGGCTTGTTAGGTGTGATTTAGGTAGAGTTGGAATAGAATTAGTCTAAGTTTGAATAGAAATGGTCAAGTTAGATTAAAATATGTATTAAGTGTGTTGATTCACATTACATCCTAGCCCTTCAATCCCCTTCCCTAGATCCTAGGGTGCACAATTGATTTGGTTGGAGTCATATATAACCTTGTATTTTCATATGAAATTCAATGGAAAAAATCAGAAAATTGTTGAGTTGTTTGAAGCTTAGTGCGCCCCTCTCTCTTCCCCTACTATTCTTCCATCCCCAACACCAGATCTAGAGTGTATTCTATCTTCTTTCATCTCCTCTCAACCTCCGGTGATCGTCCGTGCCGCCGCCGCCTCCGTTCGTGCCGCCATCGAGCCGCCTCTGCAGTTCTATCTTCGACCGACCACAGCAGCTTCCATGAATTGTCTGTCTCCGCCACGAGCTTGGATTGATCTGAATTTTTTATGGTGTGTTCATCCCTTGCATCCCAAGATCCACTTAAATTTTCACGCCAAAATTCCATCTTTTAGTATTTTTACATTTTCGTCCAACCTGTCATCCCAGATCTGCCAGGTTTCTATCTACAGTGATAGAACCTCTGAGTTCTCCCCCTCCAACCATCTTTTTGATTTATCCAAACCCTCCCATTTTTACTGGGAGTTATGTCCATCACCCTCTACCTCCAAAAATTTTCATAATTTTTTATCAGCCTTCTAGCTATTTTTAGAAATTCGTGTTCTTCCTTTGATACAGTATTTTTAGTCAGATCCTAGATCCGACCACCCTCCACTTGAAAAATCAAAACTAATCACCCCCACCTCCAAATCTAAATCCAAAAATATTCATGATTTCCTTGTTCAATTTCCTACAACCTTGATGAAGAACACATCTTCAAACTCGGACATCGACTTCACGGTCAAAGGCAATCAACATGGAAGTTGTCTGCAGATCTGAGTCTTCGGTTACTGTACAACAGCAGCATATAAAATTCACCAACATAAAGTACAAATCTGGTGAATTTTTTTGAATGCCACTAGATTACAGTACTTCGAAGTAGCTTTCCAACGGCCCTGATCTCGTCGCATTCCGACACCGGTGCTGATCGCAGCGACCGTTCTCGCCGGAGCGCGCGTTGAAATACAGAACCGACAGATTTCCGATCGGTTTTTCCGACCGGTGCCGAACGGAGCCGCCCGGCCTCCGGCCGGCGAAACCAGCGTGCCGCCAGCCCGGGGAGTGCTTCTCCAAGTGTCTCCACTACATCGGTACCACCGGGTCCCACACGGCCCCTCCAGACAGCACGTGGGCCCCACGGTCGTAAACACGCGTGTAGTCGAATCAACACCCGAAGCTGCCCGTCAATCCAAATTCGGTCCTCCCGGGCCCATTTGTATAGCCCTTTACCTCCCTGCGTGGAGTGGGCATGTTTCCATTGCTGTAATTATTGTGTGTTAAGTTTCCCGGGAGTACGAGGTTTCGGCCGGGTCCGTCTTCCCCACGCCGAGCGCGTGGAGGTATCGCCTTCACTCCCTTACTTGGCATTTTACTTAATTTCATATATGCTTGTATATGCTGCTGCTAGAGAGCATGATAGGATAATTAGCTAGCTTTCTATTTATATCACCGCTGCTGTGAGAGAGAGCGTTACCGTCCCGTGACCCGATCCGGACACGAAAGAGAGAGCCGACCACCCTAGCTCTTGCCGGTTTCTCAACCGCGCACGTCCGACGCTTCCCTCGTTAAGGGACGATCGCGAGCTTGTCGTGTCCGTGTCTCGTCCCGCATCAATTTGGTATTAGAGCCAAGTTTGAGTCTAGGGTGTCCAAAACAAAAAAAAAAGAGTGTCATTTAAGTCATTGTCTAAGTCAGTCTAGGTTGCATTTGCATCCCTTTACTCGGTATCTCAAAAGGTGTTGTCCGAACGTTAGGCTACGCCTATCGGGAAGGCCGCACACTTACGCGAGTGATCTTCGGATCGCTTATCTCCGCCACGTACCGAGTCTTGGTTTACGTCTAGGGTCCTTAGTGTGCATGCATTCCAACTTGCATCGCATTTTAAGTCATGTCTAGGCGCTTGCATTAGTTTGCTTATAAAACAAAAACAAAAAAAAAATGGCCTTGCATATCCAATCCTAGGGGACCCAACCCATCTTGGCCACCATGGCCACGCCCCGAGTCCATAGTGGTGATGAAGTGGCCGGAATGTTCCGAGCCATTATGGGAGCATTTAAGGGGTTGAATACGAGCCTATATCGGGTTAGTATTAACCTAGATCGATTTTCCACCGGGGTAGATCGGATGTTCTTGGAGCCACCCCACGGGCCCCTTCTCCACGAGGTGGACACCTCCACGAGGGCTCCATTGCCACCCCCTCCAACCCGTGCCCCCTTCGAGGAGTTCGATAAACTGATTTCGGATTGGTTGGAAAGGACACGTGCTCCTTCACCACCCGTGGATGCTCCATTGCTATCCACTTCCGATCTTCCTCCGGAGCCGTCAAACTTGGGGTCACCCCATCCCGAGCCTCCCGTGTTTCTAACGGGTACGCTATATATAGCCGAGCCACTTCTTAGATGGCTCAAGGAAGGCTCGGTCCTGTAGACACGCCAAAATTGACGCTATGTTGATCAAATCTCATGTCACTATGTTGACGCCCCAAAGTGAACTTCAATACATTCATAATATGAAGTTTTTCTATTTTTGTGTGTTTTGATTTGATCTTTGCATTTTTGTGATTCGCGACCTGAAGAGGGGCGTGTTTTAAAAAGCGACCTTATCTAGGGCGTGTTCAAAAGAAAGGACGACCAAATGTCAGGGCGTCAATTCCTGGTATTATCCGATTTCAAAATAAATTCAAATTATTGATTAACGTCCTTCCTCATGGCGTGTTTTCAAGTAACGCCTTCATCTCAGGCGTTTTCTCATAATTTTTAAATAAAGTAAATTTTATTATCAAAATTAAATCCGAGAAGTGACGCCCTTGATCATGGTCATGTTTTTGAGTAACGTCTTGATGTAGGTCGTCAATTTGTAATTTGACGCCCTTCTGAAGGTCGTGTTTTATCCTTCGGTGTCGTGTTTGAGTATGCCTTTCCTGAGTAGTTCCATGCCTCCATTGGTCTCCTTGCTCGAATTGGAACTAGAGTCCTGCCTTCTTTGGATCATTGCCCGTTCTTATCCTTCCGAATCTGAGGTTATCTTGGATCTGGAACCCTATATAGGGATGTCTTGATCGACCTCGCGCAAGGTTGGCAGGTTACGAGAGCAGGCTATCGAGATCAGAGTTTTTATGCATAGACGCTGAGGCTATCCATCTTCTTCCTGCGCGGTCTTTAAAGCTCTCTGCTTCCTTCTTCTTCCTGCCAACGGCATTAGCTTCGGTTCCCTTTACTGTCATCAGGGACAGTAGGGGTTTTTCTTGCTTATCTAGTTGTTGTTTTTCCGTCGATCATCATACGTTTTTCTTCTTTTGCATTAGTTTCATCATACCTTCTCCTTCCCTAACTCTTTAGGGGTTTTTAAACAAAAAAAAAGGTGCGCATGTTTTTATTCTCTATTCATCATCATGTCATCTACTTGGGATTGATACTACATTCACTTGGCTGATCCACCTCTTTTGTTTGTTTGTTTTGTCTTTTTTGCAAGGGTAATCAATAAAGGAAAACCCCCTTCATCGGCCGGCCGATTGAAGGAGGAGGAGGAATTCACAATCCAGCCCGCGTTTTATTTTCCACCAGGTATTCGCGATCTTCTTTGTTTCTTCTTGAGGTAACCCCTCTGGCGATCACCCTCCTTAGTAGCACCACGTGCTTCTTTTATTCACTATTATATCATCTCTCTCCCTTGTGTTTTTCTCATATTTAATCCCTCTTCTTCATGTGTGGATTTATCACAATCTACAAATTGGCGATCACGGTGGGACATCCACTGTTTTTCTTTTGATTACCATCTCATATTGGCACCCACGTGTGCTCTTTCCCCTCGGTACCCACGATACCCCTCCTTTTTGTGCCCCACGGGCACCCTCCACCGTGCACACTGCACACTCCCGGGATCAGCCAGTTTGCGATTATTTGATTATTTTCCTGAATTAACGCCTCACCTAGAGACGCTTTTTCGTTTAACGCCTTCATCGAGGGCGTCTATTTTCTGTGTTACGTCTTCCCGGAAGGCGTCTTTTATCATATCTGCTGTCTTCTTGTTCTGTTTGGTAAATCGCGCCCTACCCTTTGGGCGTCTTTTTATTTGGCAGCACCTTATCCCAAGGCGCGTGTTTCCTCGACCGTGTGCACCACTAATATTTGACGCCCTTTTATAGAGGCGTCCTTTTCATATTATGCGCCTCACACCAAGGCACGTGTTTTGCACTACCTGTGGGCCACCACAGTGATTCACGACAGTGACTCTGTCGTCTTTTGGTTGATAGCGACCTGCCTCAGGTCGTCTCTTTCCTGCGTTTTTACAGAAACCTGCTTCCTGTTGCTGTCTGTGATTGTTGGATTGATTATTACATTGCTTGCCTATATTGCTGTGGTCTGATCATATTATTTTGCATCTTGTGGCATTTGGTTGAGAGACCTCCTCTCTCTACACTAGGATTCCACACACCTCTCTTGGAATCGGGACAACCCTCCATTGAGCACTCCGTCTCTTTGGACCGGAAATCCCTTTTCCAAGACCTCCGTAAGTCTCCGCACCCGTGGATTCCCTCACGGACGCCGGGCTGGTTGTACCCTTGAAGTACCCGGAGTATAGAGAAGCTATCGTTGGTGAGGGGAGAGAAAGAATCTAGTTAACCCGGAGATCACACTTGGATAAACTAGGTTTCACTTTGCAAAAGAGGGAATTATTCTGCAATTTAATCCACTCTAATCTCAAGCAGAACACTAAAATCTTGCGTTCATCTCAACTTGGTTGCATAAACTTGCTTGGGTTGATTTGACTTGTTTGGATTGAGTGGGTTTTGTTTGATAGTTCCTTTATAAGGCCGTCTCTCCTCTTAAGCATGCAACTCCATTCAGGTAAAATCATCAACATGGCAGGCTACGGATATTCTTATGATGATGAGGATGAGAATGTTTTTGGTCAATATGAAAGTCCCCTCCAAGATTCCATCTATCATGAGGGAAATTACCCTCCTCCTCAGTCTCGTTATCCTCAAGTCCATGTGGTTGATACCACTCCTCAAGAGGTTGTGCCCTCTTCTCAGGCTGTGCCTTCCAACACTTCGGGGAATCCTTCCCCATCCTTCAATGTCACGGATTTAATTAATGCACTATCTCAATTGGATGATTCCCAGCGGCAGGCAGTTCAGGCCGCTTTGAAAGGGAAGTATGTTCCTTCTTCATCCTCCAATCCCCCTCCGGCCGAGAGTGGCCATCACCCCGTTAATGACCAGGCGGTCCTGCATAAACCTCCTTCCCGTCCACCAACGCCCGGTACGGCCATGCCGGCCCAACAGGCGAGCCACTCTGCGGTTAGGCACCAATTTCTCCAACCTCCCCGAATTCTACGGACGCCTATACCGCATTCTTTTATTCAAAATCCGGCCCCAGTCGAGTCCGACACTAATGTTCTACTGCTTCAGAAGTTGGCAAGCATGGAAGAGCAACTGAAGAAGGTCAATACAGCTAAGAATGCCCCGGAGATCTCGCTCCCTACATTGCCAGTCTTCCACTTACCACCATCTGAGATGCCGAATTTTCGGCGATATAATGGGACTGGTAACCCTTTTATTCATTTGAAAGATTTTATGTACGAGACCTCCTTTTGGCAAGACAACAAGGCCTCCTTGGCTTACTTATTCAGGAGATCTCTGGAGGGGTCAGCCCTTGAATGGTTCTATTCATTGGATCCTGCTGATGCCGGTGACTTTGATGTCGTTCAGAGGAAGTTCTTGCAGAAGTACAGAGACCGGGTCGGACCCTCCCTCTCACTCACGGACCTGGTTGCGGAAAAAATGAAGCCCGAGGAAGACTTCATAATGTTTGCTGATAGATGGCGGTTGATGGCCGAGAAGTTGAAAGATACACTGTCGGAACAAGAACAAGTCAAGATGATAATTTCCAATGCAACTCCTCAGTTCCAGCATATCTTGGCCATGAATAGGTTAACCACCATGGAGGAGCTCTATGAAAGGGCTCGTTATATCCAGACGCAGATGAAGGATTCGCCCATTATGGGCATGTTTGAGCCGAAGCCACGGCTATTCAAGAAAACCACAACTGTCAACAACAGCGGGCCCACGACGGAGGGCACTATCGCAAATGAGCAGGTTGGCGTAGTTGGCCACCCCCACCAAGCTAACCCACGTCCTAACCTTCCTCCACCACAAAACCCCCATTTCAACTCCACTCCACAACGCCAATTCGCACCCCAACATTCCTTTGCTTCACCGCAAAACCAAGCACCCCGCGCTAACCCTCCAGCTCCGCAACAGTACCACCAGGTACCACCACCTACCAACTATGGCCAACAACAACAACGGAGACCACCACTTGGCCCCAAAAGGGACCACTACCCTCCACTACCAGAAAGTCTCCCAGATATTTTCAATGCTTTAATGGCCGCCAATTTGCTCATGTTACCAAGGGAAAGAACAGTGTGGCCCGCTAATGTTGACACATCCCGTTACTGCGCTTTCCATCGTGCACCTGGTCACAACCTTGATCGTTGCTTCCACTTCAGAGATTACATTTATGACCTAAATGACCAGGGTGACATCAATTGGGATGAGATGAGAAAGTTCATCGCCACCATGAAAGAAAGAAGGTCTCCTCGGCAGCAACAGGCTCAGCAGCCACAGCAACCAGCTCCACAGCAGCAACAACAAGCTCCAGCGCCTCAGCACGATATGGGGATCGTCCACAATCCACTGCCAGAGCACCCGCCAAACCAGCACGTAAACCCTGTCACGTCTCTCTATGAGGTGGAGAGAGGGCATGGATGACATGAAGAAAACGCCTCTGTCGGGGCACTTCATCATAATCAAAATTAACCTCCGCGCCTCTTGCGCACCCTTTCTTCTTCTTCTGCTCCCCAAGTGGGCCGATCTCTTCTGCGCCCCGTTAATCCACCTACCTCCGCCTATTCTTCGACCTTGCCGGTTCGCCCCCTTCTTACACGCTTACCACCTCCACAACCTACGCCACAACAAAACCCATCCACCACCAAGCCTTCGCCATTGCCATCTAGGCCACTCCTCATCCGCCCATCGCCAACGCCCACTGCACACGCCACCACTACTCCTTCACCGGCAAGGATTCCCCCACCATCGGTTCCACCACCTTTTGTACCCAGAACTCTTCTCATTCCACCCCCCACCAATTCCCCCCGCATACGGGTATCCCTTTCTACTCCTACGCCTCCTACCGGGGGCACCAACACCCCCTACGGGGATTCCCTCTGCGGGAACTCCCACTCCACCACCTCTTAACACCAACACACCTTCTTCTTCTTCTAATCCTCCTCCCACACTTGCCCCGACAGAGGCACGTCAAGGCGTGGCGCCGCTCCGCAGTGGGCGGATGTTCCACCGTATTTTTCCACAGAGAGAGCTAGAGCCCGTGCAGGGGCCGCAAGAGCAAGAACAAGAACAAGAGTCAGTGCCAGGGACTCAGTATGATTTGCTAAAACACTTGGACCGAACCCCAGCAAGGATTTCAATCCTGGAATTAATCATAAGATCCACCACTCATCAGCTAGCTTTAAAAGAATATCTGCAAAAGGTGATGGTCAATGAGGACATTCCAGTTGAGCAGATAGTCACGGTTTTAACGCCCGCTAGCAGTCAGCCGGCAATTACTTTCCATGAACATGAACTGGCGCCACTCTCAGCAAGAAAGTACGCTCTATGCATCACAGTTGACATTAATAAGGTGGCTGTTAAGCAATGTCTGGTGGACACTGGGGCATCCATCAATGTCTTGCCACCTAGCACCTTGAAGTTGTGTGGCATTCCGGAAAGCCAAATTCGACCGTCTACTATCACAGTAACTGCATATGATAACACGAAGAAACCTCCTCTAGGCATGATTACGTTAAAAGTAAGTTTGGGTCCTGCCGCCATCACAGCAGATTTTCACATTCTGGATATGGATCCGACATTTAATGGCATTCTGGGACGCCCCTACATTCAGCAACTCGATGCGGTGCCCTCCACAAATCACCAATGCCTTAAATTCCCACACAAGGGCCGCATTATTAAAGTTACCAGTATGCCAATTCTACCAGAGGAAGATATTCATGTGGCTTCATCAGTTCCGTCCATGTGGCCGGCCAACAAACCACTATTATCTGTGCTGGACATCCCTTGTCCACGACCAATGCCAGAAAAAGTCACAACAGTTGCTATGACACCCCTGCCTCCCAAGGGGAAAAAGAAGAAAACAATGATGAACACCTCTGGCTGGAACATCTTGATGAAAATGGGGTATCAAAATGGCAAAGGTATGGGTGCCAATTGTCAAGGCAGGATTAGGCCTGTTGAACCTCAGAAGCTGATTACACGAGGTGGCCTAGGTTACAAAGGGCCAGGCAAAAACAAAGATGAACCATGGGCATTTATGACATCCACATTAAAAACAGATCGCCAACCGCTCACTTGGACATTGAAGACACATTTTGTCACGGGTGGCTTTCAAAATAAGGAGCAAACTACCATAATTACTTCCATATTAGACTGTCAGGATGTTCATGCTAGACAGTTTGCTCGTCATATTGCCCCGTTGGCCACATACAAAGCCTTGGAGTCCTTAAGGCCTGACAAGAGAAGGAAAATGGATGATCCAGAATGTGACTGGTACAGGTGGTTCGATATGCAGGATATTACTATTTCTTTGAGCCGCCTCTTCATGCCGACTGATCCGGAATGGCCGCCACTTATTCATGAATTGATTGAGAAGCCGGCCGTAATTACAGATAAGAGACAGCTGCTGAGTGACTACACTGATACTGGAGAGCCAGATGTTCCGTTTGAAGAAGGTTTCACCGTGGATAGGCTGTGGGCCGGCCTCTTTTCTCTCACCTCCATGCATCCATCTGTGCTTGCTTCTCTATATTCTCATCGGTTTGGTCGCGTGCCAAGGCCGCCTCCGATTATAATCAATTTATCTCCAGATTCAATCCAAGTTTCTCTCACAATTCCTTCTTCGCTCCTCGAGCGATTTTCTAAACTATCCATCACGCCCCCGCGCGGGCCATCACTGATTCAACTCTTCTCTGATCTGGCAATTTCCACTCCTCCTGCTATCCTCCCTGCACACTGCTTTCTTCTTAAAACAGAAAATAAAAATGAAGAAAAAGACAAAAAAGAAAAAAAATGCCAAATTCCCAACTTTCCAAACCTCCATTTCTGTTGAGGAGACCTCCTATTTCTCTTCTGAGCGCGTCCCGACCCAGGGGCCGCTCCTTCAAGATTCATTGCTAAATCTTTTCTCTCCCTCTGGTGAGGGGACTTCCTCTGTATTACCTCCTGTATCCACTTTTTCACCCCCTTCCCTTCCTTTTTCTGATCAAGCTAGTTGTTCCTCCTCTTCTTTTGCTAACGCTAAAATTCAAGGGGTAGATTCACATAAGAAGTCCAAGGGTAAGCAGATTCCCCATAGGTTTCTGTTGGAGTTAGCTATCAGATGCCAGGCTTGTTTAGCTCTTCCTGAATTTATAGAGAATCCAATCATCCTGCCAGAGTTAGAATATGAGGACGCTGTTGTTTCTTATGAGGGTTTGGGTGTCTATGAAATTATGAATGATGAAGACCCTATTGAAGAGGGGGATGAAAGTTATGAAGAATATGAGGACGAGGCTGATGCCTTTGCTAGTGGCATGAGGAGATTTGACGAACCATCAGCCTCTGTAGAAGAGCCTACCAAAGAAATTAATTTGGGTACCGAGGAAGACCCTAGGATTGTCCTCATCAGCAAGAATTTGCCGCCCCCCGAAGAGGAGGCGCTCATTTTGGTTCTGCAAGAATACAAGGACACGTTCGCATGGAGTTATGAAGATATGCCTGGTTTAGACCCTGCGCTCGTTGAACACCGCCTTACACTTAAACCAGGGTCTGTGCCGGTCAAGCAACGGTTGAGGCGTTTCCACCCTAATATGGCTTTAAAGATGAAAGAAGAGGTCGACAAGCTCCATAAGGCTAGATTTGTTAGAGTTGTCCTCTATCCCAATTGGGTGGCTAACATCGTCCCGGTTATGAAGAAAGATGGAAAAGTTCAGATTTGTATAGACTTCCGGGACCTCAACCGCGCGTGTCCTAAAGATGACTTCCCCCTCCCTCATATTGATGTTTTGATCGATAATACGGCAGGATTTGAGACTCTCTCTTTCATGGATGGCTTCTCAGGTTACAATCAAATTCGTCTGGCTGAAGAAGATCAAGAGAAGACATCATTCACTACACCATGGGGTACATACTGTTATGTGGTCATGCCTTTTGGACTTAAGAATGCTGGAGCCACCTATCAGAGGGCTATGATGGCGATTTTTCATGACATGATTCATATTTATATTGAGGTGTATGTGGATGACCTGGTTGTGAAATCAAGGACAAGGATTGAGCATCCTGGGGTTCTAGCCAAGGTCTTGCAAAGATCGCGAGAGTATCAATTGAAGATGAACCCCAAGAAATGTGTATTTGGTGTTTCATCAGGGAAGTTGCTTGGTTTCATTGTTAGCAAGAGGGGAATTGAAGTTGATCCCAACAAGGCAAGGGCCATCAGAGATATGCCTCCTCCCAAGAATTTGAAGGAAGTTCGAGGATTAATCGGGAGGTTACAATTTATTCGCCGCTTCGTCTCCCAGCATTCACAAAGATGTAGGCCGTTTTACGAGCTTACTAAGCCGGGAGTCAAGTTTAATTGGGATGACAAGTGTTAGGCAGCCTTTGACGGATTGAAGGATTATTTGGCTAATCCTCCTGTCCTGAGGCCGCCAATTCCAGGCAAACCACTTATTCTCTCTGTCTCAGTCCTGGATGACTCTGTAGGTGCTGTCTTAGCTCAAGTGGATGAAGAAGGTAAGGAGAGGGCAGCATACTACTTGTCTAAACTTCTTAACCCCTGTGAGCAGAGGTATTCAGCCATGGAGAAAACTTGCGCTGCTTTGGTCTGGGTAGTTCAGAAATTAAAACACTACTTCCTAGCTCACGAGGTTCACCTCATTGCTCGCATGAATCCGATTAAATTCCTCCTTGAAAAATCTATCCTCACTGATCGATTAGCACGCTGGCAAAGCTTCCTCTCTCAGTTTGATATCACTTACATTCAACAAAAAGCTATCAAAGGTTACGCCATTGCCGAACACCTTGCTCATCACCCTCTACCTCATTTTGATCCTGTCAATTCGGAGTTTCCAGATGAAGAACTGATGTCCATTAATCAACCTCGTGATCCTATGTGGACATTACATTTTGATGGAGCTTTAAATTCTCAAGGAAGAGGGATCGGCATGGTTCTTTTAACACCAGAAGGGGTCACCATCCCATTTGCGGCTCGGCTCACTTTTCCCGCCACCAACAATATAGCTGAGTATGAGGCTCTTTTGGCCGGTCTTCAAACCGCTCATCGATATGGTGTCACTCATCTACGAATTGTGGGTGATAGTCAGCTCATTCTATGCCAGGTGTTGGTCAAATGCCGCACTATCAATCCTAAGCTCAAACCCTACCAGGAACTTGCTTCAGCTTATGCCAAGCTCTTCACCAAATTGATTTTCGTCCATGTTCCTCGTAGTCAGAACATCCTAGCTGACGCTCTTGCTTCTTTAGCCTCTGCTTTAATCTTCCCTCCTGAGCGTGATTTTCATGTTCCTCTAATTCATCAGCGTGACACGCCAGCTATTAAGGATCGTGTGTTCCTCGATATTAGGGATAAGGTGCTTGAGAAGGTCAAGCAGAAGGAATCTCTTAAAGGCAAAGAGGTCATGCTTTTAGACTGGGAAGAAGAATTGGCTGACGAAGAGAAGCCTTGGTATTATGAGATTGCCAGATATTGCAATAATCAGTCCTATCCCGAGGAAGCCACTGCAGAAGAAAAGAAAGCAATTAGAAGAGTGGCTCAGCGTTATGTTTTGGTTGGAGGTGTGCTCTATAGGAGAGGGCTCACCGGTGTTTTATTAAGATGTCTCGACGATAATGAATCTTGGAAAGTTGTGGAAGAGGCGCATTTCGGAGTGTGTGGTGGTCATGTGAATAGCCAGATGCTAGCTAAAAAAATTCTTAGGCTAGGTTTCTATTGGCCAACTCTAGAAGAGGATTGTTCCATCTATGTTCGAAGGTGTGTTAAGTGCCACCTGCACGCCGACAAGATTCATTCTCCTGCTTCTTCACTCCATCCTACGTCCTCCCCATGGCCTTTCTCCATGTGGGCTTTTGATATCATTGGACCTCTTGGTGATTCGAATCTCCTGACCAAGCAAAAATCGTTCATTCTCACGGCAACGGAGTACTTCACCAAGTGGGCAGAAGCGGAAGCTTACGTGGAGATTAAAGCGTCAACCGTCTGCAAGTTTATAACGAAGAACATCATCACGAGGTTCGGCATCCCAAGCACCATCGTCATCGACAATGGACCTCAATTTATCTCTCAAGAAATCAAGGATCTCTGCAACAGGTATAACATTGCATTGCATCATTCTTCTCCCTATTATCCGCAGGGCAATGGCCAAGCAGAGGCAACTAATAAAACTTTGATCAAGATTGTTAAAAAGACGTGTGAGGCGAATAAATTTTCGGACTGGCCAGATAAGCTAGTTGAAGCTCTCTGGGCCTATCGCACTTCCATTCGAACCCCTACTGGGCAAACCCCTTTCGCCCTTACTTATGGAATGGAGGCGGTAGTCCCTTATGAGATTCTCATTCCCTCTCTACGAGTACAATTGGATAAGGAATTTTCTATGGATGAACGTCGTGATTCACTCCTTGCCCAATTGGAACTCCTAGATGAGAAGCGTCTGGTCGCCGCTGAGCATGCGCGCGTTTATCAAAACAGGCTCTCACGTTTTTATCAAAAGAAAGTGATTGAGAGAAAATTCAAAATCGGTGAGATGGTAATTAAGAGGATTTTTGTAAAGCCGGGTGGCCCCCGCTCAAAACTCCAACCCAATTGGGAGAGACCGTTTGTTATAAAAGACGTTTTTCCAGGCAATGCTTATAAACTGATTAATGCTGAAGGAGAAGAGTTAACTCACCCTTGGAATGGTTTGTATCTTAAGAAATACTACCCTTGATTCAAAAATCAAAATATATATATATATATATGGAGAAATTCTCAAAATCCAAAAAAAATAAATGTTGTTTCAAAAATCCAAAACAAAGTGGAATATTTCCAAAAACAAAAAAAATATATATATAGAAATACCAAAAAAGCAAATAAAAAAATAGAAATTCTTCAAAATCAAAAAGAGATCAAAAGCTTTCAAAATTGGTGCCATGGCACACGAAGGATCAAGGTCCGAAAGGTCAAAATTCAGAATTCATTCATCAGTCTTGCTAACTTAAAAGGGGGTTGACTCCCGCACACACTACACGCTTTATTCTTGAGCTCAAGCGGTGCAAAATCCGATGGAAAGTCGAAAACCTGACTAATAGTGAAAGACAATACCCGTTCTTTTCTTCTTCGGCCCATAAGGGAGGAAGGGAGACCTCGGGGTAGACACGCCAAGCCTATCCGCCGCCCTAGTAGGTGGAAGTCAGGGCCCAAAAGGGGAGCAAATGCCACAAAAGCCCAAGTACAATTAGGTTTATTTTCATCAATGCAAATCAATTCCAAAGTGAAAGTCAAGTTGAGAAAAGAAAAGCATGTCAAGAGGGCAAAGTCCCCGCAAGGAAAACCTTGGGCGTATGCGTGCAATATAAAAGAGGTAAAAAGGTAACAAATTTCCCTACGCCAAAGACCGAACCCCAATAGGCATAGGGTAGGGGAGGTAACTTTACCTCGAGCATCTCAGAATCCCTTATGGGCTTCCCTTATATTTTCTTCCATCCTTTCTATGTGGTAAGTCACGAACTGGCAGGATGGTCAAGACGGACCTGGGAAAATTGCACTGTACGAAATCTCGAATACAAGTCAACTATGAGCACGTCGACCCCCTTTTAATTACTCAAGAAAGGTCAATGAATTTTAGATGGTGACCGTGTAGGACCCGGGGTCTTGATAGCCTTGTCAACCTTTTTTGCAGAATAATTCAATTAACGCCTTTGGCTAAGGCGCTTTTTATAGAATTAACGTCCTAGATTAGGTCGTCTATTTCCAAATAACGTCCCTAAGCAGGTCGTTACTTTTTCAAAAATCAGATTTCCTTTTCAAATTCACGCCGTCTTCTAGGATGTCTTTATGCGAACCACGACCTACTCTAAGGCGCGTTTTTCAGGAAAAATAACAAAAAAATATAAACAAAAAAAATGCATTTCTTCACGATGTATGCTTGCATTCTTTTGCATGGGCATCTTTTATTTATGGTTTGCATATGCATGCTTGCATGATGCATCTCCCCGTTATCAGCTATTTTATTTTGCCTTATTTGATTAAAGGCTTGGCCCCTTGACCCGTCATTAAGGTCAAAAGTAAAGGCACCCCTTGCTTATTGAGCAAGGGGCCAAGTCGAATAGATGAATTAACCTGTTTATTCGAAGTGTGGATTACAGTCGCAGAAACAGGGCAAAAGCAAAGCAAAAATGAAGAACGTAGAAAGAGGAAAGTACACAAACACAAGGCCACAACCACGCAAAGTGCTCAGGTAACAAAAGATGTCAAACTCATATATATATATACATCATGAATGTCTAAGTACAGGTATGAGGGTGGAGGAGTACAAGTAAGTCTCTCAGCTCTCGCCTCCACCCTCCTCTCTCCTACTCTCAACCTCCTCCTCGCCGTCCCGAGCTGGCGCTGGTGGAGGAGGCATGGGCCCCCGTGAAGAAGCTGGAACCCGAGCCTGACCCCCTGCCTCGCTCCTCTCTCGAAGGGAAGAGCCTGCCACAAAGGTGGAGCTGGTGAAGGAGTACCCCGCAGCCCGTGCTCGCTCACGCCCTCGCTGGAGACGCTCCTCAGACACTCGTAGCCGCTCCTGAGAAAGGATCAACTGGGTCCTCGAGTCTGCCAGCTCTCGCTCGCGTGCTGCTACCTGCTCCTGGTACCGGGCACGCTCCGCCTGGTGCTCCTCCCGCTCACGAGCACGCTCCTCGCGCTCACGGGCACGCTCCCGTCTCTCCAGCTCAAGGGCCACCCGCAGCTCGGCCACGTCCTGAGGCAGCTCCTCTCGACGCCTCAGGGACCTCTCTAGCTCTGAGATCCGCTGATCACGGATCGCCAACTCGGTACGTACCGCCTGAAGCTGAGTCGCCTGCAAACAGGTAAGCAAATCATCAGTTCCACAATCAAATGCAATGATTCGGTAATCTAGCAATACAAGCAATACATGATTGAACCACTCACCTGTGTGCTCGTCGCACGGAAGCCCTCATCAACGCAGGTAAGAGCGGCTCGAAGCTCCTCAGTCTGTAACATGAATTTTCATCAGTGCACAATTATATAATCAATATTGAATGGATCTGTGTTTTGAAACTTACCCGTGAAGCGAGATCACGCTCTGCTGCCTCAGCTCGTGCGGTTGCTCTAGCTAGCTGCTCTGCCAGTGCAGTCACCTCTGCACTGGGCCCTCTCGAGCTGGAGGCCTCCCCTGGGTCTCTCCTCACTGCTCCCTGCTGGGCACGCTGCATTCATTGAGATCGTCAGTGGCTAATCATCAATAATTCAAAAAAAATACATTTGCATATAGAAATAATTTAAACACTCACCAGGGTCCCTAGGTCGGCCCGTGTGGCGGCCAGCTGGTCCTCCAGGCTGTGTAGGTGGGCCTGTGCATCCATCGCCGCTATGTCCCGCGCATCCTGCATTCATTACATGTTAGTCACATGATAGAAACATAAGCATTTGCATTTAATTTAGAAGTAATTGCATTCATACATACCCCTAAGACCTTCATCTGAGGTCGTCCGGCGTATACCTCCCAGTAGCGCCGGAGGTACTCGGAGCTGTCAGTCGCCCGAGAGGTGACTCTGGTCCCGCCTCGCTGCCAGTCGGCGTACTGCTCCTCGAACCGCACTCTCCAGTCGGTCGCCTTCGTACGACCGCGTGTCTTCTTCCCGATGCCGCGTGGCTCGCCGACCTCTACCCACTCCTGGTGTAGGCCCAGGGTCCTCATCACCAACCTAAGCCGTAACGGCTCGATCTCGCTCAGGCAATGAACCCACAGCTCATGCTCAAAGCGAGGACGGCCCGCTACGACCCACGGCTGGCCCTCGTCTGTCATCCCCTCATAGGGTCTCCACTGCACCTGCATTCATAAACATACATGTCATCATTTCATCATTTCATCATAACAAATTCAAAGTAAATGCAAAAGAAAGATGCATAACATTCATGCATACCAGCGAGGGAGGGAAGTCTCGAACTCTCTCCGCAGCACCCACAGCTCGTAGCCCAGTGGGGCTCCAAACACCACCAGCAGCCAGCGCCGCGCTAAGGGAAAAGCTCCCTCACCTCTAGGCCGTGGGTCAACGCGCCCCATCGGCATGTATAGATGGCTCCAAACCTGCATCCATGCATAGCATTAGTGAGGCATTCACACGCATAGAAAAATAAAAGAAAAGAAAAAAGAAGAAAAATGCATACCTGAAGAAAAGGTGAGAAGCCACTGACGGTCGTCTCTCGTCCTGTCCCCGTGGACAGGTCGGCCATCATATGCGCCAGCAGTGCCGCTCCCCAGGCGTAGCTGCCAACTGCCTCCAGGTCCTCGAGTATCCCCAGGAATCGGCAGTTGATGACGTCGCCCTTCGTCCCGAGCAATAGCCTCCCGAGTAGCAGCAGTAGGAACCTCCTCAGGTCTCGGTCCGCCCTCTCCCTGTCAGCTGGGTCCTGGCAGTAGACCGCCCTAGCCCCGTCTATCAGCCTCTGAGAGAACTGCTCTAAGGACTCCCCTGACCTATGCCTAGCATCCCCTAAGCCCATCACCGTAGTCAGGTTGGTGCGGAAGATAGTCCTACACTCGCTAGGCGTCTCGTAGACCATCTCTAGCCCTAGCAACCTCTGGGCGAACTCAGTGTAGTCAGGGTAGGTAATCCCGCTCACAGCCTCACCGTCTACCCTCAGTCCCGTGATCCTAGCTACATCCTCTAGGGTAGGAACCATATGCCCCCATGGCATCAAGAATGCCCGGCTAGTCCTGTCCCATCTCTCCCGTAGAACCTGGATAAGTGGTAGGTCTGGCCTAACTGGCTCTATGGATAGAAAGGCCCCAAACCCCATAGCATCTACCCTGGCTCTCTGGAACTCGGGGAGGCCGTAGTATGCTGCCCGGACCATAACCCAGGAGATCCGTGTCCTCATCAACCCCTGCACGCATGAAGGATGAAATTTTGGTTTAATTGTTCAATTATTCTGGTTGAAATTCACTTAACTGCCTTGGTTTGAAATGTTAATGTTTGATTTAATTAACGACCATCCTCAGGTCGTGGTTTGTTGAATTAGCGCCCCTGAGGAGGGCGTGGTTCTAAGTGTGCTTTGAATTTACGACCTATCCTAGGTCGCTGTTATCTAAGAAACGCCTCTGTGTTGGGCGTGGTTCTATGGTTAATTTCTGAAATTCTTAAAGAATATTTCAAGTCACGCCCTTGGGTGGGGCGTTTTCCAAAATGGGTCCGTTAATTTAATCAGGAATTAATGAATGGACGATCGCTGGTTTGGTCATCTATTGTTGAATTAACGCCCTGGTGGGGGGCGTTATTTTCAAATGTTTCAGAAAAATGAAATAGAAATAACAGCATGCATGGAAAAAAATTAAAGCATGGGAATTAACGGAAATTAACTTCATGATATGAAAAATGATGAATTTAAATGGGCGACATGAGGCAGGGCGTGTTCTCATGGGGTTAATTATTTTTCAGGGAAATAATTTAATTAACGCCCTTGGGTTGGGCGTTTCATTTCTAAAACGTGACGCCCCTGAGGGTGTCTTCTTTCTGGGTTGCAGGGTTTATATCCCGAGAGCTATGGAATTACAAGAAAAATGGAAAAAAATAAAAAATATATATATAGGAATTGGGTTGGGGTGCCTACCTTCTTGTGCTTTGGCTCTATCGGTTGGGGCCGTGGCTGACGTGGCCGCCGGAGTTGGCCGGGGCGAGGGGTGGCCGCCGCCGTGGCCGGTGGCCCTCCGTCATCTTCATTTTCCTCCTCACCGCCTTCTTCCTCACCGCCATCCTCTCCTTCACCATTGCCTTCTTCGTCTTCACCAGCACCTTCTTCTTCATCTCGTCCTTCGGCCTCATCGCCGGCCGCCGCCGCTGGAACCTCCACGGCCGCCGACGGTTCTTCCGCGACCACCACGAGGGGAGCTTCTTCCTCAGCGTGGGCGTCTTCGCCCAGGTCCACCACCTCAGGCGCCGCCACCCTCTACCGTTTGAGTCCTCCTCCGGCCATCGTCTAGGTCTAGGGTTAGGGGGGAGAGAGTTTGAGAGAGAATGAGAGAAAGGGGGAGGGTTTCGGTTAGGGTTGCAGAGAAGAGAGAAAGAGGGAAAGAGAACGAAGGAAGAAGAAGAAAGGAGGGAAAGTTAAGTCGAACGGTCAAAAAGAATTAACGACTTAAGGAAGGCCGCGTCTTGTAGAATCAACGACTGGAACAAGGACGTTTCTTGAGAATTGACGACATTACTTAAGGCGTTATTCTTGTTTGCATGGGGAATGATAACCGTCGTCAGACGCATTCAATATGGAATTGATTGATGCGATGGGAGTCATAATTGCTGTTCTTGATTAACGTCTGAGCTTGAGGCGTTATTTTAATGATCCGTGGCTTAGCTAAGGGCGTTAATTTTGGAATTTCAACGAATATATTTTGGGAATTTGAGTCAATCCACGCCTTAGTTTAAGTCGTTATTCAGTTAACGCCCATTAGTGGAGGCGTCAAATTTGGAGCTGGAACATTGGAAGACGACATCGACTGAGTCGTCCTTTTGTAAATTCACGGCATTGCTTGAGGCGTTATTTGCAACAGAATCATAGAACCTTGGAAGATTTGATCAGAAACACAGTAAGATGGCTCAATCAAAGGAAATATCATTGATTATATGAAGAAAGATTACAATGCTTAATGAGCCATTTTGGGCCTCAATTTTCTCAAAGCAATAACATAAGACTTCCACTGGTCTATGTCTTCTTCTAAGTTCTCCATAGGTTGATGAGCCTTATTGATTTTCCACAGAGCTTGGATTGTTGTGCATTCTTCACCATCTTCATTGCTGCCAAGGTCCCGTGTCTTGATTGGAGGAAGGTGAGATGGATCCTCGAATACTCGCCGTGGAAGCCCGAGTTGAGGAAGGCACCGGTGTGAGTTATACAAGATGAATTCTGAAGCGCCGATGAGTCTAAGGTCCGTTCCGGGAGAAAATCTTGCACGGAGCTCTTGAGTCTTGAGTATTCCCGGGGCGCAAGTAAAGAGATTCTTTGGCATTACTTTGAGGTGCTCTCTCCATTCCGCTCTCTTCTTGATTTGAGGAATCCGGTTCGTCACTCTATTGCTTATCCCAAGTGAACCGGTCATATAAGAGAGTGGGCTTTTTGAGAAGATTCTTGAGGATTGTTGGGTTTCATCACATGGATCGAACTTGAAGTGGAGGTCTACCCAACTAGAGAGTGCTAGCATGCATCCGTAGATGGGCCTTCCCATCGCCGCCGAGGTTAGCCCGCTATAGAGATAGGCTAGAATCGCCGGTCCCACTCTATCTCCTTCCCATAAGTTCACTATAGCGCTTAATTGGGCCTCTTCTAGAAAGTCCTCCGTGGATGGGAATAAGATTGCTCCTGCCAAGCACACCACGAAGGCCTTTGCTACCCGCTCTATCTCTTCATCTTCTTTAGCTTGATCCGCTCTCTTGTACACCCATGAGGCGAGCTTTAGAAGATTGATTCCTTTAGTAGCCTTGAATTGATTCACTAGGTTGGGGCTAGATATCAAGCTTGTTAATAGCTCATGAGAGGAAATTGGTTTTGGCATGATGGCCATCTTTTCCTCATCTCCTTGCTTCATCCGCTTCAAGCCCAAGATCATCTCCAATTCTTCTAATAGGATCGTGGCTTCAAAGGTAGAGAAAAGAAAGGTATGAGTAGAAGGATGCCATATCTCTACAAGAGGCCCTATAGCTGCCCAATCTAAGTGAATTTGATCGTAATGTTTGGCATGGGTAACTAGACCCAGAAGGTGCCATCTTGTTAAGTACACCCTCATATCTGAAGAAAATTTGGAGAGTATGAGAGGCAGCCACTTAGTTTTTGTAAATCTCCTTGCTCCTGGGACATTCGGGTAGTCCTGTGGAAGGAAGAAAGGAAGAACAATGCAGAGAAAGAAGGATAAATGAGCATGCAGAAGAGAAGAACATTTAAGACAAAAGTGGACAAGAACAGAAGGATTTTATCTTTACCTGGTTCATGGAGATTCTACTGCTTATGTGCCCGTTGATCTCAGTTAGTCTGGGAATTGAGGACTTTGATCTCTTAAGTGCCCTCTCCATCTTCGGTTTGCAGGAATAAGCTCGGACGGTTGCGGTGCCTGCAGAAGAACACGAATAGACAGAAGAAGCAGCAGAAGAAACAGAGCTCGGATTGTTTTGATTGATTTGAGGAATTGCCTTCCCTTTATAGGAGTCCGGGGAGTCTTAAGGCTGTTCGGAGTTAGAAAGTTTATGGCTATTAGGACTGGGTTTAGCTTTCGAATCAGAAACGGAAGTTTGTGCTTAATTAACGCCTTCTGTTAGGGCGTCAATTGTTGAATTGACGACCGGACAGAGGTCGTGTTTTGTGTAGCGCCCTTTCCAGGGTCGTCTTATTCTTGAACTCTTGGTGCATTTAACGCCTTAGTGAAGGGCGTGTTTCTCCTTTTGACGCCCTCATTATCAGGCGCGTTAATTTGCTTCCCTACATGCTCTGATGAACTTAAGTGCTATTATTTTCGTTGGAGTTTTATTTTATTTAGCACTTATGATCATGTCATACTTTGAATTGAAGATTATTGATATTATGGGAGGGCTAATGAACTTTCAAGTGCAGAGGATTGCAGGTTTCGAGATGCCCGGATCACTGTGGAAGTAACATCTTGTTGTAAGCATTATTACTATATGGTATTCTATGCTATTATAGTATATCAAGGACCTTGTGGTTCTGATGAACCTGGAATTTGAGTCCCCTTCATCAAAAATAGTGATAGTTCCAGGGGAGTCTTGATCACACAGATAGGCCGTTGAGTTATTAAAGGTCTGGGACGATGGTTCCACTTTTCTGATTTGATGCGCGGACAAACGGGCTTCGGCTTAGTGCCAGCTCAGAGATCTAGATTCTTGACCAAATCTAGATGGCTTAGCAATATTATCCTTGATTATTTTCTATCTTTTAGTTTGTCTTATTCTTTTCCTTTTAGCCCAGCATGCATCATGTAGGACTTTGAGCTTCATGCTGAAAATCTTCATATTATGGCAGTAATGAAGGTCACTCGCTCTTGATTGAGTTGACGTAAGATATTCCATTCCAAATTGAGTACTTTATTCTCTCTGAAGCCGCTTAGGCTGATTACTTGAAAATGTCCCTTTGCTGGGTCTCCATCTCAATTCCCTTTATTTTTCTGTAAATCCACCTTGGTTGTAGCACGTCCACATTGGCTGGTAACCGCTCTCCAATGGTGTCTCCTTATCGTGCCGCGCGCACATTTTTACTTGTTTAGTTTAATCTCCTTTATCCAGCAAATCGATGCTTCCTTGGAATCACTCGGAGTTGTTTCACTTTGAATCTTGGAAAGATTTCCAATGCTTAGTGTCTGAGACATGTCACATCACACCTTGGCATCTACTTATCAGTTCGCTCCACTTCATTCCGTTTGTTGCACTTTCACTCTATTTCGTCTCACTCCCTTGCAAAGCAGACGCCAAGGCGGGGCAGCTGTAGACACGCCAAAATTGACGCTATGTTGATCAAATCTCATGTCACTATGTTGACGCCCCAAAGTGAACTTCAATACATTCATAATATGAAGTTTTTCTATTTTTGTGTGTTTTGATTTGATCTTTGCATTTTTGTGATTCGCGACCTGAAGAGGGGCGTGTTTTAAAAAGCGACCTTATCTAGGGCGTGTTCAAAAGAAAGGACGACCAAATGTCAGGGCGTCAATTCCTGGTATTATCCGGTTTCAAAATAAATTCAAATTATTGATTAACGTCCTTCCTCAGGGCGTGTTTTCAAGTAACGCCTTCATCTCAGGCGTTTTCTCATAATTTTTAAATAAAGTAAATTTTATTACCAAAATTAAATCCGAGAAGTGACGCCCTTGATCATGGTCATGTTTTTGAGTAACGTCTTGATGTAGGTCGTCAATTTGTAATTTGACGCCCTTCTGAAGGTCGTGTTTTATCCTTCGGTGTCGTGTTTGAGTATGCCTTTCCTGAGTAGTTCCATGCCTCCATTGGTCTCCTTGCTCGAATTGGAACTAGAGTCCTGCCTTCTTTGGATCATTGCCCGTTCTTATCCTTCCGAATCTGAGGTTATCTTGGATCTGGAACCCTATATAGGGATGTCTTGATCGACCTCGCGCAAGGTTGGCAGGTTACGAGAGCAGGCTATCGAGATCAGAGTTTTTATGCATAGACGCTGAGGCTATCCATCTTCTTCTTGCGCGGTCTTTAAAGCTCTCTGCTTCCTTCTTCTTCCTGCCAACGGCATTAGCTTCGGTTCCCTTTACTATCATCAGGGACAGTATGGGTTTTTCTTGCTTATCTAGTTGTTGTTTTTCCGTCGATCATCATACGTTTTTCTTCTTTTGCATTAGTTTCATCATACCTTCTCCTTCCCTAACTCTTTAGGGGTTTTTAAACAAAAAAAAAGGTGCGCATGTTTTTATTCTCTATTCATCATCATGTCATCTACTTGGGATTGATACTACATTCACTTGGCTGATCCACCTCTTTTGTTTGTTTGTTTTGTCTTTTTTGCAAGGGTAATCAATAAAGGAAAACCCCCTTCATCGGCCGGCCGATTGAAGGAGGAGGAGGAATTCACAATCTAGCCCGCGTTTTATTTTCCACCAGGTATTCGCGATCTTCTTTGTTTCTTCTTGAGGTAACCCCTCTGGCGATCATCCTCCTTAGTAGCACCACGTGCTTCTTTTATTCATTATTATATCATCTCTCCCCCTTGTGTTTTTCTCATATTTAATCCCTCTTCTTCATGTGTGGATTTATCACAATCTGCAGGTCCCACATCCCTTTCCATCCATGGACCCCACCTTACCTTTAGTGCCGGTCAACTCATTTCATACCACATTTCGATCTAGTCACCATGTTGATACGTTGGACGATCTTATCATGGGATTAGATTCACAATGGAAGTTGACGCACCTACTGGCCTGAGGTTTTGACCAACCCGTTAGTCTTAGCTTCACCCATCCGGCCTTAGGGTCCATTACCTCCGAGTGCACCGTGGGTTGTGTCACCACAGAGGTCATCTTACTCCTCCCCTTACCGGACGAGCCCGAATTCATACCCTTTTGTCCGAGGGAGGAATCATACTTCTTGCCTACGATCCCCGTCCCACCCGTTACAATTCAAGAAGGTGACTACCCACATCTTCAAACCTTCTACATGTGGGACCGTGACTTGTGGGAACCCACCACAAGGGGTCATACCTTCTTTGACCCTTTTGACCCCTTCACTATTAGGCTTCCCGAGTTACCACCCGTACTCCCCTTCTTCAAGGAAGCCCACTTTTATGCCCTTCCCCTCGGGATGGTCCATCTACATCCACCAATCCCGACCCACCTACACCCGGCCCTTCTAAACCACCCGAGTCACCCACATTCAAAAGACCATCCACGCATAACCACACCCGACGTATAGGTGTTCCCCATGCCATCCATTCCCAGTTGCCCAACATGCATGCATGGCACATATTCGGGTGTCCTGGTCCGCCGTCACCCATGTCCGGGTCGGACTAACATTAGGTGTGTCTAGGGTCATAGGTGAGTCCGTGTGTTTTTATCTGTGTGGTTTGCATACGTGTGTGTAGTTTGTTTGTCTGCATGTGTCTTGTGCAAGCTCGTCGATGTCAGTCCCTTATGAGGGTGAAGCGAGTCGACTCACTCGATGAGTATGGGAGCGGTTCTATATCTATACCCGGATCTAGTCACCTACAGGGACTCAGCGGTGATTCCTAGTGAGTCTTCGATCTGCTTCCTTCCTTTTTGAGAGTGCCCCACCCGGAGTGTCCACCTTTAGCCCATAGCAGTTCGCGCATATCGAGTATATATGGAATGAGTAGGTGACGATCACTTGGAGTGAGACATACCCGCGTTACTTGGCACGGTGACGGATCTGCCAGAGCACTCGAGCATCCATACCCCTACTCGACGGGGTCGAGTTCCTCCCACCCGGGGAGAATTGATGAGGACATCAAGAGCTTATGGGTTGTATTGTATGTATTGGCTTGTATAGGTGTGTAGTATGGGTTGTATTGGCTTGAAAGTGTGTAATTTTTGATTTCTTTCATTTGGGCTCTCTTTGTAAGGTTTAATTAAGTCATTGGGCCACATTTCTAAGAAGAGTCCATTACTAGGTATTATGGTTTAGGTCCACTTAAGGGTGCTACTTCATATTGGGTCATTTGGTTTTAAATGGGTCATTAAGGCACTTAAGGCCCAAATTGGGTTCCACTCTCCCATGGGCCAACTAAGTGGGAATGGCCCATGACTAGCATGATATATTGGGTGGCTCTTGACCCATGAATGGCCCTTGGCCCATGAAGGGGGGCGCCCTCTCTTTTGGTCTTATTAGGCTTGTTAGGTGTGATTTAGGTAGAGTTGGAATGGAATTAGTCTAAGTTTGAATAGAAATGGTCAAGTTAGATTAAAATATGTATTAAGTGTGTTGATTCACATTGCATCCCAGCCCTTCAATCCCCTTCCCTAGATCCTAGGGTGCACAATTGATTTGGTTGGAGTCATATATAACCTTGTATTTTCATATGAAATTCAATGGAAAAAATCAGAAAATTATTGAGTTGTTTGAAGCTTGGTGCGCCCCTCTCTCTTCCCCTGCTGTTCTTCCATCCCCAACACCAGATCTAGAGTGTATTCTATCTTCTTTCATCTCCTCTCAACCTCCGGTGATCGTCCGTGCCGCCGCCGCCGCCGTTCGTGCCGCCATCGAGCCGCCTCTGCAGTTCTATCTTCGTCCGACCACAGTAGCTTCCATGAATTGTCTGTCTCCGCCATGAGCTTGGATTGATCTGAATTTTTTATGGTGTGTTCATCCCTTGCATCCCAAGATCCACTTAAATTTTCACGCCAAAATTCCATCTTTTAGTATTTTTACATTTTCGTCCAACCTGTCATCCCAGATCTACCAGGTTTCTATCTACAGTGACAGAACCTATGAGTTCTCCCCCTCCGACCATCTTTTTGATTTATCAAAACCTCTCAATTTTACTGGGGGTTATGTCCATCACCCTCTACCTCCACAAATTTTCTTAATTTTTTATCCGCCTTCTAGCTATTTTTAGAAATTCGTGTTCTTCCTCTGATACAGTGTTTTTAGTCAGATCCCGGCTCCGATGACCCTCCACTTCAAAAATCAGAACTAATCACCACCACCTCCAAATCCAAATCCAAAAATATTCCTGATTTCCTTGTTCAATTTCCTACAACCTTGATGAAGAACGCATCTTCAAATTCGGACATCTACTTCACGGTCAAAGGCAATCAACAGGGAAGTTGTCTACAGATCTGAGTCTTCAGTTACTGTACAACAGCAGCATATAAAATTCGCCAACACAAAGTACAAATTTGGTGAATTTTTCTGAAGGCCACTAGATTGCAGTACTTCGAAGTAGCTTTCTAACGGCTCTGATCTTGTTGCATTCCGACACCGGTGCTGATCGCAGCGACCGTTCTCGCCGGAGCGCGCGCTGAAATACAGAACCGGCAGATTTTCGATCGGTTTTTCCGACCGGTGCCGAACGGAGCCGCCCGGCCTCCGGCCGGCGAGACCAGCGTGCCGCCAGCCCGGGGAGCGCTTCTCCAAGTGTCTCCACTACAGCGGTACCACCGGGTCCCACACGGCCCCTCCAGACAGCACGTGGGCCCCACGGTCGTGAACACGCGTGTAGCCGAATCAACACCCGAAGCTGCCCGTCAACCCGAATTCGGTCCTCCCGGACCCATTTGTATAGCCCTTTACCTCCCTGCGTGGAGTGGGCATATTTCCATTGCTGTAATTATTGTGTGTTAAGTTTCCCGAGAGTACGAGTTTTCGGCCGGGTCTGTCTTCCCCACGCCGAGCGCGTGGAGGTATCGCCTTCGCTCCCTTACTTGGCATTTTGCTTAATTCATATATGCTTGTATATGCCGCTGCTAGAGAGCATGATAGGGTAATTAGCTCGCTTTCTATTTATATCACCGCTGCTGCGAGAGAGAGCGTTACCGTCCCGTGACCCGATCCGGGCACGAAAGAGAGAGCCGACCACCCTAGCTCTTGCCGGTTTCTCAACCGCGCACGTCCGACGCTTCCATCGTTAAGGGACGATCGCGAGCTTGTCGTGTCCGTGTCTCGTCCCGCATCACCCCGACATCGAAGAATCTCCTCTTCGTTCACTGGGCTGGTTGTACCATTGAAGTTCCCCGGAGTTAGTCGACCCATTCGTGGTGAGACGAGAGCCCCTAGCTGACACGGCAGTGAAATAAAAACGAACTAGGGTCCCTATTTTGTGAGAACTTTAGATCTGGTTAAAAACACAAAAAAATCATCAAAATCAAAACACAAAAAAGGCGTAAAGGCATTCACTTGTTTGATAATCTTTGCTATTTGCTTGTCAGTGTATGTTTTTGCGTTCCGGAAAAACTTTGAGCATGGCTCACGAGTCTTTTGAGGAGAACCACCCTGGTCGTGGTGAGTCAGTCGAGCAGCGAGTCCATGCTATGGACTCGGATCCTTCCCATGAGCCCTCACGTGAGGTGCAGGTTACCGTAGGGGACACATCCCCACCACAGGACATCTCCTCCCTGCTAGGTGTCCTCGCCAACACGGAGCTTACCTCTGAGCAGCTCCGGGCCTTCCAGGCCATTCTGAAGGAAAGTCTGTTTCTCCTGCACCCCAGGAGTCAACCCCAGCCATCGCACCCGTCCAAGAGTCGGTGCAGGCCATCCCATCTCCTTCACTGGCGCAAGCCATCCAGTCTCCCTCGCTTCAAGGGCAGGCGAGTCAACAACCACCCTCGTTCCAATTCCCTTCACAATCTTAAACTCATGCTATTCCCCACATACCGCTCCAGTCGGGGCCAACTGCCGGCTGCCCGGCAGCTCCCTCTCATTCGGGGTTTCCCCCTCAAGTCGCCGAGAGACATTTTCCTCCCCAGTGGCAGATGCCACCTTCACCTCCCGAGGAGCTCGCCCAATCGCTCCTCAACAGGTTCAATAGAATGGACGAACAATTTCAAAATTTGAAGAAAATGGTGGATGTGAAATCCACCCCGGAGGTTGCTTTGCCAATCCTTTCGGTCATCCATCTTCCTCCCTCCGAAATGCCCACGTACCGCAGGTACAATGGTGATGGGGCATCAAAGGCGATTTCCATACACGGGTGAAGTGTATTTGTGTGTTATGGCTTGTGTAAGATTGTAATTGTGTAATTTTTTTCATTTGGGCTCCTTGTAAGGCTTATATCAAGCCAATGGGCCATTTGTAATGTAGAGTCCATGGCTAGGTTGCCATTAGTAGAGTCCATTAAGGAGCTTATGCCATATTGGGTCATTAGGTGTCTAATGGGTCACTAATGCACTTAAGGCCCAAATTGGGTTACACTCCCTCATGGGCCAACTAAGTGGGAAGGGTCCAAGTCTAGCATGGGCTTGTGGTTGGTTCATGGCCCATGAGAGGCCCTTGGCCCATGAAGGGGGGCGCCCCCTCTTTTGGCTCCATTAGGCTAGGTTGTTTAGTTTTTTTTCTTTCTTTCCTTCCTTTCTTTGACCACATGTTGTAAAAATTAGGAATTGGCTTCCTTTAAATATTGTATTTTGTGGTTGGTCATACCTCATCCCAGCCCTTCAATCCACACCCCTAGATCCAAGGGTTGAGGTTGAATTAGGTTGGCATCCTATATAATGTTGTATTTTTCATGAGAAATTCAATGAAAATCAAAAAATTTTGGTGAAATTGTGAAGCTAGCTGCGCCCCCAGCTCCTCTCCCTCTGGTTTCTCTCCTCCCAAACCTCCATTCTAGAGTGGTATCACCTTTCCCCCACCTCTGGTGATCGTCGGTGCCGCCGCCGCCGCCGTTCGTGCCGCCTTCGAGCCGCCACGGGATCGTCTTCGGTGTTCTGTCCTGCTGGACAGAGGTGCAGCTCGGAAATTCCTCAAGCCAGTCACGAGTTCCAATCAACTTGAAATTTTTAGGGTTGGTTTCTATCTTATATCCCCTTCCCCAAAAACAAATTCAGGTCCAAATTCCCCCGTTTCATAGTGTTTCCACTTCGTTCATTCCCTAAACTCAGATCAGATCTGTCTCTGTCTACAGTGACAGACCCTTTGAGTTCTTCCCCTTCTACCACCCTTTTGAATTTATTTTGACCTCCCAATTTAACTGGGGTTTCTGTCCATGTTTCCCTACCACCACCATTTTTATTAATTTTTTTTGAGGCTTTACCTATTTTTCAAAATTCATGTTCTACCGGAGCTACAGTACTTCCAGCCAGATCCCAGATCCGACCTTCTTCCAGTAAACAAATCATAGAAATTCATAGATACATCCAAACGTCTCCAAACCAATTTTGCCATCTTCTCCACTCAACATCCTACAACTTTCATGAAGAAGTCGAAGTCTGAATCCAAGGTCTTCCTAGCGGTCAACGGCAGTTATCAGAGATCATCTCTGCAGATCTGAGTGATCAGTTACTGTACAACAGGAGGTTGTAAATTCCATAAGTCCAGATCAGCGAAGATCCAGGCCAGATCTCTAGGCCTACATTGAAGTACTTCGAGTCAGCTTTCCAACGGCGCTAATTTCGTGTCAATCCGACATCGGATCTGATCACAGCGTCCATTTTCGCCGGACAGCGCGCTGAAAACCAGAAACTGCAGATCCGTGGCCAGTTTTCCCGACGGGCGCCGGCCGGAGCTGCCCGGCCTCCGATCGTCGTTCCAGCGTGCCGCCAGCCCGGGGATCACTTCCATCAGTGTCCCCCACCACAGCGGTGACCCGGGTCCCACACGGCCCCTCAGGACAGCACGTGGGCCCCACCGTCATTAGTTCGGGCGTTGCCGAATCAACGCGAGAAGCCGCCCGTCAACCCGAATTCGGTCCTCCCGGACGCCATTGTGTAGCCCTTTACCTCCCTGCGTGGAGTGGGCAGCGGCTTGCATTTCTGTAATATTGCGTAATATTGTTCCGGGAGTACGAGTTTCGGCCGGGTCCGTCGTCCCCACGCCGAGTGCGTGGAGGTATCGTCTTCGCTCCTACACTTGGCATTTCGCTTATTTCATATATGCTTGTTTATGCCACTGCTAGAGAGCATGTTTTAGGACCTAGCTTGCTATAATTTCATATCACCGCTGCTGCGAGAGAGTGAGCGAGACCGTCCCGTGACCCGATCCGGGCACGAAAGTGCGAGCCGACCACCCTAGCTCTTGCCGGTTTCTTAACCGCGCACGTCCGACGCTTCCCTCATCAAGGGACGATCGCGAGCTTGTCGTGTCCGTGTCTCGTCCCGCATCAATTTGGTATCAGAGCGAGTTTGAGTCTAGGGTGTCAAAAAGAAAAAAAAGTGTCATTTACGTCTAGTCATTAGTCGGTCTAAGTCGTATTTAGGGTCAGCATATTTCTAAAACACAAAAAAAAGGTTCCTTTTGCATTTACATCCCTTTACTCGGTATATCAAAAGGTGTTGTCCGAACGTTAGGCTACGCCTATCGGGAAGGTCGCACACTTGCGCGAGTGACCTTCGGGTCGATTACCTCCGCCGCGTACTGCGTTTTGGTTAAGTCTAGGCGCATCATTTTGCATCAGTGTGTTTTGCTTTAGTCGGCGTCTTCTATTCGATGTGTTTGCATGCCCACTCGTCGGGGTACTCAGTACTCACCCCCACCACCACCTATGGCCAACCCACGGGATACCTCGGGAGACTTCCACTCCCTACAAGAGGCGATGATGGCCATTATGACTAGGTTGGACCAATCCGATGCTAACTTTCGGACTTTCTCCGATAATATGGATGGTCGCCTTAGAGCCATGGAGGGGCGCTTGGAGACCTCCGACAGGTCGGTCCAAGACCTCGTTGGGCAGTTAGATAGGATGTCACACGGGGACCCTCCAGGGGTAGCCCAAGGCCCACCCGCACCTCCTCCCGCGGTGGCCCAAGTCCAACCCGCTCCCATGGTCCAAGTCCAGGCCGCTCCCGCGGCCCAAAACCAGCCACCACAGGCTCCTCCACCCGCCCTTCCTCGGGTTCCCCAACTACCGCACCGTGACCTTGGTCTCGAGGACTATGGTTCCGACAATGCTTATGAGGGATATGGTCAACACCGTCGTGGTTTTCATCCACAACGAGATGAGGATGATGATCGGGTCCTTAAGACCGTGCGAGCGGACCCTCCCGCTTTTTACGGGTCTTTGGATCCGAAAGTCTACCTAGATTGGGAGTTCGGCATGGACCGTTACTTTGAGTGGTATGATATGTCGGAGCGTCGAAGGGTCCGATTCGCCACCATGAAACTCATGGGGCAGGCACAAACCTATTGGAAGAATGTGGAGAGCCTGCTACTTCAGCGGCTAGAACCCCCGATCGACACATGGGCCGAGATGAAGAATAAACTTCGGCAAAAGTACCTTCCTCCCACATACCGCCAGCGACTCATTGATAGATGGCAAAGTCTTAGCCAGGGAGACCGGTCCGTCTCCGAATACATCGCGGAGTTTGATGAGTACTTTCTACGATGTGGTGTCACGGAGGAGAGTACCATGCCCGTGTCCCGCTTTCGGCGTGGTTTGCGGCCGCACTACCAGTATGAGCTTTTCCGCCGCAATGCCAATACGTTGGAAGAGGCATACCAGGTTGCTCTCGAGATGGAGCAATTTGAGGGAGAGTTCGAGTCTAGCCATCGGTTGGGCCCCACCCCTCTCCGTAGTGCCGAGCCCCGTCACTCCATAGGCCCGCATCAGCGGCCTCCCATGGCTCGACCTCAGGAGTCCACCCGTCAGGAGCACTTCGCTCCACGGCCTCGTCCTCCTCCACCTCGGGATCTATTTCCACCCCAACCACCGGCACCCTTTGCCCGTCCCCCAGCTCCTATAGCCCGTCCTCTGGCACCGGCACCCCCTCCACTCTTGTCCAAGGCACCTACACCTCCCCCATTGTTGCCTACACCCCCTACCCGGCGGGATGATAAGGGTAAGGCCCCTCTTATCGGGGAGAGTAGTCGATCGCGAATACAGTGTTTCCACTGTCACGGGTATGGCCACATTGCTAGTGAGTGTCCCGCTCGCACCACCCTAGCCTTAGGTGTTGGCGGATCCGCACCTCCCGAGCTTGAGCATGTCGATTACGAGGCCGATGAGGCACTGGCCGATGAATACTATGCCATGGGGGAAGAGCTGGGCGACCCTTCGGCCGCCCAGGATGTCGCCACCTAGTGGGTTTGATGCTACCACCTTAGTCTAGAGTCGTGCATGAGTCAGTGTGCTTTCTTTGTGTGGTTTTTTTGTGTGGTGTGTTTTGAGTCGGTTGTTTGCACGGTTTGCATTCGTGTGTCCGTGCATGGTGAGCCTGCATGTGTCTTGTGCAAGCTCGTTGTCGTTCTCTTATGAGTGTGAAGCGAGTCGATTCACTTGATGAGTATGGGATCGGTTTTACTTCTATACCCGGATCAGTCACCTATAGGGACTCAGCGGTGATTCCTAGTGAGTCTTCGAGCGGTTTCCTTCCTTTGAGAGTGCCCCTTCGGAGTGACCACCTTTAGCCCATAGCAGTTCGCATATCGAGTATATATGGAATGAGCAGGTGACGATCACTTGGAGTGGAGCATACCCGTGCTACGTGGCACGGTGACGGATCCGCCGGAGTACTGGAGCAGCCATACCCCTACTCGACGGGGTCGAGTTCCTCCCACCCGGAAAGAATTGATGGGGCATCAAAGGCGATTTCCATACACGGGTGAAGTGTATTTGTGTGTTATGGCTTGTGTAAGATTGTAATTGTGTAATTTCTTCCATTTGGACTCCTTGTAAGGCTTATATCAAGCCAATGGGCCATTTGTAATGTAGAGTCCATGGCTAGGTTGCCATTAGTAGAGTCCATTAAGGAGCTTATGCCATATTGGGTCATTAGGTGTCTAATGGGTCACTAATGCACTTAAGGCCCAAATTGGGTTACACTCCCTCATGGGCCAACTAAGTGGGAAGGGTCCAAGTCTCGCATGGGCTTGTGGTTGGTTCATGGCCCATGAGAGGCCCTTGGCCCATGAAGGGGGGCGCCCCCTCTTTTGGCTCCATTAGGCTAGGTTGTTTAGTTTTTTTTTCTTTCTTTCCTTCCTTTCTTTGACCACATGTTGTAAAAATTAGGAATTGGCTTCCTTTAAATATTGTATTTTGTGGTTGGTCATACCTCATCCCAGCCCTTCAATCCACACCCCTAGATCCAAGGGTTGAGGTTGAATTAGGTTAGCATCCTATATAATGTTGTATTTTTCATGAGAAATTCAATGAAAATCAGAAAATTTTGGTGAAATTGTGAAGCTAGCTGCCCCCCCAGCTCCTCTCCCTCTGTTTTCTCTCCTCCCAAACCTCCATTCTAGAGTGGTATCACCTTTCCCCCACCTCTGGTGATCGTCGGTGCCGCCGCCGCCGCCGTTCGTGCCGCCTTCGAGCCGCCACGGGATCGTCTTCGGTGTTCTGTCCTGCTGGACAGAGGTGCAGCTCGGAAATTCCTCAAGCTAGCCATGAGTTCCAATCAACTTGAAATTTTTAGGGTTGGTTTCTATCTTATAGCCCCTTCCCCACAAAAAACTTCAGGTCCAAATTCCCCTGTTTCATAGTGTTTCCACTTCGTTCATTCCCTAAACTCAGATCAGATCTGTCTCTGTCTACAGTGATAGACCCTTTGAGTTCTTCCCCTTCTTCCACCCTTTTGAATTTATTTTGACCTCCCAATTTAACTGGGGTTTCTGTCCATGTTTCCCTACCACCACCATTTTTATTAATTTTTGTTGAGTCTTTACCTATTTTTCAAAATTCATGTTCTACCGGAGCTACAGTACTTCCAGCCAGATCCCAGATCCGACCTTCTTCCAGTAAACAAATCATATAAATTCATAGACACATCCAAACGTGTCCAAACAAATTGTTCCATCTTCTCAACTCAAAATCCTACAACTTTCATGAAGAAGTCGAAGTCTGAATCTAAGGTCTTCCTAGCGGTCAACGGCAGTTATCAGAGATCATCTCTGCAGATCTGAGTGTTCAGTTACTGTACAACAGGAGGTTGTAAATTCTATAAGTCCAGATCAGCGAAGATCCAGGCCAGATCTCTAGGCCTACATTGAATTACTTCGAGTCAGCTTTCCAACGGCGCTAATTTTGTGTCAATCCGACATCGGATCTGATCGCAGCGTCCGTTTTCGCCGGACAGCGCGCTGAAAACCAGAAACAGCAGATCCGTGGCCAGTTTTCCCGACGGGCGCCAGCCGGAGCCGCCCGGCCTCCGATCGTCGTTCCAGCGTGCCGCCAGCCCGGGGATCGCTTCCATCAGTGTCCCCCACCACAGCGGTGACCCGGGTCCCACACGGCCCCTCAGGACAGCACGTGGGCCCCACCGTCATTAGTTCGGGCGTTGCCGAATCAACGCGAGAAGCCGCCCGTCAACCCGAATTCGGTCCTCCCGGACCCCATTGTGTAGCCCTTTACCTCCCTGCGTGGAGTGGGCAGCGGCTTGCATTTCTGTAATATTGCGTAATATTGTTCCGGGAGTACGAGTTTCGGCCGGGTCCGTCGTCCCCACGCCGAGTGCGTGGAGGTATCGTCTTCGCTCCTACACTTGGCATTTCGCTTATTTCATATATGCTTGTTTATGCCACTGTGAGAGAGCATGTTTTAGGACCTAGCTTGCTATAATTTCATATCACCGCTGCTGCGAGAGAGTGAGCGAGACCGTCCCGTGACCCGATCCGGGCACGAAAGTGCGAGCCGACCACCCTAGCTCTTGCCGGTTTCTCAACCGCGCACGTCCGACGCTTCCCTCATCAAGGGACGATCGCGAGCTTGTCGTGTCCGTGTCTCGTCCCGCATCAAATGGCATTGGTAACCCCTTTATCCACGTCAAGGACTTCATGTATGAGTCCTCATATTGGCAAAATGATCAGAGATCCCTGGCATACCTCTTTCGGAGGTCATTGGATGGTCATGCGCTAGAGTGGTTCTATTCTTTGGAGCCCGGCGAGGCAAAAATTTTTGAAACAGTCCAGAGAAGATTTTTACAAAAGTATCGGGATAGGCTCGGTCCCTCTCTTTCCATTACCGACCTAGTGGCCGAGAAAATGAAGCCCGATGAAGATTTCGTCCGTTATGCTGATAGATGGAGGTCTCTGGCAGAAAGGATAAGGGATACCCTCTCAGAGCCCGAACAAGTGAAGATGATTGTGTCCAATGCAACCCCACAGTTCAGACATGTCCTGGCCATGAACAAGTTGGCCACAATGGAAGAGCTCTATGAGAGGGCCCGGTATATCCAAACCCAGTTAAAAGATTCCCCTATCATGCACATGTTTGAGCCGCCAAAGCCCAAGATAGTATGAAAGACAGGCACTGGTGTCCCGAGTGGAACGACAGAAGGAGTCGTAATAAATGAGCAAGTGAGTGCAGTCAACAATGCTAACTATGCAGCCAACCCAAGGTTCCCACAAATGTCTCGACTTCCCCTTCAGCAAGGTCCTTTTCCCTCTCGTCCTACACCCCAAAACAATCCACCCCAGAACAACATGCCTCCACCATTTCACCCCCAGCAACAACAACCACCACCTCCATACCACCAAGTTCCACCCCTAGGGAATTATGGACCCCCACAGCAACAAAGGAGACCAATCGGCCCCAAGAGAGCCCATTACCCACCGTTGCCAGAAACCTTAGCAGATATTTTCAATGCCCTCATGGCCTCAAATACACTCATCTTACCTAGGGAGAGGCTCGCATGGCCACCAAATGTCGACACTTCCAGATACTGTGTCTACCACAGGCAGCCAGGACACACAATAGAGAATTGTTTTCACTTTAAGGACTACATCTATGATATGAATGATGAGGGTGGGATTGACTGGGATGAAATGAGGCGATACGTCGCCGCTCTCAAAGCCAGAAGACCCCCTCCTAGACCACAGTTCCAACAGCAGCAGTTACAATAGCAGCAACAACCACAGCAACAGCAACAGCCTCAGTAGGCACAACAACAACAACAGCCCAACATGGGCATAATTCAGAATCCATTGCCGGAGCACCAAGAGCCCAATCACCAGGTCAACCCCATCTCCTCCTTCCCGGAAGTCGGGAGAGTGCAGGTGTGGCACCCAGAAAGTACCTCTATTCTTTCTACCGCCAACCCTATCATCATGCAACCCCCTCGCCTTGCCCGGGTAGCACCTCTCTCTCATCAATCCGCATCAGTACCGCCTTCACCATTTCCACTGCCGTCACGTCCTCTCATTCGCACCCCAATGACCTATCAGCCAACACCCTCTACTACGCCCCCACACCCTCTCATCTTCTCTCACTCCTCCATTTTGCCATCCACCTCTACTACATCTACCCCTATGCCTTCCAAACCTCTCATAATCCGTCAACCATACCTGACCCCGTCTATCTCCACAATACCATCACCAATGCCTTCAAAACCACTCATCACCCACCATCCCTCTCAAAACCATTACCCGTCTCGAGCCTTATCCACTTCCACTTTGCCTCCACCTCTGCCTTCCAAACCCATTATCCTTCATCGCCCATATGATATCCCCTCTACCTCCACCGTGCCTCCACCGAACAAACCTCTCGTCAGAATCCCTGCTCCCATTGCTACTCCAGCTTCGTCAACCATTCCTCCACCACTACCCCTCAAACCTCTGTTAAAACCCACAGCTACCCCCATAGCGGTACAAAAGCCGCAGGCAATGGTGCTCCGGAGTGGAAGGATTTTCCACAGGGTCTTCCCCTAGAACAGTCAGAACCTCGAGCAGTCTCAGCCAGAGAAGGACGATGGAGAATAGCCAGAAAAATCTATCCCTGGAACACAGTATGATTTGTTGAAAGACTTGGACAAGACACCTGCTCGGATCTCTATCCTCGAGCTGCTTCAAAGGTCCACGTCCCATCAGGCGGCCTTGATGGAATATCTTCAAAAGGTCATGGTGAATGAAGACCTCCCCGTAGAGAAAATTTCAACCGTCCTGACACCAACAGACACACAACCGGCCATCATGTTTCACAATTACGAGCTCGCTCCCAAGGAAGCTCGAAAATATGCGTGGTGCATTGCAATAAAAATCAATGGAGTCTTCATAAACCCTTGCCTTGTAGACACGGGTGCGTCCATAAATGTGATCTCCATGAGCACTCTTCAGTTGTGTGGGGTCGACGAGGAACAGATAAGACCTTCCTCGATCACAGTCACAGCTTATGACAATAGCAAAAGGCCGCCACAAGGGATGATTATCCTGAAAGCGGAGCTAGACCCTGTGTCAGTCTCCATGGAATTCCACGTCCTTGACATGGACCCCACATTCAAGGCCATACTGGGTCGCCCCTACATTGAAGCCATGAATGCTGTGCCTTCCACTAACCATCAGTGCTTAAAGTTTCCTTACAATGGGAGAATTATTAAAGTGGCCAGTACACCTGTCCTTCACACAGTAGATGCTATCAACACCTCTCTGCCCTCTGTTTGGCCATCTCATCAACCCATATTGTCGCTGCTGGATGTGTGTGATTCATCTCACACTCCGCTAGCACCAAAGAATCCGATCAAGGTGACAACACCATGTCTCCCTTTTCATTCCAAAGGTTGGGAGATTATGAGGAATATCGACTATCAACAGGGCAAAGGTCTGGGCGCGCAACTACAAGGTAGGCTGAAACCACCAAAGGAAATCAGGCCGAACCACAGGTTTGGCTTAGGCTTCAAAGGACCACTCAAGGCAGATTGGAAGCCCCTCACATGGACCCTATCAAACCATTTCAACAAAGGGCCCGTTATTCAGATGGGGGATTACCCGCAAGAAGCACACGGGGGATCACGTGCTGTATATTCGGCTGAAAAATATCTGAGGGTCACCAAAAGAGGCAAGATCGAAGATCCAGAATACAAATGGGACAAGTGGTTTGATATACGGGATATTTTTGTTGCACTGGAAAGGATGTTCTCGCCTCCATAGCTTGAAGGGCCGTCATTGATCTCCGAAATGCTAGAGAATATCACTACTGTTGCCAAGGTTCCAAACTATCCTCGTCCTCGCCAAAAGGACTCTATCACCGATGGATCTTTATCAGTCATCAACATTGCCATCGACGGCTCATTAGCCGATGTCTTCTCCATTCACTCATCTCAGCCTTTGCTGATGTCTTCTTCCTGGGTCAGACGATTGTCTGATGATCTTCCCAGGCCCCCTTCTCTACTCACCTACCTGCGCGGGTTTCTCAACCCGCGCCAGGTTTTCAATCATGATTTGCTCTACGAGCCTCCCAATCCTTTAGCTATAACCACTTTTCGCTCTCCTCCGATTTCTTTTCATTGTTTTGTCATCAAAAATGAAAACAAAAAAAACGTCAATTTTCAAACTCCTCAACAACACATCATTATTGAGGAAACCTCCTACATCTCCCACGAGTGCGTCCCGCCCTGTGGGCCACTCATCCAAGGTCCCATGAGTGACCTTTTCTACCCCTCCTCTGAGGGGTCTTTCTCTGTACATTCTTCACCATCCCCCTCAACCTTTTCTCCTTCTGTAAATAATGTGAGTCAAATTAGGGATAATAAGTCAATGGTAGTATCCAAAAAGAAATCCAAGGGTAGGCAGATCTCTCGTCGATTCCTTCTCGATTTAGCCACTAGGTGTCAAGCCCTTCTATCCATCCCTTAGTTACTAGAAAATCTCATCCAGCTACTGGAGATAGAGTGTGAGCGCAACTGCACAGTTGATGAAGGATATGGGGTTTATGAAATCACTGATGAAGAATACCCTTTTGAAGAAGGGGATGAAGAATATGAGGATGCGGCTGGCGCATATGCTAGTGGAATAAGAAGATTCGATGAGCCGTCAGCCGCCGTAGAAGAGTCCACCAAAGAAGTCAACTTGGGAACCGAGGAAGACCCCTAGGATCATCCTCATAAGTGATAATCTACCACCCTCTGAAGAAGAGGCATTGATCGAAGTTCTTAAAGAGTATAAGGCCATGTTTGCATGGAGCTACGAGGATATGCCGGGTCTGGATTCAACCTTGGTCGAACACCGTTTAACTCTAAAATCAGGGTCCGTCTCGGTAAAACAAAGGTTAAGGTGTTTCCACTCTCAGATGGCCTTGAAAATGAAAGAAGAGGTCGACAAGCTCCATAAAGCTAGGTTTATTAGAGTCATCCTTTATCCTCAATGGGTGGCAAACATTATCCCGGTCATGAAGAAAGATGGCAAAGTCAGGATTTGCATCGACTTCCGGGACCTTAACCGCGCGTGTCCAAAGGATGATTTTCCCTTGCATCATATTGATGTGTTAATCGATAACACATCAGGATATGAAACCCTCTCATTTATGGATGGATTTTCAGGATATAATCAAATCCGTTTGGCAGAAGAGGATCAGGAGAAGACGTCATTCACTACACCATGGGGAACATATTGTTACGTGGTCATGTCGTTTGGGTTAAAAAATGCTGGAGCTACTTACCAAAGAGCTATGATGGCCATATTTCATGACATGATGCATATATATCTAGAGGTGTATGTGGATGATTTATTGGTGAAATCAAGGACCAGGGTGGAACATCCAAGGGTTTTGGCTAAGGTCTTGCAGAGATCAAGGGAGTTCCAATTGAAAATGAATCCGAAAAAGTGTGTGTTTGGTGTATCATCGGACAAATTACTGGGCTTCATTGTGAGCAAAAGGGGGATCGAGATAGATCCCAACACAGCTAAGGCCATCAGGGACATGCCACCTCCCAAAAATTTGAGGGAAGTCTGAGGTTTAATTGGGAGGCTGCAATTCATCCGTCGATTTGTGTCTCAACACTCGCAAAGGTGTAGACCTTTCTATGAGTTGACCAAGCCGGGAGTAGAATTCCATTGGGATTCTAAATGCCAAAAAGCTTTTGAAGGGTTAAAGGAATATCTGGCTAGTCCACCCGTTCTCATTCCACCCAAACCAGAAAAATCTCTGATCCTTTACATCTCAGTCTTGGATGACTCCGTGGGAGCCGTCCTCGCACAAGCTGATGAAGAAGGCAAGGAACGGGCAACCTATTACTTGTCCAAACTTCTCAATCCCTGTGAGCAGAAGTACACAGTCATGGAGAAAACCTGTGCTTCCCTCGTTTGGGTAGTGCAGAAATTGAAGTACTACTTCTTGGCTCATGAGGTCCACTTGATTGCTCGCATGAACCATATCAAGTTCCTTCTGGAGAAATCCGTCCTTACGGATAGGCTAGCACGCTGGCAAAGTTTTCTTTCTCAGGTCGACATCACCTACATCCAGCAAAAGGCAATTAAAGGCTATGCCATAGCCGAGCATCTCCCCCACCATCCTCTTCCCAGGTTCGATCCTGTCCAATCAGAGTTTCCAGATGAGGAACTAATGTCCATCACCCAATCTGCTGAGCCAATGTAGACGTTATATTTTGATGGAGCTCTGAATTCTCAAGGGAAGGGTATTGACATCATCCTTCTAACGCCCGAAGGCGTTACCATCCCAGAGGTATTTTATCTCGCATTTCCAGTCACCAACAACATTGTTGAGTATGAGGCTCTTCTAGCTGGTCTAGAACTGGCCCATTCCTTCTATATCACAGAATTACGAGTCGTGGGTGATAGTCAACTTGTTCTTTGCCAAGTGCTTACCAAATATCGCACCCTTGATCCCAAGCTCAAGCCATATCAGGAGCTGGTCTCCGCTTATGCCAAATTGTTCACCAAGCTGATCTTTGTCCATGTTCCTCGCGAACAGAACATTCTGACCGATGCCCTCGCCTCCTTGGCCTCATCTTTCAAGTTCCCTCTAGGTGCATGGTTTAAATCCATCAAAATCTACAAACGTCTTGTCCCTGCTGTTTAGGACCCTTACCTTTTAAAGGTCAAAGAAAGAGTCCTACGGAAGATCCAGGAAGGAGAAATCCTTGAGAAGAGGGAAATCATGTTGGCAGAATTTGAAGAAGAACTGGCCGACGAGGAGAAACCTTGGTTCTACGAAATTGTCAAGTATTGCAAAGATCAGTCTTACCCTGAAGGAGCCACCACAGAGGATAAGAAAGCCATAAGAGGTGGCCCAGAAATACACATTGGTTGGAGGTCTACTGTACAGGAGAAGCCTTACGGGTGTTCTACTAATATGTCTTGATGACGATGAGGTTTGGAAATGTGTAGAGGAAGCACACTCAGGTGTATGCGATGGCCATGTAAATAGCCAAATGCTCACTAAGAAGATTGTTCGGCAAGGCTTTTACTGGCCCACTATGGAAGAGGATTGTGCTGTTTATGTCCGTAGATGTGTCAAGTGTCAGCTTCACGCCGACAAGATTCATTCACCATCTTCCTCACTTCATCCAATATCCTCCCCGTGGCCTTTCTCCATGTGGGCATTTGACATCATTGGTCCCCTAGGTGATCCCAATTCCCTCACCAAACAGAAATCCTTCATCCTCACTGCGACGGAGTACTTCACCAAATGGGCCGAAGCCGAAGCTTACGCGAAAATCAAGGCATCAACAGTATGCAAATTCATCATGAGGAACATCCTCGCCAGGTTCGGCGTCCCAAGCACAATCGTCACCGACAATGTGCCACAGTTCATTTCTCAGGACCTTCAGGACCTCTGCAAAAGGTACGCAATTGCATTGCATCATTCATCACCTTATTACCCACAAGGTAATGGCCAAGCAGAGGCCACCAACAAGACATTGATCAAAATCATAAAGAAAACCTGCGAGTCTAGTAATTTTTCAGACTGGCCAGAAAAGCTTATCGAAGCTCTATGGGCCTATCGCACCTCATTCCATCCGTACCCCCACCGAGCAAACCCCGTTTGCCCTGACTTATGGTATGGAAGCGGTAGTCCCGTACGAGACTCTGATCCCTTCTCTTAGAGTACAATTGGATGAGAAATTTTCCCTCAACGAACGTCGTAATTCACTCCTTGCCCAGTTGGAACTCTTAGATGAGAAGCGGCTGGCCGCTGCCGAGCATGCGCGTGTGTATCAAAATAGACTCGCTCGCTTTTACCAAAAGAAAGTCATTGAGAGAAAATTCAAAATCGGTGAGATGATTGTTAAAAGAATTTTTGTCAAACCTGGAGGGTCGCGTTCTAAACTTCAACCCAATTGGGAAGGACCGTACGTGATTCAGGCTGTGCATCCTGACAACGCCTACAGACTAGTCGATGCTGAAGGGACCGAGTTATCCCACCCTTGGAATGGGCTTTATCTTAAAAAATACTACCCTTAGATAAGTGTCAAAACAACAAAAAAAACTGAAAAGAAAAGAAAACAACAAAAAATCAAAATAATGAAAAACAACAAAAATATGTATATACAACAACAAAACCCATATATATATATATATAGAAAAAGAGAGAGAAAAAAAGAAAAAAAATTCAAAATGCCGATGCCTGGGAGTCACCATGTTGTTAAGTCACTGCATCGAACCTCCATGATGGGATAGGGCGCATTAAGGCTTGGTAGGCACCGGGTCTTGGTCTGCCAGAACCGTGGAGATCCATGTCCGGCCACATCAGCTTAAGCTCGCTCAAAGCAAGCCAACATGTACACACTTACGTATTTTATCAAAAAAAAAACAAAAAAAAGGGGGTTGGTAGCATCACCAACGTTGGGGCCTCACCCAGAAGATCTGCAGAAGCTGTAATCTTTATTCTCTTCTCTTCGACCAAATGAGACAGTCGGCGCCCTTAAAACGCTGAGCATGAGAAACAAAAGCTCAAACCCCTTAAGGCGAGAGTAGGATCCATTTCTTCGAGCATTGGTCAGAGCACGAGAAGAGGGCAGTGTCCCCGCAGGAATACAAAAGGGAGCCCACAATGTCAAATGACTACATCTCCCTCGTAAAAAAGAAGCACAAAATCAAAATCAAAAGAAAAGCCTGGTCATGACCGTGCCTGATTCAATCGATGAACCCCTCCAAGCAAAAATCTAAATCCGCAAAAGGGGCCATGGAATGTAAATGCTCGAGATTTGGTCCGAAGTTGTCCGAAAGGGAAGAGTTAAATGGGCCCTTATTGGCTCGTCGGGTTAACGGTTTTATCGGTCCTCTTAGGAGGTTTACCCCCTACACTCTTCCCTCTTCCTTTGAAGATGAAAGCTCGATGGAGTTTCTGAAGGGTGAAACCCGCCAAGGTCTGCCACCATATTTTAACACACACATATGGTTGTCTACTTTGAAAAGCAAAAGCTATTGCCGCGTAGGAGTCTCTGTGTTTCTGGCCGGTCAAGACCCCTGTCTACTGCCTTGATATCTTCTTATTTAACCTTAGGCTTAGGCCAATGCAAGCGCGTCACCTATGGGTGCGACGGCGTCTGATTCCGGGTCAGCGTCGCGCGGTTGGTCGTTAGGGTTCCAGGGTGTTCCATCATATACCATCTAGATTTGTGAGGAGATAGACCCGGGTCGGGCAAATCATTTACCTCGAACACCTTTTGGGTGAATCCCTGTGGTCGGAAGTAACTGGGAGCCTAAGCATGGCATGACGGTATTGTCATCAGGGTAAGTCTTAGCCGGCGGGATTATCATTCGAGGGGTCTAGAGACCCAAATCAACCTAAATGTGCGCTTAGGATACCTAGGAGGTTAGTATGAAACCCATATTCTCATGTAGGTTAGGTGCCGTATGGGTGCTTACCAGGCGTTAGCGACAAAAAAAATGATAACAATAAAAATAAAAAAGAGAAAAGGAGAAAATGTAGATTCTTGCAAACAAAAAAATGAATATAACAAAATAACAAAAAAAAATGCCAAAAAAATAAAAAGAAAAAAACAAATCATTTTCGCATGATTGCATTTGTATGCAGCATTTCACTTTAAATTTCGCTTGCATTCCTGTGCTTGTCTGTCACATTCATCATCATCGCATTTTTCCCTTGCCTTCATTAATAAAGGCTTGGCCCCTTGACCCGTTATCAAGGACAGTCAAAATGACCACCTGCTTATTGAGCAAGGGGCCAAGTCAGAACAGAAATTCTGACTTGTTTGTTCAGTGATGTGTGCAGGGATTCGAGATGGTAAGAAGGAAAATCAACAAAAAAATAAACCTTTTATTCCACGCCTTTTAGAAATTGTACATTAAGTTCCACTTTCTCTCTCTACATTACTTGTCCCGCCACTCTCCGGGTAAAACGCTCTCAAGGGTGCTACCCAACTACAAAAAGCGGTACTTCTATCGCTCTGTACTCCTCTTCCTATCCCCACACCCCGGCGTTGATCCGTCGGGGCAGCTAAGAAGCTACTAACACGAAAGCCACGCTCTCGTGCTCTTCGATAGCGTTCCTCACCATCTCTCAGCCATTGTTTAGCGAGACCAAGGCTAGTTCAGAGTTCAAACAGTTGGGCCTCCATCGCCCTTCGCTCCTCCCTCTCAGCCAATCTGCTGGCTCTTTCTCTTTCTTTGTCCCTTTCTTTCTCTGCCCGTTCTCTCTCACGGTCTTCCCTCTCCAGCTGAAGGGTGATCCTCAGCTCCATGGCATCCCTAGAAGAGACGCCACAATTCCTCCTCCAGCTGATGCGGGACGGACCACGGACACGACTCGAATGAGGAATGCAGTCCTCGGACTCTAGGTGAGCTCGTGATTGTCCCTTAACGAGGGAAGCGTCAGACGAGCACGGTTGAGAAACCGGCAAGAGCTAGGGTGGTCAATTCTCTTTTGTGCCCGGATTGGGTCACGGGACGGTCACGCTCTCTCTCTCGCATCAGCGGTGAAATAAATATTACGAGCTAACGGGCCTACACATGCTCTCTAGCAGTGGCATATAAAGCATATAAGGAAATAAGTGAAATGCCGAGTGTAAGAGCGAATACGATACCTCCACGCTCTCGGTGTGGGGAAGACGGACTCGGCCGAACTCGTACTCCCGGGACGGTTAAAACACAAATGTTACAGTAAGAAATCACTGCCCACTCCACGCAGGAGGTAAAGGGCTACACAAATGGGCCCGGGAGGACCGATTCCGGGTTGACGGGCGGCTTCACGCGTAGCTTCGGCAGCACACATACTCGCGACCGTGGGGCCCACGTGCTGTCCAGAGGGGCCTTGTAGAACCCGGTGGCACCGCGGTAGTGGGGGATGCTTGGATGAGCGCTCTCTGGAGTGGAGGTGCGCTGGTTCACCGGCCGGAGGCCGGGCGGCTCCGATCGGCACCGGTCGGAATAACCGGCCGCGGATCTGCTGGTTCTATCTTTCAGCGCGTGACCCGACGAGATTGCTCACTACGACCAGCCCCGACGTTGGAATGCGACGAAACTGACTCCGTTAGAAAGTTGCTTTGAAGGGATTCAACCCTATGGGATTATAGAAAAATAACCAGGCCTGGACTTCTGATTGGCGAATTTTGAAGGTTGCTGTTATACAGTACCCGAATTCTCTGATCAACAGGGAACTTGTCTGAGAACTACCGCTGACCGATAGATGGACGCCAGAATCTGAAGTTGTGTTATTCATCAAAGTTGTAGGAAATGGAACAAGAAAGACAGAAATATTTTGTTTGACAAGTTTGGAGGTGGCTACGAATTGTTATTATTTTTATACTAGAAGTGGGTCGGATCTGGAAACTGGCTGATAGTACTGTAGCTGAAGAAGAACACGATTTTTATAAAATAGGTGGAGGGCAGATCAAAAATCAAGAAAAATAATGGGTGGAGGGGTTGATGGACAGAACTCCCAGTAAAATTGGGAGCCCTAGAAAAAATCACAAAAGGGGTTGAAGATGGAAAACTCAGGCAGACTGGAAATCAGATATGAAAATAGGCAGATCTGAGCTGAACAGATGAACGAAAATTGAAAAATATGAATCGAAGTTTAAATGCCAAAATTTTTTTTTTGGGATGTGGCTGACATGTCAGGAACACATAAAATTTTCAGATCAAGAAGATGTCGTGGCTGATAGCTGGAATTCCGGGAAGGAGCTTCTGCCCAGGATAGACAGAACACCGAAGTCGTCTTCGCGGCGGCTCGAAGGCGGCACGAACGGCGGCGGCGGCACCGGAGATGAACTCGGAGATTGAGGGGGAGGAGATAGAAATGTTCCACTCTAGAATTGGGGGTTGGAGGAGATGAACACCAGAGGAGAGAGGGGAGGGGCGCAAGGAGCTTCAAGCTTCCAACAAATTTTCTAACTTTTCATTAATTTCCAAATGAAAATACAAGGTTTTATATGACTCTCATCAAATCAAATGTACACCCTTGAATCTAGGGATGGGGAATGGAGGGCTGGGATTAAGTGTGAACAACACACAAAAAAAAATATAAAATAATCAGGGGGGGGGGGCTATTGACTAGATGAATGGGTTGAATGAAAGGGTTGAATGGTAGGTAGCCTACCATGGAAAATGTTAACCACTTGTCTACCATGTGGTCAATTGGCATTCCAACTTTCTAGATGGTCACCTAGGATGGTTGACCAGCCCCACATAGGTGACATGGACCAATGGGAAAGGGCTGAGGGCCCCCTCGCTGGACCTACTACACAATTGCACAAAAACCCACACAATCCAAGGGAATGACACATTGGCTTACAAAGCCGTACATTTGCGTACATACTTTCCCAAGGATATGAACACAAACTAAAAGGACATAAATACAAAAGAGAATGTACATGCTCGGCGTCGATTCCCATCAACTCTCCCCGGGTGGGAGGAACTCGACTCCGTCGAGTAAGAGGTGCGGCTGCTCGGGTACTCCGGCGGATCCGTCACCGTGCCAAGTAACGCGGATATGCTCCACTCCAAGTGACTATCACCTGCTCATTTCATATATACTCGATATGCACAAGCTGCTATGGGCTAGAGGTGGGCACTCCGAATGGGGCACTCTCAAAAGGGGAGGTGGCGGCTCGAAGACTCACTACGAATCACCGCTGAGTCCCTGTAGGCGACTAGATCCGGGGGTAGATATAGAACCGATCTCATACTCATCGAGCGAGTCCACTCGCCTCTTACTCATAAGAGATCGACAACGAGCTTACACAAGACACATGTAGACTCACCATGTACTAACACACATATGCAAACCACACAAATAGGAAACAGACTCATGCATGACTCTAGACAAATCTATGGTTAGTCCGACCCGTACATGGATGACGGCGGACCAGGACACCCAAGTGTATGCCATGCATGCATCTGACGTAACCAGTGGTTGACATCATGCGGAAATCCTAGACCTCCTAAGGTGGGCCATGCATGCATAAGGGATGTGGATGTGGGAGGACCAAGAGTATTTCCCCTAGATGATGGTGTATCTTGTAGGTGTACGGGCTTGGTGGGCGTAGATGACCCGGCCCGTGGGGTAGGAGTGTGATAGTGGACTCCCTCTAAGAAGTGAAGTATATAAGGTGGGTCATGGGGTCCACTAAGGAATGGGTCAAAGGGATCAAAGAAGGTATGACCCCTTGTGGTGGGTTCCCACAAGTCACGGTCCCACGTGTAGAAGTTTTGAAGGTGTGGATAGTCACCTTCTTGTATTGTGACGGGTGGGACGGGGACCGTAGGCAAGAAGTATGATTCCTCCCTCGGACAAAAGGGTATGAATTCGGGCTCGGTCGGTAAGGGAAGGAGTAAGAGGACCTCCGTGGTGACACAACCCACGGTGCACTCGGAGGTAATAGACCCTAAGGCCGGATGAGTGAGGTTAAGACTAGTGGGTTGGTCAAAGCCTCGGGCCAATAGATGCGTCAACTTCCATTGTGAGTCTAATCCCATGATAAGATCGTTCAACGTATCAACATGGTGACTAGATCGAAATGTGGTATGGAAGGAGTTGACCGACACTAAAGGTAAGGTGGGGTCCCTGAAGGGGAAGGGATGTGGGACCAAGCCATCCTTGAGCCAACTAAGAAGCGGCTCGGCTATGAAAAGCGTACCCGTCAAAAACACGGGTGGCTCGGGCTTGGGTGGTTCCAAATGAGAGGGTTCCGAAGCAAGTTCGGAAAGAAAGGCTGGTGAGCATGGGTCCGTAGGCGGAGCGGACTGATACGAGTGGACGGGTGGTGACACGGAGATGGTTGGCCGAAGGATGTCGTGGAAGACGAACTTGCCGGGTAGGTGAGGTGGATATAAGGTGCAGGTCCTCGTATCTCGGTCAAAGATCGCTCTCCTATCTTCCAACCAAGGTCACCCTAACATAATGTATGGGCCTGTTAGCGTACCAAGGTTGCACCATGCACCATCGCAGTAAAGAGTGGAGCCGATCATCCTTTCAAACTCGACAAAAGCAAAATCCCCATCGCGGATAATCTTACCCACCTTGGAGAGGGACTCCACGATATCAAGAGAAACCCAATTATCTGAATCCTTATGAGTGAAATGGAGTCTCGTTGTGGACCCATTGGGTAGAGTAGCTTTAGTAACGAGATGAGTGAAAGCTAATGGTCGGGCCATGAAGGCATTGGATTGGACCACAAAGGATGTCCCTTCGACGCATGGTCTTGGGGAACGACCATGGGTAGCGGACATGGACATGCATACACACGGTGACAAGACACTAGACCGACTATGCAAGTTTGGAATGCATGCACACTAAGGACCCTAGACGTAAACCAAGACTCGGTACGTGGCGGAGCTAATCGATCCGAAGATCACTCGCGCAAGTGTGCGGCCTTCCCGATAGGCGTAGCCTAACGTTCGGACAACACCTTTTGAAATACCGACTAATGGTATGCAAATGCAACTCCTAAAACCGACTTAGACACTTAGACTTAAATGACACTCTTTTTTTTTTGTTTTGGACACCCTAGACTCAACTGGCTCTGATACCAAATTGATGCGGGATGGACCACGGACACGACTCGAATGAGGAATGCAGTCCTCGGACTCTAGGTGAGCTCGTGATTGTCCCTTAACGAGGGAAGCGTCGGACGTGCACGGTTGAGAAACCGGCAAGAGCTAGGGTGGTCAATTCTCTTTTGTGCCAGGATCGGGTCACGGGACGGTCACACTCTCTCTCTCGCAGTAGCGGTGAAATAAATATTACGAGCTAACGGCCCTACACATTCTCTCTAGCAGCGGCATATAAAGCATATAAGGGAATAAGCGAAATGCCGAGTGTAAGAGCGAATATGATACCTCCACGCTCTCGGCGTGGGGAAGACGGACCCGGCCGAACTCGTACTCCCAGGACGGTTAACACACAAATGTTACAGCAAGAAATCACTGCCCACTCCACGCAGGGAGGTAAAGGGCTACACAAATGGGCCCGAGAGGACCGATTCCGGGTTGACGGGCGGCTTCACGCGTAGCTTCGGTAGCACACATACTCGCGACCGTGGGGCCCACGTGCTGTCCAGAGGGGCCTTGTAGGACCCGGTGGCACCGCGGTCGTGGGGGATGCTTGGATGAGCGCTCTCTGGAGTGGAGGCGCACTGGTTCACCGGCCGGAGGTTGGGCGGCTCCGATCGGCACCGGTCGGAATAACCGGCCGCGGATCTGCTGGTTCTATCTTTCAGCGCGTGACCCGACGAGATTGCTCACTGCGACCAGCCCCGACGTTGGAATGCGACGAAACTGGCTCCGTTAGAAAGTTGCTTTGAAGGGATTCAACCCTATGGGATTACAGAAAAATAACCAGGCCTGTACTTCTGATTGGCGAATTTTGAAGGTTGATGTTGTACAGTACCCGAATTCTCAGATCAACAGGGAACTTGTCTGAGAACTGCCATTGACCGATAGATGGACGCCAGAATCTAAAGTTCTGTTCTTCATCAAAGTTGTAGGAAATGGAACAAGGAAGACGGAAAAATTTTGTGTGACAAGTTTGGAGGAGGCTACTAATTGTTATGAGTTTTATACTAGCAAGGGGTCGGATCTGAAAACTGGCTGATAGTACTGTAGCTGAATAAGAACATGATTTTTATAAAATAGGTGGAGGGTGGATCAAAAATCAAGAAAAATCATGGGTGGAGGGGTTGATGGACAGAACTCCCAGTAAAATTGGGAGCCCTAGGAAAAATCACAAAAGGGGTTGAAGATGGAAAACTCAGGCGGACTGGAAATCAGATCTGAAAACAGGAAGATCTGAGCTGAACAGATTAACGAAAATTGAAAAATATGAATCGACGTTTAAATGGCAAACCAAATTTTTTGGGATGTGGCTGACATGTCAGGAACACCTCATAAAATTTTCAGATCAAGAAGATGTCGTGGCTGATAGCTGGAATTCTGGGAAGGAGCTTCTGCCTAGGATGGACAGAACACCGAAGTCGTCTTCGCGGCGGCTCGAAGGCGGCACGAACGGCGGCGGCGGCACCGGAGATGAACTCGGAGATTGAGGGGGAGGAGATAGAAATGTTCCACTCTAGAATTGGGGGTTGGAGGAGATGAACACCAGAGGAGAGAGGGGAGGGGCGCAAGGAGCTTCAAGCTTCCAACAAATTTTCTAACTTTTCATTAACTTCCAAATGAAAATACAAGGTTTTATATGACTCTCATCAAATCAAATGTACACCCTTGGATCTAGGGATGGGGAATGGAGGGCTGGGATTAAGTGTGAACAACACACAAAAAAAATATAAAATAATCAAGGGGGGGGGGGCGGCCTATTGACTAGCTGAATGGGTTGAATGAAAGGGTTGAATGGTAGGTAGCCTACCATGGAAAATGTTAACCACTTGTCTACCATGTGGTCAATTGACATTCCAACCTTCTAGATGGCCACCTAGGATGGTTGACCAGCCCCACATAGGTGACATGGACCAATGAAAAAGGGCTGAGGGCCCCCTAGCTGGACCTACTACACAATTACATAAAAACCCACACAATCCAAGGGAATGATGCATTGGCTTACAAAGCCGTACATTTGCGTACATAATTTCCCACGGATATGAACACAAACTAAAAGGACATAAATGCAAAAGAGAATGTACATGCTCGACGTCGATTCCCATCACCAGCTCTGCTACTCTAACCTCTCTCTGCGCAGCATGGGCAAGTGCCTCTTGCGTCTCCTTTTCTTGCAAGATGTATCATCTCAGATGTGTGGCAAGGCATGAACAAGGAGAATTCAATAGTGAAGCCCCTATCTGTATAGAGAGCATTCCTTCTGCCTCCGCGGCACGCTGCGTGGCACGAGCAAGTTGCTCGTGAAGCAAGTCAAGTTCTGAGGTAGGGATCCATAAGCTGGAAGAGACTCCACCGGCTCCCATCGTCGATGAGGCCGTGTCAATCTGGGCGCGCTGTAATCATGAGATGATAATTAGTGGCCAAGCACCGTGAATCTAGGGTCGTGATTCGGAGCGTGCACTGTATACACCTACCGAGACACTCAAGGCTCCACGGGTGTCACCCAACTTTTGTTCCGTCTCTGCTAGGCTAGTTCGTAAGCTCGCTATCATAAGAGTCAGCATTTCCACAAAAAAAATAACCAAAAAAAAAGAAGAGAAAAGAAAAAAAAAGAAGAGAGCCACCGCCACAAGTCCCCGGGGTTGGAGCCGCTCTGTGTACATTGTTTTATACAGACGCAGATAGTCTTCACTATCCTGCGCATGTGATTCCACGATTGTGCCACCCTGTTGCCAGTCTTCATACTGTTTGGGGAACCGCACACGCCAATCAATACAAGTTACCGGTCCCCGTGTCTTTCTTCCGACGCGAGGTGGCGCAGTCGTATCCACCCATTCCTGGGCCAGCCCTAGGGTCCTCATAACCAATCGTAGCCGAAGCAGCTCGATTTCATTCAGGCAGTGCATCCAGAGGTCCCGTCCGAAACGGGCACGACTTGTTAAAACCCATGGTTGGTCGGCATCCACCATGCCTGCGTAAGGTCTCCAGTTTACCTAGGATAGGTTGTACATACTCGTTTAGTTGGTTAGAATAAAAAAAAAATAATAATAATAAAAATATAATAATAAAAATAATGCCAAAAAGAATCCCACCATCGCTGCAGGGAACTCCTGTAGCTCGCGCCTTAGTACCATCAGTTGGTAGGTTAGAGGTGCTGCACTCATGATGGGTTGCCACCGCCTGGTTAACGGCACCATCACTGGTCGCCAATGTCGAGCTCTCCCCATCGGGAGGTAATAATAGCTCCATAGCTGCATTAGCATATGCCATCAGTACCTTAAATGGACTATTACAAAAAATAAACAAAAAAATAAAAACAAAACCAAACCAAAAATATACCTGGATAAGTGGTGTGAAACCACTCACAGTCATCTCATGGTCTGCCTCTTGGGACAGACCTGTAAACAAGTGCGTCAGCATGGCAGCTCCCCATGCATACTGCCCTACTCTTTCAAGGTCTGATAGCAGCTCCAGAAAGCGACAATGGATACCGTCTCCTTTTGAGCTCATTATCAATATTCCTAGTAAGAAGAGGAGAAATCTCCTCAAATCCATGTTGGATCTCTCCCATTGCCAAAATCTGTGCAGTACACAACATGACATCCTCTTTCCATCCTTTCCAAGAATTCTTCCGAGGTCTCATCGTCCCGTCGACGAGTTTCAGTGAGCCCTAATGCCTCCATGATAGATGCCCTGGCTACCGACCTGTTCTTACGACCGTCTAGGTCCAACCCCAGTAGCTTCTGGGCACCTTCTCGGTAATCCGCGTAAGTGACTCCGGTCCCTGCCTCGCCATCCACCTTGAGGCTCATGATTCGGACCACATCTTCCAGGCTGGGCACCATGTGCCCCCAGGGCATCAAGAATGCCCGGCTCACTGGGTCCCATCTTTCACGCAAGGCTTGGATCAGGACCAGGTCGAGCTTGATCGGCTCGATTCGCAGGAAGGCACCAGATCCATCACGTCTAGCCTGGCCTTCTGAAAATCCGGGAGACCCCTGTATGCTGCCACTACTAACTCCCATGAAATATGTGATTTCATCACACTCTGCGCATACGCGAGGAATGGAGAAGGGTATTGTCAAAGGAAAGAAAGAAGGAAAGAAAGGAAGAATGAGAAAAGGGGGCAGGAAAGCTCAGCTTACGAGTTGCGATTGGGTCCTCTCGCTGAAGTGCCCTTCAAGGTCCGAGAGTTTCCTAGAATTCTTACCGCTGGACCTGCTTCTCTTCGAGGAGTGGGAAGATTCGCCCTCCATCCAGACCTCAGAATTCTGAGTTCCTCCTCTCCCATGGGAACTTGTACTTTTCTAGTTAGCGCTCGATGTCCCTGGGAGAACAAGAGGCAGGTATTTATAGAAGTGGAAGGGAGTGCGAACCGAAGCTGCCTCCATCACCCTTAATGATAGCCCTCGCAATAGGGTGCCTGCCCTGCGGACCCATGTATCACTTCACCGCTCATGCAGGGTGAGTGATTGGACGGTGTAATATGACGACCCGCCCCCTATGCTGTCTAAGGATGCCCTATTATGTTATGGAGGTCGTCCGCAAAAGTTGAAAGATCATCCAGGAGAAGGAGCCAGAGCCGTCATTATTGGCTTTGACGATAGATTCCCGTGGAAAAATCGTCACAGCAAGATACGATTCCCCATTTTGGGAAGGGTCTCGGCGAGCATATCACATGGGGACAGTGCAAAGAGAAGAAGCGTAGGAAGGAAGGAACGCGCAAGAGGACAAATGAGCAACAGGGACACAAATCATTCCATTCATAGGTCTACATAAACTGTCATAAACATCAAAATCATAGAGAGGAGGCGTATGATAGCTCGCCAACTCTTTCCATCACACTCACGCATATCCCTCTAGGCGTCCCTCTGCTCCCCCCTAAGGTGAGGGTCCCTCAGGGGCCTTCTAGAGCCCCGTACGACAGCAGTCCCCTCACCCTGTGGCAACTGCTCCACAGCAGCGGCCCGCTACTGATCCCATGGCGTGGCGAAGAAGCCACCGATAGAAAGGTGGCCAGACTGGCGGAGTCGCGCCCCAAACTCTCGTGCCCTCTCGTAATTCGCCTCCATGTTCTCTAGCCTCTGTCCCATAGCTCGAAGGCCTAGCTGGAGCTCCTTCACCTGGACCTCCATGGCTCTTCTGTCCTCTCTCTCCTCTCCCTCTCCAGCCTTTCTCTCTCCGCCTCTCTCTTGGCCACCTAGAGGAACACCCTCAACTCTAGGATGTCCAGATGTGGCCTCTACTCACTGTGACGCCGCAGCTCCGCTACAGTTGCTACCCAGGCATCACGCTCCTCTTCAGCCCGGGTCGCGCGGGCCACTGCACCGGTAAGTTGCTCTCGGAGGGAGGCAATCTCCCGAAAAGGGGCCGAGGAGCTAGAAGACGCACCGCTAGCCATTCCTAGCATCGCTGCCTACTGGGTACGCTGGAACAAACAAACAACGGCCGTCGGCTAAGCTCCAAAAAAAAGACAGAAGAAACTAAATAAAAATTGCAGCACTTAACTTACCAGGATCGACAATTCCTGTTGAGTGACAGCCAGCTGCTGCCTAGCCTCTGCCAGTTGGGCACGCAAGCCGCTGATGTCGCGCGCATCCCCGGATTGGAGAGGTACCACGTGACTCTCCCGCTGCTGCCGTAGGAAGTCGGCACTGTCCTGCACCAGTACGCTCCCTTGCTATCCAGGGAGACGTATGCGCCAGTCCTCGAGCTTCGCCTTGCCGCGACACTCCTTCCTGACACGGCTCGGCTCATCTGCACTCGCCCATTCATCAGCTAAGCCCGGGATCCCTGCCATGCCCCACATCAAGAAAGAAGGGTCTACGTCAAACAACAGAACGTGTCTCCTATCAAGGACGCGTCCATCATTTGAGTGCAACACTCGCCAAACCCTTTCTCCCTCTCACACGGCTCGCTCCAAACTCAAAACGAATCAAAGAGGAGGAAATCGGAGGACCTACCGAGACGTGTTCACCTCCCTCCGTGTCATCGGGCCCCTCGGGCCCCTCAAGTGCTCGAAGGGGCCCCACCTCTTCTATGGACGCCGCTCTGTGCTCTTGCGCGTCCCTCCTCGGGCGAGGAGTCCCTCGCCCCTCTCTCCCTTCATCACAATTTGGCCCACCAAACTCCATCGATTGAGAGTGGAAGAAGATGAAGATAGACGAGCAAATCTCGATGGGAGGCGGGCTCGTTTACGGGCAAGGCACGGAAGAAGAAGGGCCGCCTGACGCTTTAAATTTGAATTTGAAAGTTAAGACGGGTCCTCACGCCTAGACGCACCCAAAAGAGAAAAGAAATAGGATCCTCCCGTGCAAGGCGTAATTCCCTACTTTTAGGGTAAGGTCTCGTGAAACGTGCCTCGAAAGGACATGTGTAAGAAAAGAAGCGTGGGAAAGGGAAAGTGCACACAACACAAGGAACCATTTCATTTCACATAAGCAAACAGTCAGTTGTACATCGTAAAGTGAGGAAGGTAGAGTGTACAAGCAACTCTCTAACTCTCGCTATCACCCTCCTGATCATCTCTCTCCTCCCTCCTCTGACGGGGATCCCGAGGGGGCCTCTGCGAACCCTGAGAGGCGGTGCTCGCCTCGCCCTGTGGTGGCACGCCAGCCTCAAAAGCACGGCGACACTCCTCAGCCGAAAAAACCAGAAAGCTGCCCATGGAGAAGGAACCAGACTGATGAAGTCGCGCCCCGCGCTCCTTCGCCCTCTGATACCGCTCCTTGCTCTTCGGAAGACTCCCCTCCGCCGTGTCGAGACTCAATCAAAGCTCCATCAGCTGGGCCTCCAGAGCCCTCCTCTCATCCCAGTCTCGTAGTAGCTCCGCCCTCCTGTCCTCCCTCTCTCTCTCTCCCTCTCTCTCTCTCTCTCCCTGTCCTCCCTCTCCCTCTCTCTCTCTCACATCGCCTCTCTCCTCGACAGCCCAAGGGCAATCCGTAGCTCCAGCACATCGCAAGGAAGCTCCTCCTCCCGCCGTCGCTCCTCCTCTAGCTCCGCTATCCGGGCGTCACGCTCTGCCTCCCAGGCGTCGCGCTCCTGCTCGGCACGGACTGCACGAGCCAGGGCATCCCGGATCTCCGCCACCTGTCAAAGCACGCATGACCCGTAAGAGATCAAGAAGAGCAACTGGAAGGTGAGCCGGGGTCAAGCAAGCACTCACTCGAGCCTCGCGCTCGCGCTCGACCGCCTCAGCCCGGGCCACCATGTACGCCAGCTGCTCCTGAAGGGAAGAGACCTCCGGAGGAGGGCCCCACGAACTGGAACCCGCTCCACCAGCCATCCTGGCTGCCGCTGCCTGATGGGCCCGCTGAAACACAAGAGCAAACGACAATTGGTGGCTAAGCATCGAAAATCCAGGTAAAAAAAAAAAGCATCATACATTGCATAGACTCACCAGGATCTCCAACTCCTATCGGATGGCCGCCAACTACTGCCTGGCGTCCGCTAGTTGGGCACGCAGGTCGGCAATCATGTTATCACGAGCATCCTACATTGCACATAGGAAAGTGTCACATGCATATGCATATAGGAAAAGAAAAATCTTCATCTCACACTTACCCCTGCCGCCCCACCGAGGTGTAGACGCTCCCCGTACGTGGCCCTGTACCATCTCAGGTAGTCGGTGCTGTCCTGCACATCGGACACCACTGGGACCCCACCCTGCTGCCAGTCCTGGTACTGCGCAGGGAAGCGCGTGCGCCAGTCCACGACCTTCGCCTTCCCCCGGGTCTTCCGCCCGACATGGACCGACTCATCTACCTCGACCCACTTCTGGGCTAACCCCAACGTCCTCATGACCAGCCTAAGCCGCAGCGGCTCAATCTCGTTCAGGCAATGGACCCACACGTCCCGCCCGAAACGAGGATGACCCGCTACGACCCAAGGCTGGCCAGCATCGGCCATGCCCAGGTAGGGCCTCCACACCACCTGCATCGCCATACATGCATCATATTGGTTGCCATTTTACTCAATTGAGTCACATAAAAAAAAATAATCATACGCATCATACCATAGCCTCGGGGTACTCGGTCAGCTCCCGTCGAAGCGACGCCAGTTGGTAACCGTGTGGTGCCGCAACCATGACTGGCCTCCATCGCCACGCCAGGGGCACGGCTCTCTTGTTCCCCTGCCTGGCTCTTCCCATCGGAAGTAGTAGTAGCTCCACACCTGCATCCATCATACATCATTAGCATGAATAATTGCATATTTAACTACGGTAAAATGCATAAATAAAATATTTACCTGGAGAAAAGGTGCGAAGCCGCTGACTATCGTCTCCCTCTCTGAAGTCTGAGAGAGATCAACGATCAAGTGGGCGAGTAGGGCTGCTCCCCACGCATAGTCCCCCACTCTGTCTAGATCCGCCAGGATCTCAAGGAAGCGGTAGTGGATGCCATCCCCCTTCGTCCCCAGCAGAAGGCGGCCCAGGAAGAAGAAGAGGAACCTCCGGAGGTCTAGATCCACCAGTTCCCGCTCACTCGAGTCCTGGGTGAAAGCTGCACGGGCGTCTCCCTACAGTCGTGCCAAAAACTCTGCTCCAGTCTCGCTGACCCGCTGGCGCGGGTCAACGAATCCGAGCGCCTCCATAATCTCTACCGGGCCGACTACCCTGCTGTCTCTATCTGTCGCGCTCGTCTCTAGCCACAGTAGGTCCAAGGCACTCTCTATGTAGTCAGGGTAAGTGACCCCGCTGACTGCCTCTCCGTCCACTCGTAGCCCGGTGATCCGAGCTACGTCCTCTAGTGTCGGCACCATGTGCCCCCAGGGCATCAGGAATGCCAGACTCGGCACGTGCCAATGCTCCCTCAACGCCTGGATGAGAGGAAGGTCAAGCAGGAAGGGCTCGATCCTCAGGAACGCTCCAAAACCCATGGCGTCCACCCGCGCCCTCTGGAAGTCTAGCAGTCCCCGGTACGCTGCTACCACCAGGGACCAGCTGATCCGGCTCTTCATCACGCCCTACACACCACAAAACAAACAAAAAAGAAACACATCAGAATCATGAATAATAAACAACACTGTACATAATATTTTATTTATTTCAAAAAAAATTTCTTTTAAAAAAGGTCCAGCCTCTTGGACGCCCTTTTAATCCTTTTATCCTTTTTTCAAAAATATGTATATATATATATATATATATATATTTAGTTTTCTTAAAGGCATCCTACTATTTGGACGCCTTCTTTTTTATTTTATTTTTGTACATATAATAAATAATATAAAAAAACAAAAGAAAAAAATATATTCATAAAGGCATCCCACTAGGTGGACGCCTCCTTTTATATAAATATAAATATATATATTTAATTACAAAATAACCCCCAAAAAATAAAAATAAAACAAAAATCAAAAAAGAAAGAATGCAGGCGTCCATACCCTTGGACGCCTCCTTCCCTCACTCCTCCCTTTCTAAAAGTTCTCTCTCGCCCCCCTTTTAAGCCTAATAAAATAACAGAGTGAAGTTCTAAGGGGCTTACCGGGTCGTGCTCATCCTCCCCCGCGTCGCCGGGGCCCTCAGGACCCTCCACGGCCAAGGGAGGTGCCTCCTCTTCGGCGGCAACCTCCTCCTCCACAGCAGCCTCCTCTGCATGATCCCTCGACTTCCTCGGACGACGAGCAAGTCGTTTCTGCTTCTCTCCACCTTGGCTCGGGCCTCCTTGCTCCATTAGGAACTGAGAATGGGTCGTTCAGAGTAGAATGGGTCGTTGGAATGAACAGGGAAAGAGAAAAGGGGGTGAAGCCCCCCTTTTATAGAATTTGACCCTTTATTGGGGCGTCCAGGCGCCTGGACGCCCCCATAAAAATTTTTTATTAAAAAATTCAAAAAATCTTTGGGGCGTCCATGCCCATAGACGCGCCCATAAATTTTTTTTTTAAAAAAAAAATTCAAAAAATCGTTGGGGCGTCCAGGCCCCTGGACGCCCCTATTTTTTTTAAAAAAATGTATGTATATATATATATATAAATATATATATATAAATATATGATCATAATATGAATAAATAAGAAAAAAGAAAAAGAATAATAATAATAATAAAATGATAACAAAGGGGAACAATGGTCCAAAATGTCAAATGCCAGATTTTATTCCATCAAAAAGTAGAGTAAGCTACATGAGGGGCTTAGGCGCTTTAGGCCTTAACTTCTCCAATTCGGTTACATAAGCCCTCCACAGTTCGCATTCTTCCCCTACATGCGCTAATGTCATTCCTGCAACACTTGTCTTCCAGGGTGCTTTAATGGCCTTCGCTTCCCTCGCATCCACTTCCGCGCCCAACTCCCTCTTCTTCAAAGGGACGATGCCGGTCAACAGTGGGAACGAGTGGCGTGGAATGCCAATCTGGAGGCAGCACCGATGCGCGTTGTAAAGAACAAACTCAGTCGCGTCGATCAGTTGGAGTTCAGCTCCGGGAGAAGATCTCACGAGGAGTTCAAGCGAGAGTAGGCATGCCGGTGCACAAGTGAAGAAGCTTTGTGTCATGATTCTGAGGTGAGACCGCCAGTCTTCACGTTTCCTCAGCCACGGAACACGGTTCGCTATTGTACCACCGAAGCCTAACACATCGGCTATGTGATGAAGGGGGCTTTGTTGGAAGAGCTTCGAAGTAGTCGGCATCCCCTCACGGTGGTCAAATTTGAAGTGAAAATCAATCCAGCAATTTAGAACAAGTGCGCAACCGAAAGGAGGCTTACCCATGCTGGAGGCAGTAAGGCCACTGTAGAGGTAGGCAAGGACGGCGGGTCCCACCCTCTTGCCGCTCCAAATCCCGCAGATGGCACTCAATTGGTCCTCCTCCACTATATTGTCAGTATAAGGGAATAGGAGAGCACCCGCCAGACAAATAGTGAACCCTTTCATGATTCCTTCCAAATGGTCATCGTCTCGTGACCCTCTCAGGGCATCCATGACCCATTTCACGAGCTTTTACAAATCAATTCCCTTTTGAGTGCGGACCTTTCTGGCTGCGCTAGGCGGCATGAAGCTTCCGAGGACACACTCGGAAGTCACCCTTGTCAGCATCCGCATAGCCTTTATCTTCCCGTCGCTCTTGAATTTCTTCAGTCCGAGCAGAAGTTCCACCTCCTCGAGAAGGAGGGTCGCCTCGAAGGTCGGGAAGATGAAAGTGTGGGTCTGGGGATGCCAAATCTCCACCAATGCGCCCATAGCACCCCAGTCCATGCAAATCATCTCGTAGTGCTTGGCATGAATAAGGAGTCCCTGAAGATGCCACCTCGTGAGTATGGCCCTCATGCCAATGGAGATGTTGGAAGTTAGCTTCGAAAGCCACGGCAGTTTGGAGAACTTCCTCGGGCCTGGGAAGAGTGGATACGGCAGGAAAGAAGAAAAAGGAGAAAAGGAAGAAGGAGAAGTGAAAAGAGAGCACACATGAAAAATTTGAAATAAATCAACTTACCATATGCGACTGGATCATCCCACTCAGATGACCCTCGAGGTCGGAAAGTCGCCTGATCTCGCTGCTAGGCCTGCTCCTCTTCATAAGGCGGGAAGACTCTCCTTCCATCTTAAAATCCCTGGATTCTCCTCTCCTCCTCCTCTTGAGCTTTCAAAGCTCTCCTTGGTGCATTTGGTTGAACTAGCATAAGGGGAGTACTTATAGGAAAGGAGAGGCACAAAAGGATGAAACATGTCACATCATTGGTCAGTCGTCAGGATTTTGTCTAGATCTCCTTGTACTGTGGTGCGATTCTGCTGTGATTCTATTGCTTTCTGATATTGTTAATTTATGCTGGTCTGTGCAGGTTTTACTAACGGACGGCATTGTCCCATCTACTGTCCCACCTTTCGGTGATTGGTCCCACCATGTCATGCATCATACTATATGATATCTACGCTATTAGAGCATGTCAAGGACCTTGCGACCCGAACGAATCTGGGGTTTGAGTTCCCATTCAACAAAAACGGTGATGATTATGGAAGAATTTGGGTTGTACGGATAGGCCATTAATTTGTGGTAGCGTAGGGACGACGGTTCCGTTCAGTGAGTTGGTGCGTGGATAAACGAGCCCCAGCTCAGTGCCAGCTCACCGAACAGGTATCCTGACCCGTTCTTAACGAATTGATAATACTATCCTTGTCTATTTTCTATTTTAGTTTGTTTTAAATTTTCTTTAAACCCAGCATGCATTCATATAGGACTTTGATTTTATCACGGAAGATCATTCAAAGTGATTCGATTGTGACAACTACTGTGCTTCAATTCTTACCAATATGAGATATTCCACTCCGAATAAAACACGGAGTTTCCTTGAGACGGCCCTACGTTGTTCTTCCAAAAGAGACCCTTGTTTGGACTGACCCTCAGATATTCCTCTACCTTTTTTTTTGACCCACCTTGACTGCAGCACTTCCACATTGGCTGGTAACCGCTCCCCAAAGGTGAAACCTGTAGGTTTACGACCCAGGTACTTCACACCGAGAAGTTGGTCTCCTTCATTTTCGTGCCTGAGCGCACATCTCCCCCTCCCTTGTTTGATCTCCGTCCAAGCAATCGTCAAATTTGGAAGACCTTCTTTAAGGTCGTCTCATTGAGAATCCGGGAAAGATTCCAGACAGTAATGTCAAAAGCGTGTCGCATCGCACCATGGCATCAACTTTTCAGTCTATTCTCACTCCATGTCACTTCACTTCGATACCATTCCATTGCGTGTCACTCCCTTGCAAAGCAGACACCAAGGCGGGATAGCTGTAGACACGCTGTTTCTGACATCCCCTGAGAAAATCTCATATTACTATATGACGCCCCGCAGTGGCTTTCGCACCTGAATCGCTTGAGTGCTTCCTACTCTTGAGTCTTTTTCGTCCCTTTGAGTGGGCAACGTAACACCCCAGCAGCATCCGGAAATCACCTCGTTGCGGAAATCATGCAGCATACGGATGGCATCACCACCGATCGGACGCTTCAGAAGATTTCGGAGACAGGAATTATCCGACGGACGGCTGCCGACGCCCTTTCGGGGGAATCCGGGGGGGTCCTGGACGCCTCCATTAATTTGAAAATATATAAAAAATATAAAATATAAAATATAAAATAAATAAAAAATAAAAAATAAAAGAATAATATTCTTAAAGGCGTCCAGGGCCCTGGACGCCTCCTTTTGAGGCGCCCAGATGCCTGGATGCCTTCATTATCCGGCTCACGGGTGCCCCCGACCCGCCGATCGATCTGTTGTTTCGGAAAAATTCAAAAACTTTGAGGCGTCCAGGTGCCCGGACGCCTTCAATCTCCAACATCCAGACAAACCGAACCGCCGCTCGATTTGACGTTGTGCAAAAATCCAAGAATGTGAAGACGTCTTGCCAACCAGACGCGCCCACTCGTGAGTCACGGGTGGCAGCCAAAACCACGCGTTGTACCAAACCGCGTGCGGCTTTCGGCGGGGTTCCGGTGGGCTGTTATGAAGGCGTCCAGTTGCGTGGACGCCTTCTTGAAAATATTCAGAATAAAAAATATATAAAAAATACAAAATTCATTTTTCCTCAGTGGAGGCGTCCAGGCCCCTGGACGCCTCCATCCTCCGAAGCTTTATAAATAGAAGACCCCCCCCTCAGTCCGAGGAAGAGCTTCTAAGAGGTCGGACATGCTGCCAGATCTCATTTCTAACCCGTGGGTATTTTGCAGGGGAAGGTTCTGCCGGATTCTCGGGTGCCCGCGCTCGCAGGAGGAAGGCCGTCTTCATCCACCGTGCTTCCACGCCGTCCCTACGCTGCCGAAGCTCCGTCGTATTTCGCCATCGGCACATCCAATAAGCCAATCCTTTCCTTTTCTTCGTAGTTCTTTTACATTCATCATCTCACATCCTCAATCTCCCTTTATAAGGGAGCCTTCTTTTATATACCTCTTTGCATAATTTCATTCATCATTACATTTTCCTCCTACTCGTGTCCGAGAGGGGTTTAAAACCACACCAATCAGGTGTGTGTCCTGCCACGATTTCATCACTTTTATTATAAAAGATTGATACTACACTGCCATTTTCTAATTCTGTTTATCTATTGACTATTGTTTTGCAAGGGTAATTGAAGAAAGCCCTCTCTGCCGGCCGGCCGAAGGGGGAGGAAGAAGCAACCCGCCACTTCCTGCTAGTGAGGTAGGTGCGATCACTCTTTTTTTTTGGGGTCCTCGACCCCTGGCGATCACATCATAGTCTCGAGGCCGCGGTGAGTAATTTTTCGCAATGGCCGTTTGAATTCTGTCTGCTACTTGTTATATCTTGAACTGCTCTTATACCTGCCATATTCTCGAGGCCGCGGCGAGTCACTTCCCGCAATGGCCGTTTAAATTCTGTGATTTATACCATGTTATATCTCTATTCTGCTATATTCTCGAGGCCGCGGTGAGTCACTTCACGCAATGGCCATTTGAATTCTGCTTCTTTTTATATCTTATTATATCTCTATTCTGCTATATTCTCGAGGCCGCGGTGAGTCACTTCCCACAATGGCCGTTTGAATTCCGCTTTTTTTTATATCATGTCATATCTCTATTCTGCTATACTTTCGAGGCCGCGGCGAGTCACTTCCCGCAATGGCCGTTTGAATTCTGTCTGCTCCTTGTTATATCTTGAACTGCTTCCATATCTGCTATAATCTCGAGGCCGCGGCGAGTCACTTCCCGTAATGGCCGTTTCAATTCTTGCTATTTAATTTCCGCACTATTACCATCCCCCGAGGCCGCGGCGAGTCACTTCCCGCTATGGCCGTTTAACCCCCATATCTTGCTATATCGCATCTATCCCGCACTCCCCGCCGGAGCAATCCCCCGTGGTGGCCTCTTCTCTCCTCTTCCCGTGTTGTAGCAAAACGAAACGAGCCCGCGCGCTCCGCATCATTTCTCAACCGCGTGACGTCACTCACACCAGCAGCGACCCCCTCTCCATACCACCCTCGTCGCTATTGCACCCTTCACCGCCGCAAACCCACTGCCGCAAGCCGCGAGCCCCACCTCCCTCCGGCCGCCGCGAAGCCTCCCCGACGACCCCCCCTCCGGCCACCGTCCATCGCACCGGCCTCCTCACGCCAGTCGCCGCTCCATCCGCTGTGAGCCCCCCTCGTGTTCTCTCTCTCTCTCTCTCATCTGTCTCTCTCTCTATCTCTCCCTCTTGATTTCTCTCCCATCTCTCTTCTTCTCTCTCCCTCTCTCTTTCTCCCTCTCTTACTCTCTCTCATCTCTCTCTCTCTATCTATCTCTCTCTCTCTCTCTCTCGATTTTTCTCGATTTCTCTCTCTTTCTCTCTCTCACTCTCTTCCTCTCTCCCTTCTCTCTCTAGGACCTCATCAAAATACAAAAAAGAAATGAAATAAAAAATAATAAAAAAGAATCTTTCTTTCTATATATGCTCTTAGTAATATTTAATATTTTGATTATTATTAATCTTTCTATCTCCCTCTATCTCTATCTCCACCTCTCTCTATTTTTTATCCTTTTTTATCATCTCTCTCTCTCAAAATAAAATAAAAAAAATCATTTATCTCTATCTATCTTTTTAGAAATATTTAATATTTCTATTTCTATTCTTTATATCCCACTCTCTCTATATCTTTTTTTATATCTCGATTTCTCTCTTCCCCTCTAGATCACTCTCAAAATAAAATAAAATAAATATATAAAAAGATAAAATCAAATAAAAAGGAATAACATCAACCAGGGTAACCAAAGGAAGCCCTCTTCGTTGGCCGGCCGATAGAAGAGGAAGAAAGGACCCGCACTGTTTCTGCTCCCGAGGCGGACGGGATCAGACTCTTTCCATTGTGTGGTTCTCAGCCCCTCGCGATCACACCCTCAACACCTCACGAAGGTCAGGAAGATGAAAGTGTGGGTCTGGGGATGCCAAATCTCCACCAATGCGCCCATAGCAGCCCAGTCCATGCGAATCCTCTCGTAGTGCTTGGCATGAATAAGGAGTCCCTGAAGATGCCACCTCGTGAGTATGGCCCTCATGCCAATGGAGATGTTGGAAGTTAGCTTCGAAAGCCACGGCAGTTTGGAGAACTTCCTCGGGCCTGGGAAGAGTGGATGCGGTTGGAAAGACGAAAAAGGAGACAATGAAGAAGGAGAAGTGAAAAGAGAGCCCACATGGAAAATTTGAAATAAATCAACTTACCATATGCGACTGGATCATCCCACTCAGATGACCCTCGAGGTCGGAAAGTCGCCTGATCTTGCTGCTAGGCCTGCTCCTCTTCATAAGGCGGGAAGACTATCCTTCCATCTTAAAATCCCTGGATTCTCCTCTCCTCCTCCTCTTGAGCTTTCAAAGCACTCCTTGGTGCATTTGGTTGAACTAGCCTAAGGGGAGTACTTATAGGAAAGGAGAGGCACTACAGGACAAAACACGTCACATCAGTGGTAAGTCGTCAGGGTTTTGTCTGGATCTCCTTGTACTGTGGTGCAATTCTGCTGCGATTCTGTTGCTTTCTGATATTGTTAATTTATGCTGGTCTGTGCAGGTTTTACTAACGGACGACATTGTCCCATCTACTGTCCCACCTTTCGGTGATTGGTCCCACCATGTCATGCATTATACTATATGATATCTACGCTATTAGAGCATGTCAAGGACCTTGCGACCCGAACGAATCTGGGGTTTGAGTTCCCATTCAACAAAAATGGTGATAATTCCGGAAGAATTTGGGTTGTACGGATAGGCCGTTAATTTATGGTAGCGTGGGGACGACGGTTCCGTTCAGTGAGTTGGTGCGTGGATAAACGAGCCCCAGCTCAGTGCCAGCTCACCGAACCGGTATCCTGACCCGTTCTTAACGAATTGATAATACTATCCTTGTCTATTTTCTATTTTAGTTTATTTTAAATTTTCTTTAAACTCAGCATGCATTCATATATGACTTTGATTTTATCGCGGAAGATCATTCAAAGTGATTCGATTGTGACAACTACTGTGCTTCAATTCTTACCAATATGAGATATTCCACTCCGAATAAAACACGGAGTTTCCTTGAGACGGCCCTACGCTGTTCTTCCAAAAGAGACCCTTGTTTGGACTGACCCTCAGATATTCCGCTGCCTTTTTTTTGACCCACCTTGGCTGCAGCACTTTCACATTGGCTGGTAACCGCTCCCCAAAGGTGAAACCTGCAGGTTTACGACCCAGGTACTTCCACACCGAGAAGTTGGTCTCCTTCATTTTCGTGCCTGAGCGCACATCTCCCCCTCCCTTGTTTGATCTCCGTCCAAGCAATCGTCAAATTTGGAAGACCTTCTTTAAGGTCGCCTCATTGAGAATCTGGGAAAGATTCCAAACAGTAATGTCAAAAGCGTGTCTCATCGCACCTTGACATCAACTTTGCAGTCCATTCTCACTCCATGCCACTTCACTTCGATACCATTCCATTACGTGTCACTCCCTTGCAAAGCAGACGCCAAGGCGGGGCAGCTGTAGACACGCTGTTTCTGACATCCCCTGAGAAAATCTCATATTACTATATGACGCCCCGCAGTGGCTTTCGCACCTGAATCGCTTGAGTGCTTCCTATTCTTGAGTCTTTTTCGTCCCTTTGAGTGGGTAACGTAACACCCCTGCAGCATCCGGAAATCGCCTCGTCGCGGAAATCATGCAGCATACGGACGGCATCACCACCGATCGGACGCATCAGAAGATTCCGGAGACAGGAATTATCCGACGGACGACTGTCGACGCCCTTTCGGGGGAATCCGGGGGGGGGGGGGGTCTTCATGAGGCGTCCAGGCCCCTGGACGACTCCATTAATTTGAAAATAAAAAAAATAAAAAAAATAAAAAAATGATAAATATTAAATAAAAGAATAATATTCTTAAAGGCGTCCAGGGCACTGGACGCCTCCTTTTGAGGCGTCCAGATGCCTGGACGCCTTCATTATCCGGCTCACGGGCGCCCCCGACCCGCCGATCGATCTGTCGTTTCGGAAAAATCCAAAAACTTTGAGGTGTCTAGGTGCCTGGGCGCCTTCAATCTCCAACATCCGGACAAACCGAACCGTCGCTCGATTTGACGTTGTGCAAAAATCCAATAATGTGAAGACATCTTGCCAACCAGACGCGCCCACTCGTGAGTCACGGGTGGCAACCAAAACCATGCGTTGTACCAAACCGCGTGCGACTTTCGGCGGGGTTCCGGTGGGCTGTTATGAAGGCGTCCAGTTGCCTGGACGCCTTCTTGAAAATATTCAGAATAAAAAAATAAAAATAATAAAATAATCATTTTGCCTCAGTGGAGGCGTCCAGGCCCCTGGACGCCTCCATCCTCTCGAGCTCTATAAATAGAAGACCCCCCCCTCAGTCCGAGGAATAGCTTCTAAGAGGTCCGACAGGCTGCCGGATCTCATTTCTAACCCGTGGGTCTTTTGCAGGGGGAGGTTCTGCTGGATTCTCGGGTGCCCACGCTCGCAGGAGGAAGGCCGTCTTCGTCCACCGTGCTTCCACGCCGTCCCTACGCTGCCGAAGCTCCGTCGAATTTCTCCATCGGCACATCTAAAAAGCTAATCCTTTCATTTTCTTCGTAGTTCTTTTACATTCATCATCTCGCATCCTCAATCTCCCTTTATAAGGGAGCCTTCTTTTATATACCTCTTTGCATAATTTCATTCATCGTTGCATTTTTCTCCTCCTCGTGTCCGAGAGGGATTTAAAACCACACCAACCAGGTGTGTGTCCTGTCACGATTTCATCACTTTTATTACAAAAGATTGATACTACACTGCCATTTTCTAATTCTGTTTATCTACTAGCTGTTATTTTGCAAGGGTAACTGAAGAAAGCCCTCTCCGTCGACCAGCCGAAGGGGGAGGAAGAAGCAACCCGCCACTTCCTGCTAGTGAGGTAGGCGCGATCACTCTTTATTTTTGGGGTCCTCGACCCCTGGCGATCACATCATAGTCTTGAGGCCGCGGCGAGTAATTTCCCGCAATGGCCGTTTGAATTCTGTCTGCACCTTGTTATATCTTGAACTGCTCTTATACCTGCCATATTCTCGAGGCCGCGGCGAGTCACTTCCCGCAATGACCGTTTAAATTCTGTCATTTATACCCTGTTATATCTCTATTCTGCTATATTCTCGAGGCCGCGGCGAGTCACTTCCCGCAATGGCCGTTTGAATTCTGCTTCTTTTTATCTCTTGTTATATCTCTATTCTGCTATATTCTCGAGGTCGCGGTGAGTCACTTCCCGCAATGACCGTTTGAATTCCGCTTCTTTTTATATCTTGTCATATCTCTATTCTGCTATACTCTCGAGGCCGCGGCGAGTCACTTCCCGCAATGGCCGTTTGAATTCTGTCCGCTCCTTGTTATATCTTGAGCTGCTTCCATATTTGCTATAATCTCGAGGTCGTGGCGAGTCACTTCCCGCAATGGCCGTTTCAATTCTTGCTATTTAATTTCCGCACCATTCCCATCCCCCGAGGCCGCGACGAGTCACTTCCCGCTATGGCCGTTTAACCCCCATATCTTGCTATATCGCATCTATCCCGCACGTCCTGCCGGAGCAATCTCCCGTGGTGGCCTCTTCTCTCCTCTTCCTATGTTGCAGCAAAACAAAACGAGTCCGCGCGCTCCGCATCATTTCTCAACCGCGTGACGTCGCTCACATGAGCAGCGACCCCCTCTCCATACCACCCTCGTCGCTATTGCACCCTTCACCGCCGCAAACACATGTCGCAAGCCGCGAGCCCCACCTCCCTCCGCCGCCGCGAAGCCTCCCCGACGACCCCCCCTCCGGCCACCGTCCGTCGCACCGGCCTCCTCACGCCAGTCGCCGCTCCATCCGCTGTGAGCCCCGCTCGTGTTCTCTCTCTCTCGATCTCTCCCTCTTGATTTCTCTCCCATCTCTCTTCTTCTCTCTCCCTCTCTCTTTCTCTCTCGAACTCACTCTCTTTTTTTATTTTTTTCTCCCTCTCTTACTCTCTCTCATCTCTCTCTCTCTCTCTCTCTCTCTCTCTCTCTCTCTCTCTCTCTCTCGATTTTTCTCTATTTCTCTCTCACTCTCTTCCTCTCTCCCTTCTCTCTCTAGGCCCTCATCAAAATAAAAAAAGAAATAAAATAAAAAAATAATAAAAAAGAATCTTTCTTTCTATATATGCTCTTAGTAATATTTAATATTTTGATTATTATTATTCTTTCTATCTCCCTCTATCTCTATCTCCATCTCTCTCTATTTTTTATCCTTTTTTATCATATCTCTCTCTCTCAAAATAAAATAAAAAAAATCTTTTTTTTCTCTCTCTCTATCTTCTTAGAAATATTTAATATTTCTATTTCTATTCTTTATATCTCACTCTCTCAATATCTTTTTTATATCTCGATTTCTATCTTTCCCTCTAGATCACTCTCAAAATAAAATAAAATAAATATATAAAAAGATAAAATCAAATAAAAAGGAATAACATCAACCAAGGTAACCAAAGGAAGCCCTCTTCGTCGGCCGGCCGATAGAAGAGGAAGAAAAGGACCCGCACTGTTTCTGCTCCCGAGGCGGACGCGATCAGACACTTTCCATTATGGGGTTCTCAACCCCTGGCGATCACACCCTCAACACCTCACGAAGGTCGGGAAGATGAAAGTGTGGGTCTGGGGATGCCAAATCTCCACCAATGGGCCCATAGCAGCCCAGTCCATGCGAATCCTCTCGTAGTGCTTGGCATGAATAAGGAGTCCCTGAAGATGCCATCTCGTGAGTATGGCCCTCATGCCAATGGAGATGTTGAAAGTTAGATTCGAAAGGCACGGCAGTTTGGAGAACTTCCTTGGGCCTGGGAAGAGTGATACGGCTGGAAAGAAGAAAAAGGAGACAAGGAAGAAGGAGAAGTGAAAAGAGAGCCCACACGGAAAATTTGAAATAAATCAACTTACCATATGCGACTGGATCATCCCACTCAGATGACCCTCGAGGTCAGAAAGTCGCCTGATCTCGCTGCTAGGCTTGCTCCTCTTCATAAGGCGGGAAGACTCTCCTTCCATCTTAAAATCCCTAGATTCTCCTCTCCTCCTCCTCTGAGCTTTCAAAGCTCTCCTTGGTGCATTTGGTTGAACTAGCATAAGGGGAGTACTTATAGGAAAGGAGAGGCACTACAGGACGAAACACGTCACATGAGTGGTCAGTCGTCAGTTTTTGTCTGGATCTCCTTGTACTGTGGTGCAATTCTGCTGCGATTCTGTTGCTTTCTGATATTGTTAATTTATGCTGGTCTGTGCAGGTTTTACTAACGGACGGCATTGTCCCATCTACTGTCCCACCTTTCGGTGATTGGTCCCACCATGTCATGCATCATACTATATGATATCTACGCTATTAGAGCATGTCAAGGACCTTGCGACCCAAACGAATCTGGGGTTTGAGTTCCCATTCAACAAAAACGGTGATGATTCCGGAAGAATTTGGGTTGTACGGATAGGCCGTTAATTTGTGGTAGCGTGGGGACGACGGTTCCGTTCAGTGAGTTGGTGCGTGGATAAACGAGCCCCAGCTCAGCGCCAGCTCACCGAATCGGTATCCTGACCCGTTCTTAACGAATTGATAATACTATCCTTGGCTATTTTCTATTTTAGTTTGTTTTAAATTTTCTTTAAACCCAGCATGCATTCATATATGACTTTGATTTTATCGCGGAAGATCATTCAAAGTGATTCGATTGTGACAACTAATGTGCTTCAATTCTTACCAATATGAGATATTCCACTCCGAATAAAACACGGAGTTTCCTTGAGACGGCCCTACGCTGTTCTTCCAAAAGAGACCCTTGTTTGGACTGACCCTCAGATATTCCTCTGCCTATTTTTTTGACCCACCTTGGCTGCAGCACTTCCACATTGGCTGGTAACCGCTCCCCAAAGGTGAAACCTGCAGGTTTACGACCCAGGTACTTCCACACCGAGAAGTTGGTCTCCTTCATTTTCGTGCCTGAGCGCACATCTCCCCCTCCCTTGTTCGATCTCCGTCCAAGCAATCATCAAATTTGGAAGACCTTCTTTATGGTCGCCTCATTGAGAATCCGGGAAAGATTCCAGACAGTAATGTCAAAAGCGTGTCTCATCGCACATTGGCATCAATTTTTCAGTCCATTCTCACTCCATGTCACTTCACTTCGATACCATTCCATTACGTGTCACTCCCTTGCAAAGCAGACGCCAAGGCGGGGCAGCTGTAGACACGTTGTTTCTGACATCCTCTGAGAAAATCTCATATTACTATATGACGCCCCGCAGTGGCTTTCGCACCTGAATCGCTTGAGTGCTTCCTATTCTTGAGTCTTTTTCATCCCTTTGAGTGGGTAACGTAACACCCCTGTAGCATCCGGAAATCGCCTCGTCGCGGAAATCATGCAGCATACGGACGACATCACCACCGATCGGACGCATCAAAAGATTCCGGAGACAGGAATTATCCAACGGACGGCTGTCGATGCCCTTTCGGGGGAATCCGGGGGGGTCCTGGACGCCTCCATTAATTTGAAAATATATAAAAAATAAAAAAATGAAAAAAATGAAAAAAAAATGAAAAATATAAAATAAAAGAATAATATTCTTAAAGGCGTCCAGGGCCCTGGACGCCTCCTTTTGAGGCGTCTAGATGCCTGGACGCCTCATTATCCGGCTCACGGCGCCCCGACCCGCCGATCGATCTGTCATTTCGGAAAAATCCAAAAACTTTGAGGCGTCCAGGTGCCTAGACGCCTTCAATCTCCAACATCCGGACAAACCGAACCGCCGCTCGATTTGACGTTGTTCAAAAATCCAAGAATGTGAAGACGTCTTGCCAACCAGACGCGCCCACTCGTGAGTCACGGGTGGCAACCAAAACCACGCGTTGTACCAAACCGCGTGCGACTTTCGGCGGGGTTCCGGTGGGCTGTTATGAAGGCGTCCAGTTGCCTGGACGCCTTTCTTGAAAATATTCAGAATAAAAAAAATAAAAAAATAAAATATTCATTTTGCCTCAGTGGAGGAGTCCAGGCCCCTGGACGCCTCCATCCTCCGGAGCTCTATAAGTAGAAGACCCCCCTCAGTCTGAGGAAGAGCTTATAAGAGGTCCGACAGGCTGCCGTATCTCATTTCTAACCCGTGGGTCTTACTCTCTCTCTCTCTCTCTCTCTCTCTCTCTCTCTCTCTCGATTTTTCTCTATTTCTCTCTCTTTCTCTCTCTCACTCTCTTCCTCTCTCCCTTCTCTCTCTAGGCCCTCATCAAAATAAAAAAAAGAAATGAAATAAAAAAATAATAAAAAAGAATCTTTCTTTCTATATATGCTCTTAGTAATATTTAATATTTTGATTATTATTATTCTTTCTATCTCCCTCTATCTCTATCTCCACCTCTCTCTATTTTTTATCCTTTTTTATCATCTCTCTCTCTCTCAAAATAAAATAAAAAAAAATCTTTTTTCTATCTCTATCTTCTTAGAAATATTTAATATTTCTATTTCTATTCTTTATATCCCACTCTCTCTATATCTTTTTTTATATCTCGATTTCTATCTTTATTTTTCTCATATCTCTCGATTTCTCTCTTTCCCTCTAGATCACTCTCAAAATAAAATAAAAATATATATATATAAAGATAAAATCAAATAAAAAGGAATAACATCAACAATGATAACCAAAGGAAGCCCTCTTCGTCGGTCGGCCGATAGAAGAGGAAGAAAGGACCCGCACTGTTTCTGCTCCCGAGGCGGACGCGATCAGACTCTTTCCATTGCGGGGTTCTCAGCCCCTGGCGATCACACCCTCAACACCTCACGAAGAGTCATTTCCCGCGGCTGTATCTCTCACCCGTGCGGAGGATCATTCCCCGCGACTGTTCCCCTCCCCATTTAATTTCTGTTCAAATCCCGTGAATGGAATAAGTTCCTCGCAGAGGTTTCATTTTGTCATCTTCATTTTGTCATTTCATTCCCGTTATTTTTATTTTTATTCAAACCCCGCTGAATGGAACAAGTTCCTCGCGGAGGTTTCATTCTGTAATTTTCGTACTGTCATTTCATTCGTGTCATTTTTATTTTTGTTCAAACCCCGTGAATGGAACAAGTTCCTCGCGGAGGTTTCATTCCGTAATTTTCGTTCTGTCATTTCATTCATGTTATTTTTATTTTTTGCTAAAATCCCATAAAGACCAATGTCTAGTGGTGGTTTACTGTATATATATATATATATATATATATATTTATATCCCATAAAGACCAATGTCTAGTGGTGGTTTACTGTACATATATATACTTACTGCCATATATATATATTTCTATAAAAATCCCGCAAAGACCAATGTCTCGCGGTGGTTCGCTTCTGTTTATATTACTGTTATGATCTTATGGTGAATGATATTCTACTATAATTTCGTGTCCTCATTTCGTTTGTCCCCTTTGTTCCTGAACCCGGCATCGTTATTCGTGTCAACATCTTGCATTCCTTCGTTGTCTAGAGTTCCAGCATATTCGATCCCAATATCCGGTATATTCAAAGCTGGTCCCGAAACAATAGGCCACGCCTGTTGAGGAGGTAGTTAGCTTGTGTGAGAGGATCTTCAGATCCCTATCTCTGCCCCATACCGGAAATTGGATAAGTCTAATTTCTCCGTATTCCACTAGAGTGTTTCCTTCAGGTCATACTTTCCACCACCTTTCCTATATCACCCCGTAACTCATCCTCGTCCTCCTCATTCTCTCTCCTTGCCACGATCTCGTCGTCCACATCATCTTGGCGATCACGGTGGGACCTTCTTTTGTTTTCTTTGGTTACCCAGATATTTTCGGCACCCACGTGTGCCCCTCGACTTGGCACCCGTGTGTGCCCCTCCTGATTGCGCCTGCGCGCGCTCCATTCGTGCTCTCAGTAGCACTCTTGCCATTCTAGTTTCATCCCTCGTGCACTACGTGCATTACCCCACGGTCCCTTGTGAGATTTTAAGAGATTCGAGTCGTTACGCAAAAGGAGCGTTGAGATGTCTGTTCAATCTCTTTTGTTGTATATATTTGTTGTCTGTTTATATACATGTTGTTAAATTCAGTACTGCATTGCATACCATCTTCCCCTTTATTTTGTTTTTCTAAGGATCACCCTCTCTCGGTGAAGGAAGGACTCTCCGCCGGGAATTCCTCTTGATGAACTAGGATCTCCTCCATCGGGACCTCCGTAAGTCCCCGACAGCGAAGGATTCCCTCTTAGTTCACTGGACTTGTTGTACCATTGAAGTTTCCTGGAGATAGTCAACCCATTCGTGGTGAGGCGAGTGCCCCTAGATGACACTGCAGAAATTGATATTATAACTAAGGTCCCTCCTATTATGTGAACATTAGATTGGAAAAAGAAAAAAACAAAACAAAAGGAAACAAAAAAGGGCGTAAAGCATCAACTTGTTTGTTAATCTTTGCTTATTGTTTGGGTGTGTATGTTATTGCATTCCGGCAAAATCTCACGTTCCAAAAAAGATCAAAAAATGTCCGGGAACGGTCAGAATCTGAACCTGAGCCACCAGGGGACACATGTCCCCGCTGAGGACGCAGGTTCCTCCCGTGAGCCCTCATATGAGGTGCGAACCACCGTTGGGGAAACATCCCCGCCGCAAGACATCTCCTCCCTGCTAGGTGTCCTCGCCAATGCACAGCTCAATCTCGAGCAGGTCCGAGCCTTTCAGGCCATCCTAAAAGGGAAATCTATTTCTTCTACTCCTCAAGACACAACACCAGCTGCTCTCCCTACTCAAGAGCCTGCACATGTGATTCCATCCTCCTTCCCTCTCGGGCAGGCAAATCTGCAACCTCCCTCTTTCCAATTTCCTCCCCAGTCTCAAGCTCCACCAATTCCTCATACAACATTTCTGCCAGTTCCATTTACTGGCAGACCACAACATCCCTCTTATTTGGGATTCCCTTCTCAGGCTTCCACGAGGCCTCAGTGGCAAGGACAACCTGCTCCTTACGATGAAGTCACCCAATCCCTCCTTCATAGGCTGAACAAGATGGATGAACAATTCTGAGATTTTAAAAAGATCGTGGATGCCAAGTCCGCACCTGAGATTTCTTTACCAATCCTTCCGGTATTCCATCTCCCCCCTTCTGAAATGCCACCGTACCGATGGTACACTGGCACAAGCAACCCCTTCATTCATTTAAAGGACTTTATGTATGAGTCTTCATTTTGACAGAACGATCAAAGATCCCTCGCATACCTCTTCAGGAGATCATTGGATGGCCCCGCCTTAGAATGGTTCTATTCCCGAGAGCCGAGTGAGGCTGAGAACTTTGATGTAGTACAATGGAAATTCCTACAAAAGTACCGGGATAGGGTCAGTCTCTCCCTTTCTATTACCGACCTGGTGGCTGAAAGAATGAAGTTGGACGAAGATTTCGTCCAATTTGCCGATAGATGGAGATCCTTGGCAGAGAAAGTGAGAGACCCCATTTCGGAATCGGAACGAGTAAAGATGATAGTGTCGAATGCCACTTTGCAATTTAGACACGTATTAGCCATGAACAAACTCACCACTATGGAGGAACTGTATGAGAGGGCTCGATACGTCCAGACACAGTTAAAGGATTCCCCTCTTATGCACATGTTTGAACCACCAAAGCCAAGGGTGATCAGAAAGACAAATATTGGTCCTCAAGGTGGAGTCACAGAAGGGGTAGTTACAAACGAGCAAGTGAGTGCAGTTGGTGGCCCTAGCTTGCTAGCCAACCCAAGACCTCCACAAATGCCACGACTTCCCCTCCAACAAAATCAGCAAGGTCTACCACCCTACTGTCCTCCACCATAAAATGACCCCCAGCAAAACAACATGCCTCAGCAGCCATTCCCTCCCCGACAACGACACCAACAACCACCACCTCCTCAATATCATCATGTTCCACCCCTGGCAACTATGTCCCTCCACAACAACAGAGAAGGCCAATTGGCCCTAAAAGAGCCCATTACCTACCATTACCGGAATCATTGCCAGACATTTTCAATGCTCTCATGGCCGCCAACGCACTCACTCTGCCAAAGGAGAAGCTCGTGTGGCCCCCGAATGTTGACACTTCACGATATTGTGTTTTCCACAGACAACCAGGTCATACAGTGGAAAATTATTTTCAATTCAAGGACTATATTTATGATACGAATGACAAAGGTGGGATTGACTGGGGAGAAATGAGGCGATACATCGCCATGTTAAAAGCCAGGAGACCTCCTCCGAGACCCCAAGTCCAACAACAATAGCAACAACAACCTCAGCCACAGCAGCAACCTCAGCAGGCTCAACAACAACAACAGAACATGGGCATCATCCAGAACCCACTTCTGGAGCACCAACAGCCTAACCACCAAGTCAACACCATCTCTTCCTTATTAGAAGTTGGAAGAGGGCAAGGTTGGCATACGGAAGACACCTCTATCCTTACCGCCAATCACGTGTCTAGCCAACCTCCATGCCTTATCCGTCCCGCATCTGTCTATCCTCGACCCGTAGCACAACCTGCAACAAGGCCTCGCCCATTTCCACAGCCATCACATCCTCCCATCCGCATCCCTGCTGCTAACTCACCGCTAATCCACCAGCAAACACCATCTACCACGCCCCCTTTACTCTCAAGGCCTCTCCTCATCTCTCATCCCCCCACTTCGCCATCCATTACACCTCCACCCATGCCTGCAAAGCCGCTCATTATCTATCACCCATCTGAGGCACCATCCACTTCACCATCTACATCCATTACACCTCCACCCATACCTACAAAGCCGCTCATCATCCACCACCCATCCGAGGCACCATCCACCTCAACATTCACTTCCACCATCCCTTCGCCCTCGCATACAAAGCCTCTCATCATCCGTCACGCATTGGAAAACCCATTTACCTCACCATCTCCACCACTACCCTCCAAACCCCTCATCATCCATAATCCATCTGAGGCCCCATCCACTTCCACTCCACTTCCACCAAACAAATCCCTTATCAAAACCCCTACAACTGTTATCACCCCTGCTCTACCAATTGTTCCCCCACCACTACCCCTTAAACCCTTGTTAAAACCCACACCTAACTCCATAGGGGTGCAGTCAAAACCCCAAGCCATGGTGCTTCGTAGTGGAAGGATTTTCCACCGGGTATTCCCCTATAATAGCCAGGCCCCCGAGTAGTCTCAGCTAGAGAAAGACACCGAAGAACAGCCAGAGGAGTCCATCCTCGGGACGTAATATGATCTTCTGAAACATCTGGACAAGACGCCTACCCGGATCTCCATCTTGGAGTTGATTACGAGGTCTACGTCCCATCAAGAGGCACTAATGAAATATCTCCAAAAAGTCATGGTGAACGAGGATCTCCCAGTAGAGAAGATATCATCGGTGCTGACACCGACAAGCACACAACCGGCCATCACATTCCAGGACCACGAGCTTGCCCCCCAGGAAGCTTAGAAATATGCTTTGTGCATTACGGTGAAGATCAACTGGGTGCCCGTGAACCCGTGCCTGGTGGATACAGGTGCCTCAATCAATGTGATCTCCATGAACACTCTCTTGCTATGTAAGGTGGACATAGAGTAGATAAGGCCGTCGGCTATCACAGTCACGGCGTATGATAACAGCAAAAGGCCGCCGCATGGAATGATTACTCTCAATGTAGAAGTCGGCCCTATTACCGTTCCTATGGAATTTCACATTATCGACATGGACCCCACATTCAAAGGCATATTGGGTCGTCCTTATATAGAGACACTGAATGCCGTCCCTTCCACCAACCACCAATGTCTAAAATTCTCGTACAAGGGACGGGTCGTCAAAGTGTGTAGCATGCCCCTGCTCTCTATGGTAGATGCTATTACCACTTCATTGCCCTCTGTTTGGTCGACCCACATGCCTATTCTTTCACTGTTAGATGTGTGTGACCCCAGTCGCGCCTCACCAACACAAAAGAAGCCACTTCTCTGGTCAATGCCACGTCCCCCTTCCCGTTCCAAGGGATAGGAGATCATGAAGAACTTGGGCTACCAGCAAGGCAAAGGTCTAGGAGCATAGTTACAAGGAAGACTACGGCTGGTGAAGAAGCCAAGGGTAATCCTTAGAGTCGGCCTAGGCTTTAAAGGCCCGATTGAGGAAGATCGGAAACCTCTTGAATGGTCTTTGTATTCACACTTTAAGAGGGGTCCTATTGTTCAGATGGGGGATGATCCACAAGAAACACGTGGGCATTCAAAGGTTGTATATATGGCTGAGGGCTACTCGAGAGCTTTTAAAAGAGGAAAGATTGATGACCCGGAGTGTAAATGGTTTGATATACATGATATTTCTATCGCACTACAGCGAATGTTCTCGCCTCCGCATCTAGAAGGGCCACCTCCGATCTCCGTGATGCCATGGGAAACCATAATTGTTGCCAATATTCCAAACCATCCTCGCCAAGAGGACTTTATCATCAACGGATCATTGTCCATCACCAACTATGCCATCAACGGCTCATTAGCCGTCATTCTCCCTATTCACTCATCTCAGCCTTTGCTGCTATCTTCTTCCTGGGCCAGACGATTATCTGATGATCTTCCCAGTTCCCCTTCTCTCCTTACACTCTTGCGTGGGTTTTTCAACCCACATAAAACTTTCAATCATGATTTGCTCTAAGAGCCATCCAACCACCTTGCTATCATTCCTTACTCTTCTTCTACAACTGTCTTTAATTGTTGTGTTATTAAAAATGAAAATGAAAAAAAAACGCCAACTTCCAAACTCTTCAACAGTGCATTTCCTTTGAGGAAACCTTCTACATCTCTCACGAGTGCGCCCCGACTTACGGGCTACTCATTCAAGGTCCCCTGAGTGACCTTCTTTACCCCTCCGCTGAGGGGTCTTTCCCTGTACATTCTTCAGCTTCCCCTTCGTCTGTAGGACAGGTAGGTGTTTGCGACCTTTTCTTTCGTTCACCTTTTCGTTCCTTTCTTTTTGTTCGCGTATCGATCAACCATTTGACTAACTGGTAATCAACTGACTGATTGATGACGCGGGCGTGCCAGTCACATGAGTGACGATTTTATTGTGCGCTCATTCTGACCCATGTCGGGCGAATGTGAGGTTCGGTCGGGACCAGCAGTCCGCCATACCACAAAGGCTATGGCGTTAATTACATCCCCCACGAGGAGGGAACACCTTTGATTAATTGCCGAGATATCGGGCTGTCGAAGCCGGGATAAAGGGTACGGAGCAGGCAAGTGATCATGTAGGATGATACGGTTGACTACACACGATTTATTAGGGTGGACCCTGGTACACGGCGGAGGACTTAGCTCGAAGGCCACCTTCACGCGTAACGAAGCCTCCAATCAGGCGTAACCTGACCTTCTGGCAATGTTATTTGATATACCAAGGATGCACACATTCGGGCATGCGTTAATGCGATATGAGTGTGTGGACTAGGGCATAACGGCAAGGATTCGAGGCGTATCGATTCAAGCTTGAACATGCCAATTTTATTTAGTTTATTTGGTTGAGGAACTTGCATCCCTCTGTAATTAGCATAGGAAGTCATCCCATAAGTGGGAGAAGGGTTGGAATGATGCGACGACACGATTCGGAACGAAACCGGTGCAGTGCTCGCGAAGACAGGGGCTAAAACGCTTGAAACGGCGCCCTGAAACGTAGGTAAAAGGTTTAAAACGGCGCCAGAACCGTAGGTAAAAGGGGCAGCCTGTTAAAACGGCGTGGGGAGCTGGGGCGCGCCGGGAAGAGCGCGCCGGAAAGGGCGCGCCGGGAAGGGCGCGCCGTTTTAAGGCGTTATCGCGCATGAACGCGCCGAATTAACCCGATTTCAAGGAAACAGGAGCTTCGTTAGTTTATTCATGAATTTATTAAAAGGTTTTGGAGGGTTTTGAAAATTTATTGAGTTGATTATTCATCGAATCGGTCCCGAGTCATCCAAAGGTCAAATCACGGGCTCGCGCGAGATCCGGACTCGAGCGCGGCGATTGTTCCGAGTTTAGACTCGTTCGAGCCGAAATTTCGGCAGCATCTCCCCATCCCAAAGGATCGTCGGGGAGACGCAGGGAGTACTCACGTGGCGGAGTAAACCCCTAAAAGCCGGGTGGCGCAACGGCGGCCGGCAGACCCAAACGGATAGGAAGACCCCGAGGGCTAGCCTGCTAGGGGCACCGAGTCCGTGGGTAACGGTGAGTGAGTGAGGCGACTCGATATGGGAGCGAAAACCCCGAGGGCTAGCCTACGAGGGGCACGCGACCCGAATCACCACACTACTCGAGTCGGGACGACCGAGTAGAGAAGGGAACCCCGAGGGCCAGCCTACGAGGGGCACACGCGTCTCTCGGCCACCACAAAGTCCCTTAGGGACTGTGGATTTGAGATGTCGGGACTAACCCGTTTGCTATTCACTCGTTAGTCCATAGGAGATTCGTCACTGCTGGACGGTCCCCGGTGGACAGAGTGCTATCAAAGCGGAACAGTGGGGGATGTTCCCCCTCCCCGGGTTACCGATTCGCACTAATGAAACAGTAGAACGGAGCTGTGAGGTCGTTCGCATAACCAGCAGGCCAGAACTAATGCCTGTAGATATACGTACGTTCACGCATATGCATATTCACGAATCAAAGAAACATTCGTCAAGGAATGTTCAGAAAATAATAACTGGAATGTAGGGGCGCCCTTACTTCCCTCTGTTCATGGTCAAGAACAGAAAGGGTATTACGAGGGCGGCCCAGACAGGTGGGAGGAACCCATATATTGACACACCTTACACGGTGAAGATTCCTAGCATTCGACCGAAAGAGAAAACCCCCGGGGAGGGGAATCAATGTAGCCCTTACCATAGAAGGGCATAAAGCGTCGGGAAGACGAGACAAGAAGGAAGTCATTCACACAGGAAGCCCACGGTGCTCTGCATTCATCCTCCACGGCGCCGGCATCATCGCACGGCACCGTTTCACCGGCTGTAAGGAAAAAAGGGGAGCCAACAGGGAAGAAAGAGAAAACGTGGCATCGGCCAGAGACTCACATTCCATTCCATTCATTCATAAAAAAAGAACAGACAGATAAGTAGAGAATATACATTCCGGCGCCGGCGTTGTTGCTCGGCCGCCGTTTCCGTTAACAGGGGAAACCCATTACAACGAAAAGAGGAAAAGAATCATCGTGAGGGAGGGGAGGTGAGGCTCATGTCATCGCCCCTCCCCTCCTTCACTTACATTATGCCAGAGGAAGAAAACCCAAAGCGGAACAGAGGGATTCACCGGATGAAACACGGGAAACCCACCTCGAGAGATAAGGAACAGATGCTCTTCTTCTCCGATTCCGGGAGACTCGGGTGGAGCAGGGTGTGGGCCGCCGAGAGCTCGGACAGAAGACTCTTCAGATCGAAGAACCCCTTCCGACTCTTCCCTGGACCTCCCCCCTTTCTTTCTAATTCTCTTTTTTCTTTCTTTTTGATTCCGCCTCTTCTCCCCGATCTCTTTGATATCTCCCCCTTCGACAGGCTATATATAGCCTTGGGGTTAATTCGGCGCCCCAGGAAGAGGCGCGCCGGGTTGACGGCGCCGGGAGAGGCCCCATTATGCCTTTGCGCGCCGGATTGACGGCGCCGGGGAAGGGCCCCATTTGGCTTTTGCGCGCCGGATTGACGGCGCCGGGGAACACCCCCTTTTGTTCTTGGCGCGCCGGTTTGACGGCGCCGTTTTAACCTGTTCACTTGGCGTGTCAGTCCGGTGGGCCCGGAGATGATTCCGGAAGCTCCCGTCGACTGTTCCCCTCGCCCTGGCCATCGAAGGGCCTTGATGGGGTGTTGACGAAGCTCTTGATAGGACGAACGGCCCTAAACAAGACTTCGTGTGTGTCTGGTCCGAGCACACGGGTGTCCTGCTGACACAGTCTTCGGCACTGTGATTTGTGCTTCTGGCTGAGACGGACTCGTGCTCGAAGCTTCCTTGCAGGATGATGCTACATCCTGGGCAATTCCACCTTGAACGGTGATCAATCGGCCACTAACGGGCCCACTATGGCGAGAAGCCGAACCCGTGCCGGGTAATCGGGGTCTTCTGCTGACAGAACCTTCGGCCCCTTGTTGCGGATGGCCGAGGACATTCTTCCTCCTTAGGAGAGTCATTGGGTAGACCGTCGTCCTTGGTCGGGCGACGGATGTGGGGTAGCGGCATGACGAGGTCGATGCCGGATCATTGGGCAGGCTTGATCGCGCTGCCGGTTGGTTGCGGGTTCACTTCGACTCTCCTGAGGTAAAGTCCCCGACGTTCCCTTCAAGGTGGCTCAGGGCTTCGTCAGCTTGAGGGGTTCTCTTGATAAGTTGATCTTTATCGGCTTCTGTGTTTCAGTGGGCCGTATCATTCATCTTTGCGGCTTGGTTGCCAAAGGATCATATTTTGAGTGCCAACAAATGCCCCCCAGACGTAGGCGGTGCAAGTGAGGCAGGAATGCGGCAAGGCCTACGGATGAGCTTCGTTTGGCTGACGGAGGCTCGACCGGCACTTAATTCTGGCGTCGGATGTTGATCCGACGAGGCAGGAAGCCTGACGGCGTCGCTTAAAACGGCGCGGCCTTTGCTTCGAGGGTTAAAACGGCGCCGCCTTTACGGCGCGCCCTGGGCCTTTTAGAGGTTAAAACGGCGCCGCCTTTACGGCGCGCCCTGGGCCTTTTAGAGGTTAAAACGGCGCGCCCTCCCCGGCGCGCCAATTGCTTAAAACGGCGCGCCCCGGGGCGCGCCGTTTTAACAGGGGTGGAGCCCCCCCTATATATTAGCCTCTTCTTCTTTTTTCTTCACAGAGCTCATTTGCAAGAAATTTTCTCTCTCTCCTCCCTTTTCTTCTTCCCGCGGCGCCGAGTGGTTAGTGGGTTCGGGCGATCTCGCCGTGTGAGTGAGCGGGTGAGTTGAGCAGTGCTGTTCTTTGGGTTTTGAAACCCGTTCTTCGGGCCCCGGGAGGCTCTTTGTAGGACTTGTCCTCGGAGCTGGATCCCTCGGGTGTCCCATTTGGCCTTGGCTTAGCGCCTATGGCTGCTTTTAGGGGCCGCTCCCTTGGTGGACGGCTTCCACTTTTCTTTTGGCAAACCCCCGAGCTGGGGAGATGCTGTCGAAATTTTGTCAGAAATATTGTTTCGATCCACTAATTTCTGACTTTTGTTTGTTCTTTTCCGGGTGCTGTTTTGCAGACAACATGGCCTCCGGCTCTTCTTCCTCCGTATCCCGGGTCGCCGTGACATGGGGGAATGTCCATTCCCTTGATCGGGGGCTTCGACATGTAGCCGTGGTGGCTGAGTCTTCGGATTCAGAAACCGACACCGTCGACACCGGCCGTTTGTTGATTCTTGACGGCAACCACTTCAAGTATGACCGAGGGGACGACATCAGACGGGACCACCCCAAAGATAAGCACCTGATGGCGTTCCTCGAGCGCTTCAACCTTGGCGGGAAGCGTGATTTAATTCTGGTCCGCAGAGCTGAAGGAGCGCTACTGGCGGAGCGGGACAGCCTGACTGAGTCAGTCACCTATGGTATGCCCATATACATCCCCGGGGAGCCCAGGAAATGGGGGGCCGTGCTCGGAGTGCAGGAATTATCCCCCGAGGCCGGGATGCTGACGAGAGCGCCGCAGTATACACCAGCTCGCTGGAATGAAACCGCCGGCCGCGTTGACAGGGAGAAGCCCATATATGGTCTATTCCTCGCACCGCTCCATTGGGGATACCGGGACGAGCCTTTTCTTTTGGACTGCTTGGCGGTCCGGTTCAAACATCAGATTTCAGTGGGGTGGTTTGGAGAGCTCAAAGCCACCGATGCTCACGCCTTCAGACCGGGAGCGGTTGAATTTACAGACTTCGTGTTGCGGCAATACGCCCCCATCTTGGTGCACGCCGGAGTTTATCAGAGCGTGTATGCTTCCCGGTATAGATACCCGATCTCCCGAGGTCTATGTTGCGGGATGATTGAAGTCTTCTGCCCAGAGTACAATACTTTCTACACTGCAGAAGGTGAAACTTCATTGGATTTATGGAGCCTTTCTCAGCTGAGCGGCCTGCCGATAGATGGAGAGCCGTATGAAGAAGTTTGCTTCGCAGACTGGCTGAAGGACCAGACGGATGGTGAAGGCAACTACTTCACGGGCTTCGCCTATCGTTATTTGATGAAGGCGTATCGCACCCTGCTGCGCCTGACACTTGACTCGCGGGAAGCGCGAAAGCCTGGTGAGAAGAGGCGCGTGCGGATGGGCACGTGGCTTCAATATTTCTTTGGTGGGGAGCAGCACTATGAGGACTTCCCCACAGTGGTTCCGACAGCGGTGGCGCGGAAGAAGAGGGCTCGGCGCCAAGCAACATATCCTGCTGTCTCAGGGAGAGGGCGGCAGGCCGGCCCGAATCCCACGGGAGTTGACGCAGTTACACACTGTGCTGCGTACTTGACATATTGGCTTTGTTCATTCGCCCTTCCTCAAGGAGACGAGACGGTGATCAGGCCGGAGGCGATTTACCCTGCCTGTTTGATGGCTTGGGGGACGAAGCTGTCCCTGTGCCCTGTGGCTTTATGCCTCATATACAAAATGTTGGGGGATTTGCACAAGTCGCGCATCCCCAGAAATTCGCGGACAGTTGGTCCCCTCCACTTTTTTAATGCCTGGGTCTGCACCCTATTTCCTGAAGCAGCTCCCCGGTCAATGCAGTCAGATCGTCCTTTGCCGCGGATGATCGAATTTGCCAGTGCCGAACCGTCCTCACTGGCGGATCAGCTTTTCGCCATTCGGGGGAAGTTGACTACAGTTCCAACAGATTCCCCTGGCGTTCTGCATTTCTGGAGCTTGGCTGCCAGCTCCAGCCCTCTTGTCAACAGGATGCGGCAATGCCGATTATTTGAGACAGAGGAATTTATTCATCAGCTAACCGGGTCGAAGAGCACAAGGCCCATCTTGGAGCCGGAACTGGTTGAGTGGGCGTTGTCTATTCGCCCCAGTGTTCTAATCTTCAGGAAAAGCGGCTTGCTGTGGCTGGAGCCGTATTATCCTTTCCGTTTCAGCCGGAATTTTGGGTATGACCAGCAAATTCCTTCTTCTTCAGCTCGATTCAATCTGCCGAATAGACACCGGGCTGGTCAGACAGCTACTGATGAAGCCCGTGGATGGTGGGACTACTTCCATCGCCGAGAGGATGTATCATTCAGGGTGCCAACCCCGGCTCGTCTGCCCCGAGTGACTCCAGACTTCATCAAGTGGTGGAATGCACGAACGGGCTTTTATCGGAACTTCCGGAAGGATTGCTGGCATGCTGCCGAACGCCATTTTTTAGACTCCCAGCGGGAGCCCATTCTGGATGTTGATCCAGCCTACTTGAAGAGGCTGAAATCTTGGTCCAACACTGAGGCGATGGCATATGTAGAAGCCAGGAAAGCTGCGAAGGGCAAGTCGTCCCGAGCCGACCCGAAGATGCCAGAAATCCAGAGGGATGACTATATCAAGACTCTCTGGGGGTTGTGCCGGGTTAGCGGTGACCGGATTGCTCTTCAGACAATCCCCCTTCCGGTGGAAGAACCTCTTCCTAGTTTGGCGAGCTGGCGCCCAGAAGTCGACCATTTTCATCCTTATCGGACCTTCATTGGGAGGGAAGACAGGCGGGCTGACTTGTATGCCAACACCCCCTGGATATTCGCCCTGCTTCATTCTCATGGGCTTTCAGTTACCAGTCCGTTGGAAGCCATTCGGAGCCATCAGCTTCTAATATCCTTCAAGTACGTCGACGGCTGGGGATTCGACCACTTGAGCTTATATCATCACTTGTCCTCCCGCGGCCATGAAGATTTGGCCCAACTGACGGAGAAAAGTGAAACGATTGGTGATGTATGCTGGCTGATCCGTGAGGCGGCTTCCCGGGACAAGGCGCCAGTATTGCTTTACTGGCCACTCAGTCCTCGATATACGGGGCTGCCAGGTAATGCTTATTTTCTTCTTCAGCCCCGAAGCTGCTTCTTCTGTAGTCAGTGTGCCTCTTCTTACTTATGTGTTTTTGCAGCTCGCCTTTCTGCGGGAGCGACTCGACACTGTAGGGAGTTGATATCTAAGGCGGAGAAGCCTTCATATTTCAATACTCCAGAGCCGGCTCCGACCACGACGCCATTACCCCCTGGGGATTCGCGAAAGCGAACTAGGTCCCAGGTCAGGGAGGCTATCGGCAGGGCCAAGAAAGCCAAGAGGGCAGAGTCCCGCGCTACTAGAGCACGTCGGAGGAAGGCTGTTGAAGAGGAGTCCGCTGCTCCACTTCCTCGGGTTCCATCATTCTCCGAATTCGAGGCCGCCTGGACGGGAAGGCCTGAGGGCGAAGGTGACTCCTTATTCTTGTATTGGCTTATTTGCTTGTTTCGGCCGCCTGGGCTGACCATCTTTCTTTTCAGTAGCTGCCGGCACTACCTTCGCCGTTGTTGGGTTGGAGGCGGCATCCGGAGCTGCCGCTGGAGAGAGAGAGGGGGAAGTCCCCTTGACCTCTGTTGAGGGCGACTTGCCTTCACCGACACCTCATCGAGAAACAGAAGGTAATTCGCAACTCGCCCGTGGAGCTCCGTGGCATGTTGTATTTTCAGTCAAGTCCTGACTGTTTATTGTCCTTTGACTCCAGTCGACGTTCGACCCACACTGCTCCCTGAGGTTGGTGCCTCGGCAGAGGTTGTCATCGGAGGGCAAGGGCTTCCAAGGGACCAGCCCCTAGATATTCCGCCAACGGATGCTCCCGAGACAGAGATCGCTGAGGAGGCTCTGGATAGAGGGCCCCCCCTGGCAGCCTAGTTCCCGCTCAGGTACTTGAGGTTCGAGAACAAGCAGAAGAGTCATCCTCTTCTGAACAGGTTGATTACGGCGGCGGCTCCGACGATGATGAGGGGTTCCCCATGGTCGACACCGAGGCAGAGGACGCCGGGGCTTCTTCAGCTTATGAGAGCGACCTGCCAACGTTTAGCCCTCCGAGGCTATTGGGAGCCGAGCACGGGCCATCATACCCGGCTACAGGAGAAGGGCCAGAATCTTCAGAGGCCACTTTGGGAGGCCTAAATATAGTGCCGGTTGAGGTAGGAAGTATTCTGATTCCCACTTGCAGCACTTCTTTTAATTTTCAAGCCAGCTGGCTGACGTACATATATGGAATGCAGGCTGAGGTGGTACCGCCGGCTATAATGATCCGCATACCCCTTCCAGACGTGGACATGGGTCAGTCGACCTTCCCACCAGTTGTGCGGCCCATTGCCCTGCGGCTTCCACGGACCTATGCTGCTGCAGCGGCCTCAGAGGAACCCGGTGTGACTGCCGAGGTCGGCGGCCCGCCCGAGGTTGCAGGGGCTCAAGCCCTGGTTGCTGGTGACGAGTCATTGCTGAAGCCGAGTGACCCCCCGGAAATAGAGGCAGGGGAAATTATTGCAGGCGAGGCCGATATCATTAAAGCTCTGTCGATCATAGAGGGCTCTCCTGCCTCAGCGACCGGTGAGACTGCTCAGGAAGAGCAAGCGCCTTCCGTTGCCGACACGGTTGTTGTAGCCTCACCGCAACGGGCGGGCAAGGAAGTTGCCATCATGGAGGTTCCTTCAGTTGATGTAGCCGCAATAGTCGGACTGGGTGTGGGCGTCGTACAGACTATGCCGTCGACGTCCCTCGGGGTGGCCGACGACATCTGGACCGAGGTAGATAGCAGGGTAGACTTTCAGCTCCCCGAGACTTCGCCACTGGGCCTACAATTTTCTGGAGACATGGTGTGGCAGTCTCTGGATAACCTCCAGCGGGCCATGTTAGCTTCTCCGGACCTGACTTATCTGCAGCTGAGAAGCTTGATAGATCATCTCTCCCGATCGCTTTTAGCATTCGGCTGCCCAATGGATGATTGGACCCCGCGGGTTGTGATGTTGTTAAAACACGCCAACAGGCGGGAGTTCCTCAGTCGAGAGGTTTCTGATCAGCTGACTGCCGCGAAGCTGGAGAAGGCAGATTGCCGCACCGCCGTCAGTTCATTGAGGATGACCGTGGGACAGCTGAGAAATGTTGCCAGCAATATCTCGGAACGTCGGATGCTCCTCACGGCGCGGATGGACGAGTTGCGCTCGGAACTTGCTAAGGTCGAAGCCGAGCTGCAGGAAGGTGAGCGCCTAGAGGTCCAGACAACGGAAGAGGCTGACCTGGCTGAAGGACAACTTGCCTCGCTAGACGAGAGGTTATCTCAGCTGACAGCCACCGAGACCCGTTTGCAAGAGTTGACACGATACCCTTCGCTGGGCCTTTTAGACTTGGCAGATATCTTCCGGCGCCCTCTGCCGTGACCTTGCTTTTTTTCTTTCTTTCTTTTTTTTGTAATGCTCCTTTTTGTCTTCGGAGCTCATGTACCCCCGGGGGATGCCCCGGGCAAAAAATGTGTTCCACCCATTCTCATTAAATGGAAATATTTCTTTTCGTCGCCATCAATCGCGACTTCTTTTCCTTCTTTCTTTTCTTTATTCTGGATGGTCACCCGAACCTAGGGATACTTGCTGATGGCGCAGGAGAGCGCTCACGCCTTCAAGGAAGGGGTGAGGTGTTCGCTCCACCGCGATGTAGCCGTTCCCGGAACGGGGCCTTTGCCAATGTGGGACATAGGTAGCGTAGGCAGATGCACCTAGCGAACCTTGCCGCTGGTGATGAGAGGTGTGTTATGACCCTTGACACGGGTCAAATGTTGATGCCATGATGTTTTGTTGATCAGCGAGGGCGGAGGGCCCAGGTTAGAGAGTAGTCAACCGACCTTGTCGATGGTGACAAGGGTCGAAAAAGGGGTAGACGGTCTTGCCGATGGTGACAAGAACCGGATAGGTAGCGACCGATCTTGCCGATGGTGACAAAGGTCGAAAAGGTAGACGGTATTGCCGATGATGACAAAAACCGGATGGGTAGCGACCGATCTTGTCGATGGTGACAAGGGTCGAAAGGGGTAGACGGTCTTGCCGATGGTGACAAGAACCGGATAGGTAGCGACCGATCTTGCCGATGGTGACAAGGGTCGAGAGAGGTGGACGGTCTTGCCGATGGTGACAAAAACGGATGGGTAGCGACCGATCTTGCCGATGGTGACAAGGGTCGAAAAGGTAGACGGTCTTGCCGATGATGACAAAAACCGGGAGGGTAGCGACCGATCTTGCCGATGGTGACAAGGGTCGAAAGGGGTAGACGGTCTTGTCGATGATGACAAAAACTGGATAGGTAGCGACCGATCTTGCCGATGGTGACAAGGGTCGAAAAGGTAGACGGTCTTGCCGATGATGACAAAAACCGGGAGGGTAGCGACCGATCTTGCCGATGGTGACAAGGGTCAAAAAGGTAGACGGTCTTGCCGATGGTGACAAGAACCGGATATGTAGCGACCGATCTTGCCGATGGTGACAAGGGTCGAAAAGGGGTAGACGGTCTTGTCGATGATGACAAGAACCGGATATGTAGCGACCGATCTTGCCAATGGTGACAAGGGTCGAAAGGGGTAGACGGTCTTGTCGATGATGACAAAAATCGGATAGGTAGCGACCGATCTTGCCGATGGTGACAAGGGTCGAAAGGGTAGACGGTCTTGCCGATGATGACAAAAACCGGGTAAGGGTAGCGACCGATCTTGCCGATGGTGACAAGGGTCGAAAGAGGTATGACAATAGATGTATATTGCGGGATATCGGATGAAGACTCCGCCACGACCTCGAAAGGGGTCTTCCAGACAGAGAATGAATCATCACTATTCAGCATTCATTTTTATTCACATTACTGACCTAAGCGCCCTTTCGGGTTTTCGCCGAAGCCAGCCCCCTCTTGCTTTTGCCCACGCGCCCTTTCGGGTTTTCACGCGGCGGGGTACCCGATTTTGCCTGCGACGCCCTTTCGGGTTTTCGCCACAGCTGGGTTATAGCCATTTTTGCACTTGACCTGATATAGGAGCAAGTCTGGCGGGGTATCTCTATTTTTAACCCCATTTTCTTTTCTTTCTTTTTTTTCTTTTATTCGGAATGCGAACCGAGAGAGGGTAGCTTGATCGGGCGAAATGCCGCTAACCAAGGAAGGTAGCTTGATTAGGGTGGAGAGCCGCTAGCCAAGGAGAGGTAGCTCGATCAGGGCAGAGTGCCACTGACCGATGAAAAGTAGCTTGATTAGGGCGGAGTGCCGCTAACCAAGGAAAAGTAGCTTGATTAGGGCGGAATGCCGCTAACCAAGGAAAGTAGCTCGATTAGGGCGGTGCCGCTAACCAAGGAAATAGCTCGATTAGGGCGGAGCCGCTAACCAAGGAAAGTAGCTCGATTAGGGCGGAGTGCCACTAACCAAGGAAAGGTAGCTCGGTTAGGGCGGAGTGCCACTAACCAAGGAAAGGTAGCTCGGTTAGGGCGAGTGCCATAACCAAGGAAAGGTATCGGTTAGGGCGGAGTGCCACTAACCAAGGAAAGGTAGCTCGGTTAGGGCGGAATGCCTAACCAAGGAAAGGTAGCTCGGTTAGGGCGGAGTGCCACTAACCAAGGAAAGGTAGCTCGGTTAGGGCGGAATGCCCTAACCAAGGAAAGGGTAGCTCGGTTAGGGCGGAGTGCCACTAACCAAGGAAAGGTAGCTCGATTAGGGCGGAATGCCGCTAACCAAGGAAAGGTAGCTCGGTTAGGGCGGAGTGCCACTAGCCAAGGAAAGGGTAGCTCGGTTAGGGCGGAGTGCCACTAGCCAAGGAAAAGGTGTTCCGACCGATCACTCGGGGTGTGTCGGCTGCGCCGCATGATACAGCTTAATGTGTTTTCCGTTGAGGGGAGAGAACTGGATGACTCCTTTGTGGTCTACAAGGACGTAGGCACCCCCTTCATATACTCGGCGGACGACATACGGTCCGACCCAGTTTTCGACCAGCTTCCCTTTGGGATTAGAGGCCATCACTTCTCTTCTTTTGACCATCACCAGGTCTCCTTTCTTGAACTCTCGACCCTTGACTAACTTGTCAAAAGCACGGGCCATGCGAGCTTGGTAGAGTTGGATGTTTTGTTGCGCCTGGAGGCGTTTTCCTTCGAGCTCAGCGAGCTCTTCCAATCTTCTTTCTGCATTGGTCTGCTCACCACTGACTAATCCGTGCTGGATGGCAACTCGCAATGAAGGAACTTCAAGTTCAATCGGCACTACAGCTTCCGACCCATAGACAAGGGAGAAGGGTGAACAGCCGGTTGGGGTCTTGTAGACAGTACGATAAGCCCAAAGTGCTTCGTACATCCTTTCTTCCCAATCCTTTTTGTTAGACTTGACAGTCTTTGCCAGTAACGTGCACAGTGTCTTGTTAAAGGCTTCTGCGAGTCCGTTGGCCTGAGGGTTGTAGGGGGACGATGTCCTCCAGTCAATTTTGTATTTGTCGGCTAGCCGATAAACCTTCTGGTTTCTGAAATGGCTGCCATTGTCAGAGATGATTCGGCTGGGGATTCCGAACCGGAATATTACATTCTGCCGGAAGAATCTTGCAACTAGTTCTCCCGTCACATCTCTTAGTGCTATTGCTTCTGCCCATCTGGAGAAGTAATCTGTAGCTGCTAAGATGTATTTGCATCCTGATGAAGATGCTGGTAACGGTCCTACCACGTCCGTGCCCCATTGAGCAAACGGCCAACTTGGTAGAGTGGGATGCAGTGGCACTGGAGGTCTCCTCGCCACATTCGCATGCTCTTGACATTTCTGACAAGCCTTGGCAAATTTGCAACAATCATTAAACATAGCGGGCCAATAATAACCCAATTTCTTTATCTCTATCTTCATTTTCGGACCGGCCTGGTGTGCCCCAGCTGATCCTGCATGAACTTCTTGCATCACCTGTCCCGCTTCTGCTGAAGACAAGCAACGGAGTAGGACTTTCCTTCGGGCATCTGCCATAATTCGGAACAAGGTCCCGCTTCTCATCTCGTAAGAATCCTTGATCCTCAGGAGCTTCATTCTCTGTTCCTTTTCTTTTGGAAGTTGCTGGTGTTGAAACCAGCGTAGGAGATGCTCTCGCCAGTCGGGCTGCTGAACCCCTTCGATGACTGCTACTTCCATCTCTTGTTCGTCGGCCAGAACCTCTGTTACGCTGGGGACCTGTCGGCGGTTGATCACTGTTATATTCAGGCTTGTGTCTGGCGGGACCGCCAATGAACTGGCCAGCTTAGCGAGGGCGTCTGCCTGAGCATTCGGCCTCGATTGACGTGCTTGATGCTGATGAAGTAAAATCTTGACATCAGGCGAGTTGCCAACTGGTGATAGGGGAGGAGCTCTTGCTTTCGCACCTCGAACTCTCCTTCCAGCTGTTTTATAACTAGCATGGAGTCTCCGAATGCTTCCAGCATCTGAATTCCCATGGACAGAGCAATCTGCAACCCGATTATCAGGGCTTCATATTCTGCTTCATTGTTTGTGCATTGTTTGTTTATGGAGCAGGAAGTGTGCACCACTTCTCCTTCCGGAGATTTCAGGACTATACCTGCCCCTGCTCTGACCCTGGATGACCCGGTAGCAGAGGTGTCAATTCTGGAAGCGCCATCAAAGTATAGCTGCCATGAGGAAGGCTGTACTTGGGCGGCTTCTAGGGTTTCATCCTCGGGAAGTTCCGGTTCCCACGGGCTTTCCCCGGGTATCGGATGTTCAGCAAAGAAGTCTGCAATAGCTTGACCTTTGATGGCCTTGCGCGGTACGTAGGAGACATCAAACTCCATAAGGATTACTGCCCATTTGCCTAGGCGGCCTTTGAGTGCCGGCTGGGACATAATATATTTCAGGGGATCCTCCTTGGACACCAAGCTGATCTCATGCGACAACATATAATGCCGGAGCTTTTTGACTGCGAAGACTAGTGCCAGGCAGATCTTCTCAATATAAGTATATTTTTCTTCAGTTCTGACCAGTCTCCGACTGAGGTAATAGAGGGCTTGTTCTTTCCCTTCTTCATTATTCTGGGCCAGCATTGCCCCCAGAGAATTATGTGTAGCTGCTATATACAGTATCAACGGCCGTCCTTTCACCGGTGCGCCCAATACTGGAGGAGTCTTCAGATAGTCTTTTAGCTTGTCAAAGGCTGTCTGGCAATCTTCATCCCAATAAAAGGGAACATCTTTCATCATCAACTTGTGAAAAGGCTGGCATCGCCCTGACAAATTGGAAATGAACCGCCGGATGTAAGCCAGGCGGCCCTGTAGTGACCTCAGCTCGGAGATGTTCCTAGGTGGAGGTAACTCCTGAATCGCCTTGATCTTTACGGGGTCTATCTCGATTCCCCGATATCGGACGATGAAGCCCAAGAATTTTCCGCTCGACACTCCGAACGCACATTTCATAGGATTCATTTTTAGCTCATGCTGCCTCAGCCTCTGAAAAACAATCTGGAGGTCTTGCAGATGATCTTCTTTTCTTCTGGTTTTGACCACCAGGTCATCTATGTAGCACTCGACCTTGTGGTAGAGCAATTCATCAAATATTTTGGTCATTGCGCGCTGGCAGGTTGCGCCAGCATTCTTCAGTCCGAATGGCATTCTCTTGTAATGATAAATGCCTTTAGGAGTTCGGAAAGCAGTATGGACCCGGTCATGCTCCGCAATCCAAATCTGATTGTAGCCGGAAGACCCATCCATGAATGACAGGGCTTCATGGCCGGTTGTAGCATCGATCATGACCTCGGTTATTGGCACCGAAAAGTCATCCTTAGGGCAAGCTTTATTTAGATCCCGGAAGTCAACACAAATCCGGATCTGTCCATTCTTCTTTTTCACAGGGACGATATTTGCCAGCCATGTGGTGTACTGATTTTCTTCAACAAATCCCACATCAATGAGCTTGTCAACTTCAGCACAGATTCGGGTGATGAGCTCTGGCCTCATACGCCGCGGTGGTTGCTTCACCGGCTCGGCTTCGGGACTGATTGTTAGCTCGTGTTGTGAGACAGCAGGGTTTAGACCTGGCATCTCTTTATAAGTCCAGGCGAAGCAATCCCGGTATTCTAGCAGCAGCTGGATGTACAGCTCCCGTTCTTCTGGGGACAGTTGGGCACTGAGGAAGGTAGGCCTAGGGTCCTTTCATTTCCCAGGTTGACTTCTATCAGTTCATCGACCGTGGCTTGGCCTCCGTCTTCTATTTCCGGAGGTGCCGGCTGGAGGTCGACGAAGTCTGGAACACCATCTCGAGGGTCGAGCACTTCGACCTCCTCGTCGGACACCGCCAGAGCTTCATGGGGTCCTCTTGCTTCTTGTGCTAGCGACTGTGTGGATGGATCTATGGACACATCCGTTGCCGTTGCAGCTCCCGAGGGTGAGAGAACAGCTTCAGTGCTTGTAGATGAGGTTGCAGCCATGACAGGCCAGTAGTTGTTTGCCGCCGGACTCGGACAGCATATTGGATTTGTAGCAGAAGTTGAGGGAGTCTCGCCTTCTGGGACAGTTGAATCTTCCGCAGAAGTGGCTTTTTCTTTTCTGGTAGCCGGCTCCCCTTGATTGGAGTAAACCGAGGCTTCGTTGACTGGCAGAAAGGATGTTGAAGTCGTCATTAGTATGACCCCTGCGGAGGGAGAGACTTCTGCTTCTTGAGTATCTTCGGCTTCGCTGCTGCTAGCCGTATCAAATTCGGCTTGAAAGGCCGCTTCTTCAGGACGGACCTGCTCCCAGCATCGGCAGGAGATCAAGGTCTCCATTTGTTGATTCCTGGATAGAGCCAATTCAGCATGTTCGGCTTCCGCCGGATATTCATCAAAGGTTGCCCCCAGAGGGCTATCTTCAGTTGGATAGAAGGTGGAGATGGCATCCACCTCATACCGCCCACTGTAATAGTAGTCTTCCAGGGTGAAGCCCAGACCCGGATGTTGAGAGACACGTCTCATTTCTTTATCCAGATTTGCAGGATACCACATCTTCTGGAAAGCTTCCTTGCGTTTTTGAGATTGATCGGGAGGGATGTGTTGCTTTTGAAACATCCTGGCCGTTCGATCAGTTGTAAATGCCAGGCCCTGAACAGGAACCCGTGGGTTGGCTAGATCTTCAGGGAGGCTGCAGTCTGTGTCTTCCTGAGTGGGATGCTCCTCAGCTGTATAGAACAAGCTGCTGGGCCCATCTTCTTGTGTCACCTCCCAGGCTTTGAAAGGTTCGACAGTGGGACCATCGAGGCCGGAGACTGGCTTGGTGAGGCCGGCCGGGACTCCGATGCGGTTGTGCTGTCGATCAACATGCACTTCCTTAGCTTTGGGGTATAATGCTGGGGGTGTCACCCTACCGACATTTCCAGAAGCCGTGATGTGGGAAACCACCTTTGGCTTGACATATCCGCGCGGCGGTGGTGGATACCAACCGTCACCCGATCTGTTCTTCGACGCCCCTACGGGGGCTTCAGCTTCAGAAAACTTCCGGGGAGACCCCGTATATAAGTTGGCGTCTGCCAAGTGACATTCAAATACCTCGAATGGGTGGATGTCAGCAAATATCCTCTCCTCCTTCCCCTGGAGGCTGTATTTGATGCATTGGTGGAGCGTGGAGGGCACCACCATATTTTCATGCAGCCATGGGCGGCCGAGCAGCGCTTTGTAGGAGGTGCGAGAGTCAATGACGTGAAACTGCACCGTTGTAGTGAAATCTGCCAGGGTCAGTGTGAATTCTGCCACTCCCATAGATACTTCACATTTTTGGTTGAAGCCAGCGATACGCATATCCCCGACTTTTTCGAGATGCACGTTGAAGTGGTGCCTCTCGTATATTCTGTAGGGCAGATGTTGACCTGCTGCACCAGGATCAACCAGTATTCTATTCAGTTCCTGCCATTCAGGTGCCCTTTCATGTATAATGGCCTGTTGTGACTGGCAGTAGGCAGTAGCATGTCTTCTGGAGAGAAGGTCATACTGGCTTCTGGTATAGCCTCAGCTATGCAGGCTTCAAAATGAGCAGGCGTCTGCAGAGCAGTGATGATCGCCTGTCGAGTCTCTTCACTCAAAGAGAGAATTTCCCAGATCGTAAATCGAGCAGGGAGCTTCTTGAGCAACTTCATTATTCGGCTTCCAGCCCGGACATTGGAGAGCTTCATCTCTTCAGCCCATCTGGGCTTGGGAGGTTTTGATTTGTGGGTCCAGACGGACCTGCTTCACCTTCCTCGGACTCGGCACCCTCTTGACTGGCATCGGCTGTCGGGTCTTCTTTATTAGCTGCTGTAGGGCAAGCCCCATCTGCATTTGCATCCTCAGTAGATTGTGCTGGCTGCGGGTGAATGACCCCGGGCGTAGGGTTAGCCTCCTGACAAGGCGGCTTCCCCTTTGACATCTTCATGAATTCAAGGAATGAAGGGACTGTCTTGCCCCCAGTCTTGTTGTATAGACCTGACGGAGGAGGGATTTGAACTCCCTTAACCTCCGGCGGAGGTGTCTTGTAGGGTTGCTCCCCTCTGAACATGATGTTGTGATTGGGTGGTGGCTGGCGCCCCCATTTCCGGCCTGACCGAGTGGCATGTGCAGCAGTTGCGGCCTCGGCCTTGCCTCCCCCAGCATGGGGTGTGAAGCAAATTTCTTCTTCTTCCTCTTCTCCGGGCAGGTTGAAGAGTGCTGACAGGGTATTGCAGGAGACGACCTGTGTTTTATGGGCCCCAGCGGCCTTTCTTTTCTTCTCTTTTGCTTTTTCTTCTTTTTGGTTTCTGCAGGTGCTTGCCCCCAGAACAGGTTGTTCTCCTGAGGTGGTGCTGCTTCAGCTTCCCTCCCTTGCTTGAGTGAGAGTTGCTCCAGCTCTTGCCATGGGACGTGGTCCCGTACCAGTAGAGGTTTCAGTTCGGGCTGCACATATTCATCTAGCCCTTCAATTAAGTGTTGCAGTCGAAGGACCCCAGGATTGGTTTCCTTGATTACTGGCAGCGGAGTTTGTCTCCTCCTGTTGGGTGTATATATTCTGACAGCTGTAGGTGGAGTGACCCATACGGGTGCTACCACTGGCGGAGCAGGCCGGGGTGTAATGCCACGGATATGTGCCCCCTCTTTTGGGCGAGGTGCCCTCTTCTCTTGTGCTTCACAGGGATTTGCTGCCACCCCTGCTGCTCCTTCACGGGCTCCAGGAAATGGATTTCGTAGGTGCTCCGTGTGCTTGCTTCAGAGATCTCCTCAGGTAATGCCTGGTAGAGGGAGACCATGTTGACTGCTGCTCTTCTGGGAGGAGCTTCATGTGGCTGAGGAGGGTCTACTTTGTACTCTCCCAGCTCTATTTCATTCTTCTTCACCATTCCTTCAATGATGTCTTTGAAAACATAACAGTCTTCGATTGAATGTCCCAACATCTGGTGGTAGGGGCAGAATCTTGGACTGTCTCTTCTTTTGAGGTCTTCTGGTCTTCTCGGCTCAGGCAGAGTGACCATACTGTATTCTGTTACCCAGTCAAACAGGATCCGGGTCTTATCCTTAGGAAAGGAATAAGCCTTCTTCATTTTGTCCCTCAGCGAAGGACCTTCTTTATCATCTGGAGCTTTCGCAGGTTGCGGGGGAGCCGCTTTCTTGCCTTTCTCCTTCTGTTGTTCGAACGCCTTGATATCAAGCGCATTCGCTTCTTTAGGTGTGGGGCGCCGTTCCGCAGCCTTGCCTTTCTGGGCTATGCTGGCAGTTGACGTCGGGACAGGCTTGGCTAGAAAAGCTTCCACCTCAGCCACCACATTATTCAGCCGGTCGAACGACCGTATTTCCATACCAATCATCTTTTCCAGGACCTCCCTCCTGAGATTTTGCTTACATATTTGCACAGCGTCCTCCTGATGCGGGGGCCGCTTACATCTCATTCCGAGGTTCCTCCACCTCTTGATGTAATCAAGGGCTGTCTCATCTGCCCTTTGTTTTGTTGAATAGAGCTCGGCCACTGTGACCTCCCTCTCTGTGACATGGAATCTTTCTCTGAACTTCCTCTGCATATCTGACCAGTCATTAATTGACCCGGCCGAGAGACTGGAGTACCATTCGAAAGCGAGCCCCGTCAGCGAGGACCCGAAGAATTTCAGCAGATACGACTCGTCGGTGGCCAGATCACCCATAACGGTCATATAATATGCAATATGCTCTTTTGGGGAACCCTTCCCGTTGAATTTGTCAAATTTGGGCGGCTTGTTGACTCCCGGGGGAAGTCGCTTAGCCGCATGGTGTTGCGGGTAGGGCACCCGATAGGCATCGAATGCGACGTAGTCGCCTTCGCTCTTCTCTGCGAGCTTCAGCTCGATCATCCTTTCCACCATCATCCGGTTCACGACCGTGGGGTCGACTGGCTCTGGATAGAAGTGTGCTGGCTGCAGGTATGGGGTGACCAGGGTGGTCGCCTGTGGAGGATGCAACAGCGGGGGTGTTGGGTGCACCTGAGGAAGCACCGGAGGTAGCAGCGGCTGAGGCTGTGGCGGCCGCTGTTGTGCTGTCGTCACAGTTGGTTCTGACGGCTGTGGTAGTGTATAGAGCGGTGGAGGGTCGTCTCGACGAGCCGCTCCCCGGGATGATTCACCCTGGACTTCGGGTGGTTTGGAGGCCGATGAGTGTTCAGTTTTCTCCATCAGCTGTTTCTTCAGGGAATCTATTTCCCGTTGATATTTTTGCAGCAGCATCAAGACTGATGGATCTATAGTGGTGGGGACACCTTCTGTTGTCTCCCCGGACGTACCCTCAGGCAGGATGTCGAGGAGTACGTCGTCTTCTTCTTCCGTCGTCACCACATTAGCGGTCAAGACGGGGGCTTTATCATCCCAGTGGAGGTAGACCTGGGGCTGTTTCTCTTTCATCATTGTCAGAAGCCCTCTTGCTGCTTCTGTCCTGCGGGTAGTTGGCCCTGGCCGTACGGCCAATTGAGCCAGTTCTTGGGGGTCTTCAGGGAGCTCCCCATATCGGCTGGATACACCAGCCATGTTGCAAGTGAAAACCTGCATCCTTCTTCTTTGTCGATGGACCCTCCGCCTTGCTTGTTGCGGAAAGGTCAGCCTCTCGAACACAGAAATTCTTCTTCTTTCTTCCCGCTCGGGGAAGGCTTCATCGGCTTCGATCTCAAAGCCGTCATCGTATCCATTGTCGTCGACCGACGACACCATCATTCTATCTTCCATATCTTCTTCATCCGCCACTGATGGGAAGTAGTCTTCGTCAGTGGCGACTGTCTGCATCAGTCGCTGCTGACCCAGCGAGGGGTTGCCCAGCCCTCGAAAGTAGTTCCTGATCAGACAGGTTACCTCCTCTTGACCCCGCTCTTGATAGAGTACGGGGGATAGTTGTCGACCTCCAGTAGGAGGGATATAGGCCAGCCGAGCTCTGTCGGCCGGATGTTGGAATCTTCGTCCCGTGACTGGGACGTTGGCTTGGCGGGCAGCAGCCCGGAAACTTCTGCGGCGCGGGGGATCCGCAACCACTTCTTCTTCATTCGTCGGGGACAAGCCCCTTTCTCTTCTCGCTCCCGCCTCGTCGTTCATAGGACGGCGGCGGATGGGTGTCAGATGGTAGGCAGGTCGGGTCCGCTTGGGAACCCACACCTGTTTGAACTTTTTCGGCTTGAGTGCCGAGCTTCCTTGGCCATAGGGGCCGGCTTCTTCTCTTTCTGCCCTCCTTCCAGCGAGGGCTTGATAGGTGTTGTGGACAGGGATGTTGGGGATGACTCGGTCTGGGGTCACCCGTGCCGTGCGTCCATCGAGGAAGACGCGCATGCCTCCACCAGCATTGACTTCCCGGACTGAGAGACAGTTCCGGTGATCACAGCAGTATTCTTGCGATCCTGGCGACGCTGACGTCCTCCAGAGCGTCTGTTGATGACAGTGGGGTGCGTCCCACGTACAACGTGGTGCACCAGGCAGCTAGCGGCCGGGGCCGGATTCTTGAGCGAACCATCGCAGCAGGGAGCCTTCAGAGGCTCCACTTCCTTCACGGTTTCCTCGACAGGTTCCGTGGCTTCGACTTCCAGCATGTCGACAAAGGCCAACCCCAAGAAGTTGGGGAAGCCCACAGCAGGAGGAAAGCTACCAAATTCCATGGGCACCGCCAGGTACCCTTGCGCGTGTCTGGCGACGATCGCAGGACTGAAGCCGACGCCGGTTATCCCGTGAGTCGTCATTGTTTGCACTGAAATATCAAACAAGGCGATAATCAGTAGTCTTTGAGAGGGCTTCGAAGCCCGAGTATCTCGGCAAAGAGATGAAAGGTGACACTGGTCCCACCGGGCGTGCCAGACTATGTTTGCGACCTTTTCTTTCGTTCGCCTTTTCGTTCCTTTCTTTTCGTTCGCGTATCGATCAACCATTTGACTAACTGGTAATCAACTGACTGATTGATGACGCGGGCGTGCCAGTCACATGAGTGACGATTTTATTGTGCGCTCATTCTGACCCATGTCGGGCGAATGTGAGGTTCGGTCGGGACCAGCAGTCCGCCATACCATAAAGGCTATGGCGTTAATTACATCCCCCACGAGGAGGGAACACCTTTGATTAATTGCCGAGATATCGGGCTGTCGAAGCCGGGATAAAGGGTACGGAGCAGGCAAGTGATCATGCAGGATGATACGGTTGACTACACACGATTTATTAGGGTGGACCCTGGTACACGGCGGAGGACTTAGGCTCGAAGGCCACCTTCACGCGTAACGAAGCCTCCAATCAGGCGTAACCTGACCTTCTGGCAATGTTATTTGATATACCAAGGATGCACACATTCGGGCATGCGTTAATGCGATATGAGTGTGTGGACTAGGGCATAACGGCAAGGATTCGAGGCGTATCGATTCAAGCTTGAACATGCCAATTTTATTTAGTTTATTTGGTTGAGGAACTTGCATCCCTCTGTAATTAGCATAGGAAGTCATCCCATAAGTGGGAGAAGGGTTGGAATGATGCGACGACACGATTCGGAACGAAACCGGTGCAGTGCTCGCGAAGACAGGGGCTAAAACGCTTGAAACGGCGCCCTGAAACGTAGGTAAAAGGTTTAAAACGGCGCCAGAACCGTAGGTAAAAGGGGCAGCCTGTTAAAACGGCGTGGGGAGCTGGGGCGCGCCGGGAAGGGCGCGCCGGAAAGGGCGCGCCGGGAAGAGCGCGCCGGAAAGGGCGCGCCGGGAAGGGCGCGCCGTTTTAAGGCGTTATCGCGCATGAACGCGCCGAATTAACCCGATTTCAAGGAAACAGGAGCTTCGTTAGTTTATTCATGAATTTATTAAAAGGTTTTGGAGGGTTTTGAAAATTTATTGAGTTGATTATTCATCGAATCGGTCCCGAGTCATCCAAAGGTCAAATCACGGGCTCGCGCGAGATCCGGACTCGAGCGCGGCGATTGTTCCGAGTTTAGACTCGTTCGAGCCGAAATTTCGGCAGCATCTCCCCATCCCAAAGGATCGTCGGGGAGACGCAGGGAGTACTCACGTGGCGGAGTAAACCCCTAAAAGCCGGGTGGCGCAACGGCGGCCGGCAGACCCAAACGGATAGGAAGACCCCGAGGGCTAGCCTGCTAGGGGCACCGAGTCCGTGGGTAACGGTGAGTGAGTGAGGCGACTCGATATGGGAGCGAAAACCCCGAGGGCTAGCCTACGAGGGGCACGCAACCCGAATCACCACACTACTCGAGTCGGGACGACCGAGTAGAGAAGGGAACCCCGAGGGCCAGCCTACGAGGGGCACACGCGTCTCTCGGCCACCACAAAGTCCCTTAGGGACTGTGGATTTGAGATGTCGGGACTAACCCGTTTGCTATTCACTCGTTAGTCCATAGGAGATTCGTCACTGCTGGACGGTCCCCGGTGGACAGAGTGCTATCAAAGCGGAACAGTGGGGGATGTTCCCCCTCCCCGGGTTACCGATTCGCACTAATGAAACAGTAGAACGGAGCTGTGAGGTCGTTCGCATAACCAGCAGGCCAGAACTAATGCCTGTAGATATACGTACGTTCACGCATATGCATATTCACGAATCAAAGAAACATTCGTCAAGGAATGTTCGGAAAATAATAACTGGAATGTAGGGGCGCCCTTACTTCCCTCTGTTCATGGTCAAGAACAGAAAGGGTATTACGAGGGCGGCCCAGACAGGTGGGAGGAACCCATATATTGACACACCTTACACGGTGAAGATTCCTAGCATTCGACCGAAAGAGAAAACCCCCGGGGAGGGGAATCAATGTAGCCCTTACCATAGAAGGGCATAAAGCGTCGGGAAGACGAGACAAGAAGGAAGTCATTCACACGGGAAGCCCACGGTGCTCTGCATTCATCCTCCACGGCGCCGGCATCATCGCACGGCACCGTTTCACCGGCTGTAAGGAAAAAAAGGGGGAGCCAACAGGGAAGAAAGAGAAACGTGGCATCGGCCAGAGACTCACATTCCATTCCATTCATTCATAAAAAAAGAAACAGACAGATAAGTAGAGAATATACATTCCGGCGCCGGCGTTGTTGCTCGGCCGCCGTTTCCGTTAACAGGGGAAACCCATTACAACGAAAAGAGGAAAAGAATCATCGTGAGGGAGGGGAGGTGAGGCTCATGTCATCGCCCCTCCCCTCCTTCACTTACATTATGCCAGAGGAAGAAAACCCAAAGCGGAATAGAGGGATTCACCGGATGAAACACGGGAAACCCACCTCGAGAGATAAGGAACAGATGCTCTTCTTCTCCGATTCCGGGAGACTCGGGTGGAGCAGGGTGTGGGCCGCCGAGAGCTCAGACAGAAGACTCTTCAGATCGAAGAACACCCTCCGACTCTTCCCTGGACCTCCCCCCTTTCTTTCTAATTCTCTTTTTTCTTTCTTTTTGATTCTGCCTCTTCTCCCCGATCTCCTTGATATCTCTCCCTTCGACAGGCTATATATAGCCTTGGGGTTAATTCGGCGCCCCAGGAAGAGGCGCGCCGGGTTGACGGTGCCGGGAGAGGCCCCATTATGCCTTTGCGCCGGATTGACGGCGCCGGGGAAGGGCCCCATTTGGCTTTTGCGCGCCGGATTGACGGCGCCGGGGGAACACCCCCTTTTGTTCTTGGCGCGCCGGTTTGACGGCGCCGTTTTAACCTGTTCACTTGGCGTGTCAGTCCGGTGGGCCCGGAGATGATTCCGGAAGCTCCCGTCGACTGTTCCCCTCGCCCTGGCCATCGAAGGGCCTTGATGGGGTGTTGACGAAGCTCTTGATAGGACGAACGGCCCTAAACAAGACTTCGTGTGTGTCTGGTCCGAGCACACGGGTGTCCTGCTGACACAGTCTTCGGCACTGTGATTTGTGCTTCTGGCTGAGACGGACTCGTGCTCGAAGCTTCCTTGCAGGATGATGCTACATCCTGGGCAATTCCACCTTGAACGGTGATCAATCGGCCACTAACGGGCCCACTATGGCGAGAAGCCAAACCCGTGCCGGGTAATCGGGGTCTTCTGCTGACAGAACCTTCGGCCCCTTGTTGCGGATAGCCGAGGACATTCTTCCTCCTTAGGAGAGTTATTGGGTAGACCGTCGTCCTTGGTCGGGTGACGGATGTGGGGTAGCGGCATGACGAGGTCGATGCCGGATCATTGGGCAGGCTTGATCGCGCTGCCGGTTGGTTGCGGGTTCACTTCGACTCTCCTGAGGTAAAGTCCCCGACGTTCCCTTCAAGGTGGCTCAGGGCTTCGTCAGCTTGAGGGGTTCTCTTGATAAGTTGATCTTTATTAGCTTCTGTGTTTCAGTGGGCCGTATCATTCATCTTTGCGGCTTGGTTGCCAAAGGATCATATTTTGAGTGCCAACATACCCTCAAGCCAACGGACTTGCAGAAGCCTTCAACAAGACGCTATGAACTCTACTAGCGAAGACTGTCAAGGCTAACAAAAGAGATTGGGAAGAAAGGATGTACGAGGCACTCTGGGCTTACCGTACAGTCTATAAAACCCCGATTGGCTGCTCACCTTACTCCCTCGTGTACGGGTCAGAGACTGTGGTGCCAATCGAATTAGAGGTCCCCTCGTTGCGAATCGCCATCCAGCATGGATTGGTCAGCAGGGAGCATACTAACAAAGAAAGAAGACTGGAGGAGCTCGCCGAGCTCGAAGGAAAGCGTCTTCGTGCGTAACAAAATGTCCAACTCTACCAAGCCCGCATGGCCCGTGCTTTCGATAAGCTAGTCAAAGGGCGAGAATTCAAGAAAGGCGACCTGGTAATGGTTAAAAGAAGAGAAGTGATGGCCTCCAACCCCAAAGGAAAGTTGGTTGAAAACTGGGTCGGACCATTTTTCGTCCATCAAGTATATGAAGGGGGTGCGTACATCCTTGTTGATAACAAAGGAGTCGTCCAGTCCTCTCCCCTTAATGGAAACCATATGAAGCTGTATCACACAGTTCAACCGACATTCCCAGAATGACCTATACCTACCTTGGTCTAGTGGCATTCCGCCCTGACCGAGCTCTACCTGCCTTAGTCTAGTGGCACTTCGTCCTAGCTAAGTTCTACTTACCTTAGTCTAGCGGCACTCCGCCCTAGCTAAGTTCCACCTACCTTAGTCTAGTGGTGCTCCGCCCTAGCTAAGTTCTACCTACCCTAGTCTAGTGGCGCTCCGCCTGAGCTAAGTTCTACCTACCTTGGTCTAGTGACATTCCGCCCTGACCGAGCTCTACCTGCCTTAGTCTAGTGGCACTCCGCCCTAGCTATGTTCTACTTACCTTAGTCTAGCGGCACTCCACCCTAGCTAAGTTCTACCTCCTTAGTCTAGTGGCGCTCCGCTCTAGCTAAGTTCTACCTACCTTGGTCTAGTGGCATTCCGCCCTGACCGAGCTCTACCTGCCTTAGTCTGGTGGCACTCCGCCCTAGCTAAGTTCTACTTACCTTAGTCTAGCGGCACTCCGCCCTAGCTAAGTTCCACCTACCTTTGTCTAGTGGCGCTCCGCCCTAGCTAAGTTCTACCTACCTTAGTCCAGCGACACTCCGCCCTAGCTAAGTTCCACCTGCCTTAGTCTAGTGGCACTCCGCCCTAGCTAAGTTCTACCTTCCTTAGTCTAGTGGCACTCCGCCCTGGCTGAGCTCTACCTACCTTGGTCTAGTGGCATTCCGTCCTGGCCGAGCTCTCAAAAATTACGTAAATAATGATACACAAAACAAATTACCATTATGGGCCTTACGCCTGAATCGATAAAAATCTATCCCTTGCGTTAGCATTACCTTCCTGCTAACGAATAAACCCTTTCTTGACGCAAGACTTCGTGTCCTAGCTGACCCTTCTACAACATTGCCATTGTGGGCCTTACGCCCGAATCGGTACAAATCTATCCCTTGCGTTAGCATTACCTTCTTGCTGACGAATAAACCCTTCTTTCTCGGCGCAAGGCTTCGTGTCCTAGTCGACCCTCTCAACGTCCTCCTGTTATATGAATCAAAAAAAAAGAAAGAAAAGAAAAAGATGGGGCTTAAAAGAGAGGTGCCTCGCCGGCTTTGTCCCTACATTAGGACAAGGGTAAAAATGGCTATAACTCGGCTGTGGCGAAAACCCGAAAGGGCGCCGCAGGCAAAATCGGGTACCCCGCCATGTGAAAATCTGAAAGGGCGCGTGGGTAAAAGCAAGAGGGGGCTGACTTCGGTGAAAACCGGAAAGGGCGCTTAAGTCGGTAATGTGGTAATTTAAGTTCTACCTTACCCTCATTCTAGTAAAACTCTGAAAGGGCGATCACCACGATCCCCATCGGAGATCTTTCCCTCGACTTCCTTGCGACCCTTGTCATCATCGGCAAGATCGATCGACCTCCTTGCGACCCTCGTCACCATCGGCGAGATCGGTCAACCTCCTCTCGACCCTTGTCATCATCGGCAAGATCGGTCGACCTCCTTGCGACCCTCGTCACCATCGGCGAGATCGGTCAACCTCCTCTCGACCCTTGTCATCATCGGTAGGATCGGTCAACTTTCCTTTGACCCTTGTCATCATTGGCAAGATCGGTCAGCCTCCTCTCGACCCTTGTCATCATCGGCAGGATCGGTCAACTTTCCTTGCAACCCTTGTCATCATCGGTAAGATCGGTCAGCCTCCTTGCAACCATTGTCATCGTCGGCCTTGACCTTGTCATCATCGGCAAGATCGGTCAACCTCCTTGCGACCCTTGTCATCATCGGCAAGATCGATCAACCTCCTTGCGACCCTTATCATCATCGGCAAGATTGGTCAACCTCCTTGCGACCCATGTCATCATCGGCAAGATCGGTCGACTTCCTTGGGACCCTTGTCATCATCGGTAAGATCGGTCAACTTCCTTGCGACTCTTGTCATCATCGACAAGATCGGTCAGCCTCCTTGTAACCCTTGTCATCATCGGCAAGATCGGTCGACTTTCCTTTGAGCCTTGTCATCATCGGCAAGATCGGTCAGCCTCCTTGCGACTCTTGTCATCATCGGCAAGATCGGTCGACTTCCTTGCGACCCTTGTCATCATCGGCAAGATCGGTCGACTTCTTTGCGACCCTTGTCGTCATCGGCAAGATCGGTCGACTTCCTTGCGACCCTTATGACCATCGGCAAGATCGGTCAACCTCCTTGCGACCCTTGTCATCATCGACAAGATCGGTCGACTTCCTTGCGACCCTTGTCATCATCGGCAAGATCGGTCAACCTCTTTCCGGCCCTTGTCATCATCGGCAAGATCGGTCAACTTTCTCATGACCCTTGTCATCATCGACAAGGTCGACCAGCATCTCCTCAAGCCCGGCTTTGTCCCGAGAATTGAGTTCAAAAAATGAGAATAAGAAAAAAATAGAAAAAATGATGAAAAAATGAGGCTTAAAATAGAGGTGCCTCGCCAGCCTTGATCCTATACCAGGACAAGGGCAAAAATGGCTCTAACCCAGCTGTGGTGGAAACTCGAAAGGGCACCACAAGCAAAATCGGGTACCCCGCCACGTGAAAACCCGAGAGGGAGCGTGGACAAAAGCAAGAGGGGGCAGGCTTCGGCGAAAACCCGAAAGGGCGCTTAAGTCAGTAATCTGATGAATAACAAATAATGATGATACATCCTCCGCCCAGAGTTCCCTTTGCAGGGCCAGAGCGGAGTCTTCCTTCAAAAGACCCACCGACAAACAAATATCTGTTTGACCCTTGTCATCATCGGCAAGACCGGTCAACTCTGCCCCTTAACTTGGACCCTTCGTCCTCGTTAATGAATAAACCCTCCTTTGCTTCGACATTTATCTAATGTCGATGAGCAAGCCTCTGTTCAACCCTTGTCATCATCAGCAAGACCGGTCGACTCTGCCCCTTAACTTGGACCTTTCATCCTCGTTAATGAATAAACCTTCCTTTGCTTCGACATTTAACCAATGTCGATGAGCAAGCCTCTGTTTGACCCTTGTCATCATCGGCAAGACCGGTCGACGTTTCCCTTAGCTTGGACCTTTCATCCTCGTTAATGACTGAGGCTCCCTTTGCTTCGACATTTAGCCAATGTCGATGAACAAGTAGCTGTTGACCCTTGCCACCATCGGCAAGACCGATCAACATCCCTTTATCCCTCATGCATTCCGGGATTTATTCCATAAATCAAGTACAAAAAAAATTGAATAAAAAATGATGAATAAAAAATGAGGCTTAAAAAAGAGGTGTCTCGCCAGACTTACTTAGATATCTTGAGTAGGGGCAAAAATGGCTTTAACCCAGTTGCGGTGAAAACCAGAAAGGGCACTGCAGGCAAAATCGGGTACCCCGCCACATGAAAACCCGAGAGGGCGCGTGGGCAAAAGCAAGAGGGGGCTGGCTTCGGTGAAAACTCGAAAGGGCGCTTAAGTCAGTGATGTAAAAAAAATGATGAATCATAAATAAAAATGGAGCGAATGATGATGATGAAATAATAATTTCATCCTCTCGTTTGTTACTTTATTCCTACAAAGGTTCTTATGTGAGCTTTGCGCCTGTGAACCTACCTTTGCTTCGGCATTTGTCCCATGCCGATGAGCTAGCTACTTTTGGTCCTTGTCACCATCGACAAGATCGATAAACTCCCTTTTAGCCCTTGTCACCATCGGCAAGACCGGTCAATATTCCCTTAACCCGGAGCTTACCCACTTTACCTTGGCATCCACCCAATGCCGATGAATGAGTTACTTTTGACCCTTGTCATCATTGACAAGATCGGTCGGTGTTTCCTTCAACCCGGACCTTACGCCCTTGTTTTTGGGCAAACCTCCCTTTACTATGAACCTTTGCCACTTTCGGCAAAGTCCACAAATAAATCCCTATTTCTACCCTTCGGCCCTTGGTGGCCCGTAAACCTCTCTCTTTATTCTCCGGTACTCGGCCCAAATGGATCAATGGTCCCGAGGAGAAGTTGCGCCGTGGTGGAGCGAACCCCTCGACCCTTCCCTGAAGGTGCGAGCGCTCTCCTACTCTAGCGACTGACATACTCCGAACTATATGAATCCATTCGGCAAGCAGATGTGCAAAGTAAGGGAACAAAAGTTTCCATTCAAAACAACAAAAAGGGAGATACATGTTACCCGGGGCATACACCCCCCAGAATACGTGAAAGTTCACAAAAAGGGGGAGAAGAGACAAAATGATGGAGCTATTGCAGCGAACGGCGGAAGATGTCCTCGAATTCTGGTAGCCCCAGAGACGGGTAAGGGGCCAGCTCCTATAGGCGGTCTTCCTCGTCCTGCAGTCGCACCAATTTCTCCTCAAGTGATGCGTCTTGCCCTTCTACCAGCTCAGCCGCCTCTGTGTGCCGAACCCACAGTTGATCGGACGATGCTAATTCTGCTTCATCCCGGTTAAGTTCGGCACGGAGCTCAGCTATCCGAGTCTTCAGAGAAGTCCGACGTTGGCCAGAATCACCGGCAGCATCCCACATCTGCTGGGTAGTCCCTCTTAATGAGCGAAGGGCAGCTTGACACTCTGTCCTTTCAAGCTTTGCGGCCGTCATTTGATCTTGCGGCCCATGAACTCCCTCCTGTTCACATGCTTCAGGAGCAAGACTACCCGCTGCACCCAGTCCTCCATGGGGCAGCCAAAAGCTAGCAAAGTGTGGGAGAGGTGCTCTGCAAGACCCCTCAACTGTGCGTAAGTTAACTCCGGGCGAGCTGTCACGGTCTCCCGCAATGTCTCCTGATACTACCACACTAGGTCACTTGAGGATTGCAAACCAAGTGAAGGCGTATCTGAGAGTTGAAATTCTACCCGGCTGTCAACCGCCGCCCAAATATCATCACCCAACGCAGAAGACGAGGATGTCATATCTTGCAAGGCGTCCACGCCAGGACTGGCCCCCGCAGACAATGCAACAGCGGGACTGTCGATAACAGCTACTTCTCTCCGAACCTTGGGCGAGAGCGCCATGTCTGGACCTTGGAGGGCAGGGAGCGATTGGTCGCCACTTCCGGCCTCTCCAGCTACCACCAGTGATGATTCAATGGCATGGGTTGGGGTCGGTAGGCTCCCGATCACCTTCTCCACAATTTCTCCTTCCTCTGCCCTAGGAAGGCCCTCTTCACTCTGAAGTGGCTCGTCGACAATGACAAGCTGCTGTTGCTCCGGAACCACAGCCGACCGCTCAGACCCGGCAACCATCTCCAGTGCCTCCGAGCCCGCTACCATCATGTAATCCTTCGGATACCTCAGGGCTATAGGCCTCAGGACCGGCGGGAACAAGGGCGGATCTGTACTGAGAGGCGGCAGAGGTATCTTCACGGTTATCATCGGTAAAACAACCTCAGCCTGACTAGCAGGAGTCTGCGAAGGAAAGAGAGCATAAGAATCTCAACAGACCAGCATAATGGCCGGACGAGAATAAGCACAAGACTGTGAAGTGTAGCTCTTACCTCAATCGACACTAAGCTCAGATCTACAAAAGCAGGACCCACTATCTCCATCCCTTCTGACCCTTCTCCCACGGACGGACCTAGTGGTCCAAAGCTACTCGGCGTCAGCCGTGGAGGACTGAAGGTCGTAAAGTCGCTCTCATAGGCAGAAGACACCGCATCATCCTCATCCTTGGTTCCCGTCAGAAGGAAATCCTCATCGCTCGAGCCGCTGCCATAGTCCAACTGCTCCAACAAGGATGAACTTTGAACCAACAATAGTTATTTCTCTCTCAACACCGGTGGTCCTTCACTTGGAAGGCCTCCCGCTGGAGCTTCTGGCTCGATAGGGGCGAGGCCGGCTCAACCAACTCTGTGGCAGGGATAACGGGCGAGCGAGCCTCAGGAGTAGATCGGCTTCCTGGAGTTACCCCTGGTTCTGTAGAGGTTCCCTCAGTTGATTCCACGACAGGGGGAGAAGGTGGTCGAGTCTCGACCGAAGCTGAAGAAAAGAAAGCACCCATGTGAGCACAGGGGACAACAAACTTTAGAAGTATGCAGCTAGATAGGTCATTAAATACCCTCTATTTCGTGACTTGGCGTGGGGGAGGGCAGATCCATCTGCACCACATCCTCTCTCTCCTTAGCTCCCACAGGGGCGACAACTGCTTGTGCAACCATTGCAGACGAAGTAGCTGCGTTTGCAAGAATGAGAATTGATCCATGTTGCCAAGGTGACAACTAGACACAAGATAAGAGGCATACCTCGGGTCACACGGGCTGAGGGGTGAGAGGCTTCAAACTCTTCAAAGGAGACAACTCTCGGAAGGACGTCCGCAGGTGCTGGGTCCATAGTCTTCTTCCGACGAGCCCACTTCGCTCGGGTGACGACCTCTCGGACTTGGGACCTCGTCCATTTCCGGGAATCACCTGGAGGAAGTGGCGTCGTGGTTGGGGCAACTTCCGGGACTTCAAATTGTGGTGGTTTCTGAGCCTTTATCAGCAGCTCCATGAAATGCTTAGTCTCCTCCGAAGAAAGTCACACTGCACACAGGCAAGGAGAGATGACATACACAGCAACAAAAGGAAAGCCTAAAGCTGAAGAAAAAATGGGAGAAATATACCTGCTGGTCTCATATAAAATGAAGAAAGTGGCCAGTAGAACAGCGAAGGCTCCTTGTCCCTAGAGGCGGCTTCGCGAACCAGCCAGCATATGTCCCCTATCACTTCACACTGTTCGGCCAGCAACCCAAGGTCCTCATGGCCGCGTGAGGATAGATGGTAATACAAGACGAGGTGGTCTAGCCCCCATCCATTGGCATACTTGAAAGATAAAAGAACGGGCTGGCCCAATATGCTTTCACTAGGGACGCCCCCTGAAATCCCGTGTGAACGCAGTAGCACAAACAACCAAGGGGTGCCCTCATAAAGCTCCGGCCGTCGGTCTTCTCCCCTGATGAAAGTCCTGTAGGGATAAGGTCGATCACTCTCGGGACGCCAAGAAGCTGTAGAAGGCGTCGGCTCCTCCACTGGCAAAGGAATTTGTTGGAGGACCAACTGTTCGCCACTCACACGACACAGACCCCGAAGCTTCTTCAAGAAGCCATCCTTGCTGATCTCCGGCAATTTCGGCTCAACCTTGGATGGTGCGGACACCCGAGCGATTGAGAAGCACGATACGCCGAGCCACCGGTACCGTATGCGGAGCACCACTCGAGCCACTTCGGCGTCCATCTGGCTCGGAGACAGTCTGGAGACTCCCCCTTGAGTCTCGACATTTATCATATTTATTTGGACTTTATTTGTGTGTCATGTGTGTTTATGTAGTTTTATTCGGTTTGTAATTTGGATTGTACTAAGGGTTTTTGTGCAAAATGGGACCCCTGGGTCCCACGGCCCCCCCATCCCTTCTCCCATTGATCCACCTCATACCTAGGGCCCATGTGGGGTCAGTCAACATTTCAATTGTGGGCTTCTAGAAGGGTGGGCCAAGTGGGGGACAAAGCACTTAAAAAGTCAAAGTTGGAAACCAAATAGTCCAAGGGGCGCCCATCCCTTTAGAATAAAATAGGAAAATGTTTATAATTTCTTTATTTGGGTCCAAAGCACATGGGAGAATTAATTTGTTGACTCCCAAGTTTACCCTCCCAAATCTAGATCTAGGGTTATTTTGAGTCTTTTGGCATTTCATATAAATCTCTTGTATTTCTCATTTTTGATGGAATTAATGCATACAATTTGGTGAATTTTCTTGGAGCAAGGCTGGTGCGCCCCACTCTCCCTCTCCCCTCTCTTCTTCTTGCAGCTGGGAAGGTTGCCTTCTGAGGTGGGAAGCCTCACATATCAGTTCCGATGATCGCCGCCGCCGCCATCGTGCCGCCATCGCACCGCCACCATCGTCGCCGGTATTCTATTCACCCAGGATAGAGCCTCCATCCACGAATTTCTGCTCTCAACCACGAGATCTTCTTGAGCTCAAATTTTCAGAGGGTGTTTCAAAGGTTCCCTCCATGTCCCAAAAAATTTGGTTTGGCCTTTAGATTCCGATTTCCATTTTTTATTTTCATCCATCTTTTCCTTCCAGATCTGCCAGGTTTCTATCTACTGTGACAACAACTCTGATCTTCCCATCTCCGACCCACCTTTTGATTTTTTATGGAACCCCCAAATTTACTGGAGGTTTTATCCACCATCTCCTCCATTCACGAATTTTCTTGGAATTTCCCCAGGCCTCCATATATTTTCTAAAAATCACTTTCAGATCCATCAATAGTTCTGTCTGCCTCAGTCCAGATCCGACCACCTGCCAGTCTAAAATACTTTTCCCCATCCAAACCTCAAGCAAACCCTTCACAAAAAATATTGCCGTTTTCCTCTCCCTCCCCTTTACAAAGTTCATGAAGAGCTCGAAGTCTGAATCGGCGGTCTACCCCGCAGTCAAAGGTAGTTCTCAGGAAACTTCACTGCTGCCCTGAGATTTCGGGCACTGTCCAACAGTAACTTGAAAAATAGATTAATGCCAGATCCGTGCAGATCCAATTTATTTCTCTGGCCCTAAGTTTGAGTAATTCGAAAGAGCTTTCCAACGATACCTTCTGTGCCTCGATCTGACATCAGGATTGATCGCAGCAGCCAATCTCGCCGGATCGCGCGCCTGAAAACAGAAGCAACCAGTCAGTGGCAGCAACTCCAAAGCCTGGAGATCAGAGTCGATCGACCTTCGATCGGCATTTTCGGCAGACTGCCATCCAGGGAGGCACGCCACCAGGGGTCTCCATCATAGCGGGACCCACCCCATCAGACCCGGAGGACAGAGCGGCTCGTTGGCCCCACGGACCCGTAGATCGCGCCGTCCGGACAGCACCAAAAAGCGGGTTCGGCACCGCCAGGACGACATCAAGATGCTGCCCGTCAACCCGATTGTCGCGACTCCTGGGCCCCACATGTGACCTGTTACCTCCCTGCGTGGAGTGGGTCAAATTTATTGTACTTCTGTAAAAGTGTTTAACTGGCAGTCTGAGATTGGCCGGGGTTGTCTTCCCTACGCTGGGAGCGTGGAGGTAAAGATCGTAACTTCTTGGCATTACTTTGCTTAGCTAGTATATGGTCATATGCCGCTGTGAGAGCGTAGGATACTAGCCCGTGAGTCCATGTCACCGCTGTGAGTCTGAGAGTGACCCGTCCCATGGCTCGATCCGAGCACGGAAGTTGAGTCGGACTACCCTTAACTCTGCCGGTTCTTCAACCACGCACGATCCGCATTTCCCACGCTTGGGATGACGAGTGAGCTTGCGTTTCTATTAGCGACGTATAGCCCATAGGAACTCCTAGTGTCAGGCCGAAGTCTCTCCAATTTGTGTGTTGCTAGTCGCATCCGCATTTGGAGTCCCTGGTCCGCATCACTTAGAGTCGGTCCCTGTGTCCGTCCCGCATCAGTTTGGTATCAGAGCGAGTCGAGTCTAGGGTAGTCGTTGAATAAGTCTTGCACGGTCTAAGTCGAGTCTAGGATCATCATTATTTTTAAAACAAAAAAAGTGTTTTTAAAATTGCATTTCATCCTGATAATTTGGTATATTAAAAGGTGTTGTCCGAACGTTAGGCTACGCCTATCGAGAAGACCGCACACTTGCGGGAGTGATCTTCAGATCGATTAGCTCTGCCACGTACCGGATATTGGTTTAGGTCTAGGTGCATTAGTCAGTGTTTGCATCAGTTTGTGTCTCCTAGTTCGAGTGTCATTGCATGCCCACCCGTCGAGGTACCCAATACTCGCCACCACCACCTATGGCGGATTCCCGAGCCCGTAGCTCCGATGAGTCCTCGACGACCGAGATGTTCCGAGCCATTATGGATCGTCTTGACATGCGTATGGATGGCCTTAGTACGCGTCTAGATGGCATAGGGACGCGTCTAGAAGGGAGGATGAAAGCCCTCGAGGATCGGGCCGAATCTTCGGACCAGTCCATCCAGGGTCTTGTAGGGAGGATTGCCGTCCTCGAGAGGGCCCCAGCGGCGGCGCAACCCATGCCGACCAATGGTCTACAGGAGCCGGCTCAGTAACCTGCTGCGCCAAGAGCTCAGGCGGTAGATGTTGGAAGGCAACAGGTGCATGAGGTGGCTGACTATGCATCTGATAATGAGCAAGGAGGATATGGTCGTCTGAATCAACGACGGAATCGTGATGACGATGATGACGACCGCATTCTTAGGGGCATGCGTGCGGACCCTCCCACTTTTAGCGGGTCCTTGGATCCGAAGGTATATTTAGATTGGGAGGCCGACATGGACCGATACTTCGAGTGGTTTGAGATGACGGACCACCGAAGAGTTCGATACGCGAAGATGAAGCTACATGGGTAGGCCCAAACTTATTGGACCAATGTGGAGAGCCTGCTAAATCAGCGACGTCAACCCCCGATCGGCACTTGGGATGACATGAAAATGAAATTGAGGGAGAAGTACCTTCCTGCCTCATATCGCCAACGTCTCATAGACAAATGGCAAAGTCTCTCCCAAGGGAACCGATACGTGACCGAGTACACCGCTGAGTTTGATGAGTATTATTTACGGTGTGGAGTTACGGAAGAGAGCACCATGACCATATCACGCTTTCGGAGAGGTCTGTGGCCAAACTATCAATACGAACTTTTTCGCCGCAATGTGACCACTTTGGAACGAGCGTATCAGGTTGCTCTCGAATTGGAGCAATTCGAGGCCGAGTTCGAGTCTCCCCATCGGTTGGGCTCCTTCCCCCTTCATAGTGTCGAGCCCCGTGGCTCTTCTGGCATGTATCCGAGGGCCCCCATGGCCCGACCTCAGGAGCCGGCTCGTCCCGAGCCTTTCGCTCCTAGGCCTCACCCTCCACCCCCGAGGGACCTTCCTCGTCCTCAACATCTTACGGCACCCACAGCCTGTCCACCGGCACCCGTACCTCCTGCCCGTCCTTTGTTGCCTTCACCTCCTATCCGTCAGGAGGATAAAGGGAAAGGACCCATGATTGGGGAGCCTAGTGGATCACGGCAGCAGTGTTATCGCTGCAATGGGTTTGGCCATTTTGCCAACCAGTGTCCCACCCGCCAGTCTCTTGTCATTGGGGACACACAGGCCGAGGATACCACCCCTACGGACCTCGAGTTAGTCAGCTATGAAGCAGATCTGGAGCTAGCTGACGAGTACTATGAGGCCGAAGGTAATGGCCAGGATGCCCAGCATCCGGACGATACCCACTTGGGGGTCGTCAGGTGTATTCTCACCCAGCCACAGGCCAGTGATGACTGGCGACGGACCACTATCTTTCATACATTCTGTCGACTGGGCAAGCAAGTTTGTAAGGTGATTATCGATAGTGGGAGTTGCATTAATGCAATCTCCACGGGCATTGTCTCCATTCTTGGTCTTACACCCGTAGATCATCCTTGCCCCTATCGAGTATCATGGGTGGATTCCACCTCCATTCTGATCAGGCTGCGGTGTCTGGTCCCACTGCAGTTCCGTGCCTACCGTGACGAGATCTGGTGTGATGTCCTCCCCATGGAGGTGGGCATCATTATTCTTGGTAGGCCATGGTTATTTGATCGGGATGCCACACTTCATGGCCGGTCGAACACCTGTACCTTTGACCATGCTGGCCAACGGATTACCCTCCAACCCTCTCAGCCCAAGAAGCCTTCAGTCGGGGGTCCTACTGGGCCAAGTACTCCGGAGCCTTCCATCCCCGGGCCCAGTACCCCATCCGCATCACAGGCTATGACCGTTACATTTGGCCCATGCGAGCCCTCGACTAGGAGATTGATGATGATTAGCTCCCGAGAAATGGAGCGGGAGGCTAGTAGGGGCTGTCCTATGTTTGCTATCACGGTCCGAGAGGTGGAGCCGAAGTCCGAGGGTGAACTCCCACCCGATATCATTCCTATTCTGTAGGAGTTCACTGATATTTTTCCCGAGGAGCTTCCCGAGGGACTCCCACCCATGCGGGATATTCAGCATGCTATCGACCTGATTCCGGGCTCCTCATTGCCCAACCTTCCCCATTATCGCATGAGCCCCACGGAACATGCCGAGCTAAAACGGCAGGTCGATGAGTTGATGCATAGAGGGTCTGTTCGGGACAGCATGAGTCCATGTGCTGTTCCTGCATTACTTGCCCCGAAGAAGGATGGCACGTGGAGAATGTCCATTGATAGCCGTGCCATCAACAAAATCACCGTGAAGCACTACCAAAAAAAGCGGGATTTCAGACGGATATTTTTCTGTCTTAAAATCCGTCTGTATTTGTGACGGATTAGTTTCCGTCACAAATTCCGTTGTTATTAAGGACATACTAGACTCCCTCTGAAGATCCGTCTATAATTATAGACGGAATATATTCCGTCTTTATATACGTTGCAAATTTGGGACGGATATTCAGACGAAAATAATCCGTCTGAAATTGCAGACGGAAATAAGTTCTGTTCGTATTTCCGTCGGAAAATTCTGCCTTTCCCGCCCCTCCCTCCCACCTCTTCCACCCGACCCCATTTCCACCCCCCACTCTCCCTCTCACTCTCTCCTTCCTCTGCCCTCTGCTTGCGGTCATCGCCGCAGGAGTCGTCTTCGTCGCCGGAGCCGCCGTCCTCGCCGTCGCCGGAGGCCCCGCCATCCTCGCCGTCACCGGAGACCCCGCCGTCCTCGCTGTCGCCGCCATTCGCCAACCTCCCTCCCTCTCACGATCGTGGTCACCGTCGCCGCCATCATCCTCTTCCCACGGTCGCCGTCGCCACCGGCCGATAAGTGGCCTCCCTCTCTCTCTCCCGATCATGTTCCCCTCCCTCAATCCCTCTCCCTCTCCCCTGTCCGGATCCCTCACTCCCTCTCCCTCTCCCCTCTCGCGCTCCCTCACTCCCTCTGGCCGCCCTCCCCCACCCCCTCCACTACCCTCTCTTCCCCTGTCTGTGGCCCCTCTCCCCCTCGCATTATGATGCTGTTCTTGTAAACTCTAGTTTGAACATTAGGTGGATGTATTTTAATTTGTAGAATCTATCTAAAAACTCGTTGGAGTGAGATATCGCAGATTCCGAAAATAGACTCAGTTTGAACATGTCTTATTCTCCTCCAAAAATCTATCAGGGCGCATAAGTCAAGATCTTAATACTACATTTGATTAAAATGATAGAGATGTCAGATATTTTAATGAGTAGAATTTTAAAACTCATCCCCACAAATCCAACCAAACTCCACCTAACGGAGTCATAGATAATTTGGACCCGTGGCCTAAGTGACTGTCTCACTCCCTGCCCAAATTGGCCACTGTGAACAATTTCACATCACTTGGGGTCTCCCTGGGTAGCTTCTTCCTGATTAATTTGGACTGAATTAGACTGGGGAGACTCGTCGGACCCACGGAGACTGATTTGGACTGAACAACCATGGGTTTAGTTTAACGATACACAGGTTATTTTTTTAAAAAAAATAAATCGCTTGTGTGAAATGCTACACATGTTCCTAGTCTTGCCCCGGACGGAACTTGATGATAGCTGCATTTTTCCTTTCCCGGGCATGTGGCATTCTAAACGCAATAAATAGCCAGAGTTTACAAGAACACCATCAAAGAACCTTCATTCAATCAACAATCATTAATTTTTAGTTCAGATGGTATGCAGGAAAGTGAAGTTCCAACTTCTGATCCGAGAAACAATGTCCTTTTTGGAGTTGACATTGATAACCCTCTTGGGATACCAATGCCTAGTGATCCTTTACTAGCAAAAAACATAAGCTCTGGCAAAGACTATCAGACTAATCTCACTTCAAACAACATTATTTCCAATTCCAGTGGCTCCAAGGAAACTCAAGCAGAATTCTCAACATCAATTGTTTCTCAATCTTTTGGGGTTCCAGATGTGGCATTTAATTCTAGTGACTCCACTAATGATAGCAGCTTTTTGATTGGTAGATCAATAGATATCACTCGGTCTTCGGGCAATGATGAGTTGAAGCAGGATCTTGCTCGACTGTTCAGCATACAGAGGAGAGGGGGGAGCTCTGTGGGAGGGGGGTAGAGCTTGGTGGGACGGGGAGCTCGGTGGGAGGGGGGAGGGGCATCCGAGAGGGTTCCAGTGGGGGGGGAGCTCGGTGGGAGGGGGGAGGGGCATCCGAGAGGGTTCCAGTGGGGGGGAGCTCAGTGGGAGTAGGAGGGCGGGTGGGAGGGGGGGAGAAGGGGGAGCTTTGTGGGAGGGGGGTGTCATGTCTCGAGTGGCTCGATAGGCTGAGTCGCAGACCGTTGAACCAGCTCGGAAGCTATAACTCAAAACTGAGCGGGGTTAGTTAAATTAGATATCCCTGTTGCATTTTATTAGTTAGTGGCTGATGGATTAGTTGTTAGTTAGTGGTTGATGGATTAGCTGGAGTCATGTCTAATCGGATGCAATCTTTGGAGTCCAACTTCGAGAAATTTGAATCCCAAAATTCTCTGTCTGCTGTGGCTGATATTCCTGGTTCTTTTCTCCATAAGTTGCACGAGTTCCCTAAATTTGATGGGAGTTCTGACCCAGCTGAATGGCGATTCAAAGCTAATAGCTATTTTTACTGTAATAATGTTCCGGATACGCAACGAGTTACTATAGCATCTTATTATTTGGATGGAGAGGCCTTACAGTGGTTTTGGCATTTCTCTAGCTCTAAAGAATCTGTTTCTTGGCATGAGTTTTTAGCTGGGTTAGAGTCACGGTTTGGTGCAGTTTCTTCTGTGGATTCTCATGGGCAACTGAGTAAACTCAGACAAGTGGGTACAGTAGCTACGTATCAATGGCAATTTGAGACCATGTGCAATAGAATAACTGGACTTTCTGAGAAGCATTTGCTGGGTGTTTTTCTGAGTGGTTTACGAGAGGATCTTGCATGTGAAGTTCGCTCCTTCATGCCCCATTCCTTATCACATGCTATGGAGTTGGCAAGAATTCAAGAACAAATGTTTACTGCCAGACGCCGAGCTTCACCACACTTTATCTTTTCAGCACCTCAGACACTGAAACCTTTTACTCCAAACTCTCAGCCAGCATTCTCCCCTAAAGGAGTAAACCCACCAGTTAAAAAGTTATCTACACAACAGTTGCAGGAACGAAAGGCTAAAGGCCTATGTTATAATTGTGATGATAAATGGCTTCCAGGCCACACATGCCAACCTCATAAACTTTTTTTACTGCATCTTATTCCGGATGATAGTGATTTTGCTCCTTCAGACAGTGTGGATCCGGAACCCTTCATTGAATTCTCTCCTGACATACAACCCTCTCTGTCAGCTCAATATGTTACTCACTTAGCATCACCGGGCACATTGAAAGTATTAGGGAAAATGGGTACCATGTCTGTCCTGGTTTTGATTGACAATGGGAGCACCCATAATTTTTTGGACCCCCATGTTGTAAAGAAGTTGGGATTATCTGTGACAAACTTTGATTCCCACCCTGTCAAAATAGCTGCAGGTCTCCAAATCTCTTCACAGGGTTGGTGTCCTGGAGTTAACCTTAAGATGCATGGCATGTAATTTACTTTAGACTTTTTAATTCTTCCTCTTGGCAGTGTTGATGTGGTCTTGGGGAATACTTGGCTCTAGTTACTTGGAGATATAACCCTAAATGTTTCTCAAATGTCCATGAAGTTTTCCTTGAATGGTCAGGATTTCATATTACAAGGGCTTCCTAACCCTTCCACAAGTATTGTTTCTGCTAAAACAATATCTGCTGACCTTCCTAAATCCCGAAGCATCTATTCTTTACACTTGTTTTCCTTGGAAGCTTCGGATATTTCATCTACTTCTTGTGGGTTTATTGGGACTTCTTATTCTCAAGACATTTCCAGCATTCTAGAACAGTATTCAGCAGTTTTTTCTGAACCTCATGGCTTACCCCCATCCAGACCTTATGACCATCGGATTCAACTACTAGATGAAACAAAGCCAGTTTGTCAACCTTCTTATAGACATTCACCTCTACAGAAGACAGTTATTGAGCATCAAGTCAAGGACCTACTCTCCCTCTCTCATGTGCAATCAAGCACATGCCCTTTTTCTGCTCCAGTGTTATTAGTTCAGAAAAGGGATGGCTCATGGAGAATGTGTGTAGACTACCGAGCTCTGAATCAAAACACTGTTAAAGACAAATATCCCATACCCTTAGTAGACGATTTGTTGGATGAATTACATGGGTCCAAGTACTTTTCCAAGCTGGATTTGAGATCGGGTTATCATCAAATTAGAATGCATCCTGATGATGTTTACAAAACTGCCTTTAGAACACATGAGGGACACTATGAGTTTTTAGTCCTACCATTTGGGCTTACAAAAATGCACCCTCTACCTTTCAGAACTTGATGAATGACATATTCAAAGGCTGTATGAGGAAGTCTGTCTTGGTTTTCTTTGATGATATCTTAGTTTACAATGTTGACTGGGACCTCCATTTAGTGCACTTGCGACAGGTTCTGCAGATCCTAGCAGACAACCAATTGTATGCTAAAATGTCTAAATGTGTGTTTGGGGTCAGAGAAATTGAGTATCTTGGCCACATTATTTCAGAAAAAGTGGTTGCTATGGACATGTCTAAACTACAAGCCATTTCTACTTGGCCTGTACCCCGGTCTGTGAGGGCTTTGAGAGGATTCTTAGGGCTTACAGGATACTACAGAAAATTTATTAAAAACTATGGTCTTATTGCTACACCTCTGACCAGTCTTCTTAAGAAGGACAGTTATAGTTGGAGCCCATCTTCTCATCAATCATTCTTACAGCTTAAAGAGGCTATGTCAACTGCCCCAGTTCTTGCCTTGCCTGATTTTTCAGAAACTTTTGTAGTCGAGTGTGATGCTAGTGGAACTGGCATGGGAGCAATTCTCATGCAAAAAGGCCGTCCTACCATTCTTGAGGCCGTAGATGCCCCACTGAGGTTGAAAGTGATCCCATTTGAACCTTGTCTTATGATGATAAGAAGATATAGAGAAATGGAATGACCACATATCTTAAGTAGTACATATATACAAAGATGTGGATAAATGCAAAGAAATCAGAATTCTCTATAGCAATAGGTAAATACCCAAAAAATTCGTTTTGTGATTTAAAACTTTGTGGATTTTAATTGCATGTAAATATAATTTTAAATCTGATTTTAATAGAAATTTGATGTTAATTTGACTCAAAAATGTAGATTGTTTAGCTTCGATGTTCTTCATTTGAAAATTTTTGTAATTTGGGTGTTATTTAATTTGATATGTGCATAATGATAATTGCGTTGTTATTTAATTTTATGTTATATAAATGCATGGGGTATTCCCTGTGAGTTGAGGTGCGTGGGTGCGACCTAACATTACACGCACCTCAGGAGAGCGCGTTAAAACCGTGTCAATGTGCCTTCCCGTTCAAGACTTTGGGATTGATGTGTATGTTCTCATTTATTTATGAGAATGTATATATCTACCTCAAAGTCTTGAATTGTCCCGTTTGGACAGTCTGTGAATGTTTGATCGCACTTAGGCAGTCATTTACTATATATGTTTGTATGGTTTGTTAAGAATTTCGGTTGCGTCTCCTCACTCTTCTCTGATATACCATTATTGATTTTGAGTGTTTTCTTAACCACTTACTTGTAAGTGTTTAAGAAAATTTCAAAATCAATAAATATATTTGGTATATCGGAGAAGTGTGGGGAGATTGGTGGGCAGTTTGCAGGGTTAATTTAAAACTCTTTCCCACTTATGAGTTAACTCTGAGTGGAGATGTCTCAGAGGTTGCTCGTGCTGAATATTATCAATCAGACGAAGTTGGCGTTGTCGGTTCCTCTAGGTTTAATCTGGACGAATCTGATGAGTCACTGTCATTACGTACGCGAGATGGAGTGGAAGAAGTCGATCCGACAGAGCTAAATGTTGATGTTAGAGGGGAGGAAGAATCAGATGAAGACGAAGATTTTGAATCTCATGAGACTACTATGGATGACGAAGATGATGAAGTTGAGCTAGATATATCAACATGAGGGAGGCATGTTTTGATAATTTAGTAAGAAGATTCTTACTTTTAAGCATAATTTTAAATAACATTTGTCTAGCCTTATATAATTATGGATTAATATGTATTAATTGTTTTGTTATTAATAAGGAAATGGTGCGAGGAGGTCATACTAGGGGTGAGAGGAGATCTAGCAGTGAGAGGGGCGCTACTCCCTCCTCGCTACCATCTTCTTCAGACACAGGTATATTTGATCAATAAGTTAGCTATATAAATATTTTAATTATTTACAAACTTAAAAGAATTTATTTATAGGTGTAAGTGTCGGCTCACCACCACTTGTATATACGCCACCACCTCCCGCTACATATATGTATATTTTAATTTAAATTCTTGAACATTTGTTCTACTTATGAAAATAAGTTCTTGCAGGTCTCAGTGGCCTCCCACCTGTTGTGCATACGCCACTCCCACCACCTCCCGCTGCAGGTATGTATATTTTAATTATATGTTCGCAATATTTGTATCACTCCACATGACAATAAATTCTTGCAGGTCTCAGTGGCAAAAAGACTCGAGGATCATGTATGTATATTTTAATTTAAATTCTTCAATATTTGTTCTACTTATGACAATAAATTATTGCAGGTCTCAGTGGCCTCCCACCTGTTGTGCATACGCCACCCCCACCACCTCCCGCTCCAGGTATGTATATTTTAATTATATGTTCGCAGTATAAGTATCACTCCACATGACAATAAATTCTTGCAGGTCTCAGTGGCCTCCCACCTGTTGTGCATACGCCACCCCCACCACCTCCCGCTGCAGGTATGTATATTTTAATTATATGTTCGCATTATATGTATCACTCCACATGACAATAAATTCTTGCAGGTCTCAGTGGCCTCCCAGCTGTTGTGCATACGCCACCCCCACCACCTCCCGCTACAGGTATGTATATTTTAATTATATGTTCGTAGTATATGTATCACTCCACATGACAATAAATTCTTACAGGTCTCAGTGGCCTCCCACCTGTTGTGCATACGCCACCCCCACCACCTCCCGCTGCAGGTATGTATATTTTAATTATATGTTCGCAGTATATGTATCACTCCACATGACAATAAATTCTTGCAGGTCTCAGTGGCCTCCCACCTATTGTGCATACGCCACCCCCACCACCTCCCGCTGCAGGTATGTATATTTTAATTATATGTTCGCAGTATATGTATCACTCCACATGACAATAAATTCTTGCAGGTCTCAGTGCCCTACCACATGTTGTCCATACGCCACCCCCACCACCTCCCACTGCAGGTATGTATATTTTAATTATATGTTCGCAGTATATGTATCACTCCACATGACAATAAATTCTTGCAGGTCTCAGTGCCCTCCCACCACCTCCCACTTGTACAGGGCCCACCCCCACCAGTCAGCCCCTTGACGATGCCGGCAGTTGCCACGAGGGAGGCACGACCCATGATAGACGTCGCCCGTGTTGGGTATCCGGGTAAATCTATAAGGTTATATTACATTAATTAGCCCTCAACTGTCTAATATGAATATTTTGACATTTGCAATTGCAGTATGAAATTTGAACCCCACAGCGCTGTCCATCATTCCACCGAACTCATGTTGGCACATGTGCCCGGGGCAGCTTCCACTTTCAGAGATTTTCCGATGTCCGTCTGCGATTCATTGTACAACATGTTCTTAGTAAGTAATTACGTCATTTAATTCAAGTATTTCCCAAAGTCAATTTACAACTTTATACTAAGTGTGAAAAGCAATTGATTTACAGCGGTCTTTTCAATTCACATGTGGACATGACGCGGCGAGATGTCGTCATGCCTGGGAGTCTACTATGCTCTCAAGTTACAAGAGGAAAATACATGAGGCCCGAGCACACGCTAAAAAATTGAGTGGGGGGAGTGAAGACCGACAATTGTGGAAGGCGCATCGCCCTCTATGGATGAGGCAGGAGGATTGGGAGATATCTTATGACCATTTTGCCGACCCCAAGTGGATAGAAAAGTCTGAAAAAGCCAAAGTAAACAGGGCGTCAAAACCAGGTTCAAATTTGCATACGAGTGGGTCCATCACTTATGCGGCTCATAAACAAAAATTGGTAAGTAATATACCAATTTATCTTCTTACAATTTATCCCAATATTTGACTTTTTTTTACTATGAATTGTATAACAGGCTGTGGAGCTTAATCGACCTCCGTCGTTCCTCGAGGTGTTCGACAGAACACACAAAAATAAGGGGACTAATGATTTTGTGAGTGACACAGCTAAGTCAGCAGTGGTAAGTTTATCTATATATGTAACTTGTACCGTTCATTTAAATCGGCATGTAATTCATATGAAATTGACTAGTTATTTTATTCAATTTGTAGGAAACATATAGCAAAGCAGTGACAGAGAAGTACGGGGAGGGAGACACGCAGCAGCCGGAGTTCGATCCGGTGGAGTGGGTGGCAGCAGCTGGCGTACCGAAGAAAGGCCGACTATATGGTTTTGGGGAGAGCCTAGACGCAAGCGCGGTGACATCAGCGTGTGCGAGTTCTAGCTATACTTCTTCCAGTGGCAGTGCCTTCACTATACCTTCCGTTGCCCCCAGCGCTTCTGCCAGCGACATGATGGACATGGTCCGATCGCAGATTTCTGATATGCAGCAGCAGCAGTAGCATTTCCAGCAAGAGATCTCTAGCCAAGTGTCAGTATTCTTGCAGGCAATCAGTGGCCTCCTCTCCGAGAGCGGAATGGTCCCTCAGCAATCCACCACCACCACAGCACAGCCCGCACAGGTGAGTGTTTACTATGTTTTTATTTTGATGGAATTACTCAATTATGTTCATTATTAATTTTAAAACTCATTTACTTCAGAAGAATTGAGAAAATCTGGGGGCCGGGGGTCTAAAACTTGAAATACCAGCCGGATGGCCGTGCCGATCATTCCAACACGATCAGGGAGATGAAAGTGACTTGGCAGAACTGACGGAATCCAAATCGGATGCCCGGTTTGAGCTCGGCGCTCAAAGTTCATTTCTAAAATACACTCGGTTCAAATGAACTGCCAGGTCGGGGCCGGGGGTCTAAAACTTGAAATACAAGCCAGATGCCCATGCCGATCGTTCCAACACGACCGGGGAGATGAAAGTGACTTGTCAGAATTGACGGAATCCAAATCGGATGCCCGGTTTGAGCTCGGCGCTCAAACTTCATTTCTAAAATACACTTGGTTCAAATGAACTGCCAGGTCGGGGATGGGGGTCTAAAACTTGAAATACCAGCCGGATGCCCGTACCGATCATTCCAACATGACCGGGGAGATGAAAGTAACTTGTCAGAACTGACGGAATCTAAATCGGATGCCTGGTTTGAGCTCGGCGCTCAAACTTTATTTCTAAAATACACTTGGTTCAAATGAACTGCCAGGTCGGGGCCAGGGGTCTAAAACTTGAAATACCGGCCGGATGCCCATGCCGATCATTCCAACACGACCGGGGAGATGAAAGTGACTTGTCAGAACTGACGGAATCCAAATCGGATGCCCGGTTTGAGCTCGGCGCTCAAACTTCATTTCTAAAATACACTTGGTTCAAATGAACTGCCAGGTCGGGGCCGGGGGTCTAAAACTTGAAATACCGGTCGGATGGCCGTGCCGATCATTCCAACACGACCGGGGAGATGAAAGTGACTTGTCAGAACTGACGGAATCCAAATCGGATGCCCGGTTTGAGCTCGGCGCTCAAAGTTCATTTCTAAAATACACTAGGTTCAAATGAACTGCCAGGTCGGGGCCGGGGGTCTAAAACTTGAAATACCAGCTGGATGGCCATACCGATCATTCCAACACGACCGAGGAGATGAAAGTGACTTGTCAGAATTGACGGAATCCAAATCGGATGCCCGGTTTGAGCTCGGCGCTCAAACTTCATTTCTAAAATACACTTGGTTCAAATGAACTGCCAGGTCGGGGCCGGGGGTCTAAAACTTGAAATACCGGCCGGATGCCCATGCCGATCATTCCAACACGACCGGGGAGATGAAAGTGACTTGGCAGAACTGACGGAATCCAAATCGGATGCCCGGTTTGAGCTCGGCGCTCAAACTTCATTTCTAAAATACACTTGGTTCAAATGAACTGCCAGGTCGGGGCCGGGGGTCTAAAACTTGAAATACCGATCGGATGCCCGTGCCGATCATTCCAACACGACCGGGAAGATGAAAGTGACTTGGCAGAACTGACGGAATCCAAATCGGATGCCCGGTTTGAGCTCGGCGCTCAAACTTCATTTCTAAAATACACTTGGTTCAAATGAACTGCCAGGTCGGGGCCGGGGGTCTAAAACTTGAAATACCGGCCGGATGCCCGTGCCGATCGTTCCAACACGACCGGGGAGATGAAAGTGACTTGTCAGAACTGACGGAATCCAAATCGGATGCCCGGTTTGAGCTCGGCGCTCAAACTTCATTTCTAAAATACACTTGGTTCAAATGAACTGCCAGGTCGGGGCCGGGGGTCTAAAACTTGAAATACCGGCCGGATGCCCGTGCCGATCATTCCAACACGACCGGGGAGATGAAAGTGACTTGTCAGAACTGACGGAATCCAAATCGGATGCCCGGTTTGAGCTCGGCGCTCAAACTTCATTTCTAAAATACACTTGGTTCAAATGAACTGCCAGGTCGGGGCCGGGGGTCTAAAACTTGAAATACCGGCCGGATGCCGTGCCGATCATTCCAACACGACCGGGGAGATGAAAGTGACTTGTCAGAACTGACGGAATCCAAATCGGATGCCCGGTTTGAGCTCGGCGCTCAAACTTCATTTCTAAAATACACTTGGTTCAAATGAACTGCCAGGTCGGGGCCGGGGGTCTAAAACTTGAAATACCGGCCAGATGCCCGTGCCGATCATTCCAACACGACCGGGGAGATGAAAGTGACTTGTCAGAACTGACGGAATCCAAATCGGATGCCCGGTTTGAGCTCGGCGCTCAAACTTCATTTCTAAAATACACTTAGTTCAAATGAACTGCCAGGTCGGGGCCGGGGGTCTAAAACTTGAAATACCGGCCGGATGCCGTGCCGATCGTTCCAACACGACCGGGGAGATGAAAGTGACTTCGCAGAACTGACGGAATCTAAATCGGATGCCCGGTTTGAGCTCGGCGCTCAAACTTCATTTCTAAAATACACTTGGTTCAAATGAACTGCCAGGTCGGGGCCGGGGGTCTAAAACTTGAAATACCGACCAGATGCCCATGTCGATCATTCCAACACGACCGGGGAGATGAAAGTGACTTGTCAGAACTGACGGAATCCAAATCGGATGCCCGGTTTGAGCTCGGCACTCAAACTTCATTTCTAAAATACACTTGGTTCAAATGAACTGCCAGGTCGGGGCCGGGGGTCTAAAACTTGAAATACCGGCCGGATGCCCGTGTCGATCGTTCTAACACGACCAAGGAGATGAAAGTGACTTGTCAGAACTGACGGAATCCAAATCGGATGCCCGGTTTGAGCTCGGCGCTCAAACTTCATTTCTAAAATACACTTGGTTCAAATGAACTGCCAGGTCGGGGCCGGGGGTCTAAAACTTGAAATACCGGCCGGATGCCCATGCCGATCGTTCCAGCACGACCGAGGAGATGAAAGTGACTTGTCAGAACTGACGGAATCCAAATCGGATGCCCGGTTTGAGCTCGGCGCTCAAACTTCATTTCTAAAATACACTTGGTTCAAATGAACTGCCAGGTCGGGGCCGGGGGTCTAAAACTTGAAATACCGGCGGGATGCCCGTGCCGATCATTCCAACACGACCGGGAGATGAAAGTGACTTGTTAGAACTGACGGAATCCAAATCGGATGCCCGGTTTGAGCTCGGCGCTCAAACTTCATTTCTAAAATACACTTGGTTCAAATGAACTGCCAGGTCGGGGCCGGGGGTCTAAAACTTGAAATACCGGCCGGATGCCCGTGCCGATCGTTCCAACATGACCGAGGAGATGAAAGTGACTTGTCAGAACTGACGGAATCCAAATCGGATGCCCGATTTGAGCTCGGCGCTCAAACTTCATTTCTAAAATACACTTGGTTCAAATGAACTGCCAGGTCGGGGCCGGGGGTCTAAAACTTGAAATACCGGCCAGATGCCCGTGTTGATCGTTCCAACACGACCGGGGAGATGAAAGTGACTTGTCAGAACTGACGGAATCCAAATCGGATGCCCGGTTTGAGCTCGGCGCTCAAACTTCATTTCTAAAATACACTTGGTTCAAATGAACTGCCAGGTCGGGGCCGGGGGTCTAAAACTTGAAATACCGGCCGGATGCCCGTGCCGATCGTTCCAACACGACCGGGGAGATGAAAGTGACTTGTCAGAACTGACGGAATCAAAATTCATTTCTAAAATACACTTAGTTTAAATACTGTTTCAGGCTAGTGGTTGATTTATAAAATATGCAGTTATCAATTTGATATGTTTGCTTTCAATTTATGCTAATTTCTTCGCACTAATTTTTTTATCTATGAATGAATGTTATTATTTTTTTAATATAGGGGGATCCTTCTGCGGGCGGCGACAGAGGAGATGAGCAGGGCGGTGAGGATACGGACGATGAGGATATGGACGATGTACCGGATATTTCTTGATATTCAGACGGATCAGCAGGGTTAATGTCTTTTTTTTGTGGTATTTATTTGATCAGAATTTTATTTTTCGGTGGTGTTTATTTGATTAGCAGGTTCCCAATATTTTTTTTCAACATGTAGAATTTCTTGATGTTTATTTATGATTAAACAGGTTTTGTAAAATAATTTAAGATTTATAAAGAAAAAACGTAGATTTCAGACGGATTTTCAGACGGGATGTGCGACGAATATTGTCCGTCTATTATCCGTCGTAAAATCCGTTTGGAATATAGACGGATTTCAAACCACATTTCAAACAGGAGATGAGTTGAATTTCAGACGGTTATTTTATCCGTCGTAATATCCGTTTGAAATAGCGACAGATTTCGGACGAGTTTTCATACAGTACATGATTTCAGACTAAGAGTTGGGCTTCATTTTAAGACGGTAACTATATTCCGTCGTAATAGCCGTCTGAAATTTCAGACGGATTTTCAAACGGAAAATATGTCCGTCGTAAATTTCAGACTGAAAATTTCAAATTTCAGATGGAAATGTCTCGTATGAAAGTCAGACAGAATTTGTGACTGATTAAATTCTGTCTTATTTTCAGACGGAATTTCCGACAGAAACATAAACTGTCACAAATTTGTGACTAAGAATTTCAGACGGTCGGTTTCAGTCTTAAATATGTCACAAATCCGTCACAAACGTGGTTTGTGACGGATTTTCAGACGGATTTCAGACGGATACGGGCCGTCTGAAATCCCGCTTTTTCTGGTAGTGAAGTACAGGTTCCCTATTCCCCGCCTGGATGACATGCTAGACATGATGGCTAGTGCCACTATCTTCTCAAAGATTGATCTTAAGAGTGGCTACCATCAGGTGAGGATTAGGCCAGGTGATGAGTGGAAGACAGCATTCAAGACCAAGGATGGTCTATATGAGTGGTTGGTCATGCCTTTTGGGTTGACCAATGCCCCTAGCACATTCATGCGACTCATGACTCAGGTCCTTCGACCGTTTATTGGAGTCTTTGTGGTTGTGTATTTTGATGATATCCTTATCTATTGTCGCACCATGGGGGATCACTTAGACCACCTTCGGTAGGTCTGTCTTCTTCTTAGGCAAGAGCAGTTGTATGCAAACCCACAGAAGTGTGCCTTCATGACACCTCAGCTTACCTTCTTGGGTTTTATTGTGTCTAGTACTGGGGTCTCCGCCGATCCGGAGAAGGTCCGGGCCATTGTTGAGTGGCCGAAACCCCGTACGGTCCATGATGTCCGCAGCTTCCATGGCCTTGCGACGTTCTATCGTCTTTTCATCCGTGGATTTAGCTCCGTCACTGCCCCGATCATGGATTGTATCCAGAAGGGCACATTTGTATGGACGAAGGCCGCAGCTGCCGCCTTCAAGGACATCAAGGAGCGCATGACCCAGACACCTATCCTTCGATTGCCTGATTTCTCGAAGGTGTTTGAGATCTCTTGTGATGCGTCGGGTGTTGGGATAGGAGGAGTGTTGAGTCAGGAGTCCCACCCGGTCGCATATTTCAGCGAGAAGCTGAAAGATGCGAAACTGTGATACTCCACTTATGATAATGAATTCTACGTAGTTGTTTAGGCTCCTAGACATTGGAGGCACTATCTTTTACAACAGAAGTTTATCTTATACTCCGATCATGAGACGTTGAGGTACCTCCATTCCCAAAAGAAGCTTAATTCGCGTCACAGTCATTGGGTTGAGTATCTCCAGCAGTTCACCTTTGTGCTTAAACATAAGGCTGGAGTGGAGAACAAGGTGGCTGATGTCTTGAGTCGGCGAGCATGTTTGCTGACCACCATGAGTGCCGAGGTCATAGGGCTAGAAAAGATGAGAGAGGCCTATGTTGACTGCCCTGACTTTGGTTAGATTTATGCCACTCTCCAGACCGGACCCTCGAGAGACCGTGATGACTATGTGCTTCAGGAGGGATACCTCTTTCGAGAAGGTAGGCTTTGTGTTCCCCGAACTTCGGTTCGAGACTTCTTAGCCTGGGAGCTACATGCGGGAGGTCTAGCCGGCCACTTTGGTCAGAACAAGACTATTGAGGCGGTTGAGCATAGATTTTATTGGCTGAGCTTGAAGCGCGATGTTGCTCACATTGTGGCTTAGTGCCGTACATGTGCTACGGACAAGATGAAGAAGCAAAGCTCGGGCCTCTATACGCCTATTGCCGTGCCTGATGCCCCATGGCAGGATATTAGCATGGATTTTGTCTTGGGATTGCCACGTACCTCCAGGAAGCATGATTCGGTCTATGTAGTTGTTGACCGATTGTCGAAGATGGCCATGTTCCTTCCTTGCTCGAAGACTTCAGATACTTCGAGGGTAGCCCGCCTTTTTCTTACTCATGTGGTGTGCATGTTCGGGTTGCCTCGTACCATAGTGTCTGACCGTGATGTTAGATTCACCAGTTATTTTTGGAAGACATTGTGGCATATGTTGGGTACTCACCTCAAGTTTTCCACTGCATATCATCCCCAGACAGATGGTCAGACCGAAGTGGTCAATAGGAATCTTGGAGACCTTTTGAGGTGTCTTGTTAGGGACCGCATAGGGGATTGGGATCTCATGTTACCACTGGCAAAGTTTGCATATAATGATTCGGTGAATAGGTCTACTGGTATGAGTCCATTCGAGATTGTCACAGGTCATAGGCCTAGGAAGCCAGTGTTTCTTGTCCCCATGCCTATCCTTGCTCGAGTGTCGGAGTCTGCCGAGTCGTTTGCTAGGCATGTTAGGAGTCTGCATGACGACATCCGTCGTCACATTGAGGCCAGCAATGCACGGTATAAGGAGTTAGCCGATGCCCATCGACACCACCGAGAGTTCCAAGAGGGTGAATATGTCATGATCAGGGTAAGACCTGAACGGTTTCCCTCTGGAACCGTTAAGAAATTGCAAGCTCGCGGAGCCGGTCCATTTAGAGTGTTGAAACGTGATGGATCCAATGCGTATGTAGTGGACCTGCCCGAGGAATATGGTATAAGCTCTACTTTCAATGTATTGGATCTAGTTGCATATAGGAACCCAGCGGTGATACTTAGTGAGCCTTTTGAGCCATCCCCTCCCATTGAGAGTGATCCCACACCTGAGTGTCCACCTCCAGCCCCTTTCTCACGGCAGCGAGAGCATATAGATCATATACTGGATGAGCAGGTGATAGTTACCAGGAGTGGATCCTACCCGCACTACCTAGTGCAATGGAGAGGATGGCCCGCCACCGAGGATACATAGATCACCCATGGAGAGTTGCAGCGGATTGATCCGAACCTACTAGAGCTGTACCACAGTGATGCAGACCCTTACTCGACAGGGTTGAGTTTCTCCCACCCGGGGAGAATTAGAGCAGACACCCGAGCGATTGAGAAGCACGATACGCTGAGCCACCGGTATCGTACGCGGAGCACCACACGAGCCACTTCGGCGTCCATCTGGCTCGAAGACAGTCTGGAGACTCCCCCTTGAGTCTCAACATTTATCATATTTATTTGGACTTTATTTGTGTGTCATGTGTGTTTATGTAATTTTATTTGGTTTGTAATTTGGATTGTACTAAGGGTTTTTGTGCAAAATGGGACCCCTGGGTCCCACGGGCCCCCCCATCCCTTCTCCCATTAATCCACCTCATCCCTAGGGCTCATGTGGGGTCAGTCAACATTTCAATTGTGGGCTTCTAGAAGGGTGGGCCAAGTGGGGGACAAAGGACTTAAAAAGTCAAAGTTGGAAACCAAATAGTCCAAGGGGCGCCCCTCCCTTTAGAATAAAATAGGAAAATGTTTGTAATTTCTTTATTTTGGTCCAAAGCACATGGGAGAATTAATTTGTTGACTCCCAAGTATACCCCTCCCAAATCTAGATCTAGGGTTATTTTGAGTCATTTGACATTTCATATAAATCTCTTGTATTTCTCATTTTTGATGGAATTAATGCATACAATTTGGTAAATTTTCTTGGAGCAAGGCTGGTGCGCCCCCCTCTCCCTCTCCCCTCTCTTATTCTTGCAGCTGGGAAGGTTGCCTTCTGAGGTGGGAAGCCTCACATATCAGTTCCGGTGATCGCCGCCGCCGCCATCGTGCCGCCATCGCACCGCCACCATCGTCGCCGGTATTCTGTCCACCCAGGACAGAGGCTCCATCCACGAATTTCTGCTCTCAACCACGAGATCTTCTTGAGCTCAAATTTTCAGAGGGTGTTCCAGAGGTTCCCTCCATGTTCCAAAAAATTTGGTTTGACCTTTAGATTCCGATTTCCATTTTTTTATTTTCGTCCATCTTTTCCTTCCAGATCTGATAGGTTTCTATCTACTGTGACAGCAACCCTGATCTTCCCATCTCCGACCCACCTTTTGATTTTTTCTAGAACCTCCAAATTTACTGGAGCTTCTACCCACCATCCTCTCCACCCACGAATTTTCTTAGAATTTTCACAGGCCTCCATCTATTTTCTAAAAATCACTTTCAGATCCATCCACAGTTCTATCTGCCTCAGTCCAGATCCGACCACCTTCCAGTCTAAAATACTTTTCCCCATCCAAACCTCAAGAAAACCCTTCACAAAAAATATTTTCGTTTTCCTCTCTCTCCCCTCTACAAAGTCCATGAAGTGCTCGAAGTCTGAATCAGTGGTCTACCCTACGGTCAAAGGCAGTTCTTATGAAACTTCACTGCTGCCCTGTGATTTCGGGCACTGTCCAACAACAACTTCAAAAATATATTAGGCCAGATCCGTGCAGATCCAGTTTGTTTTTCTGGCCCTAGGTCGGAGTACTTAGAAAGAGCTTTCCAACGATACCTTCTGTGCCTCGATCCAACAACAGGATTGATCGCAGCAGCCAATCTCACCGGATCATGCACCTGAAAACAGAAGCAACCAGTCCGTGGGCAGCAACTCCAAAGCATGGAGATCGGAGCCGATCGACCTCCGATCGGCGTTTCTGACCGACCGCCATCCAGGGAGGCGCACCACCAGGGGTCTCCATCACAGCGGGACCCACCCCATCAGACCCGGAGGACAGAGCGGCTCGTGGGCCCCACGGACCCGTAGATCGCGCCGTCCGGACAACACCAAAACGTGGGTTCGGCACCGCCGGGACGACATCAAGATGCTACCCGTCAACCCGAATGTCGCGACTCCCGGGCCCCACATGTGACCTGTTACCTCCCTGCGTGGATTGGGTCAAATTTATTGTACTGATGTAAAAGTGTTTAACTGGGAGTCCGAGATTGGCCGGGGTTGTCTTCCCCACGCCGGGAGCGTGGAGGTAAAGATCGTAACTTCTTGGCATTACTTTGCTTAGCTAGTATATGGTCATATGTCGCTGTGAGAGCATAGGATACTAGCCCGTGAGTCCGTGTCACCGCTATGAGTGTGAGAGTGACCCGTCCCATGGCTCGATCCGAGCACGGAAGTTGAGTCGGACTACCCTTAACTCTGCCGGTTCTTCAACCCCGCACGATCCGCGTTTCCCTCGCTTGGGACGATGAGTGAGCTTGCGTTTCTGTTAGCGACGTATAGCCCATAGGAACTCCTAGTATCGGGCCAAAGTCTCTCCAATTTGTGTGTTGCTGGTCGCATCCGCATTTAGAGTCCCTGGTCCACATCACTTAGAGTCGGTCCCCGTGTCCGTCTCGCATCATTGGATGAACTTTGCTTGGCAGCCTTCCTCGCTTCCAGGTAGTTCGCCACCGCAGCGTTCGTCCGAGATTTCAACCTCTTCATGTAAGCCAGGTCGATATCTAGAGCGGGCACTGGCTGGGAGTCCAGAAATTTACACTCTGCAACAGCCCAACATTCTCTCCTTGAGTTCCTATAGAAGCCCGTGCGCGCATTCCACCATTTGATGTACTCTGGAGTCACACGGGGAAAGCGCGCAGGGACCGGAACTATGAATGAAACCGCCTCTCGACAGTGAAAGTAATCCCACCAAATGCGGGCCTCGTCATTTTATACTTGGCCGGCTCGGGCCTTGTTCGGCAGCGCAAATTGGGTGGAAGTAGCTGGAATATGCTGATCATAGCTAAAATTCCGACTGAATCAGAAAGGATAATACGGCTCCAGCCACAAGATGCCGCTCTTGCGAAAAACCAGGATGCTCGGCCTTATGGATAACACCCAATCTATCAACTCTGACTCCAAGATCAGTCTTGTACACTTGACATCAGAAATAGGGTGGACATATTCCTCCACCTCGCTCAGACGGCACTCCCTCATCCTGTTCACCAAGGGGCTAGAGTGAGCCGCCAGACTCCAAAAGTGTAGAACCCCCGGGGAATCTAGTGGAACTTTTGTAAGCTTTCCACGTATAGCAAAGAGCTGGTCCGCCACTCGGGTCAGCTCAACACTGGCAATCTCTATCATCCTCGGGACCAGTTGTGCTGACTGGAGCGACCGAGGAGCAACCTCTAAAAATAAAGTATAGACCCAGGCGTTAAAGAATAGCAATGGGCCAACCCTCCGAAGACTCCTGGGAAGATGCGAGTGGTGCAGATCTCCCAGTAATTTGTATATCAAACATAGTGCAACAGGGCAAAGCAAGAGCTTCATGCCCCAAGCCATCAGGCAAGCAGCATAAATAGCCTCTGCCCTAATCACGCTCTCGTCACCTTGCGGGAGAGCGAAGGAGCAAATCCAATAAGTGAGAAACGTAGCACAATGAGTGACTGTGTCTACACCCTTGGGGTTGGGTCATCCTGGTTGTCCTCCCTCCGAAGTCAGAGGGGAGCAGAAATACACAGATTTCCCCTCTGTAGTGCCGGCTCCTGTTCAGCAGAAGAAAAGAGTTCGGTGATACTGAAGCCATGTCCCATTCGTACACGCCTTTTCTCCCCAGGCTTCCGCGCCCCCTTTGCTTCATGAGAAGAACGACAGAGGCTGTGGTACGCCTTCATCAAATAGCGGTAGGCGAAACCAGTCAAGTATCGCCCTTCTCCGTCTGTCTGGTCCTTCAGCCAGTCTGGCCAACAGACTTCCTCATACGACTCACCGTCTATCAGGAGGCCGCTTAGCTGCGAGAGACTCCAAAGGTCTAAGGACGTCTCTCCTTCTGAAGTATAGAAGGTGTTGTACTCCAGGCAGAACACCTTGATCATACCGCAGCAAAGACCCTTCGAGATGGGATAGCGGTACCTTGATGCATATACACCTGCTCTGATCAAGATAGGTGCATACTACTGCAAGACAAAGTCTGTGAATTCTACTACTCCAGGCCTGAAAGCGTGGGCGTCGGTGGCCTTAAGATCGGTGAACCATCCCACGAAAATTCGGTGCTTGAACCGAACCGCCAGGCAGTCTAACAAGAAAGGCTCATCTCGACATCCCCACTTCAGCGGAGCCAAGAATAAACCAAAAGGCGACTTCTCTTGGTCCACACGACCCGCAGTCTCATTCCATCTGGCCGGGATGAATTTAGGGGCTCTAGTCAGCAGCTCGTCTTGTGGAGACAGCTCCTGAAGCCCAAGTACAACACCCCACTTCCTGGGTTCACCTGGAAGATAGATGGGTCTTCTCCTTACAACACAGTCGGTGAGACTATCCCGTCCCTCAAGCAATGCTAGCTCAGCCTTCCGAACAAGGAACAAATCCCACTTCCCCTGAAGGTTGAACCGCTTCAGAAAGGACATCAGATGCTTGTCCTTGGGATGATCCACCCTAGAGCCGTCAGGGCATTCATATTTGAAAGAATCACTTCTGATGATCAGCAGGTGGTCCGTATCCACTGTCTCGGTCTCTGAATCAGAAGACTCTGCTACTATGGCCAGCTTGCCATAGCCCTTGTCCAAAGAATAAACATCCCTCCACGTCACTATAGCACGGGAGGAGGAAGAAGATCCAGATGTCATGATATATGCACCCAAAATAAATACAAAGAAAACAAACAAAGTCAGAAGGCCTGTTGAAGATAAAGTCTTTTCTGACAAAAATTCGGCAGTCTCCCCAGCTCAGGAGATTGCCAGGGCGAAGCGGGAACTCGTCCACTAAGTGACGGTCCCTGAAAAAGGCCGTAGGCGTCATGCCAGGGCCAAACAGGACACCCAGGGGTACAGCTCCGAGGACAAGCCTACAAGGAGCCTCCCGGGGCCTGGGAAAACAAGGGGTTGGACCCCAAAATCCTCACTCACCACTCTACTCTCGACGCCACGCTCTGGAGGAGAAGGGAAGAGAGAGAAGGTTGAGATGCAAATGAAGTTGGAATGAAGAAGAAAGAGAAGAAAGAAGAAGATATAGTGGAGGGCTCGGTGGGCCTAATCCGGCATGCTAACGGGTGCGCCAGATTAACATTTCCCCCTCAAAATGTTTTTTTTTCAAAAATTAAAGGACATAGACTCATGCTAATCCGGCGTGCTAAATAGCACGCCGTATTAGCCCCCCTCTCCAAGGGCACGCCGGATTAGGCATGCCAATGGAAGGGGCGCGCCGTTTTACCCAAAGCCTATGGCTGCGCCAGATTAACCACCACGTTGTATTCGAGGGCCATTCTGATGCGGGACGGACACGCGACCTGGGACTCTAGCTCGCGATCGTCCCTATGCGAGGGAAGACGTAGACCGTGCGCGGTTGAGAAATCGGCGGTGAGTCTCGGGTATCGGCCTTTCCGCGTTAACTCGGATCGAGTCACGGGACGGTACACTCAATCTCGCTCTCTCGCAGCGGTGATAATAGAATAACAAGCTAGAAACCTACACTCGCAGCGGCATTCAAAGCTATACAAGATAAGCAAATGTGATAAAGAGTGGGGAGCGAGTGTACCTCCACGCTCCGGGCGTGGGGAAGACGTTCCCGGCCAGTTACAGTAACTCCCGGTAACAAGAGTTAAAAAATTTAATTACAACAGTAATTCCATTGCCCACTCCACGCAGGGAGGTAAAGGGCTACAAGTGGGGCCCGGGAGGACCGACCATGGGTTGACGGGCAGCAATCTGGAGGCGCGTACGGCACGAACTCGGCCTGCTGGTCCAACTCGGCACTATTGCAACTCGGTGCTGCGCCAACTCGGTTGTTGACTCGGTGGGCAGTAAGGTATGGATTTCAAAGGAACGCTGCCTTCTTGGGATCTTCTGAAGGTGCCGCTTGGCTGGGACGGTGGCGGGATGTCCCTGATCGACTCCCTGAAGGGGCGACTCCTAAAGTTGACTTTGATATTTATTTTTGAATTTTCTCCCGGACTGAGTTGTGCTGGCTGAATTCGGATCTGCTCTGCACACCTTCATGAAAAGAATTCCTACGACCAGATCCGATGTCATATTGATGCACAAGAAGTACCGATGGATAGAGGACTCAGAGATATATAACATATATTTTTGGTGGCTCCATCCACAGAATGGATTAAAATGAAAAATGACTGGAAACGGCCTTTTTTTCTGACCCGGACTGACAGACACACGGGGCAGAGATGAACCTGCCTGAAACAGACCTTTGACCGAGGGCTAAATGATTTTTTTTGACTCAACGAAAATTATGGGGGAAGGGGGTATACGTGGGGAAGACTAGGAAATTTTTGTGGATTTTCTAAAATTTTGTAAGTGGGTGGGGAAATTGTAACAAGGAGACTCTATCCCGTAGATCTGCAAAAGGGCAGATTACTGAGAGGACAAACACAAATACGGGAAAAATATCAAATGGACTCCAAATGACACAAAATTTTAAATGGAGGTTAGGGGAGATGGACAGAACAAACTCTCAAAATTAGGGCTCAATCAGACAACACGAACTAGAGATACAATTTCGGAGGAGAGGTTCTGTCCTGATTTGGACAGAACTTCGATGTAGCGGCGGTGGAAGCGCGACGGCAGCACGAACGGCGGCGGCGGCAGCAGAAAGGTTATATAGAGGGGCTAAGGAGAAGGGGATTCACTCCCTGGAGGGCTGGAGGAAGGAGATGAACCAGAGGAAGAGGGGAGAGGGGTGCACCCTCCAAGAGGCTCAAGCCAATTTCAAAATTTTCTTCACATTAATTATCTAAAATGTGGAAATACATGATATATATATGAAACACAAAATGACCTATACTAACATCAGATCTAGGGTTAGGGAGGGGCTAACTAAGGATAGAACTAATTAGTTCTAATACAATTTTACAAAAATTAAAAATAATCCCAAAAGGGGGGGCGCCCCCTTGACCATGAGGGCAAGGTAGGTGGCATCTTTGGACTTTTTAACCCCTTTGTCTCCCATGTGTCCAATTGACCTTCTAGATGCCACCTAAGACTTTGACCAACCCCACATGGATGAGGTGGTGCCACTTGGACTAATGATAAAGGAGTGAGGGCCCCCTTGCTGGTCCTACTGACAATTTGCACAAAAACCCAAAGAATCTAAGGGAATGTCACATTGGCTTATAAAGCCTTACAATTGCACATATACTTTCCCAAAGATATAAAAGCAAATAAAAGGACTCAAATGCAAAATAAAAAGTCAGTGCTCGGCGTCGATTCCCATCAACTCTTCCCGGGTGGGAAGAACTCGACCCCGTCGAGTAAGGGGTGCGGCTACTCGAGTAGCTCCGGCTGATCCGTCATCGTACCATGAAGCGCGGAGTACGCTCCACTCCAAGTAATAGACACCTGCTCATCCCGTATAGATTCGATATGTACACGCTGCCATGAGAATGAGGCTAGAGGTGGACACTCCGGGGTGGGGTCACTCTCAAAGGAGGAAAGGCGGCTCGAAGACTCACTAGGAATCACCGCTTGTCCCTTATGTGACTAGATCCGATATGTGAAGTAGAACTGATCCCAAAGTCCGACTAGTCTCGAACTCGAAAGGGACTAACAACGCGAGCATACAAATCGACTTGACTCAATGCATGCACAGACACACGACAGACAAACGAAACAAAGACTCACAAAGACCCTAAACAACCTAATGTTAGTCCGACCTACGCACAGGCGATGGTGGACCAGGACACCCAAATATGTGCCATGCATACACTAGATGTACTCGATGGCTGACGGAATGGAGGACTCCTAGATACCCTAAGATGTACGACTTATGCATTGGTGACCTATGGGATTTGGGTGGGGAATGGCTAGGAGATCCAAAACTACCCTCGTCATTACCCCTAGATGTAGGTACGGCTTGCCAACTAGACCGAGGGGTAGGGGTGTGATAGTGAACTCCTTGGAAGAAGCGGAGTGAATATGATAGCTCGGGAGGTTCACTAGCGAAGGGGTCAAAAGGGTCGAAGAAGGTATGACCCCATGAAGTGGGTTCCCCCATGACTCGGTCCCAAGTTAAGAATTCATAATCACCGTCATACATTGTGATCGGTGGGACGACGGTCATGTCTAGAAAATAGGATTCTTCCCTTGGGCAAAAGGGAACGAAGTCGGACTCGGCCGGCATCGGGAGGAATAGAAGAATCTCCGTGGTGACACAACCCACGGTGCACGCGGAGGTAATGGACCCTAAGGCCGGATGGGTGAAGCTGCGACTAGTGGGTTGGTCGAAGCCTCGGGCCAATAAATGCGTCAACTTCCATTGCGTGTCTAATCCCATAATAAGGTCATCCAATGTATCAACATGGTGACTAGACCGAAAGGTAGTGTGGAAGGAGTTGACTGACACTAATTGTAAGGTGGGGTCCATAGAAGGGTAAGGACGTGGGACCAAGCCATCCTTGAGCCAACTAAGAAGCTGCTCGGCTATGTATAGCGTACCTGTTAGAAACATGGGTGGCTCAGGATTAGGTGGCTCCAAATGGGAGGGCTCCGAAATAAGAGCGGAAGGTGAGGGTGACAATGGAGCACTCTCGGGTGGTGAAGGATTGTCCTCCTCGTGGAGAAGGGGTCCTTGGGGTGACACCGGGATGTAAGGCTCGGGCAGGCCTAGGCCATCCACTCGCGGACTCAACCCTTCCATCCGATCTACCGCTGTGGTCAACACATCCAAGCATGTATCCAACCCGTCTATACCTGTAGTCAACCCTTGCATTTGTCCCATAAGGGCTTGGAACATGGCGGCCACTTTGACGGAACTAAGGGCTCGGGGTGCGGCCATGGTTGCAAAGATGGGGTTGGATCCCCTAGGAATGGATATACAAGGCCATTTTTTTTGTTTTATAAGAAAAATGTTATGCCAACTAATGCAAGCACCTAGACACAACTTAGACTGCGATGCAAATGCAAAGTTGAAATGAGACTCGACTACACACCTAGACAGAACCAAGACTCGGTATGTGGCGGAGTTAATCGATCCGAAGATCACTCACGTAAGTGTGCGGTCATCCCGATAGGCGTAGCCTAATGTTCGGACAACACCTTTTTATATACCGAACAATGGTATGCGGATGCAACCTTAGACCGACTAACACTTAGACTCGACATAAATGACTCTTTTTTTGTGTGTTTTGTTTCGGACTTAGACACAATGACTACCCTAGACTCAACTGACTCTGATACCAAATTGATGCGGGACGGACACGCGACCTGGGACTCTAGCTCACGATCGTCCCTATGTGAGGGAAGACGTGGACCGTGCGCGGTTGAGAAACCGGCGGTGAGTCTCGGGTATCGGCCTTTCCGTGTTAACTCGGATCGAGTCACGGGACGGTACACTCAATCTCGCTCTCTCGCAGCGGTGATAATAGAATAACAAGCTAGAAACCTACACTCGCAGTGGCATTCAAAGCTATACAAGATAAGCAAATGCGATAAAGAGTGGGGAGCGAGTGTACCTCCACGCTCCGGGCGTGGGGAAGACGTTCCCGGCCAGTTACGGTAACTCCCGGTAACAATAGTTAAAAAATTTAATTACAACAGTAATTCCATTGCCCACTCCACGCAGGGAGGTAAAGGGCTACAAGTGGGGCCGGGGAGGACCGACCCTGGGTTGACGGGCAGCAATCTAGAGGCGCATACGGCACGAACTCGGCCTGCTGGTCCGACTCGGCACTATTACAACTCGGTGCTGTGCCAACTCGGTTGCTGATTCGGTGGGCAGCAAGGTATGGATTTCAAAGGAACTCTGCCTTCCTGGGATCTTCTGAAGGCGCCGCTTGGCTGGGACGGTGGCGGGATGTCCCTGATCGACTCCCTGAAGGGCGACTCCTGAAGTTGACTTTGATATTTATTTCTGAATTTTCTCCTGGACTGAGTTGTGCTGGCTGAATTCGGATCTGCTCTGTACACCTTCACGAAAAGAATTCCTACGACCAGATCCGATGTCGGATTGATGTACAAGAAGTAACGATGGATAGAGGACTCATAGATCTACAACATATATTTTTGGTGGCCCCATCCACAGAACGGATTAAAATTAAAAACGACTAGAAATTACCTTTTTTTTCTGACCCGGACTGACAGACACACAGGGCAGAGATGAACCTGCCTGAAATAGACCTTTGACCGAGGGGTAAATGATTTTTGTTGACTCAACGAAAATTATGGGGAAGGGGGTATACGTGGGGAACACTATGGAATTTTTGTGGATTTTCTAAAATTTCTAAGTGGGTGGAGAAATTGCAACAAGGAGACTCTATCCCGTAGATCTGCAAAAGGGCAGATTACTGAGAGGACAAACACAAATACAGGGAAAATATCAAATGGACTCCAAATGACATGAAATTTTAAATGGAGGTTAGGGGAGATGGACAGAACAATCTCTCAAAATTAGGGCTCAATCAGATAACACGAACCAGAGATACAATTTTGGAGGAGAGGTTCTGTCCTGATTTGGACAGAACTTCGATGTAGCGGCGGTGGCGGCGCGACGGCGGCACAAATTGCGGCGGCGGCAGCAGAAAGGGAATATAGAGGGGCTAAGGAGAAGGGGATTCACTCCCTGGAGGGCTGGGGGAAGGAGATGAACCAGAGGAAGAGGGGAGAGGGGCGCACCCTCCAAGAGGCTCAAGCCAATTTCAGAATTTTCTTCACATTAATTATCTAAAATGTGGAAATACATGATATATATATGAAACACAAAATGACCTATACTAACCTCAGTTCTAGGGTTAGGGAGGGGCTAACTAAGGATAGAACTAATTAGTTCTAATACAATTTTACAAAAATTAAAAATAATCCCAAAAGGGGGGGGCCTTGACCATGAGGGCAAGGTAGGTGGCATCTTTGGACTTTTTAACCCCTTTGTCTCCCATGTGTCCAATTGACCTTCTAGATACCACCTAGGACTTTGACCAACCCCACATGGATGAGGTGGTGCCACTTGGACCAATGAGGAAGGAGTGAGGGCCCCCTTGCTGGTCCTACTGACAATTTGCACGAAAACCCAAAGAATTCAAGGGAATGACACATTGGCTTATAAAACTTTACAATTGCACATATACTTTCCCAAGGATATAAAAGCAAATAAAGGGACTCAAATGCAAAATAAAAAGTCAGTGCTCGGCGTCGATTCCCATCACATTCCAAGACTATGTCAAGTCAGACGGGAAATCCACCCAGACGGAGCTCATCCGCGGGTCCCGCCTCGCTTATGCCTTGCTCGCAGCACCCGTGGCTGGGGGGCATTTGTTGGCACTCAAAATATACTCGTTGGCGATCAAGCCTCAAAGACAAATGATGCGGCCTACCGAAGCAGGGAAGCCGAAGGAGACTAACACATTGAAGCCTTCTCAAGCTGCCAAGGCCTCAAGTCACCCATTATGAATGCCGGGGACTTCACCTGACGAGGATCGAAAAGAATACACCACAAGCGGGCATTCCGTCGTCTGATCAAGGATGAGCATGCCCTCGTCGTCCGACCAAGGATGAGAACATATCCATCGTCCGATCAAGGATGAGGATGTACCCGTCGTTTGATCAAGGACGAGCACGCCTTCATCGTCCGACCAAGGACGATAACATATCCGTCGTCCGATCAAGGACGAGGATGTACCTGCCATCCAACCAAGGACGAGCGTGTATCCGTTGTCCGACCAAGGACATAGGCACACTTGGCGGCACGCCGCCCAAATGAAAGATCCTCCCCAGGTGAGAGAACACCCTCGGCCCCTCAAAATAGAGGACCGAAGGCTCTGTTAGTAGAAGACCCCAATTACCCGACACTGGTACGGCTTCTCAGCATATTGGGCCCATCAGTGGCCAGATGATCACCCAGTCGAGGCGGAAGCACCCTGGGCAGTATACCACTCCCCGTGGAAGCTACCAATGCAAGCCGAGTCGAGCCAGCAGCGCGAACCATTGTGTCGAGAGCCGTGTCAGCGGAAAACCCGCATCTCCGAGCTGAAGGTTCACGAGTTCCAAAAGCAGCTGTTCGGCAGCCCGGAAGCTTCGTCAATATCTCCTCCTATGCTTTGGCAAGACCACAGAGAGATGAAGAATCACAACGACTCTCGGGGTTAGTCCGGGGCCCACTGTCGGACCCGTATCAAGTTAACGTGACGAAGTTGCTCGAATCCGGCACGCCCCTCCTAAACCGACGTGCCCTCTTTGCCTTTGGCAGCCTCCAAATCCGGCACGCCCTACTCAGCTCGAATCCGGCGCACATAGAAGTCCTTAAACCGGCGCGCTCAACCCCACGCCGGATTAAGCTCACTCGAGGGGTTGCTTATATAAAGGCCTTATGTTCGAGAAGAGGAGGTAGATAGAAGAAAAGATACGCAATACAGAGGGAAACCCAGAGAGAGAGAAGAGTCGGAGTGCTACCCCTCTTGTCTGTCCATCCGAAGCAACCCATCGCCGGAGAAGAAGACCCTATCTACGACACTCTGTTTCTGCAGGTGGGCTCCGGTGATCTTCCGTTCGAGCCGTTCCTGCTGCTGCCATTTTATGTAAACCCTACGATGTATGAGATCGGGGGGAGGGGGATGATATGAGCCCCTCCCCCTTCTCCTTTTTTTCTTCATTTTTCTTCTGCTTTTCTTTCACTGTTTGGATTCATCCCTTCCGTCTGCCCTCTCTCTGCAACCAGGGCTTCGTCCCTGCTTCTCTAGTTATTGGCCGGTCTCGAGGGACAACGTTGAACCGTAGCCGCTTGTGATGTCTTCTGTAATGCTTTCCCTTGTGGTCGAATGAATGAATGGATGCATTTCTTGAGGTTTACTTCCCCCATCTGATTACATTTTTGTTCATCGCTATCCCGTGTATGAGCTTCCATTTCCCTTCACCATCGAATACGCCTCATTGCTTCTCGAGGCAATATTAACTATCCCCTCCTCGGGGTTCTTTCTGCTGTATAAATAGTGTCGAATGATTCGGTATGCCTAGGTGCTCTCTCCCGGCCAGGGGGATGCATATCAGTGCATTACCCTCCGTCCTCGGAGGTGACTCCCTAATGCATCCCTGCTTATGGTTCAGGGCTAGGAGAATGGACGTCTCTGCAGTTCCTGTGTTGTATTCGTGTGTATTGCAGATGCTGTCGAGATATTCGACCGTTTGCCCCCTCCAGGATCTCAATCTGCTGGCTAACCTTCTGGTCTTAGGTCCGGTTTGCTGGCTTCCCTTTCAGCATGTCTCTTCGATGCATATGTATGTATATGATCACCTGCTATCCACTCCCCAATCAAAAGTATTACGGCTATAATGGCCTTTAGTGATTCGTCCTCTCAAAGAACTCACTGCCCGGGGAGGGGAACATCCCCCATCATCCTCAGTCACTATCGAGCCATGGGGTCATATCTTCTAATGATATGAACCCTGTGACTCATCAAGTGGACATCGACAGGGCTTTAGCCCGACATTAAATCCACCATCTCTTGGGAGTGGTGGTGGCTGTGGGAAGGCAACCTCTCGTAGGCTAGCCCTCGAGGTGCCTTCTTATCTCAGCCATCCCTCAACGATTCTGACTCGTGGTGATGGATACCCCTAGCAGGCTAGTCCTCGGGGTCTTTTCCCTCTATCGAAGTCTGCCGGTCACCGCTTGGCATTCCCGGCTTTAAGGAGCGTACCCCAATCTTGTCGGACTATCTCCACTTCGCCACTGCAACCCTCCAATCATGGGGAGGTACTGCACAAATTTTGACTGATGACTTGGTCTGATTTGCAATTGATCTGCACTGATAAGTTCACTGACGACTATGCTCGAGTAGGAACCTCGCATAAGTCTAGTCTCGTTTTAATGACAGGACATCTGGGACCCCAATAAGTTATCTAACCTTTTAAAATAACCCCAAAGTCCTAATAAACCTATCTGAAATTTCATTAGAACTTAAATAGGGCAAAAATCCCCTAATCCGGCGCACCCCTAATCCGACGCGCCAGTTTCCGACGCACCCTCCCCCCGCGCCATTTTAACACAAGACTCATATTTCAATTGGTCCCCTTTGGCCTCCATCTGGCGGGGCGCGCCATTTTAGTTCCCAACTTGCTACCGCGCCGTTTTAGCCTTCAGTTGGCACCGCACCGCTTTAACCTCAACTAGCTACTGCGCCGTATTAGCTCTAATTAGCTACCGCGCTGTTTTAGGCTAATCATATCTATATATGCATCAACCTCATGCGCATTTGATTGTTTGTGTGTCAGCCTTTGACGCTTAATGTTATAGCCTCAATTGGTTTAGTAAACCTAGCTAAATAAAGGAATAAAGGGGGTTTTGACACCTTCAATTATATCGAATATCCATCTCGAAAGCACGAGCATGCATCTGCATCGGCATACATTGCCACCCAAACAACCATAATAGCACCTCTAATCACATGAATAAACCAATCAACAAATCCGTTGCATTTCGCATGGACGGTTAACCAAATGACCGCACCTCACAACATTCAATTAGTGCATTTAGTCAATGTTTCTTATGCCTTCGCATCATCCCTCGAGGCATCCTCTCTTGGCAATTAATCAAGGGTTGTCCTCTTTCTTAGAGGATGTAATTAACGTCATAACCTTTATGGTATGACGGACTTTGAGTCCCGACACGAACATCATAATCGACTGACTAAGTCAGATCGAGCGCACAATAAACTTGTCACGTATGTGACTGGCACGCCCTATGCGAATAAACCCCCAACAAAAAGGTCCCCCCCACAGTCACACACCAAGAAAATACCATCACAAGATTGGGGTCTAGGGCATCATATCCAAGAGGGGGAAAAATAATCACTCTCTTACATAATTTTCTCTCAAAATTTCTTCATTAGCCTTCAAAGCTCTCATTACATACCATTATATAGGCTAGAGGGGAGGGGAGGTTGAACATGAATGGGAGGGGAAACCTTCCTCCTCCTTGAATCAAGGATGAGGTCAAGGAAGGGGGGCAGCCACCACCTTGGACCAAGAAAAATGGGGGGGGGGGAGCTTCCTAATTTGAATGGGAGGGGAGGAGGGAAGTCAAGGAAGGTGGCAGCCTCCCCATTTGACCATGGAAGAGGACTCCCCTCTCCATGTGTCCCTTTCAAGCCCCAAGGCCCATTTACACCTTAGACCCATTCACACTAGTAACCCTTTCACACAATGTCATTTTCACACTTGATCCCTCTTGGCCCATTTGACCCATTCAAAAAGCCCAATTTGAAGCCCAATACTATTCTAGCCCATTAACTCTAACCTAGCCCATTTAGCTATTACAATAGTATATGGACTAAATAGAGCCCAAACAAGGCTAAAAAAATGTGGAATGAAGGTCGATGTGTCCACATCCTCCTCGAGCAAAAGGGACTGCGGCCTGTCCTCGTCCATCGTCGTGTACTGCGGCGTGTGTCCGCACCACCTTTTTCGGGGCAAAATGAAATGGTCTTGAATTCAAAGGGACTTTTTTCAGAGGGATTAAATCCTAACCCTTCCCTCCTAAAATTGACTCTAGTGCCTAAGAGGGCATCCATGTTGGATTTACCCTGGGTCATTCTTTCTCGGACAGATTGTTTGTCCCTCAGCTCTTTTTCAGCTTTCAAGATTTTTCTGTAATGCATCTTTGACAATTTTTATTGCTTCATACTTTTCAAGATTAAGTTGATTCTTTCTCACATTCTTCACATTTCAAGCTAGCATAATTCTGTTGTGTTCTAAGGACATTATATTCTTCCTTTGAGCTCTCCAGTTCTGAACAATTGGTTTCAAAAACTTCAACTTGTTTCTTCAGTTTTTCATTTTCAACTTTTAGTGTTTCCAACTCCTTGTTAACAGGATTATCATGAGCAAGCGCATTGATTTTCTTCTTTAGATGCTTGTTCTCTTTTTTAAAGGCTTCATATCTTTCAAACAAATTAGTGTATGTCTCTTCCCAATCTTCAGTAGAGAAATTGTCAAACGGGGTAGTTACCTGATCTTTTTCTTTATTGGCCACTAGACAAAGGTCATCCTCATCTTCATCCGTATAAAGACTTTCATCTTCCTATTCATCATCGCTCCAGGTAGAGACAATAGCTTTGGGCTTCTTCCCCTTGGCCTTGGACATTTGCTTCATCAGGTTAGGCCATTCTCCTCGCATATGTCCTGCTTTCTTACATTGATAGCAAATAACATTGTCAGATTTCCTAATTTGAGCAGATTTTAAATTGGAGTTTATACTTACCTGTGGAGTTCTCTTCCTTCTCTGAAGTTTACCTTTGCTTCTTAGGAATTTTTTGAACTATCGGATGAGAAGTGCATGGTCAGCTAGGCTTGCCTCTGGGATGTCATCTTCATCATTTTCATCCGAGCCGTCTGTGCTTTCAAAGACTTTGAGAGCCACAATCTTCTTTGGCTTGGTGTCTTCCTCATTCTTTTTCAGGTTAAGCTCATATGTCATGAGCGAACCTATCAACCCATCAACCGTCATCACGGACAGGTCCTTTGAGTCCTCAATTACAGTGGCTTTGGTGTGCCATGCTGGTGTGATGAATCTAAGGATCTTTCAAACCAGCTCACTGTCCGAGTATTCTTTCCCAAGCAGTTTTAAACAATTTGTTAATTGAGATAACCTTGCATACATCTCAGAGATAGATTCATCAGGTTTCATCTTGAACAATTCATATTCAGAAATTAACGTGTTGGCCTTGGTGGCCTTAACTTGAGATGTCCCCTCATAGATTAGCTCAAGCCTATCCCACATTTCTTTTGCAGATTCGCAGGTGGATACTCTTGAGTATTCTATTGGGTGGATAGTGCACTGCATGATGTTCATGGTGCTCCAATTGGTTGTGTATTTCTTAACCTGGTCCGGTGTCCAGGTGTCATCTACTTTTGGTAAAACAAAAGGACCTTTACTCACAACACGCCACATCAAGTGATCCTGGGCACGCAGAAAAACTTCCATTCGGTTCTTCCAATACAGGTAATTTGTTCCATCAAAAAATGGAGGTCGATTGATGGCATGGCCCTCAGCTATGTAGCTGTGAGGGACGTTCCCATCGGATCTCCTTGGGTCAATGGACCACATCTCTAGGGAACCTGCTCTGATACTAAGTGTTGGGTGGTACGAGAGGATCTAGAGGGGGGTGAATAGATCCGGCACCTACTTTTCGACCACTAGAACAGACTATGTAAGAATCAGCAATACCAGTGCAAGGTAGACTAACCCAGGGGATGTTAGCAGGGAAGAGATATGAAAGCACTTGTCCAATAGAAACACCTATAAAGGGGGGGAGATAGAGGAGATGGATATTGCAAACCACAACACAGAGTTTTTATGGTGGTTCGACTGCTACTCAGCAAGCCTACGTCCACCCCTCACCAACTTGGTGAGGCTTCCAATCTTTGCCCAAAAGAGACACACACACTGTCATGCACCGAGATATATGTACCACGGAAGATATTCGGGAACGTGAACAGTCGACAATACGTCTCAAGTGAGCAATATAATCAGAGCGCTAAATATTCACACACATAAGAGTGAACACAAGGTAATATGCTCAAAAATCAATCTTTATTGAATAATAATGAGTAAGGTTTACAAGGACACGTGACTTCCTGACATAACGACGCACTAGACTCAATAAAAGAAAAATTACATAATCGACTCATGATACTAGCATTCTAGGTCTTCCCTATTCTTCATTCGCTCTCGCCCTCGGACCCATCATTCGAGTAGTCGAAATCCGATCCACTAGAGTTTTCTAAAAAGATTGAAAAAGAAGAGAATGAGTACACTTGCCTAGTAGGTATCTTCGTATCAACATGAAGGCATAATTTAAGTAATTAACATTTTAGCTCTAGAAGGTAAGGTAAAAGAAATACGATTAAAACATGTTGTATAAAACCCAAGTAACTACGAGTATCAAGATGAGATTCATGAGAACATAATCAAGCAAGAATGTAATGTGGCCTTTAATGAACAAAAATGTACCAACATGTATCGAGAATGTACTTTTCATAACCATAAAGGCTATGCACTAGAAAGTCATGAACGAGAATGTACTAGTAAGCATGTAAATTTCATAAGATAGCCTCGTGGATTTCACCCGTTTATAAAAAAAGTACTCCCGACGTAATGCGACGCCAGTGTTCATCATACGTCATGGTTTACAGCATGTTTCCGGCTATCTGCCGAGGGGGCTAGTGTCGAGCCCTTGGACACTGTCCGTGCCCACTCTTGCATCTTCAAGTTATAAATCAAGCTACTTTCACGAGTATAACAATATAGTCCGGCCAGTAAAGTAAAGTTCAAACAATAAGTTCATGATAACAAAATAAATGTAAGAATGCACCAATTATGAATATATGAATCCAAGGATGATTTAAGAACAAGGTCATGCCACGGGAATCTGGAAGCACAACTGTACATTCATTAACTTTCCATAATTCATGCATAAGGTTTGGGTTCTAAATAATCAATAGACTATCTAGGAACAAAGTAGAACCAACCCTTGGGTCAAACCTAGGGTTAGGGCATGAGACAGAAGAACGTGGTCATGGAAGAACCACTATTATCAAATTGCGGTCAAGAGGGAACCGCTACTTGACGGAGTCGACGCCAGAGAGGGAAGGGGTCGACGCTGGGATCAGGCCTGGAAGAACGCGGTCTCGATCAGACCACTATCAGGAAGTAGCAGTCTCAGTAAATCCGTGTCTAGGCCAGTTCACAGAAAATGCCAAAAAACTCAAGTGCTTTCTAATCCATTGATTTTTCAGGGTACAACCGGCTCGACGTCCTAGTGGGAATCCTAGGCTCGCGGAGACTTACGGAGGTCTTGAAACAAGATCACCTAGTCCGGTGGAAGGAATATCCGATGGAGAGGATCACAAGTCCAAGAAAATGTTCCTATGAGTGTAAAGTCTAACTAATAACATCGTATCGGGATACGTGCCATGTACTTAAGAAAGACTTGAGGAGAAGAATGTGAATCGTGTAAAACAACGATCAAACATCCATGAAACAAGTGTATGAAAATACTTTAATACAAGACTATATGAATTTTAGCATGAAATTAACATAAGATTAAAATAAGTTTATAAGACATGGAGGGCATGAAATCTATCATGATTGATGCACAATATAACCAATATCATGACTATAAGGTTATAACTAGGAATATGACCTAATTACATGGGCTTAGCATATATTTAATAGGGATAATCAGTGTTCTATTTAGAGGTAACAGGAAGTAGAATGTAGGAATATGAAAGCAGTCTATCTAGAACCGCTATTATACAGTCGCGGTCAATCTGGAACCGCTACTTGACAGTAGTGGTCTCTGAGAGACCGCCTTCCACCTGCAATTAGGCAGAAGGTATTTAAAGCTGGCTAGGCCTATTCTAAGGCAATAAATGCATGAAAAGCATGGTGAATAGAAGGTTAACGTAAGAAAACATGGTTAGAATGTCGAAGGTGCATGGCTAGACATAAATCATGCTAACAATCACTTCTTTTAGTTATAGGGTGCAGGGATATGCATGTTTATGAAACCTAAATGCGCCATCATGATAAAACATGAAATTTTCTAAGTACAATGCATGAAATCACGAGGAATTTGAGGGCTTTTAATCCTAACTTGATATTTAAGCCGTCCATGATATAACCTACCTCTGGGAGACGCTCTAAACTTCAAATTTCTGACTGAAAGATGATGCTAGCTCCTGCACGTCCTGCATGGAACTGGCAATTTCTTGGCCTTATGACTCCTTAACCGCTTGACCTTTCCTGAGAATTGGAGGGTAGGTAGAAGATATAAAGGAGAACAATTTGTTCTAAAGACTCAATGTGAAATTACCTCTGCTAGGGCTTCTAAACTTTGGACCTATCTCAGACAGACACGCTGGTTCCTGAGCGCCCTACAGAGGAACAACAACTTGCGAACATTCTATCTTCTTGAATGTTGGGTCTCCTAGTATGAAATTTGTGAGAGGGTTAGATAATACTAACAGGAACATAAAGTTCTAAAGAACTAACATAAAATACTATCATCTTACCATCGAACCAGGTGAGCCAAAATGAGGGTTCGCGTAGGCCGATCTTGGACCCTGTTTATAGAGTTTGGCTAGGGTTTGAGGATTAGATCGATTAGAAGTCCTAATTTGGAGTAGGATCGATCCCCCAGAGTCCTAGACTAAGTTTCCATGCCATATAGCATCGAATCATATGGATTGGGATGCCAAAAATCCCATTTTTCTACACTTGTTCAACTCTCGTTCACGGAACCTATTAGCGGTTAGGTTTCGACTGCCTCTGTGAGTACACGGTCTCGTGATAAACCGCGTTCTTGCTGTTAAATCCAATTTTTTTTGAATTTTATAATTATCTCCTATTTATCCCCTTAATCAGCCTATTTATCCAATTTTAAATCCGTAAATAGCGCAAATTACGTTTCTAATAATGGGCTTGGGCCAAAAAGCTTTAGGGTTGGATTCTTTGGCCTATTTAAATTGGGCTTAGCCCTTTGGTTAATATTGGGCCTTTAAATTGATTGAATTAACCCATAATTCATTTAATTAGCCCATTAAGTCTTTTAAATGTTTAATGATTTTATTTATACTCCAAAAAATTCCTAGAAAATTCCTGGCTGTTACACACTCCCCTAATGAAGAAAAATTTGATCCCCAAATTCATTGCGTAGGTTTTGTGGAGAGTATACTTACCATCAAACAGTTTCGGGAATCTCTTACACATAGCTTCTTCGATTTCCTATGTCGCCTCTTGATCAATACTTTTATTCCATCAAACTTTTACCATGGGAATGGTTTTGTTCCGAAGTTGACATACTTCATGATTGATTATTCTGATTGGCTTTTGCTCGTACGCCATATCCTTTTGAATTACTAAGTCGTCATGACTTATAACATGGAAAGGGTCATAGACGTACCTCTTGAGCATAGAAACATGAAATACGTCATGGACTCCAGCTAATTGAAGGGGTAAAGCAATCCGATATGTGACCTCGCCAACCCTTTCAAGAATTTCAAAAGGGCCTATAAATTTCGGAGTGAGCTTGCCTTTAATGTCGAACCTTCGAATACCTCGACTTGGAGAAACCTTGAAAAACACATGGTCTCCCACTTGGAATTCCAGATCTCACCTTCTATTGTCAGCATATGATTTTTGCCTATCTTGAGCCATATGGAGTCTCTCTCGAATAAGCTTCACCTTCTCAGTAGTATCTCTAATAATTTCAGGGCCTAGAAGTTGTCTTTCCCCAACTTCATTCTAGCAGATAGGTGAGTGGCAGCTTCTTCCATATAATGCCTCGAATGGTGCCATTTGAATGCTAGCTTGATAGTTGTTGTTATAGGCGAATTCCACTAGAGGTAAATGATCATGTCAACTTCCACCAAAATTAATAACACATGCCCTGAGTGTTAGTGTTGGTGTGCTACAGGCCAATTTATGGTCGGGTAGGCCCAATAGTTGTATGATCTTGTTCATTATTGATAAAGTGATATTTCAGCGTAAATATGTGATTGTATATTACTTTACGATATCCCTAGGATATGTGGTTGTAAAGTCAACTCGAGATGGGATCTCGATCATGAGACTAACTTTACATGGACACATACCTTAAACTGTTCCTGGTTGGAGGGTAATCACTCAGGTACTTTGATTACCTATTAAACCAGTACACATGATGTGTGAGTGACCAGTCTCATGGTCATTGGTGCGGGGCACCAACACATATGTGTAGGTGTACGTCCTGGGAGGATGTACACTGAACTGATCCGCTATTGGATCTTCAGATGGTTGATTATACCTAATGTCAACTGAAGATCCAACTGTCTCAGTAGCATCGTTGGTCTTTTGACCTGAGACATTGATCGGATCTTACACGAGTAATGGAATGGTTTAATTACTTGGCTAAGTGACTTTAACCATAAGTCATGAATTACTGAGTCATTAACCATTTCAGGATACGTGTGAAGATCATCAATGGTCAAGAGGGGATCGCTCACTGTCGGGTATATATCAGACAGTTAATGGGTCATGACACTGACGCTCCATTAAATTCCTGGCCAGGGTCGTGTGAGTTCGTTTAGAACGGACGTCATGCACTTAAAAGAGGTCATGGTCAAATGGCACGATCATGGGGTTTAACAGAAACCATACCCTCGATCGAACCAGACTCATAGAAGGAGCAAGGGATTATAGCGACGAGGCAACTGTAGACTTACAGGTACCAGATAGGCTGGTTTAAACCCGACGTCCTCTAGGATCACGCGGATTTGCTTGACCCAACGTGATCAAAGGTTCGGAATAAATCAAACTATTATTCGGCTCTAGTAGAAGCGAATAATAGTTTAATTTACTTCTAATTGAGAATTAGAAGTTAATGGGCCTTAAACTAGAATGACTATGGGCCTAGAGGATCATACACAATGGATTCTTGGGTGACGGATTATTATTGTACGAATGTATATCTTAAAAGCCTTAAATTCCTTTTGGAAAGGAGTATAAGAATGGCTCAATGCATATGTATAATAATAGGAAGGACATATATACGATTTTGGTCCTTATGGGTTCTTTTGAAAAGGACCTAAATCTATACATATGGCACCTACGTGAAAACCTCCTTCTCTTCCTGAATCAAGCATTAACTAGAAGAAAGGAGAGGTTTTCTCTCCTCCCCTTCCTCCTTCTTGCTCTCTCTCTCTCCCTAGAAGCTCTTTCTCTCTCTAGAAGGGAAAAGCTTGGGGAAGATCCTGTCGAGAGGATACCGTCGCTGCGCGAGGATCCGTGTGGATCAGCTCTAGAGACCGTGCATCTGTGCGGCTCAGTGTTCATAAAAATCTGCATCGGGCACTGCGGACAGCGTCGTTCCGCGCAAGGTATAAATCTGCAACCCGTAGTTAGGGGTTGAGAATTTAATGCATCGATTGGAGCATAGATCTAGGATTCCATCAAGCCAGGTTCGGATAAATAAATTTTTATTATCTACTGCGTTGCCCGAACAGGGTTGTACAAATTCTTACAGTGGTATCAGAGCCAGGTTGACGCTCTGATCGATGTATTTTCTCCGTATAAAATCATGTTTTGGGGGTAACTTAAAATCTTCAATTGTTATTAGAAGAAGGAGATGCTAGGCATCTCTGTTCTTCCAGGATGTTGGGCATCTCTGAAGCAAATTTATAAAAAAAAAAATTTGGTTCGTTGGGCGCACTACGCCGCACAGGGTGCACTGCGCCAGCCCGCATGCGCCGCCCACGTGGCGCCCGTGGGCACGCGGGCTCCCGCGTATTGCGCCTCGCCGTGTGGCGGGCGCATGGGCCCACCATTCGGCAGGCGCCGCAGGTGGTACCCGCAACGCGGACGCCCGCCAGGCGGGCGCCTGTGCGGGGGCGCGGGCACGTCCGCCCACGCGTCCCGCGTGGGCGGCCGCGCACGAGGGCCTTGACCGAATTTTTTTATTATTATTAAAAAAATTACTTTTCTTAATTTATTATGCTTCTAGTATATATATATGATAAATATATATATAAATGCACATTAAATTAATCTCAATATTATCTCAAATATTAATTATCATATCTCAATAGAAAATTCAAAATTTAAATTTTATTTAACTTTTGAATTTAATGAGGTGAGATAATTGTCATTTACTTTGAGATAAAAGGGTAATAATTGAAGATGATTATGTGAAATTTAATTTTTGAATTTTTAATTTTTAGATAATTATTAAATTCAGAATTTGAATTTCATTGAAGTTAATTATATAAAATTCAAATATTTAAAATTTTAATTATTAGATAATTATTAAATTCAAAATTTAAATTTTAGAAAAATGATAATTTAGATAATTACATTATTTAAATTTACTTTCAAATAAAATTATTTGATAATTAGTTTGAATTAAAATTTAAATAATTATCATATTTCATTTCATTTTTAAATTTAATTATTAGATAATTAAATTTAAATAGTTATCTCAGTTATCTGATTTATTTGAATTAGATTCATAGATGCATGCCCCTATTAAAATGATGGTTCTATATATGCTTTGCTTAATTTACCTTGAATTGGCTTGTTTATGTGTTTAATTTTAGTTAATCCAACTTCGATTTTTAAAATTAAACAAAGCTAGCCTGTTTTTGTTTGCACATCCCATTTTTCAATCCAAAAGTAAGGATTATTTTCAGAAATAACCCTTGATTGATTTTACGTGTATGGGTTGGCAAGTGATCATGGACATGACTAATGTAATTATTTGGGGTCTGCGAACCTCCTTTCTCTCTCTGTTAAAAATTCCTATGTACTTCTATCTCCCTTTACAATTGTACTCACCCTGAGGGCTTCTGAAATTTTATTGGCATGTAATTTAAATTTTGCAGGCCTGCGTGCCGTGTAAAAGTTATAATTGATGCGGAGTCGGAGTTTGAAAGCACGGAACACACCCGACGAGGACGATCCAACTGCTTCAGAAGCGGGCCGGATGTCTTAGTAGTATTAGGATAAAGTCCATGATCACTTGCGATTTAATTTGTGAAAACTACTAGGTACGGTAAATATGTATTAGATATATTTATATTACCACCTAGGGTGAGATCAAGATAAAATCAAATTCCCTCACGATTTAATTTTAGATCTGGTAAGCGTGGCTCTAGGAGTCGTCGTGGCCCTCCATCATTATGGGGTGAATGAACGTCTTCATCTTATGGATTTGTTGTGCTTTCCATAAAGTCCATGAGCTTGGGGGCAGGATGCAACTCCAAGGCTATGCCTCAATGGGGTGAGGAATTGAACTCGGCCTTGTTGTGCTTTCCACAAGGGTCGGATCATGAACTCATTGCTATGCCATAATGGTGGTTAGATCTAACCGAGAGTATCCTTTGTTGTGCTTTCCACAAGGGGATGACTTCTCGGGGGCCGAAATCGGATATTGCATTGGATGCAAGTGCTTATTGACTACCCTTGAGATGGTGTATGGCTTGTTGTGCTTTCCACAAGGTCATACATTAATCTCGTTGGGATTCCGACCCACTAGGTTGATCTCGTTGATCTCCCGTTCTATATACTGAGGGTTATATAGTTCGATCAAAAAATAGTGGGACTAACTAAGATAGAAAATCACATCTAAGTTAGAATTTGAGCATATGCTAAATTATCTTTTATTTCTTATCCAGATTACAATGTCGTCGTCCAACCCCCTCCGTGGTATCTTGGATGCCAACAGGCTGACCGGACCCAACTTCTCAGATTGGCTGCGTAATTTGCGCATAGTCCTCACCGTCGAAAAAATAGCTTACGTGTTGGACACGGTTCATTCTGATCCAGCTCCTGATGTCGACGAGGGTGATTTAATGACTTATGCCAAATGGTCATAAGACTCTTCCCTTACCCAATGTTACATGCTGGCCTCTATGGCTCCCGAGATGAATTGTAGAAGCATACTTTTTAACCTGCGCCAGCTCTTCGGGGAGCAGGGCAGGATTGAGAGATATGATATCTCCAAAAAGCTTTTCAGGACACGGATGTCAGAGGGTGCTTCAGTACATGCTCATGTACTGAAAATGATGGAGTGGATTGAGAGACTCAATGCACTGGGATTCAAGTTGGATCTTGAACTGTGCATTGATCTTATTCTCCAGTCTTTGCCCGATTCATTTTCTCCCTTCATCATAAACTTTAACATGAATAGGATTGAAGCAACTCTCCCGGAGCTGCTCAACATGTTAAAAAGTGCTGAAGGGACTATGCAGAAAAATAAACCATCTTCTTTTGTAATGATTGTTGGCCGGGCCAACAAGAAAAGGAAGGCCACCCAGATATCCACCAAAGGTGACAAAGGGAAGGAAAAGAAGAAGGCCAAGGGTAAGGAATTCGCCAAAGTTGACAAAGGGAATGGCAAGAAGAATGAAAAAGAAGACAAGTGTTTTCGATGCGGGGAAACAGGACATTGGAAAAGGAATTACAAGGTAATTTTAAATGAAGGTATTTTTGTCATAGACCTTAATTTGTCATATATGGAATCTACATCATGGGTATTAGATACTGGATGTGTATCTCATATCTGCAACTCTGTGCAAGTGCTGGCAAATAGAAGGCAGTTGGGCAAAAAGGAGATTGAACTGAGGATGGGCAATGGAGCTTTAGTTGCCGCCAAAGCTGTCGAGACTGCACGCCTCAGTTTACCTTTAGGGGTCATTCTGGAGCTGAATGACTGTTATTATGTTCCTAATATTATTAAGAACATTATCTCAATCTCTGGCTTGTATAACGTTGGATATACATTAGCTTTTAATAGCACTAGGTGCTCTATAATGAATAATAGTTTGATAATAGCCAATGGTTCATTAGTCAATGATCTTTATGTATTAGATACACGTTCTAATGTTATGCAGGTTTCCAATGATAATGAAGTGAATTCTGCATATCTGTGGCATTGCAGACTTGGTCATGTAGGTGAGAAAAGAGTCTCTCACCTACACTCAAATGAGTATTTGAATTCATTTGAATATAAGCCATTTGACACATGTGAGTCGTGTCTCATGGGGAAGATGACTAAGGCTCCCTTTAGTTGACATGGTGAGAGGGCTGCTGACCTTCTCGAGCTCATACACTCGAATGTGTGTGGACCCATGTCCATGGAAGCAAAAGGGGGTCATCTCTATTTCATTTCTTTTATTGATGACTTCTTGAGATATGGCTATGTGTATTTAATGAGACATAAATTACAAGCCTTTGAGAAGTTTAAGGAATACAAGAATGAAGTAGAGAAACAGACTCGCAAGAGTATTAAGGCTCTTCGATCGGATCGAGGAGGTGAATACTTTAGCCATGAATTCACTTCTTATCTTAAAGATAATGGAATTGTTTCTCAGTGGACTCCACCGTATACACCACAGCACAATGGTGTATCCGAAAGGAGAAACGGGATCTTGTTATACATGGTCCGATCCATGATGTCTATGTCAGGACTACCCTTGTCTCTCTGGGGCTATGTCTTAGAGACTGCAGCCTATTTACTAAATAGGATCTCAAGTAAATCTATTCCTTCTATATCATATGAGATATGGAAGGGTAGGAAACCAAATTTTAATCACATTAAAATTTGGGGGTGTCCTGCCCATGTGAAAAGGAATGATAGTGATAGGCTTGAGTCTAGAACCGATAAGTGTAGGTTTATGGGATATCCAAAGGAGACATTTGGATATTATTTCTATCACCCTTCTGAGCAAAGGGTCTTAGTGGCTAAGAGAGCTGTATTTCTAGAAAGAGAATATCTACACCAGAAAGACAGTGGGAGCCAAATAGAATTGGATGAGGTCCAAGAACCACAACCCATAGACACAAACTCATTAGATGAGACTGTATCGGTTGATCCTATTCAGAGTGAAACACAGACACTACGGAGATCTGGTAGACTACCAAGAGAACCTGAGAGATATGTTGGACATATCTCAGAGAGGTCCTCTAAGGTATGTATCGATGAGGATGAAGATCCTCAATCATACTAGGATGCGATCCGTAGTGCGGACTCCGAGAAATGGCAAGAGGCAATGGATTCAGAGATCTAGTCCATGTACACCAACAAAGTTTGGAACTTGGTTGATGTACCCGAAGGGAAAGTCCCTATCGACTGCAAGTGGATTTTCAAAAGGAAGATCGGTGTAGATGGACATATTGACACATACAAGGCCATATTAGTGGCGAAAGGGTATCGTCAAAGACAAGGTATTGACTATGACGAGACATTTTCACCTGTGGCCATGGTTAAGTCAATCAGAATCCTCCTTACCAATGCTGCATACCTGGATTATGAGATTTGGCAAATAGATGTGAAGATAGCTTTTCTGAATGAAAATCTGTCCGAAGAGGTGTACATGGTATAGCCTGAAGGATTCACTAACATGCTTCATCCTAATAAGGTATGCAAACTTCAAAGGTCCATTTATGGATTGAGGTAAGCATCTCAGAGCTGGAACTTAAGATTTGATGAGGCTGTCAAATCTTTCAACTTCATTCAGAATGAAGATGAATCCTGTTGTAGACACCCGTTTTTTGTCGATAAGTTGAGTCATTCCTTTTACCACCATTTATTGATGTCTTGAGTTGTCCATTGATCGTTGGGCCATTTTCAGGCATAACTTTGGGCCTATTTTATGGGTACCTCCATCCTTGACTGGGTCTACCTTAATTCAGGGCTTAATGGGCCTTAATATGCTTAATTTATCACATTTTATGAGTTTCAAGCGTCCAGCCTTTGCACGGTCAATCGTCTGGCCGTTCAGTCAATGAACGGTTGGCATTGAGTCGTCCGTCTATTTATCGGATATTTAGGTGATTTTTTGAATTTCAACCGACAAGCTACTGAACGGTCCGCGTGTAGCCGTCCAATTTAATGGAACGGTGTGCATATAGACGTCCTAGTCCTAGAGTCCTAAGCTCGTTAGATTTTTAAGATAATTATCGATTTATCTAATCTATTTGGATTTATCACCGACAGAGGCTGTTGTGCCCCTTAGGCACAAGCATGTGCTATGTTGATTTGATGATAGCAATGCTATTTTGTTTTGATGATTGCAACACAGTGAGTACATTATGATATTATGTTTTTTATGATGATGGCATGTTGATTTGAATGCATATCACTCATTATATACTCAGTGGTGTATGCATATAACTGATATATTCCGTGGAGATTGCTTGAGTGTGCTTGATTTATGGAGAATGCTTGAGTATGTTCTATCTGATCTGTCCTGTGCATGAGTATGCTGGTTCTGTGGGTCGAACCTCCTCAGATGCTTTTCTGAAGTCTACACATCAGATTGCTTTGCTTCATGCATTAGTCTATACACTGTCCATCTGAGTGTCTCATGCAGAGTCAATTCATATAGTCTATACAGTGGTTTAGGCTAAGTCAGTACAACGTCCAGTGTCCAGTGGTTAGGCTAAGTATGTACATCAGACTGTTTCATCATCAAGTCTGTACATTGGCACTGTAGCATGCATTCATGAAGTCCATACATTCACTGAAGCTTGCTTAGCTGAAGTGTGTACATTGCATTGCATGACTTGAAGTCTGTACATCGCATGTGTGCTTCATGCTAAGTCTATACAGGCTAAGTCTGTCGGTCTTGTGACTCATGCATTCATTGTTAAAGTCTATACAGACTTCAGTGCATTCTCTGTGTCTCACATGTCAAAGTCTGTACAGTGAGCTTTTCATTGGTGAAGTCTGTACACTCACCAGTTGAACTTCAAAGTCCATACATTGGACTGTAGCTTGCACGAAGCTAAGTCCATACATCGCTCAAGTCTGTACAGAGTCCAGCGTCTCGTTCATGCATTGTTCACAAAGTCTGCACATTCTATTGTTCATGAAGTCTGTACACTGGACTGTGTCCTTGTGCATCACATTAAGTCTATACATTGCTGTTCTTCACTGCAAGTATATACACTGCTTTATATTGTGTTCTTCGAAGTCTGCACATTGCATCACTATTCTGCAAGTCTATACACTGGCTGCTGCACTCATGAAGTCTTCACCTGTGCTAGTGTAAGTCTATACAACGCCCAGTGTTATGCTTGAAAAGTATGTACAGCGGTTGCCTTCTTACATAAAGGCTATACATTTGCACTGTAGATGCACGCACTGTTCATAAGTCTAGACATTGGAAAGTCTGTACATCGTGCATCTTTAAGTTGAAGTCTGTACAGAGTCAGCGTCCAGTTGACCGTCTCAGGCAGTGTCTCTTTGTGCGTCTCTTGCAAGTCCATACAACGCTTCAGACTAAAGCCTGTACATCGGACAGTGTTTAGGCGAAGTCTATACATCCGTCCGTACAGTGTCTTGGCCACCGTCTCACGACCACCAAGTCTATACTTTGGTCGGTGGCAAGTCTACACATTGGACTCTTGATCAAGTCTACACATTCAACAGTGTTCTTCCAAGTCTGTACATTGGAAGCATCACCTATGTTTCCCTTCAAGTCTATACATCGGTAGCTTTACCGTCGTTTCCCTTGAAGTCTATACACTATTGACTTTACCGTCGTTCCACCTTGAAGTCTATACACTTGACTGCCTTTGCCTTGATCAAGTCTGTACAGAGCTCCCGTGTTCAAGTCTATACAGCCTTTTCATCTTGAAAGTCTATACATCGGGAAGTCTTCACATTGGCTGTTGAATGATGAGCAAGTCTGTACAGTGGACCGTCTCAGTTACCATCTTATGCATTGAGCAAAGTCTATACAGACTCCACCGTCTCATTCTGCGTCTTAGACTGCTCAAGTCCATACATTGGCTGCATCATTTCATTATCAAGTCTATACACTGCCTTTGGGTCTCCAAGTCTATACAGCCTTTTGCTTCGCCAAAGTCTGTACATCGGTCTGCATTGCCCTTGGACATCAAAGTCTGTACAGCCTTGTCTTTGGCAAGTCTGCATAGTGAAGTCCATACGCTGCACTCGAGTTCACAGTGTCTTCATGAAGTCTATACAACGCACTTTCACATAAAGTCTATACATCGTTTCCCTTGCCGAAGTCTATACACTGTGAACGTTCAAGTCTGTACAGACTTTACCTTGTTCAAGTCTGTACATCATCAAGTGTCTTTGGCAAAGTCTGCACATTACTGAACGCTCATCAAGTCTATACATTGGCTTTAAGATGAAGTCTACACATCAGAGTGCATTACATTTGTTCATGGCTGCAAGTCTATACATTGTGTGTCTTGTTCAGCTATACATTGGACGAGTCTGCATCGTTCATATGTTCTGAAGCTTATACACTGTGTCGTTCACATCTGCAAGTCTAGACATTCGCAAAGTCTATACATCAGACAAGTCTGCATAGGCCAAGTCCATACATTGTTAAGTGTATTGCATGCATCTGTTCTGAAGTCTATACATTGTGAAGTATATACACTGCTTTCGCTTCGCCTTCACAAGTCTATACATCGAAGTCTATACACTGCAATGCATATATGTAAACTGATAAGCTATTCGTCTGTGTGACAGGCACCCTTCGTGAAGTCTAAAGAAGGGCACGTGATCCGAGGTGCCTGGCTCGTTATCCAAGGATGGACGAGATACCAGGATGCTGACACATGGCCAAAAGTTCTGGGCGGGAACTGTGGAAGCCACACGCGCCCTAGCTGCTGTTGCTGCTATATATATATATATATATACAAGTCTTCTTCATCAAGAGAAGGCTGATCGAAGCCTTGAGAGCAGAAGCAGAAGAGCAGAGTGCAGAGACTTCGATCCAGCAGAAGAGAAGAAGAAAAGAGTGAAGAAAAGAAAGAGAGACAGAGAGCAGAGAAGAAGAAGAGAAAGAGGAGAAAGAGAGAAATAGAGAGCTCGAGCTGAGAGAGTGAGAGAGATTGGGTTGTCTGGCTTTTTGGATCAAATCCAAGCCAGAAGTGCTCATCGAGAGCTATATTTTGTGCTTTATTATTTCAGCTTTCCGTTGCTGTCTTGTTCTATCTTTCATTTTCCTTTATACATTTCTTCAAGCTGTTTGTCAGCGGAGCAAGCTGTGAGGCTCAGCATTTGCAGTGGAGGATTCCACTGGACAGGTTAAGCTGTAATCCCCAGCGGGTTCAAGCTGTGAGTCAGGGATGGCTAAGCTGTATTGCCCAGCGGAAGCAAGCTGTGATGCTCAACGGATGGCAAGCTGTGAGGCCCAGCTGATGTATGGCAAGCTGTGATGCCCAGCTGTTCAAGCTGTGAGTCAGCAGGAAGCCACACTCGGGTTGAGTGTGGGGTGGATGTAGGTCTGCTGGACCGAACCACCTAAAAAACCCTCTTGCATTGTGGTTTATTTTGTTCTATTTGTGCTTCCGCTAGATGAATGCATAGGGGAGCTCAACTATCTGCTTATAGGTTCAGTAGATGAGTGTTCTAATTTATCTTGTTAGCATTCCAATTTTTAAGTGAGCGAAATCTTATTTTGGGTGAAGGTTTTTAATTGGGCGAATTTCTAAAGGGCTATATTCATTCACCCCCCCTCTGAATACTACACCGAACCCAACAGAGGCCACACGGTTGGCTTCGGACCACCCTGCACATTGAGTGGTCTAGCATAGACCGTTTAATCCCTAAGAGGCCGACGGCGAAATAGTCGGTCAGTTCAATGTATAATTTGATAATATTTCTGATTTATTCAATTTCCACTGACAGCCTTGAACGGTCTAGCAATAGACCGTGCAATAGACTGGGCGGCCTATCGAGTGACCGCTTAATGGCCCGATTTCTGAGGTTTTAATGAATTGTCTCTCTCCAATCCATGGCTAAACCCTTTGCTTTTCCCATCATTTTCTCCAAGGTTTCTCAACCAAATGAGATACCGTTCGATCCTGGTGGGAGATAAATCAATTATCTACGAATTATCTTTTGATATCTCGACCTAATTTTCATTGAAAACCCTAATTTCGAGGCTAGGTTTATGGGCTCTATAAATAGAACCCGTAGTCCAGGCTTTGAAAGGGGGGATCTAAGGTCAACACCGAAGCCCTGCCAATTTTCGAGCAACCTACAGTCAGGGAGGGAGGCCTTCTACTTCCACTCAGGCCTCCGGTTCAGGGAGTATTCATTTTTTGAGTCTTTGTTTTAATAGTCCCACCATCCTTTTCTTCACTCCATGCATCATTTTCTTCGCTCTCTTCCCATGTTTATACACTTCTCACATCATTTTTTACACCCTCCCATTTGTTTTGACGCCCTTTAGGGGTTTAAAAACCTACCAGGTATTGCCCATTCCATGTTATCGCGCTTATTTTCCATTCCTCTTTATAGTTGCTGCACTCCTTAGGGCTAATTTGGGTGTCATTTTCGTGTCTCCTACTTTGTTTTGCAGGTCAGCATCATCCTAGCACGAGGCCCATCCCCTCTGGCCGGCCGGAAGGGGTGGAGGATTAGATCCTACGCTTTGGAGTTTGGCAGCATCGAATGGTCGTCGTACGCCCGTCTACAGGTGTACACGGCCCACATAGGACCGTGTAACACCTTATTGCGGCCGTCTGCGAACCGTGCTGTCGCCAGACTCATCTTCGTCCCGCTTCCTACTTTAGCGCTTGGAGCGGCCTGTCGAGCGACCGTCCTATCCACTGAGTGGATCATCCAGGACCGTCTATGCCTGTCAGCGCTGAACTTTAGGCGAGTGCTTTCTCCCCTTTTCCAAGGTACGTCTTACCATCCGGTACCCATGTCTTGGTGGCGATCATGATCACACACACCTGTTCCATCCTTCCTCTCTTCCTTGATACCGCTTGTCTTTACATCTTTAATTTTAGAAAAGGAAGGCAAGAGAAAGGAGAAAGGTGGGAAAACATGTCAACATCCCATTTTTTGGCGATCACGGTGGGACGCCTAGTGCCCATCGTGTTGGTGTTGTGCTGACCACGTTATGTCTTTGTTAGGTTTATCTTCTAAGTGATTTTCGGTCATTATCTCATCATCTTTCATCTCTGTCCTCTAGAGTTTACACGGTTCCTTTAGAGCCATTCGCGTACCTGCACGACCGGGAGGAAGCCGTTCTGTTCTGACCGCCAGTAGTGATCATTCTGCGAACCTGCTGCCTTCAACGGTCTCACACAGGCCGTTCATTTGTTTCCACGATCTTCTATAGACCGTGTACTACTGCTGGCTCAGGTACGCTTCTGCCTTTACATTGGTGATTTCTGTTGACATTTTGCGGTCTTTTCAGGTCCGTCCCAGAGTTTGAACGGTCTGTCGATAGACCGTTCTGCCAGGTACGCCTCTGTTCCCGTCCCCTTCGCCCATTCTAGTTTCTATCTTATTGTCAGTTCTGGTTTTATTACTCCCTGCATTGAACGGCCCTCGTAGGACCGTCAACCTCGCTGGACGGTCTCCCAGAGACCGTTTATTACTGCTACAGTGCACCCGTGCCTTCATTTGGATTACTATTTCAGATTATCTCATGTTATTTCGGTGATGTTATTGATCTCCCCTTTACTGCCACTTGGGTTTGCATGATTGCCTTTCATACTTATCATATTTGGTTGCCCATTATTCGCTAGATCTAGGTTAGATTCTTGCATGCACTCCAGTGCACATAGGATTCATGCATTTTTCATATTAGTCGCACTACCTTGGTAGGGGAACATCTCGTCTCCATATTCCTTGGAGCCGACTAGGTGACCTTACCCGGGACCTCCGTAAGCCCCCGTGAGCCGTGGATTCCCACACGGACGCCGGGCTGGTTGTACCTTTTCCACCCTTAGGCTTGCATTTTCATATGTTATGAAGTAGTTAACCTTAGTCAACCAAAGTTTGGACCTTATTCCCTATGGGGCACCTATATCTTGAGGGAATTGTGATTAATTCAAAATATTAAACGGCCCACTTTAGAAAAATAAAATATTTCCCATCATATAAACTTGCGTGACTGGGGTGAAATCCTTCATATTGTTTTGTTTTGTGTTGTTTGGGCTGGTCCAAGCCCATTTGTGTTATTTTGTGTTGCACCTCCATCATCCACATAGGTTTTGTTATTAGGTCCATTTAGGCTAGTTCATTCTGTGTGTGCATTTTTCTAATCACATTGTCCAACGGTTTCTTCTCTTATTTCCTTTGCGTTATTGAGTCGAGTCCTTACCTCCCTCATTGTATTTCCCATATTTCTTGTATTCAGTCTCCATTTACCCTTATGGAGCGCCATTTTTCTCCTGTATATTACTCCTCTTCTTCATCGTCTTCCTACTCTCGCGTGGATTCCTCTTCCCACACGGGCCCATCCCCCCCTCAATGGATCACATTATCTTAATGGGCCTTATTCTCACAACGGGCTTCCCTCTTCTACTTTTAGCAGGCCCCCTTCCTTTAACGGGCCCTTTTATTCTCTTAATGGGCCCTGTGTTGCTGCTGGCCCAATCAATCCTTATTCCCATGTTCATGAGCCTTCCAGGCCCACATACCCTTCCACTCCTGGAATGGGCTTTCCTTCTTCTCAGTCCGGATCCCCTCGTCCGGCCCACTATCATAATCCTGGTCAAAATTCACACTCTCTTGCTCAAGCTGGCTTACATCCTTCTCGGCCTCTCCCCATCGAGGAGATGATCGCTCAAGCCCAACGCCAGCTTGATGAGCTACAGTGCCGAATCGATCCTTAAACTTCTCTGAGTGTCCCATTTACATTCCAAGGTCTTCAACTTCCGTCATGCTCACATATTCTTACATATCGTCGCTATGGTGGAGTCGGTGACCCCTACGTTCACTTGAAGGAGTTTATCTATGAGTCGGCCCAGTTTCGACACGACCAGCGCCTGATGCCTTATCTGTTTGGTCTGTCTTTAGAAGGCCCGGCTCGGGATTGGTTCTTTTCATTTCTGCAAGACCAAGTGGTGAGTTTTCAAGCCGTTCAACAGAAGTTTATTCAACAATATCAAGACCAGGTGGGGCCCAGGTACTCCATGGTTGATCTGGCCCATGAGAAGATGAAGCCCAACGAGGAATTCTTGACCTTTGCCGACCACTGGCGTCATTTGGCCGCTCAAGTCCCGGGGTATATTTCGGAGGGAGAGCTGATCAAGATGGTCATTTCCAATGCAACGCCCGAGTTCAAGTGTATCTTAACCTTGAATGATATCACTTCCTGAAAACAACTTTATAGTCGAGCCCGCTTCATCCACCAACAACTTCTAGGTCCTCTTGACCCCGAGTCTCCTTCACCTTCTACGCCCACATACGCCTCCTACCCATCATCTCCCATATATCCCTCCACAAGTCAGCCCTCCACCATATATCCTTCCACGAGTCGGCCTTCCACTTCCGCACACCCATATACCTTCACATACCCCTCCACATATCAACCCTCCACGAGCTAGCCTTCCGCTTCTTCATACCCGTGTGAACCTCCAACTCCGGTCAAGGAGACACCACACCCCGAGCATGTCGATGCCGTCTACATACCTCCCACCTCCCTTTCCGCTCCACGCATGCCTCCACCAGGTCATTCCACTAGTTGCCATGCACTTTTGCCTTCGCAACCCCCGCTTCCATCCCTATGACCGCCTCCATTGCATCCACTGTGCCCGAAGTAGGCTCCTCACCCTCCGTTGCCGGAGTCCTTTACAGATATTTTCAGGGCTTTGATGGCCACTCGCGCATTCCAACTCCCTCCGGTTATGCCTTGCCGACCCGCGGTCGAAGATGTGTTCCATTTCTGTGATTTTCATCGTCAGCAGGGGCAAGTGGTCGAGGACTGCCCCGAGTTCCAGGAACTTGTTTATGATTTGGAGGATAAGAAGATGATCGATTGGGATGCCGTGCATGAGGTTATTTTGAATCTCCACAGTGAGCAGCAGCAGCATCAAGCACCGCCCAGGCAGCCGTCTCCGTTTCAAGACCAAGGGCACCCCTATGGTTCTTTAATTAATGAAGCATCCGCTCCATCTTCTACTTCACCTACCCTATTACCTTCCCTTACCCCTACTCCTATCCCATCTCCTCCACCTGCTCAAGCATCTGCTCAGGCAAGTGCCTCTACTCCTTCTACTCCCATTTCTACCACCACTCCTACTCCCAATGCCACTTGACGCATCGTGTCGATACGTCAACGGCGGGCGCTACGACTTGCCACTTCTTCCACCTCACCGCTTTCTCCACCTCCGTCTTCACTACTTCCATTAACCACATCACCCTCTCCGCCATCTCCATACTCTCATTGCCATCACCACCGTCTTCATCACCTTCTCCCCTAAGGGTCCCTATTCCCCCTCCATCACCTTCACTACCTTTGCTATCTCCTTTGCCACCGTTGCCTGAGCCTGAGCAGGCTAAACCCACACCTATACTTCCACCTTTGCCTTTTCCTCCACCCGAGCCTAGCATTGCCGCTTCCACTCCGTCACTTGCATTACCCTTTCCAACGCCTTCCAAACCTTTCACCTCTACCCCACCTCTATCACATTCCACCCCATGGAGCGGGTGCTTACTACCTTTGGTGCCCCTCGGGTCTAGTCCCCAGGGAGATAATGAGCTGAGCCAGGCTTTGACTGGGTATTCCAAGATTCAGGATTTCATTTGCCGCATGTCGGTCCGAGTTCTGGTCCCTGGCTAGTTTGGGGATGAGGAGCCTACACTTTCGAAGGCGGTTGCCAAGAGAAGCTCCTTAGCACTAGTGCCAGTTTCTTCTCAAGTAAGGCCAGTGGCAATCTCACTGCTTGCCGGAAGATCGAATATTGATGCAGTTATGACCTCTCACTCGGTTGCTATTCAGTTCACTAGCCAAGCAAGATTCTCTACTCAGATTGTGCTAACCCATACGGCCGCCAAGAGCCTACTAAGTTCCATGTTCAAGGGGCAATTGGTCGTATTTTCAAGATTGACTAGGGGCATTCTGCACTTGTTATGTAATCACCCTCGGTTTATTGGTAAGAAAGTCACGTCAACACCATGCATTACTCACCCTCAGTTTCGTCCTATACTTTTGGTAAGGGAGTTATGCTTCATGCCCAATTGCCAAGTGGAGATGCCGAATCTCATGCTTCTGGTGCCAAGCAACAAAACCCCACGGTTTTCTGGTGTTCATCTCGGGGAGTTGATTATTCAGGAATGCCCGCCCATGGTTAGCACTGCGTGTCTAGGGGCAACCGCCCCAATAAAACTACGTATTCATAATTGGGCCAGGCCATCTGTCAGGTGGGCCTGTTATCTGAGAAGACACGGCAGGTCAAGAAGCTTGAAGGCCCGGGTCCACACCAGGTGGATTCATTTAAAGGAGACTCCCACCAAGAAGAGGCCGCGGTGTAAGTTCAGGGGCCGTCAGTTGTGCATTCGGGGGCTCACTCTACCTCCTTCTTCTGTCCATTCATCATTTCTCTTGCTTAGTTCCAATCCTTGGGTGGTGTACCTTCCGCCAACTGACCATATTTCTACCATCTTCTCCTATCCTCACCATTCTAGGCTGCGGCCTATGTTATCTCATCTTTCCGATCCGAGGACTTCTTCTGATTCTCCTCCTCCGGTATCTCCGGAGTCGACTTCTCATTCTCTTTCCCCGACCCGGTCGGGTATTTTTCATGCTTATTCCCCGACCCTATCGGGTGTTTATGATTCTTTTTCCCCGACCTTGTCGGGTGTCTGTCATTTTCTCTCCCCGACCTCGTCGGGTGTTCTTGCTTCTTCTTCCCCGCCTCTGGCGGGTGATCGCTATTCCTTTTCTCCGACCATGTCGGATGATCACTGTCCTTCTTTATCTTTCCCGCAACAACTTTCTCGTGGTTTGTTTATCCTATTCTCCTCCCCCTTTCAGGGTTATTGCCCTTTTTCTTGCTATTTTCGAGACTTTAGCCCGCCTTGATCTTAGTTAATCCCTGTTTATTCTGCATCTGGTTCCTTGTTATTAGGGCCTCAGTGCCTTAACAAGGGAGTTCTAGCCCTCGTCTCTCTTACTTTTTATCCCTTCTTCGTCAAACATGATGTCTGCCACTCCTATGTGTCGAAGAATCCAATCCTTTGCTCTCCTTTCATCCTTTATCCTGGCAAGCAAGGAATACAAAGCTACTCACGTTGCTCAAAGCTCGATGATCGAAATTGCTTCAAGATGCCGGTTTCCATGCCATGGATTTGCAAGGGTATCTTTTATTTTGTGCAAGAACATGTTGTCATTGCGATTACTCTGTTATTTCTGCACGCGGTTATAATGCTGGTTCCTCAAAACATGGTTGAGTGGATTTAGGCCTTGGTCAGCTTGCTTAGTCAAAAGGGTCCGCTTCTGCAGCATCCTTAGGCTGGTGATAGCTTCACGCTGGGAGTCCATTTCGTTCCCTGATCGTCGAGGGTGTCCTTTTTAGCACGGGTTTTTCACACACTTCACGGCAAGCCATAGCCGATTCTTCTGGGCAACACCGTTGCTACTTTGGCCATACTATGGGTATGCACAATAACCTTTTCTCTTCTCTACTCGACCGAGTGCAGGGGCAAGAGATTGACAGATGAGATGACCAACCTAGGCGCTCCCCAATACGAGAGAGGTCTCAAATAGGAGCAGTCTTGACCCTCAAAAGTGAGCTCTCGTACAAAATCCGGCCAAGAAGGGCTACGAAAATGAAAAAAATAATTCAATGCAAAATTATGAATCAAAGGCATGGCAAGAGTGGCAGTACAGTTCCCCGCGGGACGTCATGAGCCCGGTCGCATGCGTGCCTGATAGATAGAGGTCTAAAATAAAAGACACAAAGCCCCAGCGCAACAGACCTACTCTTTGAGGGGTGGTGCCTTGGAAGGAAGTTAAATCCTGATGTCTCCCATCTTGCATAAAGCTTGTCTCCAATTTTTCTTCTGCTTCTCCCGGTTAAGCTAGGTTGAATCCCAAGTATGGCCTTAGTAGGGGCACCGTTCTTTAGAGGCAGTTGGTTATGGTAACCCACCCTCATATGCACGCCCTGCTTAAGGGAGCTCTTTAATGAGAAGGGTAGGATGATGACCCCTTGGCCAGTAGCTTGAGCTCGTCCTTGGTTGCTGCAAGTAGCCTTATTATCAAAAATATAAAAAATATATGAAAAAATTAGATATTTCAAAAAAAACCAAAAAAAAATTGGATATGTCAAAATTCCCCAAAAAAATCAATATGGTCAAAAATCCAAAAAAATCAGAAAATTGTCAAAATCAAAAAATATTTATCTTTTATTCCTTTCTATCTATTTGTTTGAGGACGGATACGTAATCTGTTTACTACATGTGCAGGTTGTAAGTTGCAGGTTCAAGCTTTCCTTGCTCTATCTTTTTGCTCTACCTCCTGTTCATATTCTTTAATCTGTTCTCATCTCTTCAATCCTATCTCTAGATCTGTTCTTTGCCTCATGATTATGAACCTGGCGATTCCGCTTCGTCCGATCTTGGGCTATGATTGAAGAGCATATTTGTCATGTCTTTCACCCGCCATGTCTGTGGTCCTCCGCATCTTTTGTCCCTTTGTGTCCTTATCGCATATATCTATGTTCCTCCGTGGCTATGCCCCGTGTTATCCACACATGTCTTTATCCCTCCGTGTCATCCCATGTGTCTTTGTCCCACGCATGTTATTTTGTCCCTCACTACCCGTTGTTAGTCGTCCCTTTATGTTCCGTGTTTTGTCCCAACCGTGTGGTCACCCCTCATGTTCTTGTCCCAACTGTGTGTTATCCCACCGCGTTGTTGTCTTGTCACGCCATGATCGTGCCTGCATGTTGTTTGTTCATTCCATTGCGTAGGTGCTTGTTTGTCTTTGTTATGTTATGTTGAATTGTCTCCCATTTCATTTGATCGTTATGTTATGTCATATTGTCTATCGTTCAGTTGATCGATACGTTATCTTCGCTATGTTTATGCTTGCTTATTTGTCATATTTATCTTATACATGAAAATCCATAAAAGTCAGAAAATAAAAATTCAAAAAAATGCCGTTTCACCTGTACAGGTAAGTCAGGTATGGCTTCCAATCCCTGTGATCCCTTATTGTATTACTATATGGTATCTAAGTTATATTATCTCGAGAACCAGTTCGTTATCTACGTGTTCCAGGATCTGATGTTCCCCTTTAACAAAAACAATGATGATCCAGGTTCACGTGTTTAATCATCGGATAGGCCGTTAGGTTGGGAAAATTAGGGGACGATGATTCTATCTCGCACGCCGTGGTTGCAGATAGTGTCTTGACCTTAATTGCCCCAGTCTAGCAATATTATTCTTGAGTATTTTATATTTTATCATTTCTTTACATTCGTTTTAATGATTTCTTTTATTTTAGCCCAACATGTATCATACGCATCTTTTGAGCATTCATGACCCATGGTTTGTCTAAAAGTGTCCAATTTGTGATGGATGGTGGTACATTCATAGTTTTGCGTAAGAGGGAACTATTCCACTCAGAGTTGGAAGGTTTTCTTTGATCTATTCACCTGGTTTGATCGACTGAAGGTCCCCGTCTGGAGTTTTAAGTCTGTTCCTTTATTTTTGCTGCTTATTCTGGTCTCCTCATTGGTCCGAGAGATTGTGTCCCCCATGAGGATGATCGTGTGTTTCCTTTTAGTTAGTTTCTCCAGATTGGCGTCGTTTTGGTCCGATCGTTCCTTGTGTTTGGTTTAGAGTTTTTCAAAAAATTCCTATCGCTTGTTGGTGGGAAAACGGGTGTCTTTTTACCTTAACGCCCGCTTTTCAGTCCGCTCCGCCTCATTTTCGCTTCATCTTCATGTTCCATCTCGCTTTCGCTTCACCTCCGCTCGCTCCCCTGCAAACAGGACGTTAAGGAGGGGCATCTGTTGACACCCGTTTTTTACCGATAAGTTGAGTCATTCCTTTTACCACTATTTATTGATGCCTCGAGTTGTCCATTGCTTGTTGGGCCATTTTCAGGCATAACTTTAGGCCTATCTTATGGGTACCTCCCTCCCTGGATGGGTCTACCTTAATTCAGGGCTTAATGGGCCTTAATATGCTTAATTTATCTCATTTTATGAGTTTCAAGCGTCCAGGCTTTGCACGGTCAATCGCCTGGCCGTTCAGTCAATGAACGGTTGGTATTGAGCCATCCGTCTATTTATCAGATATTTAGGTGATTTTCTGAATTTCCACCGACAAGCTGCTGAACGGTCCGCGTGTAGCCGTCCAATTTAATGGAATGGTGTGCATATAGCCGTCCTAGTCCCAAAGTCCTAAGCTCGTTAGATTTTTCAGATAATTATCGATTTATCTAATCTATTTGGATTTATCACCGACAGAGGCTACACGGTTGGCTTCGGACCGCCCTGCACATTGAGTGGTCTAGCATAGACCGTTTAATCCCTAAGAGGCCAACGGTAAAATAGTCAGTCAGTTCGATGGATAATTTGATAATATTTATGATTTATTTAATTTCCACCAACAGCCTTGAACGGTCTAGCAATAGACCGTGCAATAGACTGGGCGGCCTATCGAGTGACCGCTTAATGGCCCGATTTATGAGGTTTTAATGAATTTTCTCTCTCCAATCCATGGCTAAACCCTTAGCTTTTCCCATCATTTTCTCCGACGTTTCTCAACTAAATGAGATACCGTTTGATCCTGGTGGGAGATAAATCAATTATCTATGAATTATCTTTTGATATCTCGACCTAATTTTCATTGAAAACCCTAATTTCGAGGCTAAGTTTATGGGCTCTATAAATAGAACCCTTAGTCTAGGCTTTGAAAGGGGGGATCTAAGGTCGACGGTGAAGCCCTGCCGCATTTTCGAGCAACCTACAGTCAGGGAGGGAGGCCTTCTACTTCCACTCAGGCCTCCGTGATGTGACACCACCTATGGACCTGATCGGCGTGAATACGTCGATCCTAGCCGGAGACGAGGGCGCGCGGGGAGGGGGAAAACACAATTGGAAGCCAAGCGGTGGATGAAGTCGGTTCTGCCTGCTCTCTGAAACTGTGGATAGTCAGTTGAAGATGTTGACTCTGCGGCCGCTCACGAATTTTTTTGATGATAGGACCAGTGGGGAATTCTTCGTAACTGGAGCGGGATGATGCCAGAATTTTCTTGATTTCTTTGGTCACCGGTTCTGGTCGGGGCAGAGGGTTGAACAGGGAAGTAGGTTGCTGTTCTTGTCTGTCGCAGAACCTCAGTAGCTGAAAGATAAGGGTACCACGGGCGCTTCAAAACTCCAATTTGAGCATGGCTGGTACCGATGGATTCGTTGTCGAGTCCTCTTCGAAACGCAAGCAACGGGGATGCCAGATGATGTGGGAGCAGACCGGTAGACTCTGAACACTAAGGAGGGGTCGGTGCAGACTGAGAGGAAATAGAACCGCGCATCTGGGGGAGGAAATTGGTAACTTTCAGCTTCGGATGCCAAATCGAGTTCCGCGTCTTAATTCTGAAAATAGACTGGTCGAAAAATATTTTTGAAGAAGAACCCTTGCTCAGATTCTCACTAGGATCGCCGCAGTCGAGCTTCCCATCAGGTTCAGGTGCTCTGCCAGGGAAGCTTCGCGCAGTCGAGGGAGAATGGCTCTCCCGGGCAGCACGGTGCTCTGAGGATGACGAAACTACCACCGTTGCGAAGTCGACTGGAAGACGCTTCCAACGGTGCCTCTTGAGCCATCAGGAACGTTCGGAGGAAGCCGTGGTCGCCCCTGCAAGCTGCTAGATCGCTACTGACTGTGACCTGAGAATTGCAGGTGGTGATGGGTGGTGGGGGAATGGGGTAGAAGGGATGGGAAATGGGGTGAATGGGTATGGGGGTGACCCCTAGTTGTGAGGGGGCATGGGAGGGGGTGTTCTAAGGTGTGGGAGAAGGAGAATGGGGTCTGGAATGGGGTGTTTGCAGTTGGTGAGAGAGGAGCTGCGAATTTGGGCTTGGAGGGAGAAGGGGGGAGGTGAGGGGGCACAAGTGGGTGGAGGGAATGTGAGTTTGAATTTCCTTTAATATGGGGTAATCAATGGTGGTCTTGGGGATGGGAAGAGGTGCCTTGGGAAGGTGGAGGGCTGCTTGAGGAAGGGGATGGGTAGTTGGGGGTTGGAGGGTGGGGTGTGGATTGGTGGAGGGTCTCTTGGGACTAGGGTGAAGTAATGATGGCTTGTGGGAAGTTGTAGAGGATTTAATAGAGGTAGGTGGGAGGGTGGAGGTGGTTTGGAGGGGAAGAGAGAGAGTAGGGGGCGCCCTTCTCCTTAGAGAGAGAGAGAAGAGAGAGAGAAGAGAGAAGAGAGAGGAGAGGGGAATCCACCCCTTAGAGAGAGAGAGAAGTTAGAGAGAGAAGAAAGAACCCAGGAGAATCCACTCCTAGAGAGAGAGAGAGAGAGAAGAAATAAACTTAGGAGAATCCACTCCAAAGAGAGAGAGGTAGAAGGGGGGTAGGGGCCTCACGTTGGAGGTAGTTTTCCAAATATGTTTGAATCATCTTCATTGCCTTAAAAGAGAGGTTACATGACACTTATATAGACTCCACAAAGAAGACCAAAAGACAACTCACCTAACACCTAACACCTACTTTCTACTCATCATAACTCTCTTGGGAATACTAAAAGATAAAAAAAAGGACTCTTACATGATTATTATGGATATAATTACTATAAACATAAAACATGACCCATTAGGCCCATACATGTGGCCCAATTAACATGAGAGAATATCTATTTGATAACTTTGTTGATGCCGATTCCGTCAAACCCTTCCACTTGGAGAAGGTTCGACCTCGAACCTTGATTCTTGAATCTTGAACTGCAGGACCCCGTCTTGTTGGGACAAACCAGACGACTTGCTCTGATACCATTTTGATGTGACACCACCTATGGACCTGATCGGCGTGAATACGTCGATCCCAGCCGGAGACGAGGGTGAGCGGGGAGGGGGAAAACACAATTGGAAGCCAAGCGATGGATGAAGTCGGTTCTGCCTGCTCTCTGAAACTGAGGACAGTCAGTCGAAGATGTTGACTCTGCGGCCGTTCATGAATTTTGTTGATGATGGGACCAGTGGGGAATTCTTTGTAACCGGAGCGGGATGATGCCATAATTTTCTTGATTTCTGTGGTCACTGGTTCTGGTAGGGGCAGAGGGTTGAACAGGGAAGCAGGTTGCTGTTCTTGTCTGTCGCAGAACCTCAGTAGCTGAAAGATAAGGGTACCACGGGCGCTTCAAAACTCCAATTTGAGCATGGCTGGTACCGATGGATTTGTTGTCGAGTCCTCTTCAAAACGCAAGCAACGGGGATGCCAGATGATGTCGGAGCAGAATGGTAGACTATAAACACTGAACAGGGGTCGGTGCAGACTGAGAGGAAGCAGAAGAGCGCATCCAGGGGAGGAAATTGGTAACTTTCAGCTCCGGATGCCAAATCGAGTTCCGCTTCTTGATTCTGAAAATAGACTGGTCGAAGAAGATTTTTTGAAGAAGAACTCTTGCTTAGATTCTCACTAGGATCGCCGCAGTCAAGCTTCCCATCAGGTTCAGGTGCTCTGCCGGGGAAGCTTCGTGCAGTCAAGGGAGAATGGCTCTCCCGGGCAGCTCGGTGCTCCGACGATGACGAAACTACCACCGTTGCGAGGTCGACTAGGAGATTCTTCCAACGATGCCTCTTGAGCCTTCAGGAACGTTCGGAGGAAGCCGTGGTCGCCCCTGCAAGCTGCTGGATCACTGCTGACTGTGACCTGAGAATTGCAGGTGGTGATGGGTGGTGGGGGAATGGGGTAGAAGGGATGGGAAATGGGGTGAATGGGTGTGGGGGTGACCCCTAGTTGTGAGGGGGCATGGGAGGGGGTGTTCTAAGGTGTGGGAGAGGGAGAATGGGGTCTGGAATGGGGTGTTTGCAGTTGGTGAGGGAGTAGCTGCGAATTTGGGCTTGGAGGGAGAAGGGGGGGAGGTGAGGGGGCACAAGTGGGTGGAGGGAATGTGAGTTTGAATTTCCTTTAATGTGGGGTAATCAATGGTGGTCTTGGGGATGGGAAGAGGTGCCTTGGGAAGGTGGAGGGCTGCTTGGGGAAGGGGATGGGTAGTTGGGGGTTGGAGGGTGGGGTGTGGATTGGTGGAGGGTCTCTTGGTACTAGGGGGAAGTAATGATGGCTTGTGGGAAGTTGTAGAGGATTTAATGGAGGTAGGTGGGAGGGTGGAGGTTGTTTGGAGGGGAAGAGAGAGAGTAGGGGTCGCCCTTCTCCTTAGAGAGAGAGAAGAGAGAGGAGAGGGGAATCCACCCCTTAGAGAGAGAGAGAAGTTAGAGAGAGAAGAAAGAACCCAGGAGAATCCACTCCTAGAGAGAGAGAGAGAAGAAATAAACCTAGGAGAATCCACTCCTAGAGAGAGAAAATTTTGGAGAATCCACTCCAAAGAGAGAGAGGTAGAAGGGGGGTAGGGGCCTCACGTTGGAGGTAGTTTTCCAAATATTTTTGAATCATCTTCATTGCCTTAAAAGAGAGGTTACATGACACTTATATAGACTCCACAAAGAAGACCAAAAGACAACTCACCTAACACCTAACACCTACTTTCTACTCATCATAACTCTCTTGGGAATACTAAAAGATAAAAAAAAGGACTCTTACATGATTGTTGTGGACATAATTACTATAAACATAAAACATGACCCATTAGGCCCATACATGTGGCCCAATTAACATGAGACAATATCTATTTGATAATTTTGTTGAAGCCGATTCCGTCACTCCAGTTCAGGGAGTATTCATTTTTTGAGTCTTTATTTTAATAGTCCCACCATCCTTTTCTTCACTCCATGCATCATTTTCTTCGCTCTCTTCCCACGTTTTTTCACTTCTCACATCATTTTTCACACCCTCACATTTGTTTTGACGCCCTTTAGGGGTTTAAAAACCTCCAGGTATCGCCCATTCCATATTATCGCGCTTATTTTCCATTCCTCTTTATAGTTGCTACACTCCTTAGGGCTAATTTGGGTGTCATTTTCGTGTCTCCTACTTTGTTTTGCAGGTCAGCATCATCCTAGCACGAGGCCCATCCCCTCTGGCCGGCTGGAAGGGGTGGAGGATTAGATCCTACGCTTTGGAGTTTGGCAGCATCGAACGGTCGTCGTCCGCCCATCTATAGGTGTACACGGCCCACATAGGACCGTGTAACACCTTATTGCGGCCATTTGCGAACCGTGCTGTCGCCAGACTCATCTTCGTCCCGCTTCCTACTTCGACGCTTGGAGCGGTCTGTCGAGCGACCGTCCTATCCACTGAGCAGATCGTCCAGGACCGTCTACGCCTATCATCGCTGAACTTCAGGCGAGTGCTTTCTTCTCTTTTCCAAGGTATGTCTTACCATTCGGTACCCATGTCTTGATTGCGATCACAATCACACACACCTTTTCCATCCTTCCTCTCTTCCTTCATATCGCTTGTCTTTACATCTTTAATTTTTGAAAAGGAAGGCAAGAGAAAGGAGAAAGGTGGGAAAACATGTCAACAGCTGTGTTTATAAGAAGGTCAGTGGGAGCTCTGTGACCTTCTTGGTCCTATATGTTGATGACATCTTACTCATTGGGAATGATGTAGAGATGTTGACATCAACTAAGTCTTGGTTATCCAAGACCTTCTCCATGAAGGATTTGGAAGAAGCATCCTATGTGCTGGGCCTAAGAATCTACCGAGGTAGATCTAAAAGGATGCTAGGATTATCCCAATCTATGTACATAGACACTATCCTCAAAAGGTTTAGGATGGAAAATTCCAAGAGAGGTCTCATTCCTATGAGACACGGAATTTACTTATCTAAGGGGATGAGTCCTAAAACATCTGAGAAGGTGGCAGACATGAATAAGATATCCTATGCTTCGGCCATAGGGTCAATCATGTATGCAATGCTATGTACAAGGTCTGATGTTGCCAATGCTTTGAGCATTGTCTGTAGATATCAGGAAAATCCAGGCGAAGAGCACTGGAAGGCAGTAAAGGGCATCCTTAAGTACTTACGGAGGACTACTGATCTTTTTCTACTTTATGGAGAAGAGGACCTACAGCTTAGAGCTTACACAAACTTCAGTTTCCAGTCAGATCCAAGTGACTGCAAATCCATGTCTGGATTTGTATTCATGCTGAATGGAGGGGCAGTCAGTTGGAGAAGCTCCAAGCAAGATACGACTGCAGACTCGACGACGGAGGTAGAATATATTACTGCGACTGAAGGTGCTAAGGAAGCCGTCTGAATGAAGAAATTCATCTTGGAACTCGACGTAGTTCCCGAGATATCAGCTCACATCCCATTATTTTATGATAATAACGGGGCCATCGCCCAGGCGAAGGAACCAAGATCTCACCAAAGGTCAAAGCATATTCTGAGGCGCTACCACCTTGTTCGGGAGATTGTTGATCGTGGAGATGTGACGGAAGAGCGTGTACCGTCAGAAGATAACATAGCAGATCCACTGACTAAGCCTTTGACACAGATTGTATTTGAGCGCCATTGGGATAAGATGGGTCTCAAAGTTTTGGGCAATTGGCTGTAGTTCAAGTGAGAGATTATTAGTTTTGGTGTGCTACAGGCCAATTTAGGGTCGGGTAGGCCCAATAGTTGTATGATCTTGTTCATTATTAATAAAGTGGTATTTGAGTGTAAATATGTAATTGTATATTACTTTACGATGTCCCTAGGATATGTGGTTGTAAAGTCAACTCGAGATGGGATCTCGATCATGAGACTGACTTTACATGGACACATATCTTAAACTGTTCTTGGTTGGAGGGTAATCACTCGGAGACTTTGATTACCTATTAAACCAGTACACATGATGTGTGAGTGACCAGTCTCATAGACATTGGTGCGGGACACCAACACATATGTGCAGGTGTACGTCCTGGGAGGATATACACTGAACTGATCCACTATTGGATCTTCAGATGGTTGATTATACCTAATGTCAACTGAAGATCCAACTATCTCAGTAGCATCGTTGGTCCTTTGACCTGAGACATTGATCGGATCTTACACGAGTACTAGAATGGTTTAATTACTTGGCTAAGTGACTTTAACCATAAGTCATGAATTGCCCAGTCATTAATCATTTCAAGATACGTGTGAAGATCATCAATGGTCAAGAGGGGATCGCTCACTGTCGGGCATATATCAGACAGTTAATGGGTCATGACACTGACGCTCCATTAAATCCCTGGCCAGGGTCGTGTGAGTTCATTTAGAACGGACGTCATGCACTTAAAGGAGGTCATGGTCAAATGGCACGATCATGGGGTTTGATAGAAACCATACCCTTGATCGAACCAGACTCATAGAAGGAGCGAGGGATTATAGCGACGCGACAACTGTAGACTTACAGGTACCATACAGGCTGGTTTAAATCCGACGTCCTCTAGGATCACGTGGATTTGCTTGACCTAACATGATCAAAGGTTCGGAATAAATTAAACTATTATTCGGCTCTAGTAGAAGTAAATAATAGTTTAATTTACTTCTAATTGAGAATTAGAAGTTAATGGGCCTTAAACTAGAATGACTATGGGCCTAGAGGATCACACACAATGGATTCTTGGGTGACGGATTATTATTGTACGAATGTATATGTTAAAAGTCTTAAATTTCTTTTGAAAGAAGTATAAGAATGGCTTAATACATATGTATAATAATAGGAAGGACATATATACGATTTTGGTCCTTATGGGTTGTTTTGAAAAGGACCTAAATCTATACATATGGCACCTACGTGAAAACCTCCTTCTCTTCCTGAATTAAGCATTAACAGGAAGAAAGGAGAGGTTTTCTCTGCTCCCCTTCCTCCCTCTTACTCTCTCTCTCTCCCTAGAAGCTCTTTCTCTCTCTAGAAGGGAAAAGCTTGGGGAAGATCGTGTCGGGAGGATACCGTCACTGCGTGAGGATCAGCTCTAGAGACCGTACATCTGTGCGGCTCGGTGTTCGTGAAAATCTGCATCGGGCACTGTGGACAGCGTCGTTCCGCGCAAGGTATAAATCTGCAACCTGTAGGTAGTGGTTGGGAATTTAATGCATCGACTGGAGCATAGATCTAGGATTCCATCAAGCCAGGTTCGGGTAAATAATTTTTTATTATCTGTTGCGTTGCCCGAACAAGGTTGTACGAATCCTTACACTGAGCATATCTTTTACCACTTGATTTGTTCTCTCAGTTTGTCCATCTATTTGTGGGTGAAAAGCAGTGCTAAAGTTGAGTCGGGTCCCTAATGAATGTTGTAGACCCTTCCAGAATTATGATGTGAATCGAGGGTGTCGATCAGAAATAATAGTGATCGGGACTCCATGTAGTTTGACTATTTCCCTCATATATAATACTGCTAATATATCCACAGACCATCGACTTTTGATGGGTAGGAAGTGTGCAGATTTAGTCAATCGGTCTATGATCACCCATATGTCATCATGTCCACCCCTTGTCTTTGGCAGACCATGATGAGATCCATCCCTATGCTCTCCCATTTCCACTCGGGAATTTCCAAGGGATGTAATTTTTCAGCGGGCTTTTGATGTTTTGCCTTGACTTGTTGACAAGTGAGGCAACGAGATATAAAATCCGCTACTTCTCTCTTCATGTTGGGCCACCAGAAATTCCTTTTTAAATCTTGACACATCCTGGTAGCACTAGGGTGAATAGCATATTTTACCTTATCAGCTTCTTCCATAATCAACTTCTTAGTGCTGGCATGATCCGGCGCACAGATCCGATCTCTGAATAATAGTCTTCCATTGGTCGAAACAGAAAATTCCGGCCGTTGTTCAACATTAGCTTTGATTTCTACCAGCATAGGGTCATTTGCTCGTAATTTGACTAGGTCTTCTATTAGTGTAGGTTGTGACCAGATATTAACGATAATACCTCTTTCTTCTCCTACATCAACAGCTAGATTCTTTTTTAAGATAGGTCATACCTTTCTTGAGGCTTGCTAGAGTTGCCATTGGTCTCCTCCTGAGAGCATCTGCGACAGCATTTACTTTACCTGTGTGATATTATATGGAAAAGTCGAAGTCCTTGAGATACTCCAACTATCTTCGTTGTCGCATATTAAATTCCTTTTGGGTGAAAAGATATTTCATACTTTTGTGGTCCGAAAATATAGTGAACTTCTCCCCATAAAGGTAATGTCACTAGATTTTCAAGGCGAATATAACAACAGCCAATTCCAGATCATGCACGGTGTAGTTTTCCTCATGACGCTTCAATTGCCTCAAGGCATAACAGATCACCTTACCATGTTGCATAAGGACACAACGAAGGCCAATGCCAGATGCATCCATGTAGACTTCAAATCCACCACCTTCGATAGGTAGTGCCAGTGTAGGGGCAGTGGTGAGATGTTCCTTAAGAGTTAGGAAACTCTCTTAACGGTCTTTCGACCATACAAAGGGGTTCTCCTTTCTGGTAAGCCTAGTCAAAGGAATAGCGATCTTGGAGAAATCTTTGATGAAACACCTATAATAACCAGTCATACCGATAAAACTCCTGACTTTGGATACAGTCGTCGGTCGACTCCAGTTTTTGACAGCTTCTACTTTAGAAGGATCCACAGAGATACCTTCTTTTGAAATAATATGGCCAAAGAAAGAGACCTCCTTTAGCCAGAACTCGCACTTACTAAGCTTCGCGTAGAGTTGATGTTCTCTTAGTGTTTGCAAAGCTATTCTTAGGTGCTCTTTGTGCTCTTCCTTGGTCTTGGAATAGATTAGGATATCATCAATGAAGACGACCACAAATTGGTAGAGATAAGGCCTGAAGACATTATTCATAAGTTGCATAAATGCTGAGGGGACATTGGTTAACCCGAACGGCATTACCACGAACTCATAGTGTCCATATCTGCTCCGGAAAGTAGTTTTGTAAATATCTTCATCCTTAATCCTGAGTTGATGGTAGCCAAACCTGAGGTCTATCTTGGAGAAATATTTCGCACCAGAGATCTGGTCGAACAGCTCATCGATACACGGTAGTGGATATTTATTTTTGATAGTGAGTTGATTTAACTGCCGATAATCAATGCATAACTTGAGGGATCCGTCCTTGTTCTTGACGAATAAAACTGGTGCACCACAAGGGGATGTGCTAGGTCGAATGAAGCCCTTGTCTAATAACTCCTGAAGTTGTTTCTTCAATTCCTTGAGTTCCGTAGGTGACATCTTGCAGGGAGCTATTGAAACAGGTGCTGCTCCAGGAATGAGTTCAATAGAAAAGTTTACTTCCCTTTCGGGCGGTAGACCGAGTAAGTCGGATGGAAAGACATCGGGGAACTCATTGATAATAGGGATTTCTTCAAGCATGATTTCCTTGGACTCGGTAATGATCACGGAAGTAAGGAAAGCTTCACAACCTTGTGAAATGAGTTTACAAGCGTGAAGAGAAGAAATAATAATAGGATACTTCTTATATTTGAGGCCATGGAAAGAGAATCTTAGAAGATCTGGTTTATGGAATGAAATTCTCCTATTTTGACAATTGATATTAACATAGTGGTCACATAACCAATCTACACCTAGGATAGCATCGTAGATTTCCATGTCAAGGCATATGAGATTTGCGGGAAGATTATGACCTTCCACTGTTACCTCACTATTTGGGTAGTGGTTTGTAAGTTTAGTTCTGAGACCTAAAGTGTTGTGATAGCTAGGTCCAAAGGTAGAGGAACGGATGAAACTGGCAAAGTTTTTATAAAAGCAGTAGATATAAAGGAATGAGAAGCACCAGTATCAAATAGTATAAAAGCAGGATGGGAATAAGATTGAATGGTACCTTCCATCAACCCATCATCTTTGGGTGCTTTCTCGTCTAGAACGGCATTAAGACGAGCCTGCCATCTACGTCCGCCATTAGAAGTTTATTCTTTCATAAGGGGGCAATCCGGCATACGGTGCTCCCGTGATGTGACACCACCTTGGGGGTGATAGCCACAAGACTAATGAACCTTGGACCTAGCAAGCAAGCAATGCACGGACCGCTGACTTTACTCGAGCGGACTCACTCGCTAAGCGCACTCTCGTGTTCGTAGGCAACCCGGTGATGGTTGTGAGGGTCCGAAACGGGACCTCACTGCTCCGGGGGTTGGCTAGCCTAAGATTGAACCCCTAGGGGCCCTAGGATGCCCACTCTCAGGGGTGGCCACCACGCCAAGGGCGTGGGATGTAATGGCTCTCTCACAACTTGCCCGCGGTAGTCACTCACAAAATAGTAATTCGAGATCGGGCACTCACTTACCATCCGACGGCACTAGCGGTAATACTAAACCAGCAATGGAATGAAACCAGCAAGGGGTAACCGATGCTCACCTGACCAGTGTGAAGACACAGATCCCAATCGCAGATGAGGGCGAGGAAGCGTGGGCTCACTCGCACGCCGTGCCGATGAAGCTTCAACCTGAAAATTCAAGTTACATGCACTACGACCCTTGCAAGGGGGTTGGACTAGGGGTGGGGAATTAGATTACAACCAAAATGTATCTCCACGCAGGGAGGGGCGGTCAGCCGGCCATACGGGGAGGGGAAAGTTGAACTAGGAGACTAAATGGCAAGTGATTGCCGGTTCTATCCGCTCTTTGGAACAGGGGACAGACAGTCGATGTCGGCACCGCTGTGGGCTCTCCCGAACTCCGTTCGTGATGAAACCAGTGGCGAAACCTCCTAGGTTGGCCTAGGAGGATGTCTAATTTTTTTGAGAATTTCTGGTCGACGACGATGGTCGGGGCAGAGGCTTGAACAGGGGGCTCTATCTTCTAGATCTGGTCGCGTCTGCACCACTACAGCAAGAAGGCGAGGCCGCCACAGACGCTCCCGGGCTCTGATTCAGGCGTGGCTGGAGTCGTTGGATTCGTGGTCGAATACTCTTCGAACGGAGACAGCTCTGGATGCCAAACGGAGTGCCACTTCTTGGTACCAGAAGGTGACTCGTCGTAGAAGATCTCAGCCAAGCCCCGCTTCCAGAACTTCAAGAGGATGGCCGTGGGAGCCTTTATAAGTTGCTTCAGGTTGACTGTCAGGAAGAAGATGCACAGTCCGTCGATGACGGCTCCTCCGGGTAGCTACGAACTCAGAGAGGGACGAGACCACCACCGTTGTGAAGAGGGCCAGGAGACGCTTCCAACGGTACCTCTTGTGCATCTAGGGGCTCCAAGATGAAGTCGTGGCAGGCTCTGCAACCAGCGGCTTCTCTGCTGCCTGTGAACTGGAATGAAAGGGTGGAGATAGGTAATGGGGGAATGGGGTAGATGGGAAGGGAAATGAGGTGGATGTGTGTGGGGGCAACCCCTGGCTGTGAGGGGGTCTGGGAGGGGGTGTTCCAAGGTGTGGGAGGGGGATAATGGGGTCTGGAAGGGGGTCTAGTAGATGGTGGGAGGGGGAGCTACGAATTTGGTGTTGGGAGGGAGAGGGAGGTGGATTTGAGTTTGGCTAAATGAGTGGGGTTAATGCTGGCCTAGGGGAGGGGAGAGGGTGCTTGGGGAGGGGTGTTCTGCCTTGGGAGAGTGAGAGATTGCATGGGGGAGAGGGAGGATTGTGTTGGGGAGAGGGGGGATTGTGTTGGGAAGGCCAAGATCCTCCTAGGGAAGGAAGAGAGTTGGTGGGAGTTGGTGGGGGTAATTAATGCACCTAGGGAAGTGAAGAGGGTGGATGAGGTGGCACAAGAGTAGTGGTTGAGGTGGCCAACTAGGGTTGAGGTGGAGGAGAGGCGAGAAAATTCAAAATTGGGGGGGGGGGGAGGAGAGAGAAAGGGGTCGCCCCCTAGAGAGAGAGAGAGGGAGGTAGGGGCTTCTCACCACTCTATTGGATTCTCTCCAATAAAAAGATAATTTCTGGAACTCAAAATATTAAATTTTCATCCTTCATTCTTCATTCTATTGCTTCAAATAAGGACTACAAGACTCTTTTTATAGACTTCACAAAGAAGATCAAAGGACAAACGCTAAGACTCTTTAATGCCTAGAAATATGAAAAGACACCTATGACTCATTATAACTCTCTTAAAAACTCTAAGACTCTTTAATGCCTAGAAATATGAAAAGACACCTATGACTCATTATAACTCCCCTAAAAAATCTAAGACTCTTTGATGCCTAGAAATATGAAAAGACACCTATGACTCATTATAACTCCCTTAAAGACACTTAGGGATATCAAAAGACAAACTTCAAAGACCCTTATGTAAAATAAAAAAATTACAAATATTTTAAGACGGAAGATCAAGTCTGATGTCGATGACGATCCCGTCAAACCCCTCCGCTTGGAGAAGGTTCAACCTCGAACCTCGAATCTCAAATCGCAGGACCCCGGCTTGTTGGGACAAACCAGATGACTTGCTCTGATACCAATTGATGTGAGACCACCTTGGGGGTGATAGCCACAAGACTAATGAACCTTGGACCTAGCAAACAAGCAATACACGGACCGATGACTTCACTCGAGCGGACTCACCCGCTAAGCGCACTCTCGTGTCCGTAGGCAACCCGGTGATGGTGGTGAGGGTCCGGGATGGGACCTCGCTGCTCCGTGGGTTGGCTAGCCTAAGATTGAACCCCTAGTGGCCTTGAGATGCCAACTCTCAGGGGCGGCCAGCACGCCAAGAGCGTAGGATGTAATGGCTCTCTCACAACTTGCCCGCGGTAGTCACTCACAAAATAGTAATTCGGGATTGGGCACTCACTTACCGTTCGACGGCACTAGCGGCAATACTAAACCAGCAATGGAATGAAACCAGCAAGGGGTAACCGAAGCTCACATGACCGGTGTGAAGACATCGATCCCGGTCGGAGATGAGAGCGAGCTAGGAAGCGTGGGCTCACCTGCACGTCGCACCGATGAAGCTTCAACCTTAAAATTCAAGTTACATGCACTACGCCCCTTGCAAGGGGGTTGGACTAGGGGTGGGGAATTAGATTACAACCAAAATGTACCTCCACGCATGGAGGGGCGGTCTGCCGGCCAGGCGGGGAGGGGAAAGTTGAACTAGGAGACTAAATGGAAGGTGGTTGCCGGTTCTATCCGCTCTTTGGAACAGGGGACAGACAGTCGATGTCGGCGCCGCTGTGGGCTCTCCCGAACTCCGTTCGCGATGAAACCAGTGGCGAAACCTCCTAGGTTGGCCTAGGAGGATGTCTAATTTTTTTGAGAATTTCTGGTCGATGATGATGATCGGGGCAGAGGCGTGAATAGGGGCTCTATCTTCTAGATCTGGTCGCGTCTGCACCACTACAGCAAGAAGGCGAGGCCGCCACAGACGCTCCCGGGCTCCAATTCAGGCGTGGCCGGAGTCGTTGGATTCGTGGTCGAATCCTCTTCGAACGGAGATAGCTATGGATGCCAAACGGAGTGCCGCTTCTTGGTTCTGGAAGGCAACTCGTCGTAGAAGATCTAAGCCAAGCCCTGCTTCCAAAACTTTAAGAGGATGTCCGTGGGAGCCTCTGCAAGTTGCTTCAGGTTGACTGTCAGGAAGAAGATGCGCAGTCCGGCGATGACGGCTCCTCCGGGCAGCTACGAACTCAGATAGGGACGAGACCACCACTGTTACGAAGAGGGCCAGGAGACGCTTCCAACAGTACCTCTTGTGCGTCTAGGGGCTCCGGGATGAAGTCGTGGCAGGCTCTGCAACCAGCGGCTTCTCTGCTGCCTGCGAACTGGAATGAAAGGGTGGAGATAGGTAATGGGGGAATGGGGTAGATGGGAGGGGAAATGAGGTGGATGTGTGTGGGGGCAACCCCTGGCTGTGAGGGGGTGTTCCAAGGTGTGGGAGGGGGATAATGGGGTCTGGAAGGGGGTCTAGTAGATGGTGGGAGGGGGAGCTACGAATTTGGTGTTGGGAGGGAGAGGGAGGTGGATTTCAATTTGGCTTAATAAGTGGGGTTAATGCTGGCCTACGGGAGGGGAGAGGGTGCTTGGGGAGGGGTGTTCTGCCTTGGGAGAGTGAGAGATTGCATGGGGGAGAGGGAGGATTGTGTTGGGGAGAGGGGGGATTGTGTTGGGAAGGCCAAGATCCTCCTAGGGAGGGAAGAGATTTGGTGGGAGTTGGTGGGGGTAATTAATGCACCTAGGGAAGTGAAGAGGGTGGATGAGGTGGCACAAGAGCAGTGGTTGAGGTGGCCAACTAGGGTTGAGGTGGAGGAGAGAGGAGAAAATTCAAAATTGTGGGGGAGGAGAGAGAAAGGGGTCGCCCCCTAGAGAGAGAGAGAGGGAGGTAGGGGCTTCTCACCACTCTATTGGATTCTCTCCAATAAAGAGATAATTTCTGGAACTCAAAACATTAAATTTTCATCCTTCATTCTTCATTCTATTGCTTCAAATAAGGACTACAAGACTCTTTTTATAGACTTCACAAAGAATATCAAAGGACAAACTCTAAGACTCTTTAATGTCTAGAAATATGAAAAGACACCTATGACTCATTATAACTCTCTTAAAAACTCTAAGACTCTTTAATGCCTAGAAATATGAAAAGACACATATGACTCATTATAACTCCCTTAAAGACACTTAGGGATATCAAAAGATAAACTTCAAAGACCCTTATGTAAAATAAAAAAAATACAAATATTTTAAGACGGAAGATCAAGTCCGATGTCGATGACAATCCCGTCATCCCGGCTTCCACAATGTAAGCAAGCGCCAAGACGCTTCCAGCACTCTTCGACCGAGTGACCGAATTTCTCATAGAATGTGCAAGCCGTCATGACTTGCTTTTCCTCTTCTTTGATCTTCTTGTTCTTGCCGTTCCCATTGCTATTATGGAACCGCTTCTTGTTGTCATGAGATTTGTAAGTACCTGCTATGCTGAACTTCTCTTCCTTTCATCCTCGCTTGTCAACCCTCTGGCTTGACTCCTCACTTTTACCTTTGAATTTCTTGACCTTTTCCAAGGTCCTTTCACATAGATGTGCCCGTTGGACCATCTCTGTATATGTACGGATATTTTGAGGTCCAAGTTGAGTAATGAAAATCGGTCTTAGGCCGTCCATGAATCGATTACCCTTTAATAGGTCGGTCCTAACCAGATGAGGAGCATAAGGAGCCATGTGGGAGAATTGGAGCTCGTACTCCGCTACGGACATCATTCCTTGCCTTAAGGAGGCAAACTCCATAGCTTTCCTCTCCTTGACATGTTTGGAGAAATATTTTGCTCGAAAGAGTACAAGAAACTCCTCCCATGTAAGTTGTGCATTTTGATGATGTGCAGAAGTGACCTTCCACCAAGTACGCGGATCTTTGTTTAATTGGAATGTGACGAGACAGACCTTCTCTTGGTCGGAGCATTGCATGACGTCAAATATCCTGTTCATCTCATCGATCAAATTTTTAGGTTCGTTGGGGTTGGAGGATCCAAAAAATCGCGGAGGGTTCATACTCCGGAAGCTCCTATGCAGATCACCGGCGCCAGCCCTTGCGCCAGCTTGGGCCACAGTTTGGACGGCCTAGATAAGACCCACAATAGTCTGTTGCATCGCATCCCAATTAGCACGGTTCGTGGCCATTGTAAGAATAAGGTACCTGGGAAAATAAACACTTAGTTATTTCCTTAGAATTCAGGAAGGTTTACCTAAAGATATATTTCTAAATAACTATCTCACCCCGGGCTGTACCCTGTCTCACATGGGTTCAAAAATTTCTTTTCTAGTTCATAGGTGTAGGTAGCCCTAATACCAACTTAACTATCATGTCCCAAGATATATGTATAGCGAAAGATATTCGGGAACGTGAACAGTCGGCAAAATGCCTCAAGCGAGCAATATAATCAGAGCACTAAACATTCACACACATAAGAGTTAACACAACATAATATACTCAAACATCAATCTTTATTGAATAATAATGAGTAAGGTTTAAAAGGACACTTGACTTCCGACATAACGACGCACTAGACTCAATAAAAGAAAAATTACATAATCGACTCATGATACTAGCATTCTAGGTCTTCCCTATTTTTCATTCGCTCTCGCCCTCAAACCCGTCATTTCGAGTAGTCGGAATCCGATCAACTAGAGTTTCCTAAAAATATTGGAAAAGTAGGGAGTGAGCACACTTTCCCAGTAGGTATATTCGTATCAACTTGAAGGCATAATTTAAGTAATTAACATTTTAGCTCTAGAAGGTAAGGTAAAAGAAATACGATTAAAACATGCGGTGTAAAACCCAAGTAACTACGAGTATCAAGATGAGATTCATGAGAGCAGAATCAAGCAAGAATATAATCTGACCTTTAATGAACAAGAATGTACCAGCATGTATCAAGAATGTACTTTTCATAACCATAAAGGTTATGCACTAGAAAGTCATGAATGAGAATGTACTAGCAAGCATGTAAATTTCATAAGATAGCCTCGTGGATTTCACCCGTTTATAAAAAAAGAACTCCCAGCGCAATGCGATGCCAGTGTTCATCATACCCCATGGTTTATAGCATGTTTCCAGCTATTTGTCGAGGGGGTTAGTGTCGAGCCCTTGGACACTGTCCGTGCCCACTCTTGCTTCTTCAAGTTACAAATCAAGCTACTTCCACGAGTATAAGAATATAGTCCGACCAGTAAAGTAAAGTTCAAACAATAAGTTCATGATAACAAAATCAAGGTAAGATTGCACCAATTATGAATATATGAATCCAAGGATGATTTAAGAATAATGTCATGCCACGGGAGGAATCCGGTAGCACAATGGTACATTCATTAACTTTCCATAGTTTATGCATAAGGTTTGGGTTCCAAATAATCAAAAGACTATCTAGGAACAAAGTAGAACCAACCCTTGGGTCAAACCTAGGGTTAGGGCATGTGACAGAAGAATGCAGTCATGGAAGAACTGCTATTATCAAACCGCGGTCAAGAGGGAACCGCTACTTGACGGAGTCGACGCCAGAGAGGGAAAGGGTCGACGTAGGGATCAGGCCTGGAAGAACGCGGTCTCGATCAGACCGCTATCAGGAAGTAGCGGTCTCAGTAAAGCCGCGTCTAGGCCAGTTCATAGAAAATACCAGAAAACTCAAGTGCTTTCTAATCCATTAGGTTTTCAGGGTACAACCAGCTCGGCATCCTAGTGGGAATCCTAGGTTCGCGGAGACTTACGGAGGTCTTGAAACAAGATCACCTAGTCCAGTGGGAGAATATCCGATGGAGAGGATCACAATTCCAAGAAAGGGTGCCTATCAAGTGAAAGGTGTAACTAATAGCATCATACCGGGATACGTAATATGCAATTCAGAAAGACTTGAGGAGAAGAATGTGAATCATGTAAAACAACGATCAAACATCCATGAAACAAGTGTATGAAAATACTTTAATACAAGACTATATGAATTTTGGCATGAAATTAACATAAGATTAAAATAAGTTTATAAGACATGGAGGGCATGAAATCTATCATGATTGATGCACAAAATAACCAATATCATGACTATAAGGTTATAACTAGGAATCAGACCTAATTACCTGGGCTTAGCATATATTTAATAGGGCTAATCTACGTTCTGTTTAGAGTTAATAAGAAGTAGAATACAGTAATATGAAAGCAGTCTATCCAGAAGCGCTATTATACAGTCACGGTCAGTCTGGAACCGCTACTTGACAGTACAGTCTCTAAGAGACCGCCTTCCGCCTGCAATCAGGCAGAAGGTATTTAAAGCTGGCTAGGCCTATTCTAAGGCAATAAATGCATGAAAAGCAGGGTGAATAGAAGGTTAACGTAAGAAAACATGGTTAGAACGTCAAAGGTGCATGGCAAGACATAAATCATGATAACAATCTCATCTTTTAGTTAAAGGGTGTATGGAAATGCATGTTTATGAAACCTAAATGCGCCATCATGATAAAACATGAAATTCTCTAAGTACAATGCATGAAATCACAAGGAATGTGAGGGCTTTTAATCCTAACTTGATATTTAAGCCGTCCATGAGATAACCTACCTATGGGAGACGCTCTAAACTTTAAATTTCTGACTGAAAGATGATGCTAGCTCCTGCGCATCCTGCGTGGAACCTGTAATTTCCTGGCCTTCTAACTCTTTAACTGCTTGACCTTAATTCAAGACAATTGGAGGGTAGGTAGAAGATATAAAAGATAACAATTTGTTCTAATGACTCAATGTGAAATTACCTCTGTTAGGGCTTCTAAACCTCAGATATTTCTCGGACAGACACGCTGGTTCCTGAGCACCCTACAGAGGAACAGCAACTTGCGAACATTCTATCTCCTTGGATGATGGGTCTCCTAGTATGAAATTTGACAAAGGGTTAGATAATACTAACAGGAACATAAAGTTTTAAAGGACTAACATAAAATACTATCATCTTACCGTCGAACCAGGCGAGCCCAAACGAGGGTTCGCGCAGGTCTATCCTGGGCCCTATTTATAGACTTTGGCTATGGTTTGAGGATTAGATTGATTAGAAGTCCTAATTTGGAGTAGGATCGATCCCAGGAGTCCTAGACTAAGTTTTCATACCAGATAGCATCGAATCATGTGGATTGGGATGCCAAAAACCCCATTTTTCTACGCCTCTTCAACTCTCGTTCACGGAAGCTAGTAGCGGTTAGGTTTCGACCACCTCTGTGAGAACGCGGTCTCACGATAAACCGTGTTCTTGCGGTTAAATCTAAAATTTTTAGATTTTCTAATTATATCCTATTTATCCCCTTAATCAGCCTATTTATCCAATTTTAAATTAGTAAATAGCCCAAATTACGTTTATAGTAATGGGCTTGGGCCAGAAAGCTTTAGGGTTGGATTCTTGGGCTTATTTAAATTAGGCTTTGCACTTTGGTTAATATAGGGCCTTTAAATTGATTGAATTAACCCATAATTCATTTAATTAGCCCATTAAGCCTTTTAAATGCTTAACAATTTTATTTATACTCCAAACAATTCCTAGAAAATTCCTAGGCGTTACAAACACACACACTGGAAACCCAGCAGAACACGGGGACAAGCCCCCCCCCCCCCCCCACACACACAAGGAGCAAGCTCCTCACACTACAACACGTAGCACACGGGGATGACTCCCCAAGAGAAAAATAGAAAAACAAATTACCAAAAGCACACGCTACATCACGCAGCTCATACAGGGATGATTCCCACTATAATGCCCCAGAAATTTTATAAAATATTTCTGAAGTATTTAAGAATTTTCTAGGAATTTATAAGAATTTTTAAAGACCAAAATGGATTAATAAATAAATTTCTGGGTTCAATAAATAATTATTCAGGCCCAAGTATGATAACCAATTTACCTAGCCTATTTAAATAAAGCCCAAAGGACTTAAGGACCAAGCTCATGAAGTTTGGCCCATATTCTAGAAGGTTAATTAGTTTATTCACGGAATATAAGGGATAAATACTCCCTATTTAGATAATTAAGAGGATAAGATGAAAATAGAGTTTGAATGAATTTCAAATTCGCCGCCCAAACATAATGGCGGTCTATCGTAAAACCACTAAGGGACATATGGCGGTCCAGTCCTAGACCACTACTTTCTGTCAGTTCCGTGAGTTGAAGAAAGAGCAAAAAGATTTGATTTTTAATGCTTTATCTCCTAGAGATCGAGATGGGAGGACTAGTAAGCATCTTAAAGACTCTCAGAAGTCAGGATAGTATCAACTAGGGACTCTAGAATTGATCTAATCCACGAAACCCTAGTCAAACCCTATAAACAGACTCTAGGTTTCACATGCGCGACCCTTACATTTGGCTCATGTAGAACTAAGGTAAGGAAGTATTATTTCAGGTAGGTTCTTTTGAAGTTTTTATTCCTAATACATAGGACTAACATCCCTCAAAATTTTGTTCTAGTAGATCAAGCACACAAGAAGTTAGAAGCCTGCAAAGTTGCTGGTTCCACATTAGTGACTCAGGAAACTGTGCGAAAGTCGGTGAAGATCAGGGAATTAGGGAACCAAATCGAGGTATTTAGAACCTGATCCTTTAGAACGTTTTGTTCCCCTTAGTATATTCTTCTTACCCTCCAAATTTCATGTCCATAGGTCAAGAGAGTAAGGAGTTAGGGCAACATGAAGTTGCTGATTTGTCACAAGAAGTGCAAGGAACTAGGGGTAGCATCTGGCCTTAAATTTGAAGTTAAAGGTCCAGGACAAAGGTAGGCCATCTCATGAATGGCTAAAAAATTATTCTAGGGATAAAAGCCCTCTTGTTCTACTAGATTTTATGAACTATGCATCAAGAATTTCATGTTTTATGCATCTAGTATACATCCATGCATATTCTTAGCCCTAATTAAGCTAAGAGAAACTCTCTTGTTAATTCACAGAAATCCCATGCATATTGTTAGCCTAACCTTCGTTCTATCATGATAGAGAAGTTTATACATGTTGATTTCCAGACATGATGCGTTTTAAACATTAGTTTCTTCTTATTTAATTTACTGTCAGACGTGCTCTAGCGGCCTAATCTTCGACCGCCAACCTTGTGCAGCGGCCCTACGATAAACCGCTAGTCACCTTGAAACGTAATTTTTATGAAACATAGACCGTTAAAGTCCCTCTGGCGGCCTTATGATAAACCGCCAACTTTCTGTAATGGCTCTATAATAGACCGCCAATGTTCTATTTTCTGTCAATATGGGGCGGATTTAAGAGCAGTCCATTTAGCTTACAAATAAGCCTAGTTAACTATGTTCTAACATGTCTTAATGTTATTTACTACTCTGAGTTTTTATTTACTGATTCGTAATCATGAGTTAATGTTCTTTATGGTACTTGGGATTATTTTTAAGTATATGATAATTTCATGCCAAAAAACCATATAATTTTGTATTAAATTATGGTTTAAACACTACATTAACGAGATTGAACGTTGGTTTACTACAGTACACATTCTCCTCTTATCTCTGAGTCATTTCTGTAAAGTTTATGGCATATATCCCAGTATATGACCATTAGTGATACTCTTTGCACTATAGGCACACAATCTTGGACTTGATAACCTCTCCTTTGGATATTCCTTCCAATGGACTAGGAAATCGTGTTTCAAGGCCTCCGTAAGTCTCCGCGAGTCTGGGATTCCTACTAGGACACCGAGCTGGTTGTACCATTAAAGCCCAATTGTCTATAAAGCACTACCGATGTTTCCTGAAATTCTGTCCATTAACGGTTCAATACTCGACCGCTATAGCCCATTAACGGTCTAGTATCTGACCGCCAAGTTCTCTGAGTCCAAACCGATTTCTTTTTGGATTCAGCCCACTCTAGCGGCCCAATATTAGACCGCCATATCAATATAGCGGCCCAATTTTTGACCGCTAAATTTTTTGAGTACTATTGACACGAGGTTTGACCCAAGGGTTAATATTCCTATAATCCAAGATTGACTAATGATAGTCTAGGACTTGTAACATTGTTCAAAGATATCTAAGATAAATTGTGAAAGATAAAGAACGTACCGTTATGCTGTCGAATTTTCTCCAAGGCATAACATAGTTATTAATGCATTTCTTGAACTCATGAATCTATATTTGGTGCATTCTTATTGACGCTAAGTCTTGAACATTTGTTGAACTTATTACATGCGTGGCCAACTTTATTGCTATATACGTGGAAGTAGCTTGATTTATACTTGAAGATGGAGTTCGAGCACTGATTGTGTTCAAGGGCTCTATGCTAGCCCCCTCGACTGATTGTCAGAAACATACTATTATAAACAATGGGGTATGATGCTACTGGCGTCGCATTACGCTGGGAGTACTTTCTTTATAAATAAGTGAAATATCCACAGCTCATGAAGTGAATTATCTACAGAAATTCATGAAGTGCTTGCTATTAAGCGAAAAAGTACTTCCTTGCTTGTTACATGACGTTCTAGTACATTCTCGTTATATTCTTGTTCATGAAAGGCCATAATTACATTCTTGCTTGATCATGCTTGCTCATTCATATCTTAACTTGATCATGTCTTGTTACTTTGGTTTATTTACATGATTTATCGCATTCGCATAATTTTACCTTATTCTTTAGAGCTAAAACGCTAATCACTTTAATATTACCTTCATGTTGATGCGAAGATACCTACTGAGAAAGTGTGCTCATTTCCTACTTTCCAATCTTTTCAGGAAGTACCAGTGGGTCAGATTCGGATTCAGGTCATTCTAGTGATGGGTCTGAGAGCGATTAAATGAAACATGGAATCGAGTGAAGACTTAGAATGTCGAAATATGTCTAGATTGAGTCTATGTAATTTTCTCTTTTTGAGTCTAGAGAGAGTGGAATATTATGTATTTGAATTATGAAATAAAGATGAGAGTTTGATTTCATTATTGTGCAATTACTTGTGTGATTGTTATTACGCTCTGATTATTCTTGCTTGCAAGAGACTTACCATGCCGGTTGTTCACGTTTCCTGAGATTATCTTCCACTGTATTAAAAGCTCAGGGCGTGACACCCACACACAAGGACGTTCTGAGAGTAGAAAAAATAAAATAGAAGAAACAAGAAAAGAGCTTCAGCGAAAAAAGAAAATCCAACAAGGCTGCGAAACAGATCAATACTGAAAACCAACATGGTTGACTGAAATTCTGACTGCACGCTTTCTCCTCCCCCCTTTCTCTCAGACCTTCTTCTGAAGACTCTGGATGGGCATTTTGTCTCTATCTCTTTTCTCTCTGATTCTCACATCCAGGCTCTCTCGAGGCTTCAACAGCAGCAATGGTAGCAACGGCCCTTCATGCATGGTGCTTCGGTTTTATAGGCACAAGCAGCAGAAATTTCCTTCCCAGGCTTTGTAATTTGATTGGATAGAATAAATAAGTGAGGTTTGACCAAGAGTGCCTGCAGCATCTCAATTTTCATTGCCTGGCATGCAGGAAGGACATCCTTATGTCCTAGAAGATTTTTCAGACCCATCTCTGATTGGTTGGAAGCAAAAAAGGTTGCCTTGAAAGGTCACTTTTCCCACATTTGTAATCTAACAAATCTTCTATCCAAAAAGTTGTTTTGGCAATCAAACGATGACAAGGATAGTTGTCTGTCCTAGGAACCTTTTCCACACCTCAAAAAATTGTGTTTTTGGAGGTTTACGGTTGCTATTTTTGGTTCTTGGAAGGTTTTCGAAAAGTACCGTTCTGATAGAGTATGTTAGAGGAGCCTTTAGTGCGTCGACGCAGCATCACCCATGCGTCGACGCATCTGTTGAGAATGGGTTTTAAAATAGCTTCTGGAAGGGCCCCTAGCGTTGACGCCCTGAACAGGTGTCACGCCCCGAGCCTTTATTACAGCGGAAGACTCGCTCGAGGAACGCGAACAGACGGCATGGTAAGCCTCTTGTAAGCAAGAATGATCAGAGAGCAAGGCAATCACACATAAGAATGCAATTGCATAATAATTAATCAAACTCCAACTTTATTTAATTGGTAATCGAGTATTCAAGTACAATAACCTTTTCATCCTTTTTCCATTCCACTATTCTCAAGAAATAAGAAATTACAAAGACTCGATCTAAACATTGTAGACTTCCTAAGTCTTCACTCTCAATTTGATATGATTTTCATTCGCTCTCGGACCCGCTACTTGTATAACCCGAATCCGAATGTGTATCACTTCTATCTCCTGAAAAAGATTGGAAATAGGTAATGCGCACACTTACCCAGTAGGTATCTTCGCATCAACATGATTAGCACTATTAAAGTAATTTAGCATTTTAGCTCTAAAGAATTTAGGTAAAATCATGCGAAATGCGATCAATTATACGAGTAACCAAAGTAACAAAACGATCATGTAAGATAGAATGAGAGCAAGAATGAACTAGCAAGAACGTAACAAGAACATGATATTGGCCTTTTATAAACAAGAATGTATCGAGAATGTACTAGCAAGTCACATAATCATCACTCCAGCATCTTTTGCTTATGAGCAACTACTTCGTGAATTTCTGTAGAATATCAAGCAATCAAGCAAGAAAGTTATGTCGTGCCGTGGATTTTCACTTATTTATAAAGAAAGTACTCTCAGTGTAATGCGACGCCAGTAGCATCATACCCCATGGTTTATAATAGTATGTTTCCGACAATCAGCCGAGGGGACTAGCATAGAGCCCTTGAACACAATCAGTACTCGATCGCATCTTCAAGTATAAATCAAGTTATTTCCACGCATGTAACAATAAAGTATGGCCAAGAATGTAATAAGTTCAACAAGTTCATGATAACAATAATTCAATGACTGAACGCTTCAATTTAGAATATGAGAGATCAAGAATGACTTATACTATGTTATGCTCATGGAAATAATTCGGTAGCATAATGATACATTTCTGAACTTTCATAATTTAAATTAAGTATCTTGATCATTATGACAAATCCTAGAACATCAATCATCCATCTAGGAACATTAGATTATCAACCCCTTGGTCAAACCTCGGGTTAACGAAATACAGAACTGTGACGGTCTTGTATTGGGCCGTTACAATGATTTGAATCCCGAAACAAGAAATTAGACTCAGTACAATGTGACGGTCGTTTATTGGACCGTTAGATGAGCCTGATGGTCCAGCATTGATCCGTTACATCTCCAGAAATCAGAAACCATCGATAGTTTTTTTCTAATGATTGGGCTTTCATGGTACAACCAACTCGGCATCCTAGTGGGAATCCCAGGCTCGCGGAGAATTACGGAGCCCTTGAAACAAGATTTCCTAGTCCATTGGAAGGAATATCCAATAGAGAGGTCCTCATGTCCAAGAATAATGTTCCTATAGTGCAAAGTGTGAACTAATGGATAACATAGTGGAATATGCGCCATATACTTAAAGAAAATGACTCTATTGATAGAGAGAGAATGTGTAGCAATGTGAAACCAAAATAAAACTCCGTCAATACAACATTGGAAAAATCATGATTTAAATACAAAACTATAAAATTAGTCAATAAAATTAACATATGCTTTAAAATAACTCAAGATCATGCAATTCCTATTATGAATCAGTAGATAAACTTAAAGTCATTCTGACAGGTCACAACTTAGATAACTAGGCATATTTATAAGTTAATGTGACTGTTCTTCAATTATGTCTCGAATTGCCTGAACAAAGCATTCTGACGGTCTAGTCTAAGCGAGTTACATTGATGTAACGGTTTATCATGGGATCATTAGAGTTATATAACGCTCCAGTTATGGTGCGTCAGAGTCCATAGAGAGCTTTGAATACAACAGAGGGTGTGACGGCTTATCGTAAGACCGTTACAGTGTTGTGATGACCCTACCTTAATCCGTCAGAGCTTCTGCTGACAACAATAGATAAAAAGATCTAAGGTTTCAACTTACATCATGTCTGAAAATCATGTATAAACTTCCACATGATAAAATGAAGGCTAAACTAATAGCATGCATGGGTTTTCTGTGAATTTGACAAGTAAGTTCCTTTTAACTTAGTTAGGGCTAAGAATACACATGTATGCATGACTCTACTAAAACATGAAATCCACGATCTATAGTGCATGAAATCAAGTCAGATAAGAGGGATTTTATCCGTAACAAGATGTTTTTGCCAATCATGAGATGACATACTGCTTGACTGGGCTTTAAACTTCTAATTTGAGTCTGAAAGACATGGCCTAGTTCTCCCTTTCCAGTGAGTTTCTAGCAACTTCACGCTGCTCTAGATCCTCAGCCTCTTGACCTAAGGACGTGAAATTTTGAGGGTAAGAAGATGAAACTACGGAGAACAAAAAGTTCTAAATAACCGAACTCTAATTACCTCGTTTAGATGTCCTAATCTCCTGATCTTCAGAGGACTTGCGTTCAGTTTCCTGGGTTGCTAAGGTCCGACCAGTAACTTTGAAAGCTTCAATCTCCTTGGTTGGTTGATCTCCTAACACGAAATTTGGAGAGCTATTAGTCTAAAGTATTATAAACAAAACCTTCTAAAGAACTTACCCGAAATTCTATCTTCTTACCTTGATTCTTCACGAGCCAAAAGTAAGGGTTGCTCAATTCAGAACTGGGTCTTATTTATAGGGATTTGGCTAGGGTTTGATGATTAGATCGATTCTAGAGTCCTTTGTTGGTCAAAACCTGATCCCTAAGAGTCCCTAGTAACCTTACAGGTTCTCCTACTTAGGTCTCTTGCAGATAGGATCCCAAAGATCCCATCTTTTTACAAGTTCTTCAACTTACAGAATTAACAGGGTGTGACGGTCCAGTCCTGATGCGTTACATTCATGTGGCAGGCGCCCGATAGACCGTTACAGCCAACGTGTGCAGAATTTTAAATTAATAAAACTTTTTTATTCATTTTATCTATATAATTATCTAATTAAGGGATATTTATCTTTTAAAATTCGTGAATAAGCTAAATAACCTTCTAGAATATGGGCCAAACTTAATGGGCTTGATCCTTAAACCTTTTGAGTCTTACTTGAATAGGCTAGACTAATTATTTAACACAATTGGGCCTTATAATAGCTTATTAATCTAATAATCCATTTATTAGTTATTTAGGCCTCCATAAATTTTAAAAAATTATTAAATCACCTAGAAGTTACTTATATAAATTTTGGGGCACTACACCCTCCCCCACTTAGAAGAATTTGGTCCCCAAATTCAATACATGGATTATGGAGAGTGTACTTACAGTTAAATAATTCTGAAAATCTTTTTCGCAAAGCTTCTTCGGTTTCCCATGTTGCTTCATATGGTCATGTTTTCTTCTATTGAATCTTGACTATAGGAATAACTTTATTCTTTAGTTGACGCACTTGCTCGTACATCATGTCCTTCTGAATTTCTAAATTATCATAAGTGATAACATGGTCAGGATCATATATATACTTTTTCAGCATAGAGACGTGAAATACGTCATGAACTCCTACTAATTATGGAGGTAAAGCCAGTCTATAAGCTACTTCACCGACCCTTTCGAGAATTTCAAATGGGCCAATAAACATAGAAGTTAGCTTGCCTTTGATGCCAAATCTTCGAATACCACGACCCAGAGAAACCTTTAGATACACATGATCTCCAACCTGAAACTCCAAATCGCGCCTTCGATTATCGGTATAAGACTTTTGCTTATCTTGTGCCATCTGTAATCTTTCTCGAATGAGCTTGATCTTCTCTGTAGAATCCCTGATAAGGTCGGGGCCCAGAAATTGCCTTTCCCCTATTTCATTCCAACAAATAGGTGATCTACAGCTTTTTCCATATAATGCTTCAAAAGGTGCTATTTGTATGCTGACTTGATAACTATTGTTATATGCAAATTCTACCAGAGGCAAGTGATCATGCCAACTTCCTCCAAAATCGATAGCACAAGCCCTGAGCATATCTTCTACTACTTAATTTGTTCTTTCCGTTTGACCATCTGTTTGAGGATGAAAGGCTGTGCTAAAGTTCAATCTAGTCCCTATTGAGTTTTGTAGACCCTTCCCGAAATATGATGTGAATTGAGGATCTCTATCAGATATAATAGTGAAAGAAATACCATGTAATTTGACAATTTCTTTTATGTATAATGCTGCTAGAATATCCACAAACCATCGACTTTTTATTGGTAGAAAATATGTAGATTTAGTCAATCGGTCTATGATTACCCATATACCATCATGTCCTCCTCTGGTCTTAGATAAACCCATGATGAAATCCATCCTTATACTCTCCCACTTCCATGTTGGAATGTCTAAGGGATGTAATTTATCGGCGGGTCTAAAATACTCTATTTTAACTTGTTGGCAAGTAAGACAGTGAGACACGAAATCCGCTATCTCTCTCTTCATATTGAGCCACCAGAAGTTTCTTTTGAGATCTTGATACATCTTTGTACCTTATGGATGAATGGTGTACTTGGAATTATGTGCTTCTTCTAGGATCGATTTCTTCGTATCCTTATGATCCGGTACACATACTCGGCCCTTAAATAGCAATCTTCTGTCATTGGAAATAGAGAAATCCGGCCTCTGATCTATGTTAGCTTTAATCTCTAGTAACGCGGGATCATCATCTTGCAACTTGACCAGATCCTCTATTAATGTTGGTTGAGCTCGGATATTAGCCATGAAGCAATCCTCTTCCTTTGTGTCAATATCTAAATTCAACTAAGCAATCTGAGGAATAAGATTAGTCATACTAACCATAAGACTTGATAGCATTCCCATTGGTTTTCTGCTGAGTGCATCAGCTACAACATTAGCCTTGCCAGGATGATATTGAATAGCAAAATCAAAATCTTTGAGGTATTCTAACCATCTTCTCTGCCTCATATTTAGCTCTTTTTGAGAAAATAAATATTTCAAGCTCTTGTGGTCCGAGTATACCGTGAACTTTTCTCCATAGAGATAATGACGCCAAATTTTTAAGGCGAAAATAACAGCTGTCAATTCCAAATCATGCACAGGATAATTTCTCTCGTGACGTTTCAATTGTCTTGAAGAATAGCAGATTACTCTTCCATCTTGCATGAGGACGCATCCTAAGCCAATACCAGACGCATCCGTATATACTTCGAATACACCACCTTCCACTGGTAGTGATAGAATAGGAGCTGTAGTGAGATGATTCTTAAGAGTTTGAAAACTCTCTTCACATTCCTTGGACCAAACAAAGGGATTTTCTTTTCTTGTAAGTCTTGTTAAAGGAACTACAATATTTGAGAAGTCTTTAATGAACCTCCTATAATAACCAACTAGACCCAGAAAGTTTCTTACCTCTGATACAGTCGTTGGCCGGCTCCAATTCCTGACAGTTTCGACTTTCAAAGGATCCACAGCGATTCCTTTCTTGGAAATAATGAGGCTTAGGAATGAAACTTCCTTGAGCCAGAATTCACATTTGTTAAGCTTTGCATAAAGTTTATGTTCCCTAAGTGTTTACAAAGCTATCCTCAAATGTTCTTCATGTTCTTCCTTTGTCTTGGAATATATCAAGATGTCATCGATAAAGATGACGATGAATTGATCCAGATATGGTTGAAAAACACTGTTCATAAGTTGCATAAATGCTGCTGGGGCATTAGTTAACCCGAACGGCATTACCACGAATTCATAGTGGCCATATCGACTCCGAAAAGCTGATTTATAAATATCTTCTTCTTTAATTCTAAGCTGATGATAACCTGATCTGAGGTCAAGCTTGGAGAAATATTCTGCTCCGGAAAGCTGATCAAAGAGCTCATCAATACGCGGCAACGGATACTTATTTTTGATTGTAAGTTGATTCAGTCGCCGGTAATCGATGCATAGCCTGAGAGAACCATCCTTCTTCTTGACAAATAGAACTGGCGCACCCCAAGGGGATGTGCTAGGTCTGATGAAGCCCTTATCCAGTAGTTCCTGCAACTGCTTCTTTAGTTCCTTGAGTTCTGTGGGGGACATCCTGTAAGGGGCTATAAAAACAGGTGCTGCTCCTGGAATGAGTTCAATAGTGAAGTTCACTTTCCTCTCGGGTGGTAAACTGGGTAATTCGAATGGGAATACATCTGGAAACTCATTTACAATAGGGATGTCTGCTATGATAATTTCCTTGGACTCCGTAATAATGACAGAAGCAAGAAAAGCTTCACATTCTTGCGAGATAAGTTTACAAGCGTGAAGTGAGGATATGATAGTGGGGTGTTTCTTGTATTTGATGCCAAGGAAAGAGAATCTTGGAAGGCCGGGTTTTCGGAAGGATATAATCATGTTTCTGTAATTGATTTAAGCATCGTGATCTACAAGCCAATCTACCCCTAAAATGGTATCATAACCTTTCATGTCAAGGCATACTAAGTTTGCGGGGAGATTATGACCTTCTACTATCACTTCGATATCAGGATAATAGTCGGTAAGCTTTGTTCCAGAACCTATGGGTGTAGTAATAGCAAGATCTAAAGGTAAGGGAACTGATACAATTGATAATGTTTTTACAAAATTAGTGGAGATAAAAGAATGAGAGGCACCAGTATCAAATAGTACAAATGCGGGATGAGAATAAATTTGAAGAGTACCTTCCATAAGCCCACCATCCCTGGGTGCTTCCTCTTCTTCGAAAACGGCATTGAGGCGAGCCTGCCTCCTACGTCCTCCACAAGATGATTGGTCTTTCATAATGGGGTAATCCGACATGCGATGCTCCCTGCTTCCACAATGTAAACAAGCGTCGAGGTGCTTCCAGCACTCTTCAGTCGAATGGTCAAACTTTTCACAAAAGGTGAAAGCCGTGGCGACTTGCTCCTCCTCCTTAATCTTCTTGTTCTTCTGGGAACTTCCACCATTCCCGCTCCTAGATCGCTTCTTACTATCACGGCTTTTGTAAGGCTCCGTGATACTAAATCTTTCTTTCTTATAACGCCGATCTGATCGTCGGCTGGACTCTTCTCCTTTCCCTTTCAATTTCTCGACCTTTTCTAAGGTCCTTTCACATAAGTATGCCCGCTGAACCATCTCGGCATAAGTACAGATATTTTGGGTCCCGAGCTGCTGAATAAAATCAGGTCGTAACCCGTCCATAAACTGATTAGCCTTCAATAGATCGCAACTGATTAAATGTGGTGCATACGGTGCTAGCCTTGAGAATTGCAATTCATATTCTGCTACTGTCATCATTCCTTGTCGAAGTGAGGCGAACTCTATAGCCTTTCTTTCTTTCACATGCTCAGAGAAATACTTGGCACGGAATAAGGTGAGAAAGCCATCCCACGTATGAGGTGCATCAGCCGAAGGTGCCGGAACCGACTTCCACCATGTACGGGCATCTTTGTTGAGTTGGAAGGTTGCAAGACGCACCTTCTCTTGATCGGTGCATTGGATGACGTCAAATATACGGTTCATCCAATTCTCTGCTTCGTCCGGATTAGAAGAACCATAGAAACGCGGAGGGTTTAAACTCTGTAAATTACGATGTAAATCGTCAGCCCTTGCCCCTGTGCCAGCTTGTGCCATGGTTTGTAATGCCTGAGTAAGGCCAGCAACAGTTTGTTGCATGCCATTCCAATCTACGCGATGAGCTATGGTAATAATAAGGTACCTGTGAGAAATATAACAACTTTTTATTTCTCATGAAATTTGGAAGAAAATAAATCTTAAAGCTAATTAACTATCTTATCTCGGGCTCTACCCAACTCTCATATGGGTATGGAAATTTCTTCCTTAGTTCATAGGTAGGGGTCCTTAAACCTTGGACTTATCCTATGACATGATTCTTCTCCCTAAGTCCTGAGACTTAGGCTCTGATACCAACTTAACTGTCATGCCCCGAGCCTTTATTACAGCGGAAGACTCGCTCGAGGAACACGAACAGCCGACATGGTAAGCCTCTTGTAAGCAAGAATGATCAGAGAGCAAGGCAATCACACATAAGAATGCAATCGCATAATAATTAATCAAACTCTAACTTTATTTCATTGGTAATCGAGTATTCAAGTACAATAACTTTTTCATCCTTTTTTCATTCCACTATTCTCAAGAAATAAGAAATTACAAAGACTCGATCTAAACATTGTAGACTTCCTAAGTCTTCACTCTCAATTTGATATGATTTTCATTCGCTCTCGGACCCGCTACTTGTATAACCCGAATCCGAATGTGTATCACTTCCATCTCCTGAAAAAGATTGGAAATAGGTAATGAGCACACTTGCCCAATAGGTATTTTCACATCAACATGATTAGCACTATTAAAGTAATTTAGCATTTTAGCTCTAAAGAATTTAGGTAAAATCATGCGAAATGTGATCAATTATGCGAGTAACCAAAGTAACAAAACGATCATGTAAGATAGAATGAGAGCAAGAATGAACTAGCAAGAACGTAACAAGAACATGATATTGGCCTTTTATAAACAAGAATGTATCGAGAATGTACTAGCAAGCCACATAATTATCACTCCAGCATCTTTTGCTTATGAGCAACTACTTCATGAATTTCTGTAGAATATCAAGCAATCAAGCAAGAAAGTCATGTCGTGCCGTGAATTTTCACTTATTTATAAAGAAAGTACTCCCAGTGCAATGCGACGCCAGTAGCATCATACCCCATGGTTTATAATAGTATGTTTCCGACAATCAGCCGAGGGGACTAGCATAGAGCCCTTGAACACAATCAATGCTCGATCGCATCTTCAAGTATAAATCAAGTTATTTCCACGCATGTAATAATAAAGTATGGCCAAGAATGTAACAAGTTCAACAAGTTCATGATAACAATAATTCAATGAATGAACGCTTCAATTTAGAATATGAGAGATCAAGAATGACTTATACTATTTTATGCTCATGGAAATAATTCGGCAGCATAACGATACATTTCTTAACTTTCATAATTTAAGTTAAGTATCTTGATCATTATGACAAATCCTAGAACATCAATCATCCATCTAGGAACATTAGAATATCAACCCCTTGGTCAAACCTCGGGTTAACGAAACACAGAACTGTGACATTTTTGTACTGGGCCGTTACATAACGTGACGCTCCAGTATTGGGCCGTTTCAATGATCTGAATCCCGAAACAAGAAAGTGGACTCAGTATAATGTGACAGTCGTTTATTGGGCCGTTAGATGAGCCTGACGGTCCAACATTGATCCGTTACATCTCCAGAAACCAGAAACCATCGATAGTTTTTTCTAATGATTGGGCTTTCATTGTACAACCAACTCGGCGTCCTAGTGGGAATCCCAGGCTCGCGGAGAATTACGGAGGCCATGAAATAAGATTTCCTAGTCCATTGGAAGGAATATCTAATAGAGAGGTCCTCATGTCCAAGAATAATGCTCCTATAGTGCAAAGTGTGAACTAATGGACAACATACCAGAATATGCGCCATGTACTTAAAGAAAATGACTCTATTTAGCGAGAGAGAATGTGTAGCAATGTGAAACCAAAATAAAACTCCGTCAATACAACATTGGAAAAATCATGATTTAAATACAAAACTATAAAGTTAGTCAATAAAATTAACATATGCTTTAAAATAACTCAAGATCATGCAATTCCTATTATGAATCAGTAGATAAACTTAAAGTCATTCTAACAGGTCACAACTTAGATAACTAGGCATATTTATAAGTTAATGTGACTGTTCTTCAATTATGTCTCGAATTGCCTGAACAAAGCATTTTGACGGTCTAGTCTAAGCGCGTTACACTGATGTAATGATTTATCGTGGGACCATTAGAGTTATATAACACACCAGTTATGGTGCGTCAGAGTCCACAGAGAGCTTTGAATACAACAGAGGGTGTGACTGCTTATCGTAAGACCGTTACAGTGTTGTGACGGCCCTACCTTAATCCGTCAGAGCTTCTGCTGACAATAATAGATAAAAAGATCTAAGGTTTCAACTTACATCATGTCTGGAAATCATGTATAAACTTCCACATGATAAAATGAGGGCTAAACTAATAGCATGCATGGGTTTTCTGTGAATTTGACAAGAAAGTTCCTTTTAACTTAGTTAGGGCTAAGAATACACATGTATGCATGACTCTACTAAAACATGAAATCCATGATCTATAGTGCATGTAATCAAGTCAGATCAGAGGACTTTTATCCCTAACAAGATATTTTTGCCAATCATGAGATGACCTACCGCTTGACTGGGCTTTAAACTTCTAATTTAAGTCTGAAAGACGTGCCCTAGTTCTTTCTTTCCAGTGAGTTTCCAGCAACTTCACACTGCTCTAGCTCCTCAGCCTCTTGACCTAAGGACGTGAAATTTTGAGGGTAAGAAGATGAAGCTACGGGGAACAAAAAGTTCTAAATAACCGAACTCTAATTACCTCGTTTATATGTCCTAATCTCCTGATCTTCAGAGGACTTGCGTTCAGTTTCCTGGGTTACTAAGGTCCGACCAGCAACTTTGGAAGCTTCAATCTCCTTGGTTGGTTGATCTCCTAGCTATTAGTCTAAAATATTATAAACAAAACCTTCTAAAGAACTTACCTGAAATTCTATCTCCTTACCTTGATTTTTCACGAGCCAAAAGTAAGGGTCGCTCAGTTCAGAACTGGGTCTTATTTATAGGGATTTGGCTAGGGTTTGAGGATTAGATCGATTCTAGAGTCCTTAGTTGGCCAAAACCTGATCCCTAAGAGTCCCTAGTAACCTTACAGGTTCTCCTAATTAGGTCTCTTGCAGATAGGATCCCAAAGATCCCATCTTTTTGCAAGTTCTTCAACTTACGGAATTAACAGGGTGTGACGGTCTAATCCTGATGCGTTACATTCATGTGGCGGTCGCCCGATAGACCGTTACAGCCAACGTGTACATAATTTCAAATTAATAAAACTCTTTTATTCGTTTTATCTATATAATTATCTAATTAAAGGGATATTTATCCATTAAAATATGTGAATAGACTAAATAACCTTCTAAAATATGGGCCAAACTTAATGGGCTTGGTCCTTAAACCTTTTGAGTCTTACTTGAATAGGCTAGGCTAATTATTTAACACAATTGGGCCTTATAATAACTTATTAATCCAATAATCTATTTATTAGTTTATTTAGGCCTTTATAAATTCCAAAAAATTATTAAATAACCTTGAAATTACTTATATAAATTTTGGGGCACTACTGCAGGTGCGTCGACGCATCTGCCTGGAGATGTGTTTATAACGCTCTCTGAGAGAGCCTCGTGTCGACGCCCTGAGTTGATGGGGTCGACGCAGCCTGGCGCGGTAGAATGCCAATTGAAGGGGGTCGACCCCATGGGTCGACTCCTTTAATTGTCACGCTTGACTGCTTGCTGGAGATGCATCCGGAGTCGACACAATGAAGCCACGAGGTCGACACAGTCTTGTCCAAGCTTGGGCCTTTTCTCTTTTTGAGAAGCATGGGGTCAACGCTGCGTTGAGATGAGGTCGACGCTGCTATGACTTGTTTGAGCTTTTCTTCTTCTAGGGTCGACGCATCCAGTGGTGGGGTCGACGCGACCTTTGAGCCTTTGTTGAACTTCTTCATATGTAACCAATTAAGAGATGTTTCATGAGTTTCTAAGTCAATTGGCCAATAATGACTTTTAGTGAGACATCATCAAAACATAATTTATACAACAGCTGTGGCTCTGATACGAAATTTGTTAGAGTAGCGGAAATGAAATGGGCACTGTAGAGGCAGGAAAATGGTTCCTATGCCACGTACAACCTTCTCTATTTATTTGTTGGGAAAGTCGTCCCGCACCTGTGGAGGCCTGCAAGCACCAGGAAGTAAAGGGCGTCAGAAGGAGTCCCGGGTGTTACCCTAGGGGACAACCTTTTGATGCTTAAGTCAGCAACGGTATTAAGAGAAGAGCAGAGGAGAGAGATGTGGAGGCCGTAGTAGAGGATCCGAGAGACATGTAGGCCTTCACCGCGAGTACTCGCCGCCCCCAGTAGGCACCCGGAGAGTGCTCGCTGGGTGGTAAGGTCGCGTAGAAGGGATGCTCTGTCTGGACGTCGTAGGGCGTGGCCTCTCTATCGTCGTAGTAGGACTGGTTGCTCTATTCTCTGTGAGAAGATTTTTAGCAGAAGTATCCACCGTGTGTCTCTTCTCTATCGTTCCCCTTCTTATAATGGTTATCTTGGAGCGGGGATCCTTATCCCTTGATAGGGATAGGCGTAAGTAATGGAATAATGTTTTCCCACTATAGTGGCGGGAGTTTCCCTTTGGAGGGCGCTTACCCCGACGTCGGTTGGTCCCGGTGCGAGTCTCATGGCGCTCATGGGGCGTGCTCACCCGTTATGGGATGATGGCAGACGTCGTGGGGGGTAACGGTGTCGTCAGAGGGTCTTCTGCCGGTCAGCGCTTTCCCGTGCAGTAGAATCCAATGCCGAGTCAAATTTTGTCACACCCTGGTGGGCCACACCTGCTGGGCGTGATGTAGAAGCGCGATTGATTTGGCGATTTGGGCTCGTCGCTATTGGGCCAATCTTGGGCTGAAATAATTTTACCCTCCTCACTTCCCCCCTACTCTCAGTTGACGAGCACTTTGCAGGGGACTGAGAGTCAAACATGAGAGGGTCTATTGGAGCATAATACTCGAGGTCGATTTGTCTGAGGCACGAGCATCGATAAATCTAGCGGCAAGCTTGGCGCCTCAGGTGGTTGCAGGTGTTACTGCCGTAATCATGTCGTAGGTCCTATTTTGTCAGGGAGCGCGGGCTCTAAATGGGCGTGGGGCGTGGGTGGCCATACCGCGATAGCGACAAGCACCTTTTCACCTGCCCTTCGGTTTGGAAGCCTCAAGCTCTCGTGGGCGGTTATAAGGATGACCGTGGGCTATCCCCAGAGACTCCATCCTCGTGGGTCGTCATGCTCGTCATAGGCCTCTTCTTCCTCTGGCAGGTGAGGATCTTCTTTTCTTTCACGTCTTTCACCGTTCGTCGTCATGCCTCCTCGTAAGAGAAACCTTCGTGCCAGCCCCTCCTCTTCTATCGAGGGAGTGGTGCCTGGGCGCGGTAGCTCTCTGAGCACTTCCAATGCCGGAGCTAGTCGCCTTGATTCCCCACCTCTAGTGGCGTATAGGGTGGTTCGAGGGCTGCGAGAAGTTTTCTAGATCCCGCCCGATTTCGACATCATTTTCCCGACTGTAGATGACGATTAGATGAGTCTCCCTTCGAGCCGGCCTATGGTCCCTGTGGCCTCTTTCCAGGCAGGATTTCACCTACCCGTTTACCCCTTCATTGCGTCCGTCCTACATCATTATGGCCGGCACCCAGGTGAAATAACCCCCAATTCCTACCACATCCTCTGTGGGTTTGTTTATGCGTGTCGGAGAGTGTTGGTGGATCCGAGGGTCCATCTTCTCCTGCAATTTTACTACCTTCAGCACTGTCTGTCCGATACGGCCTATGCCTATTTCAAGGCCCGGACCGGCCGGAACCTTGTCCAGGTCTCCGCCACTGCGGCCAACCTCAAGGGTTGGTCGCAGCGTTACGTGTATCTCATCAGATCTACCGACCATGATTCTTCGGTAGTTGGAGGCACAGAGGCTATCCTCCTGTCTGGCCCGATAGGAAGCCTCCGACCAACACTGATGATCGTAAGAAGGTTGACGCCATCCTCCGATTTTGCATGGTCGATGCAAACTTTGTGTTGACTCCGGGGTTGCTCCGGGAGCAGGGGTTGAGTCCTCCACTGCTGCAGGGTACTGACCTCGATTCCTCGTCGTGTTTTTGTTAATGGCGGGTTGGGCTATCCATTTTTGTTCTGGAATCAGGGGCACCCAAAATTCCAGCGTGGAGCTACGAAGTTGTCTGGCTGCCATGGTGTGCTGCTCGCCCTGTGGATCACATTGAGCTAGGGGCGGGCCAAGTGATAGTCGTCGCCCCCAGGCCAAAGTCGCGTTTGCGCCGGGTCGTCTCTAGTATCCGATCCCTGTGGGAGTCCCTCTGGTGAGGCCAACGGTAGCTTCGGCAGCTATCGGAGGATCCAGTACTCGGAGGGGTGCCGCCGAAGAGACCGCCAGTGCTGCTGAGGCTGAGTCGGCCATGGCTGGTGGTAGTCGTGCCCTCCCTTCCGAAGAAGAGCTGGCGGCACTAGATAATCAGCGTCGCTCAAGGAAGAGGAGCAGAGTTCTAGCCTCGACTCGGAGTCGGGCCCGGGTGCCTCCGTCACCGTCCGGGCTGCCCCCTCCCGAGGTACCTCCACCGTCGCCGGCTGAAGAGTCGGGTGTCTCCCATCCCGCGCCTACCCCCGTGGAGGAAGGGCGCTGTTGACACCCATTTTTTGCCGATAAGTGAAGTCATTTCTCTTACTCCCATTTATTGATACCTCGAGTTGTCCAACACTCGCTGGACTATTTTCTGGCACATTATGGGCCAATTTTATGGGTGGCCTTCTTCCCTGGCTAGGTCCGAGTTGATTCAGGGCTTAATGGGCCTTGGCTTTGATTAATCAAGCTTTTCTATGGATTTCAAGCACCCATGTACATGTGCGGTCAACCTCCAGCCGTGCAACAATATGTGCGGTTGATACAGGGTCGTTCATATATTTATGGGATATTTAGCTGATTTTCTGAATTATCACCGACAAGCATATATACGGCCTATACATAGCCGCATAAGACCATTGTGTGGTACATACTAAGTCATATATCTATCCAGAGTCCTAACGTCGCTGGTTTTCAGATAATTATCTATTTATCTCATTTATCTTGATTTTCCACCGACAGGGATGAGCGGTTGCCTGTTGGCCGCTCTTGTAGATGAAAGGTCTACTATTAGCCGTTCGTCTATGAGAGTCCAACGGTGAGGTTTTCGGTCAGTTCGATGGATAGTTGGATAATATTTATGATTTATTTGAATTTCCACCGACAGGGTTGAACGGCCTAGGAGATGGCCGCTCATCCCGTTGGGTGGTCCATCGTACGACCGTTCATCTGCTCGATTCCTGAAAGATTAACTGATTTTCTCTCTCTATCCGTGGTTTTGTCTCTAACTTCTTCTGTCATTTTCTCCGCAGATATTGAGCCATTTCGAGTGCCGTTTCTTCTGGATGAGAGATAATTCGATTATCTTCATCTTTCCTTTGATTATCTCGACTTGAAAATGCCTAGAAACCCTAATTTCGGGGCTGGCTCTCTAGGCTCTATAAATAGACCCTAGAGGCTACCTTCGAAAAGGGGGGGAAGATTTTTGGTCGACGGCGAAGCCCTGCCGAATCCTTGAGCGACCTAGTACCAGGGAGGGAGGCCTTCTACGTCCCCACAGGCCTCCGGTTCAGGGAGTATACCGTTTGTTTGAGTCATTATTTCACTAGTCCCACCATCGGTTTTCTCGTTGCATGCTTCATCTTCTCCACGTTTTTCTTCACTTGCACTATCATTCACACATCCTCCCACGTTTTTGGTGCCCCTAGGGGTTTAAAACCCCCAGGTATCCTCCACTTCATTTAGTTATATTTATTCCTTTCCATTTTAGCATTTTCTACACTTCACAGTTCTGATATTGGGTTTTTCTTTGTGTTCTACACTTTTTTTTTCGCAGGTCAGCAACACACTAACACGAGGCCCATCCTTTCTGGCCGACCGAAAAGGGTGGTGGTTGGACCCTTACAACTTCTGGCGTGGTGGTCTTGCGTGGTTCCCATACGTCCGTTCAAGAGGAGGTGCGGTGGATCTTCGATCGTTCTTCTTCCAACGGCGGTTGACGTGGAGCCGTTCATCTGCCAGTAGTTCTACGTCCCGCGTCCTCTGTAGCACTGACGAGCAGTCTATCGTGTGGCCGTTCAACATGAAAGGCGATTCTTCACAGGCCGCGCATCCCTGCAGTGCTGCTTATAAAGCGAGTGTCTCCCTCTCTTTCCAAGGTACGGTGTGTCAATCACATTAGGCACCTTGGTGGCGATCACACTTGTTTATCTGCTTCTATCTCCTTCTACCATCCATCTATTTATGTTTTTCATATCGATTTAGTAGAAGGGACAGATGAGATCTTTTAAGCTAGTATTGAAGAGTAAGTAAAAACATGTCAACGGCCCATTTTTTGGCGATCACGGTGGGACACCTAGTGCCCATCGTGTTAGTGTTTGCTGACCCCCTGTTTGGTGTTTGTTAGTCTCCTTTGTGTTGAGTTGTCACGGGTTGTTTGCTAGATTTGAGGTCAAGTGTTTCTCGTGGTTGTGCGATTCTGTGGGAGCCGTCTGGGACTTAGTGCGGCTAAGGACCGTCCGTATTTCATTGCTTCCAGCCATGTTCGTCCTGTGAGCCCGCTGCCTTATGCGGTCTCCTACCGCCCGTTCATCATCGCTACGGCATGTGTTTGGCCGTCCACCGTGCTGGCATAGCTACGCCTCTGTCTTAATACTGTTTGTTTGGTTGCTGTTGCACGGTTGCTTCAGGTCCGTTCCAGCGCTTAAACGGTTGTCAATTGACCGCTCATCCGGGTACGCTTCTCATTTCTTCCATCTTTCATTCCAGCATTTCCTGATTTTTCTGTTACATTGTCGTTATTCCTTGGTTTGAACGGTTCATCAAGAACCGTCTGTCTCCCTGAGTGGTCTTCCAGAGGCCGTCCTTGTCGTGCTACAGTGCACCCGTGCTCCACTTTGATTGCCACGTTATATGATTGTCGTGATATTTGGTGCTGATTATTGATCTCCCCCCTGCTCTTATATCATTGTTGCATACTTGTTTTCATTTCTTACATATTTGATTGATCATTGATTGCTAGTTTCTAGGCTAGATTTTGCATGCACTCCGATGCACATAGGATCATACACTCTTATTAGTAGTTGCATTCCTACCGAGGTAGGGTTTCCTCTCGTCTCCATACTCCTTCGAGCCGACTAGGGGACCTTGCTGAGGACCTCCGTAAGTCCCCGTGAGCCATGGATTCCCACACGGACGCCGGGCAGGTTGTACCACATCATCCCCCAGTCTAGGGTCTGCATTCATGAGAGAGAGAGAGAGAGTCCCTTAGAGTCTGCCAGTTTCCCGTCCCCCACCCTAGTTAGGTACCTTGTGGTTGAGTGAACTCATATCTTAATTAATCCACTAAGGTCCTAAAAGGGAACTTATAAAAATTTTCGCGCATCGTTTGGAATTTGATTGGGCAATTGGTTGATTCTTTTCTCATCTCTTCCCTCCATTGCATGTTGCAGTGTCATCATTTGCATCTTTTTATCAGATTTAGGCTCATTTGGTCTAGTTCATCTTTGTGTGTCTTCATTTACTTGCATTTGTCTTAGGTTCATTTCCCTTCTTGTATTCCTTTGAAGTTCACTAAAGTCTCCACTTCCCCATGGAGAATTTTCCCCCTGTACCTTATTCCTATACTTCTCCATCTTCTTATCCCCGCGTGGATTCCTCTTCCCATGCGGGACCATCTCCTTATTCCTCCATTGGACCCTATTCTTTTAACGAGCCTTCTTATTCCGCCCGTGCTGTTGCTAGTCCAATCAATTCTCATCCCCACATACACGATTCTTCCAGGCCCATGCATTCCTCCATTCCTGGAACGGGATTTCCTTCTTCTCAGGCCGATCCCCTTATCCGGCCCATCATCATTATCCTAATTTAAATTCATCATCTCTTGCTTGGGCTGGCCCATATCCTTCTCGGACTCTTCCTACCGAGGAGATGATCGCTCAGGCCCAACGCCAGCTTAATGAATTGCAACGCCGAATCAATCCTCAAACTTCTTTGGATATCCCATTCGCATTCCATGGTCTTCAGCTTCCGTCACGTTCACGGATACCGGCTTATCATCGCTATGGTGGAATTGGTGACCCCTATGTCAATTTGAAGGATTTCCTATATGAGTCGGCCCAGTTCCAGCATGATCAACGCTTGATGGCATATTTGTTTGGCCTATCTTTAGAGGGCTCGGGCAAGGATTGGTTCTTCACATTGCTGCAAGAGCAGATGATGAATTTTCAGGCCGTCCAAGCAAGATTTATTCAGCAGTACTAGGACCAGGTTGGGCCCATATATTCTATGGTTGATCTGGCCCAAGAGAATATGAAGCCCGACGAGGAGTTCTCCACGTTTGCCGACTGCTGGCGTCGCCTAGCCGCGCAAGTCCCGGGGCATATTTCGGAGGGCGAGCAAAGCAGGATGGTTATTTCTAATGCAACACCCGAGCTCAGATGCATCTTAGTCCTAAATGATGTCACTTCCTGGCAACAGCTTTAAAGTCAAGCCCGCTTCGTTAGCCAACAACTCCTAGTTTCTTTTGACCATGAGTCTCCTCCACCTTCGCCTTCTACATACACTTTCCCTCCGCCCTCCACCGCGAGTCAGCCCTCCACTACATATCCCTCTACGAGTCGGCCTCCCGCTTACCCACATACCTCTACATATGCCTCCACATGTCCCTCCACTACATCTCCCTTCACGAGTCAGCCCTCCGCTATTTCATCTCCCCACGCCTCTCCACTTCCGGTCAAGGAAACACTACACCCAGAGCGGGTGGATGCCGTCCACTATATTCCCACTCCCTCCACGCCTCCATCTCATTCACTTACTAGCCCTCTGCTTTCACCTACGCAATCCCCCTTGCCTACGCAACCCCCGCTACCATCTCCATTACCTTTTCATACCCCTCGACATCCACCTTGCCTGAAGTGGGCTTCTCACTCTTCGTTGCCAGAATCTCTTACAAACGTTTTCAGGGCTTTGATGGCCACCCATGCGTTGCAACTCCCTCCGATTATGCCTTGCCAACCCGCGGTCAGAAATTTCCTCTATTTCTGTGAATTTCATCATCAAAAGGGGCATTTGATTGAGGATTGTCCCAAGTTCTGGGAGTTTGTTTACAGTTTGGAAAATAAGAAGATGATTGATTGGGCTGTCATACACCAAGTTATTTTAGATCTCAGCAGCAAGCAACAGCAGCAGCAAGCCGGGCCGCCTAGGCAACCGTCTCCACTTCAAGACCAGGGGCACCCTGGTGTTTCTTCAGGTAATAAGATACCTGCTTCGTTACCCACTTCTTCCTCTATCTCATCTCCTCCACCACCTTTACCTACCCCAGCCTCCGCTCGGGCAACTTCTCTTTCACCCTCCGTTTCCACCACCACACATATCCCCAACGCCTCTCGACGTGTTGTAAAGATACACCGAAGAGCGCCACCGCCTGCCACTTCCCCCACTACGCCACTATCTTCCTCTCCTCCTTCTTCCCCACCCCTACCTTCATCTCCTTCCCTTTCACCTTCACCATCTCCATCAACCACATCACCCCCTTTGCCACCCTCATCACCTTTGCCACCACCGCCAGCACTTCTTTCACTCCCCCTCTCGCCATCATCCTCTGAGCCCGAGCTGGCCGAGCCTAAACCCACACCCCCGCCATTACCTTCATCTCCACCCACGCCACTATCTTCACCTTTGCCCTCTCCTACACCTCCACCTTACAAACCTTTACCCCCACCAGAGCCTATCATCGCCATTATCTCTCCGCCGCTCACATTACCTTCGCCACCCGCGCCCTTCAAACCTCCTCCTTCTCCACTCCTCCCTCCAACACTTCCCACTTCACGGAGCAGGTACACGCTACCTTTGGTGCCCCTCGGGTCTAGTCCCCAAGGAGATAAAGAGCCGAACCAGGTTTTGACTGTGCATTACAAGCTTTAAGATTTCATTTGCCGCATGCCGGTCCGAGCCCTGGTCCCTGGCTATTCTAGGGATAATGAGCCCGCACTTGCTATGAAGACGGTTGCTGAGAAGAGTTCATGTGCACTGGTGCCAGTTTCTTCAAAAGCGAGGCCGGTGGCAGTCTCTTTGCTCGCCGGAGAATTCACTATTGATGTTGTTATCACCTCTCGCCTGATTGCTATTCAGTTCACTGGCCCAGAAGAGTTTTCCGCCCGGATGGTGTTAACCCACACGGCCGCCAAAAGTTTAATCAATTCTGCATTCAAGGGGCAATTGGCCGTGTCCTCGAGATTGACCAGGGGAATTCTGTATTTTATGTCTCATCTCCCTCGGTTTATTGGTGAGGCGGCCACGTCAACGCCGCGCATCGCCCTCCCTCAGTTCCGTCCTGCGCTTCTAGCAAGGGAATTATGCTTCATGCCCAGCCGCTGAGTGAAGATGCCAAAGCTCCATGTTCTAGTGCCGAACGACAAAACTCTATTGCTTTCTAATGTTCATCATAGGGAGTTGACTGTTCTGGAATGTCCTTCTATGGTTAGCACCGCACAGTTAAGGGCAACCGTCTCGATGAAGCTGCATATTCATGATCAGGCTAGGCCGTCTGCCAGGTGGGCCCATTACTTGAGGAAACATTACAAGATAAGAAGCCTGAAGGCCCGAGTCCGCGCCAGGCGGAGTCATTTCAAGAAGATTTTGGCCAAGAAGGGGCGGCGGCATAAGTTCAAGGGCCGTCAGTTCTGTACTCGGGGGTCCACTTCCTCCTCTTCTTCTTCCGTCCATTCACCATTTCTTCTACTCAGTTCTTATCCTTGGATGGTGTACCTTCCGCCACCTGACTATATTTCTACCATCTTCTCCTACCCTCACCATTCTAGGCCTCGGCCTATGTTCTCCTCTTCCCCTAATCCAGGGGCATCCTCTTGTAATTTTTCTCCCCGGGTACGCCTGGATTCTGCTTCTCATCCTTGTCCCCCGACCCTGTTGGGGATTCCTTGTGCTCGTTCCCTGACCTCGTCGGGTGGTTTTTCTAATCCTTCCCCGACTTTGTCGGGTGGTTTCCATTTCTTTTCCCCGACCTTATCGGGTGTTCATGCATTTTCTTCCCCGCCTCAGGCGGGTGATCGCTATTTCTTTTCTCCTACCACGTCGGATGATCATTTTCCTTATCCCTTATCCTCACAGCAATCTTTTTGTCATCTTTCTGCTCTTTCCTCCTCACCCTTTCAAGGTTCTTACCCTTTTTCTTGCTGTTTTCGAGGCTTTAGCCCTCCTTGATCTCAGTTAATCTCTGTTCATTCTGTATTTAGTTCCTTGTTATCAGGGCCTCTGTGCCATAACGAGGGAGTTCTAGCCCTCGTCTCTCTTCCTTTTATTTCTTCTTCGTCCAGTTTGATGTCTGCCGCTCCTCCATGTCAAGGAATATCTACACATTGCTATCCTTTTTCACCCTTTTATCATGGCAAGCAAGGAATATAAAGCTCGTGCGGATCAAAGCTCGATGATCGTGTTCGCGTCACGATGTCGGTTTCCACGCCATGGATTTGCAAAGGTATCGTTATTCTGTGCAAGAAAATGTCATCATTGCTATTACTCTATTATTTCTGCACATGCTTATAATGCTATTCCTCAACATGGTTAAGTGGCTTTTAGAAATTTGCTTAGTTCATTTAGGTCATTTAAAATGTCGCTTCTGCAGCATCCTTAGGCTGGTGATAACTCCGCGTTAGGAGTCTAGTTTCTTTCCTCAAATGTTGAGGGTGACCTTTGAGTACAGGTTTTCACACATTACACAGCGAGCCATAGCCGATTCCCTTGAGCAACACCGTTGCTGCTTCGGCCATACTTTGGGTATGCACAAAGGTCCTTTCTTTTCTCTGCTCGGCCAAGTACAGGTGCAAGAGGCTGATGGATGAGATGACCGACCTAGGCGCTCCCTAATACGAGAGAGGTCTCAAATAGGGGCAGTCTTGACCCTCAAAAAATGAGCTTTCATGCCTTATCTAGCCAATAAGGGGCTATCAAAATGAAAATGAATGAATCGAATGCAAAATTATGAATCAAAGGCATGGCAAGAGTGGCAGTACAGTTCCCCGCGGGACGTCATGATCCCGGTCGCATGCGTGCCTGATAAATATGGGTCTAAAAATCAAAGACACAAAGCCCCGGCGCAACAGACCTACTCTTTGAGGGGTGGTGCCCTGGAAGGAAATCAAGTCCTGATATTTCTCATCCTGTACGAAGCTTGTCTCCATTTTTCTGCTTCTCTCTCTTAGACTGGGTTGTATCCCGGGTATGGCCTTAGTAGGGGCACCGTTCTTTAAAAGCGGTTGGTTGTGGCGAGCCACCCTCACATGCACGCCCTGCTCAAGGGAAGTCTTTAATGAGAGGGGAGGGACGACGATGCCTGGCCAGCAGTTTGAGCCTGTCTTTAGGTGCTACGGATTGCTATTTCAAAAATCTAAAAAAATCAGATATTGTCAAAATTCTAAAGGTCAAATATTTTCAAAAGCCTAAAATAAAAAAAATCAAATATTTTCAAAAAAATCCAAAAAAAATCAAGAAAATTAAAAAATCTAAAGATGTTTATCTTTTACATTTTATTTTGAGAACAAATACATAATCTGTTTGCTAGGTGTGCAGGTTGCAGGTACTCAAGCTTTCCTTGCTCCATGTTTTGATTCTATCTGTCTCTTGTTTACATGTTTGATATGTTCTCTTCTTCAATCATATCTCTCGATCTGTTCTGAAGCTTGTGTCCTTCTCAACTTTTGTTTGCAACGATCATATCTATGAGAGGGCTTTGCCTCACGATTATGAAGCTAGCGATTTTGCTTCATTTTGATCTTGGGTTTTGAGTGAAGTGCGTATTTTGTTCATGTCTTTTGTCTCGCCGTGTCCTTGTCTCGTGTATATGTCCTCACCGAGTGTTGTTAGTTATCTTGCACATGTTGTTAGTCACCCCTTTATGTCCCATGTTCTTGTCCCCACCGTGTGGTCATCCGTCATGTTCCTGTCCCAGCCGTGTGTTGTCCCACCGCGTTGTTGTCTTGTCACACCGTGTTCATTCATGCATGTTGTCTGTCGTGCCCTTGCATATGTGCTCGTTTGCCTTTGATATGTTGTGTTGCATTGTCTCCCATTTTATTTGATCATCATGTTATGTCGTATTATTTGTCGTTCAATTGATCATTATGTTATCTTTGTTATGTCTATGCTTGTTCATTTATCTTATTCATAAAAATCCATAAAAATCTGAAAATGAAAATCTAAAAAGCTTCTCGTTTCACCTGTACAGGTAAGTTAGGTATGGCCTTCTGTCCCTATGTCCCTTATTACATTACTATATGGTACTATACTATATTATCTTGAGAACCAGTTGGTTATCTACCTGTTCTAGGATCTGATGTTCCCCTTTAACAAAAACGATGATGATCCAGGTTCATGTGTTTAATCTCCGGATAGGCCGTTAGGTTGGGATGCCCCGGGAAGGATGGTTCTATCCTGCACGCCGTGGTTGCGGATAGTGTCTTGACTCTGATTCTCCCAGCTTAGCAATATTATTCTCGAGTATCTTATATTTTATTCTTTCTTCGCATTCGTTTTACTAGTTTCTTTTATTTTAGCCCAGCATGCATCATACGCATCTTTTGAGCATTCATGACCCGTGGTTTGCAGGCAAAATGTCCCGTCAGTGAGGGTTAGCTGTGCGTTCAGTGTTTGAGTAAGAGGAACAATTCCACTCTGAGTTGGAAGGTTCACTCTGGTCGATTCGCTTGGTTTGGTTGATTAAGAGGTCCTGTCTAAAGTTTTAGCCTGTCTCTTTACTTTTGGCTGCTTATTCCGGTCTCCTCATTGGTCCGCGGGATTGTGTCCCCCATGAGGTTGATCGTGTGTGTTTTTTGATTTAGTTTAGTTCCTCCATATTGGTGTCACTTTTGGTTTAATCATTCCTTGCGTTTGGTTCAGAGTTTTTCGGAAGATTCCTATCGCTTGTTGGTAAAAACGGGTGTCGTTTTACCTTAACGCCCGCTTTTCGGTCCACTCCGCTTCATTTCTGCTTCATCTCCATGTTCCATTTCGCCTCCGCTTCACCTCCGCTCGCTCCCCTGCAAAGAGGACATTAAAGAGGGGCATCTGTTGACACCCATTTTTTGTCGATAAGTGAAGTCATTTCTCTTACTTTCATTTATTGATGCCTCGAGTTGTCCAACACTCGCTGGACTATTTTCTGGCACATTCTGGGCCAAGTTTATGGGTGGCCTCCTTCCCTGGCTAGGTCCGAGTTGATTCAGGGCTTAATGGGCCTTGGCTTTGATTAATCGAGCTTTTCTATGGATTTCAAGCGCCCATGTACATGTGCGGTCAACCTCCAGCCGTGCAACAATATGTGCGGTTGATACAGGGCCGTTCATATATTTATGGGATATTTAGCTGATTTTCTGAATTATCACCGAGAAGCATATATGCGGCCTATACATAGCTGCAAAAGACCATTGTGCGGTACATACTAAGCCATCTATCTATCCAGAGTCCTAACGTCGTTGGTTTTCAGATAATTATCTATTTATCTCATTTATCTTGATTTTCCACTGACAGGGATGAGCGGTTGCCTGTTGGCCGCTCTTGTAGATGAAAGGTCTACTATTAGCCGTTCATCTATGAGAGTCCAACGGTGAGGTTTCCGGTCAGTTCGATGGATAGTTGGATAATATTTATGATTTATTTAAATTTCCACCGACAGGGTTGAACGGCCTAAGAGATGGCCGCTCATCCCGTTGGGTGGTCCATCGTACGACCGTTCATTTGCTCGATTCCTGAAAGATTAACTGATTTTCTCTCTCTATCTGTGGTTTTATCCCTAGCTTCTCTTGTTATTTTCTCCGCGGATATTGAGCCATTTCAAGTGCCATTTCTTTTGGATGAGAGATAATTTGATTATCTTCATCTTTCCTTTGATTATCTCGACTTGAAAATGCCTAGAAACCCTAATTTCAGGGCTGGCTCTCTAGGCTCTACAAAGAGACCCTAGAGGCTACCTTCGAAAAGGGGGGGAAGATTTTTGGTCGACGGTGAAGCCCTGCCGAATCCTTGAGCGACCTAGTACCAGGGAGGGAGGCCTTCTACGTCCCCACAGGCCTCCGGTTCAGGGAGTATACCGTTTGTTTGAGTCATTATTTCACTAGTCCCACCGTCGGTTTTCTCGTTGCATGCTTCATCTTCTCCACGTTTTTCTTCACTTGCACTATCATTCACACATCCTCCCACATTTTTGGTGCCCCTAGGGGTTTAAAACCCCCCAGGTATCCTCCACTTCATTTAGTTATATTTATTCCTTTCCATTTTAGCATTTTCTACACTTTACAGTTCTGACATTGGGTTTTTCTTTATGTTCTACACTTTTTTTTCGCAGGTCAACAACACACTAACACGAGGCCCATCCTTTCTGGCCGGCCGGAAAGGGTGGAGGTTGGACGCTTACAACTTCTGGCGTGGTGGTCTTGCGCGGTTCCCATACGTCCGTTCAAGAGGAGGTGCGGTGAATCTTCGACCATTCTTCTTCCAACGGCGATTGACGTGGAGCCATTCATCTGCCAGAAGTTCTACGTCCCGCGTCGTCTGCAGCACTGACGAGCGGTCTGTCGTGCGGCCGTTCAACATGAAAGGCGATTCTTCACAGGCCGTGCATCCCTGCAGTGCTGCTCATAAGGCGAGTGTCTCCCTCTCTTTCCAAGGTACGGTGTGTCAATCACATTAGGCACCTTGGTGGTGATCACACTTGTTTATCTGCTTCTGTCTCCTTCTACCATCCATCTATTTATATTTTTCATATCGATTTAGTAGAAGGGAGAGAACAGATCTTGTAAGCCAGTATTGAAGAGTAAGTAAAAACATGTCAACAGGCGCGACAAGGGCAAAGCTCCTATTCCTGATGACACTAATCACCCCCCCCACCTCCGTCGGTGCCTTCCCCGCATGACCCCTTCCTGCCCCCTGAGGACGATACGATTGGGCAGGAGAGAATCGTGACGGTCGCTGAACTCATGGGGCGGAGCGTACTGTGGCGCAAGCGCACTGGGGTGTTCGGCCCTGGGGCCGAGAGGTACCTAACGGACCTAGCCGCGCGTAGCGTGTGCTCGATTATCAGGGCTTTTGGCTTGTGGGGGTACCACTTTCGAGGTCTTGCCCGGGAGTTGGAGGCCACTCAGGTTACCCAGGTGGAACTTTCGGCCAACTGCGAGGTGCTCGAAGGGCACCTGCAGGCTTCCATGGCTGAGATCGTCAAGCTCCGTGAGCAGTTACACCAGTAGGGGTTGGCCCTTGCTGGGATGGAGCGGGACTGTGACTTCTTCCGTGTTCAGGCTGAGTTGGCTGAAGCCCGTGCAGTCAAGCTGGGGGCGCAAGTCCAGGCTGTGGAAGCCCGAGCTGAGGAGGTCGAGGAGCAACTTGCTGGGCTACGCTCGTGGATGTCTGCCGCTGGCGAGAAGGCAGTGGAAAGCTTTTGCTCCTCTTCGGCCTACTGGGACGAACTGACCGCGGTGGCCTTGGAGTAATTCGGCCCGGCTCCTAACCATGGCTTCTGGGAGGGCTGGAACGTTGCGGTCGTGGCCACGGCCTAGAAGCTGGGTTCCTCAGTTCCGTCACTCCCTCCCCCCTCACCATTCGATGGTGCAAAGGCAAGTGATGGCGACTAGGGGGCTTGCGACGAGGAGGCCGGCGGTGAGGGGGCCACGACCGAGGAGCTGGCAATGGGGTCGAGCACAGGCGTGCGAGCACCTGTCGATGCCCCATCAATTGAGGAGCATGTGGTGGACCCGGTCGGGCCCTCACCTTCTTCAAAAGTTGCTGCTACACGTGAGCCCGAGGAGGCTGGGTCACGTGATGATGTTGCCGGGGAGAACCCTTAGGAGTGCGCACCCAGTTGTCCTTTTGAATTTCTTTTTGGTTTTGCTGAGGCGGTTGCCTCTTCCCTGTAAACTTTTTGGAACTTGAATGGAATCCTTTCCTTTTTCACGTAAATTCCGTAATCTTTTCCATGTACTACCCCCCTTCTGAACGGCTTCGAGATCATCTGGGGATACGAAATGGTGCTCTTGAGGGTTATTCCATAAGGGCATGACTTTCAGGATCCGCCGCTTTAGTTTTCGTGGATTTACTTGGGACGGTAGGAGTCCTTTAACCTTCTGGGAACTTCCATCCTTCCTATAAATAGCTACCTTCGTCCCAGTCTTCTGGTGTAAAGGCTTCGAAGGAGAAGCCCCCGTAGGATGTCGTCTGGAGAGTTGAGCACTTCATTGGACGACGAATCTCTGTAGGCTCATCGTCAACCCCTGATCCTTCGGAGGGAGCCTCCCCCAGCACCGTGGCGGCCATGGCCGGAGGCGGGAGCGCATGGCCCTGCCTTTGAGGACTACAGGCTCGGATACTTGGACGGCTAGCAGGAGGCTTTGGATAAAGTGAACCGCTTGTATGCCGGCAGGGGGGTTCTGCTCCTTGAGCCGGACAGATTCCGTCCTTAAGGGGATGGGTGATACTTCTGTATTTACCCCCTCTGCCTCTAAACAAAATTCTTCCTTCTTTTTGCTACCTTTTCATTGCATGGCCATGACTGCTTCCCTTCATTCCTCTTGGTCTGTAGGTGCACGACGAGGTATCCTCCTGAGCCAAGGGGAGTTGATGCGGGATGGGACGCGAACCTGGGACTCTAGCTCGCGGACGTCCCTAAGCGAGGGAAACGCGCAGATCTGCACAGTTGAGAAACCGGCAATGAGTCTTGGGTATCGGCTTTTCCGCGTGCTCGGATCGAGTCACGGGATGAGTTCCACTCACTCACTCTCGCAGCGGTGATAAAATTATAACGAGCTAGGACCTATCACATGCAAGCAGCGGCATATAGAAATATATAGGAGTAAAATAAATACGAAAGTAGGAGGGTGGCGAGTGTACCTCCACGCTTCGGGCGTGGGGAAGACGACCCCAGCCGAACTTCGTACTCCTGGTACAGTAAATAATTAAATTACAGCAATGAATATTACTGCCCACTCCACGCAGGGAGGTAAAGGGCTACACGTGGACCCGTGAGTAACGGGTTCGGGTTGATGGGCAGCGATTTGGATAGCTCCGACGGTAGCGAGTGCCAACAAACGTGGGGCCCACATCCTGGTCGGAGGGCTGATCGTGCCGGGAGTGGTACCGCTGCGGTGGGGACTCTTGGAGGGACGATCCCTAGGAGGGGGACACGCTGGTTCGCCTTGTGGAAGGCGAGGCGGCCCGACAGGGAACGTTGTTGCTTGCTGCCCATGGACCTGTTATGCTGTTTCAGGGTTGCACGATTCGGCGAAAACAACTGTTGCGATCATACCCGACGTCCGATCAATGGGAAACTAGCGCCGCTGCGAAGCTCTCTCAGAGATCTACGACCATGGGCTGTTACAGGAATTTTTATGGCCTTGGAATTTTTGTGGGGTATTTATGAACAGACTGATCCCTGAACTCAGAACTGATTGGGCAGATTATGATCTGCCTGATGATGCATGTTGACCGAGCTTGAAACTTTGGATATGGAAGTTGGGATTTTTATGGAAGATAGAGGGGAAAGTAAGGAACACGAGGATAATTTATTTGTAAGTTTCTGATGGGGTTTGAGGGGGGAAATGGATTTTAGAACAGTGGGTGGTCGGATCTAGACTGCAGAAGATAGAACTGAGTCCGGATTTTGCAGTGGTTTTTAAAAATGGTAAACAAACTCCAAAAATTCTAAAAAAAATTGTGGAATGAGGATTGGGTGGACAGAAGTCACAGTCCAAATTTCAACTCGATCTGAAATTGGAATGGGGTTCGAATGGGTGAAGAGTATGGCTGCTGGAACACAAGTCTGCACAGGGGCAGATTGTGTAGGCTATGGGGAATTAAAGGGAAAAGGGGGCAAACGACGGGGAAATAGCTTGAAATTTTTTTTGGGACGTGGGAACTACAAGGGGAACTCACCCTGAAAATTTCAGCCTGGTCAGATCTAGGAGTTGAGAGCTAAAATTCGGCCTTTGGCTTAGTGGATGGTGGGAAACAGAACTCCGGCGATGGTGGTGGCGGTGCGATGGCGGCACGAATGGAAGCGGCGGCTGAGCTTCACACCCAGAGATGAGATACCACTTGGAATCCACCAAGTTTTGTAGGAATCCACCCTAGAAACCACAACAATCCAGCTGAAAGAGGGAGGGGGAGAGAGGGGGCGCCCAAGGCTTCTTGAATTTCTCAAAATTTCTACTCATTAATTTCCACCAAATGGAAAATACATGGATTATATAGAAATGTATAAAAGACATAAACTACCCCTAGATCTAGGGTTTGGGAGGGGCAAATGGGGAATGGGATAATTAATCCCCCATGTGGTCAAATGACCAAAATAAATAAAATATAACATGAATATAATATATTAAAGGGGGGGCGCCCCTTTGAAACAATGGGAGGTAAAATTGGAATTTTCTTCCATCTTGTCTCCTTGGTCCAAGTCTAACCTTGGACTTTGAACCAGCCCCACATGGCCCATGACCTTAGGTGGACCAATGGGAAAGAGGGTGGGGGACCCTGTTGGACCCACTGGCATTTTACATAGAAACCCAAGATTCCTAAAGACTAACAAATTGGCTTATAATGCCTTACAATTGCAAACCCAATTAACCAAGGATATAAATGCAAAAAAAGGATACAAATGTAAAAACAAAATGTCAATGCCCGATGTTGATTCCCATCAATTCTCCCCGAGTGGGAAGAGCTCGACCCCGTCGAGTAAGGGATGCGGCTGCTCGGGTGGCTCCTGCGGATCGGACACCATACCAGGTAGCGCGGAGTACGCTCCACTCCAAGTAATCGTCACCTGCTCATCCCGTATATATTCGATATGCTCACACTGCTGTAAAAATGAGGCTAGTGGTGGACACTCTGGGGTGGGGTCACTCGCAAAGGAAGGAGACGGTCAATGACTCACTAGGAATCACCGCTGGGTCCCTTTAGGTGACTAGATCTAAGATATTGAGGTAGACCTGATCCCAAATTTCGGCAAGTCTACAACGTACGCATTAGACCCAACTTGTCTCACACTCGAAAGGGACTAACATCACGAGCTGACAATAGACTGACTCAACTCGATGTATGCAGACTTACTATGCACTTGACAAATGCATGCATAGACTCCTAACAAACACACAAACAAACCATACAAAGAATAAAAATAGACTCATGCATGACCCTAGACTTAATGCAGTGACATTAACCTCTAGGTGGTCATCATCTGAGTGCAGCATCCTGGGTGCCGATAGGGTCTTCCAGATCTTCTTCATAGAATTCGTCAGCTAATTCCGGCTCGGCCTCATAGCTGACCGACACAAATCCAGAAGGTGAGGCTTCTCTAACTCTCGGGTCCCCAATGACTAGTGATGTACGGGTGGGACAATGACTAGCAATGTGGCCAAACCCAAGGCAGCGATAACACTGCTGTCGTGACCCACTAGTCTCCCCAATAAGTGGTCCCTTACTCTTATCTTCCCGACGTACTAGGGGTGTAGGCAACATTGGGGAAGGTGTGGGTGCCGGAGGATGGGCAATGGCTGTCGAAGGGCAGGCAATGGATGCCGGTGGTTGGGGTTGAGGGGGGGCATCCCTCGGTGGGAGAAGGCGAGGTCTTAGAGCGGGTGGCTCCTGACGGGTGGGCTTCGGGGGTCGAGCCAGGGGAGCCCTCAGATATGGGACCGAAGAACTACGAGGCTCAACCCCACGATGAGGAAAGGGTCTCAATCGTTAGGTAGGCTCGAACTCTCCCTCAAACTGCTCCAACTCGAGAGCAACCTGATACGCGTCTTCCAACTTGGTCACATTATGGCAAAAAAGCCTGTACTGATAGTGGGGCCGCAGACCACGACGGAAGCGGGAAATGGGCATGGTGCACTCCTCCGATATGCCACATCACAAAAAATACTCATCAAATTCAGCGATATACTCGAAGACGGACCAATCTCCCTGACTGAGACTCTGCCACCTATCGATGAGTCGCTGACGGTATGTGGCAGGAAGGTACTTTTGCCGAAGCTTGACCTTCATCTCACCCCATGTCTCAACCTGGGGCTCCTACCGATGAAACAACAGGATCTCTACGTTCTTCCAATAGGTCTGAGCCTATCCCATCAGCTTCATGATAGCGAATCGGACTCTTCGACGGTCCATCATATCGAACCAATCAAAGTACCGATCCATCCCGGACTCCCAATCTAGATAGACCATCGGGTCCAAGGACCCGTCAAAAGTGGGAGGGTCCGCACGAACGGTCCTGAGGGTCCGCTCGTCCTCATCTAAATCACGATTCCATCGTTGAACACGACGGTCACGACCATATCCCCCATCATCACTTTCGGACTCATAATCAACCACCTCGGGGGCTCGGTGCCTCCTATCATCTACCCCTTAAGCTCTAGGAGCAACTGGTGGCTGAACCGGCTCCGGTTGACCATTTGTTGGCGCAGGGTGCCCCTCAATCGGGGGTCTCTCTTGGACGGCTACTCTCTGTACCAGACCATGAACAGACTAGTCCGACTCTTCGGCCCTATCTGTTGAAACATTTTTCCCCCTCCTTTCTTCCCTCTACCTTTCTATATCAAGGTATAAAAACAAGCAAAGCGAAGCTAGAAGGGTGGAGAGGTGTGTATGATCGTGATCGCCACCGAGATCCAGAATGCAAAGGAAATGCACCCGTACCTTGGAAAGGGAGAAGACACTTGCCTGAAGTGCAGCGCTGGCAGTCGTAAACGGTCCAAGACGAACCGCTCAATGGATGGCACGGCCGCTCGATAGGCCGCTTCAATGCTGGAAAGAGAAGCGGGACAAAGACTAGTCTGGCGACAGCACGGTCCAAGCAAGGCCGCAGAAAGGGGTTGCACGGTCTGATCTGGGCCGTGTATTGTTGTAAACGGAAAAATGATGACCGTGTGATGCTGCCAAACTCCAAAATGTAGGACTTGATCCTCCACCCCTTCCGGCCGGCCAGAGGGGATGGGCCTCGTGCTATGCTGATGCTGACCTGTAAAACAACGTGGACAACAGGAAAATGCAACCCAAATTAGCCCTGGAATGTGTAGCAACTATGAAATAGAACGGAAAATCAACATAACGGCATGGAATGGGCGATACATGGGGTGGTTTCTAAACCCCTATAGGGCGTAAAAATGATAGGAGGGTGTGAAAATGACGTGCAAACAGTGAAAAACGTAGAAGAAAAGTGATGGAGATGAGCATGCAAACGATGAAAAGACAACTAAAAGCCTAGACCAAACGCAAAGAAAGTGACTACTCCATTGACTGGAGGCTCAAGCGGACGTAGAGAGCCTCCCTCCCTGGCTACAGCTTGCTCAAGAATTCGGCAGAGCTTCGACGTCGACGTTGGATCTGAAGTCCCGCGATCAATGACACCCAAGAGTGGGGTGAATTGGGTGTTTACAAATTTTAAGGAAACTTTTAGCCTTTTATAAAATATGTGATAGAATGCTAGTTAAGAGATTCAAAACTATTTGTACACAAATTGGATTTATCAAACTTAATTGATGATAATATAGATTATGCAAGATATACGAAGATAAATCCGGAACAACAATAAATACTAACACTCATGTAGAATGGAGGTAGATGAAATGGATCAAACCACACAAATCAAACCATAGTGCACAGCAGATTTTAAGGTGGTTCGGATGCAACGACGGCAATCCTACGTCCACCCCTCACCAAACCCGGTGAGGCTACACTCGGGGATAAATCCCCAAACGGAGATGACGCTCCAAACACACACGCAGGACGACGCATGCCCACACACACACGGGGACGCACCCCAACACATACACACACACACACACACACGGAGACGAGGTCTCCAACATGATCCAATAGCTGGATCAACAAGACACACACACACTGCGATAAATGCAGCAATCCACACACTAAGACAACCAGATCTAAGTAGATCCACACACACACGTAGATCTAGGAAGACCTACGCACACACGAATCAAATACGACACACACATACACGACCACGGATCCAACAACGATCCACACGCACACAAGTTTTCGTAGTTTATACAAAACACGAATATGAACTTGAAACACACTAAGGCACAGTTTAGAAATCCCCTGATTTGGCTTCCTTTTCAACGTATGCTGCTGATCCTGAATGTTGCCTTCCCTCTTGCTTGAATGACTTCAAGTGGATTGTGAAAACCTTGCTCTTTTCACCCTTGTACAATCTTCTCCTCAGATCCGTGCTTGTTTGCTTCTTCTTCTTTCTTCCTTGGGCAATCTTCCTTTGAATCCTTGCTTCCTTGCTTGCTTCTTTTCCTTGGAGGATGTTGGCTTTAGATCTACCTTCAATAGGTTGATGATGGATGAAGAACACTTGCTGCACGGAGTACTGTTCACGGCTACAGTACTTCTCCTCTTCCTCCACTTGGATAGCCTCTCCTTTGATCTCCCTTGAAGCCCTCTTGGTTGGTTAGGGTTTATGGCTCCAAATGAGATGTTTTATAGCCCTTGAATGGTCTATGGACAAGCCCCAGACTAGATCCACAAATCATGGTGTAATTGGGGCCATTGGGATTAAAGAAATGGGTGGAAAGACCTCTCCTCGAGCTTGAAACAAAAGTCAACAAAAGGGGGCCTCGGGGCTGTCGGTCGACCGGAAGGCATGGGGCGGTCGACCGGAATTTTACAGTCGGTTGATTTTTCATCTCTGGCCAAACCGGTTGACCGGACGCCTAGGGGCGGTCGACCGAAACCTGTAAAAATGCCATCTTTTCAGTTTTGGCAATTCTGGTCGACCGGCGCTATGGTCTTGGTCGATCGGAATAACCCATACCTGTAAAAATGAAGTGTTAGGCCACAGAAACATATCCATAAGTCAAGATATTCATGTCCTCATCTATTCCATGCATTTTGGGTTTGGATTCAACTTGGTTTATACATTAGACCATTTGAGCAATTCTCATTTCATGAAATCAAAATTTTCTTCTGGGGGCTCCGCCCCTAGAAACCCCTGCAAGGGGCGCTGCCCCCTTGACCCCCGCGACCTGATCGGGCAAGTCGATCCCCGCGACCTGATCGCACAGGTCGATCCACGTGCGAGGACTCACGATGGCGAGTTATGCAAGGGCTTGAAATCTCATGAACTAGGTGCATATGAACACTTTGAAACACACATGTTCTGAGGTAAGGGTCAAGTTCTGGGCTAAGAATTAAGAGATAAAACTCAATCATCCCAAGTAAATTATTCATGAAATAATCTCATGGAACACTCAATAACAGGAAGTGTAAAACAGGGTAAGAGTCTACCAATGGTTCTTGACAGTACATGACATGTACCACCTGTTTTGGATTGTAGAGGAGCAAGGTACTTGTTCACATGTTTGGTTTATCAGGCGACTGCCATGGAATTATAAGGTTGATCCTACAAGCAAGATAGTTAAGGTTAAAACCATGCTTGTTCACATTAAAGAGATTATGAAACCTCTTGCATCTTGTAAAACTAACATATGCAAACTGAGGATTAAGACCATGTAACCGTTGCCATTTGCCATCTCAACCATACATAGATAACAAGAGCATTAGCAATCAACCACAAGTTTAGTTATCATCACTTAATCACACATTAAGTTTAGTTATCATCAAAATCATAACTTAACAATCACAACAATCATCAAAATCATAACTCAACAAGATCTCTCCCTTTTCAAGCTTGGACTAGGGGTGCTATTTATAGACCCCAGAAAGTCCAGCCCCAAAATTGGATTTTCCACAGAAAATTAGGTCGTAATAATAAAAGATAAATCGTAGATAATACTCCTATCGCTCACCAAGATCAAACAGCACCCCATTTGGTTGAGAAACTGCGGAGAAATGGGTGGGAGAAGTTAGGGATTTAACCACAGATGGAGAGAGAAAATTCAATAAAACCCAGGATATCGGGCCAATACGCGGTCGTTCGATAGGCCGCGCAGTCATGTACACGGCCCATTGCTAGACCGCCTAATGTTGTCGGTGATAAATAAATAAAATGGGAAATTATCCAATTATCCTATCGAACTGACTGGCTATCACGGTGCTGGACTCCTTAGGATAAAACGGTCTAATGCTAGACCACTCAATAGTGGCACGGTCCAGTGCTAGGTCGTGTAAACCATGTCGGTGATAATTCAATAAAATAGGATAATTAGATAATTATCTGAAAAATCCATCGGCTTAGGACTCTAGGAGCTGAACGGTCTAACGCGGCCATTTAACGGTAGTAAACACCTGAATGTAGACCGTGCAAAGGCTCGTCAGTGGAAATTCAAAAAATCAAATAAATGTCCAATAAATCGTTCTGAGCTGATAAACGATTCCAAACAGACCGCCCAATCACTGAACGGTCCATCGCTAGACCGCGTACAGCTTGGACGTTTGAAATTAATAAAATGGGATAAACAAGCCCATTTACCCCAAAAACCAAGCGAAATCAAGGCCCATTAAGCCCGATTCCAAGAGCAGACCTAGCCAGGGAGGGAGATACCCATAAAATAAGCCCAAAGACGTGCCTGGAAATAGCCCAATGAGTAATGGATAACTCGAGGCATCAACAAATGATGATAAGAGGAATGACCCAACTCATAGGTAAAAAACAGGTGTCAACAGATGCCCCTCCTTAACGTCCTCATTGCAGGGAAGCGAGTGGAGGTGAAGCGAAAGTGAAATGGAACATAGAGATGAAGCGGAAATGAAGCGGAGCGGACTGAAAAGCGGGCGTTAAGATAAAAGACACCCGTTTCCTCGCCAATGAGCGATAGTAATTTTTTGGAAAACTCTGAACCAAACACAATGAATGATCGGACCAAAACGACACCAGTCTGGATAAATAAACTAAAAGAAAAGAAAAACACACGATCAACCTCATGGGGGACACAATCCCTCGGACCAATGAGGGGACCGGAGCAAGTAGCAAAAAGTAAAGAAACTGACTAAAACTCTAGACATAGACTTTAAGTTAATCAAACCAGGTGAACAGACCAGAGAAAACCTTCTAACTATGAGTAGAATATTTTCTCCTACCCGAAACTATGAACGCACAATCATCCATCACAAGTGAGATACTTTCAGATAGACCATGGGTCATGAATGCTTAAAGAATGCGTATGATGCATGCTGGGATAAAATAAAAGAAATCATAAAAACAAATGTAAAGAAAGCCATAAAATAGAAAATACTCGAGAATAATATTGCTAGACCGGAAGAATCAGGGTCAAGACACTATCCGCAACCACGGCGTGCAAAATAGAACCATCGTCCCCTAATTTTCCCAACCTAACGGCCTATCCGATGATTAAACACGTGCACCTAGATCATCATCATTTTTGTCAGAGGGGAACGTCAGATCCTGGAACACATAAATAACCAGCCAGTTCTTGAGATAATATAATAATATAGATACCATATAGTAATGCAACGATGAGAAGAGATAGGAGGCCATACCTGACTTACCTGTGCAGGCGAAATGGCGTTTCATTTGGATTTTCATTTTCTGATTCTTATGGATTTTTAAAATAAGATAACCAACAACATGAATAAACAAGCATGAACAAAATAAAAACATAATGATCAAATGAACGAAATAACACAATATAACGAAGAATGAACGAGCAAGCAACACATGCAAAACACCACATAAACAAACAATAAGCATGAGAACGAAGAAAATGGTGGGGCATGGCAACACACGGCGAGACAACACAACATGCAAAATGGAGCAACATGCAGTGGGACAGAAATACGTAGGATGAGGACGTCTAAGACAACCACATGGGAGACGACATAACACATGTGAAATAACCACATGAGACAAGGACACATGCAACACTTGGCGAAACGAACAACATGTGGAACATGAGATGACCATAGATGGGACAAGGACACCTGGACGACGACCACAGGGGGACAACACGGGAAATGACAAAATATGTTCTTCAATCAAGCTCAAGGTCTGATGAAGTAGAACCGCTAGGTTCACGATCGCAAGGCAAAACCCTCTCATGGAGATATGAGGAGAATTATGTAAAAACTAAGCACAAGCTGAGAGAGACATAAGCTCCAGAACAGATCGAGAAACCAGATTGAAGAAGAGAATATATCAAAAGATGAGTGTGAACAGGAGACAGAGCGAAAGATGAAGAGCGAGAAAACTTCAATACCTACAACCTGCACACTAAGCAAACACATTACGTACCTATCCTCAAGACAAAATGTATGATAAATAAAAGACATATTTTTAGACTTTTGCAATTTTTTCTGATTTTTTTGGATTTTTTTTGGAATTTTTGCAATATCTATATTCTTTTTGAATCTTTGACATCTTTGAATTTTTTTGAACAATATTTGATTTTTTTGGATTTTGACAATATCTCATTTTTTTAGAATTCTTGAAATAGCAATCTACAGCACCTAAGACGGGCTCAAACTACTAGCCAGAGGTAATTATCCTACCCTTCTCATTAAGGAGCTCCCTTGAGTAGGGCGTGCATATGAGGGTGACTTACCACAACCAACCGCCTCTAAAGAATGGTGCCGCTACTAAGGCCATACCCGGGATACAAGCCAGCCTAAGAGGGAGAAGCAGAAGAAAAAAAAGGAGACAAGCTTCATACAGGATGGGAGATATCAAGACTCGAATTCCTTCAAAGGAACTACCCCTCAAAGATATAGTCTGTTGCGCCGGGGCTTTGTGTCTTTGATTTTTAGACCCATATTTATCAGGCACGCATGCGACCGGGCTCTTGACGTCCCGCGGGGAACTGTACTGCCACTCTTGCCATGTCTTTATTTTCATAATTTTGCATATTTATTCATTAAATTTTGATTTTGAGAGTCCTTATTGGCTAGATATTACATGAAAGCTCATTTTTCAATGTCAAGACTGCCCCTATTTGAGACCTCTCTCATATTAGGGAGCACCTAGGTCAGTCATCTCATCCGCCAATCTCTTGCCCCTACACTCGGCTGAGTAGAGAAAAGAAAAGGCCTTTGTGCATACCCATGGTATGGCCAAAGCAGCAACGGTGTGCCTTAGAGGAATCAGTTGTGGCTTGCCGTGAAGCGTGTGAAAAACCCGTACAAAAGGTCACCCTCAACAATAGGGGAAAGAAATTAGACTCCCAGCGCGGAGCTATCACCAACCTAAGGATGCTACAGAAGCTAACTTTTTTGTTTGACACAAAGTTAAGATCTAACTAAATAAAGACTCCTAAAGCCACTCAATCATGTTAAGGAATTAACATTATAACCATGTGCAGAAACAATAGAAATAATGGACATGAAAGCACGTTTCCTACACAAAATAAAGATGCCTTTGCAAACCCATGGCGTGGAAACCGGCATCCTGAAGTGATCTCGATCATCAAGCTTTGAGGAGCGCGAGTAGCTTTGTATTTCTTGCTTGCCAGGATAAAGGATGAAAGGAGAGCAAAGGATTGGATTCCTCGACACAGAAGAGTGGCAGACATCATACTGGATGAAGAATGGATAAAAAGAAAGAGAGACGAGGGCTAGAACTCCCTCATTAAGGCACTGAGGCCCTGATAACAAGGAACTAGATACAGAATAAATAGGGATTAACTGAGATCAAGGCGGGCTAAAGCCTCGAAAATAGCATGAAAAAGGGAAAGAACCCCGAAAGAGTGAGGAGGAGTAAAAAGAAAGAGGAGAATAAGAATCATACAACATGGTCGGAGAAGGAGAGTAGCGATCACCCGCCAGAGGCGGGGAAGAAGAAGCATAAACACCTGACAAGGTCGGGGAAGGGAAATGATAGACACCTGACAAGGTCAGGGAAGAAGAATGACGGTCACCCGATAGGGTCGGGGAAAGAGAATGAGAAGTACAACTCGGGAATATCGGAGGAGAAGGATCATAAGAAGCCCCAAAAGTGGGATGAAAGGATGACATAGGCCGAGGCCTAGAATCATGAGAAAATGGAGAATTCGGAGGTTATGGATGAGGGGAGAAGGAAGAATGGGGGTTTGCGGACCCGAAACGAGAGGAGAAAACAACAGAAATTGGATTGGGAGAAGGTAAATACACCACCCAAGGGTGGGATCTAAGTAGAAGAAATTATGAATGGAAGAAAGGAGAAGAAGTAGCGGCGCCTCGAGTGCACAACATGCGGCCTTTGTACTTGCGCTGTCGCCTCTTCTTGGCAAAAACGGTCTTGTAATGGACCCGCCTGGCACGGACTTGGACCTTCTGCCTTCTTTTCTTGAAACATCTTTTCATATAACGGGCCCACCTGGCAGACGGCCTAGCCCGATCATGAATATACAGTTTTATCAGGGTGGCTACCCCTAGACACCCGGTGCTAACCATAGGCAGACATCCTTGAACAAGTAACTCCTTAGGATGAACATCAGAAAACCACGGAGTCTTATCACTCGGCACTAGCAACATGAGATTCGGCATATCCATTCGAAAATCGGGCATGAATCATAACTCCCTTACTAGAAGAGCAGGACAAAACCGAGGGAGAGTAATGTGCAGCGTTGACGTGGCCGATTCACCAATAAACCGAGGGAGATTGCATAACGAGTGCAGAATGTCCTTGGAAAATGCAGAAGATATGGCCAATTGCCCCTTGTATAAGGAATCCATCAGGCTCCTGGTGGCTGTATGGGTTAGAACAATCTGAGTAAAGAACCCCCCTCGGCTAGTGAACTGAACAACAATGGAGCGAGGAGAAATAACATCATCGATAGTGAATCCCCCGGCGAGCAATGAGATTGCCACTGGCCTCGCGTGTGAAGAAACTGGCACTAGTGCAAGTGAACTCTTCTTTGCAACCATTTCTGAAAATGCAGGCTCATTATCCCCAAAATAGCCAGAGACCAGGACCTGGATTGGCATGCGGCAAATGACATCTTGAATCTTGAAATGCACAATCAAAACCTGGCTCGGCTCATTATCTCCTGGGGACCAGACCCAAGGGGCACCAGAGATAGCACGCACCCGCTCCGTGGGGTGGAAAGGGATGGAGAAGTGGAGGTAATAGGCTTGGAAGGCGTGGGTAAAGGCTCGGAAGGCGTAAGTGGGGGTAAAGGCAAAGGTGGAGGCGTAGGAGAGGGTAAAGGTGAAGGTGGAGATGTGGGTATAGGTATAGCCTACTCAGGCTCGGGCAACGATGGCGAAGGGGAGGGTAAAGGCCGTGGAGATGGAGGAAGTGATGGAAGAGGGGTTGCTGGGAGAGGAGGCGGTGAAGATGATGGTGATAGCGGTAGGGGTATTGGAGATGGTGGAGAGGGTGATGTGGTCGATGGAGGTAGTGGAGGTGAGGATGGTAACAGTGGTGGTGAGGCGGAGGAATTGGAGGGTCATGACGCCCACCTTTGACGTATCGACATGACACGTCGAGCGGCGTCGGGAGTAGAAGTAATGGTGGAGATGGAGGAGGAAGGAGAGGTATCACTTGCCTGAGTAGAGGCTTGGGTCTGTGGAGAAGATGGAGGTTGAGTAGGAGATGGTAAAGGTGAGGGGGTAGGTGGAGATGAAGAGGGTGATGTGGTAGGTAACGAGGTGGACAAAAGCATAGGGGAGGGAACTGGTGATGGAGTAGGTGACGGAGCGGGTGCAATACCAGATAAAGAATCAAAGGGGTGCCCATGGTCTTGTAGTGGAGATGGCTGCCTGGGCGGCACTTCTTGTTGCTGCTGCTGCTTATTGCAGAGATTTAAGATAGCTTCATGCATGGCGGCCCAATCGATCATCTTCTTATCTTCCAAACCATGAACAAGTTCCTGAAACTCGGGGCAATCCTCAACCAAATGCCCCTGCTGGCGATGAAATTCACAATATTAAAACACATCCCCGGCCACGAGTCGGCAAGGCACAATCGGAGGAAGCTGCAACTCGTGAGCGGCCATCAAAGCCCTAAAAATGTCTGTAAGAGACTCCGACAACGACGGAGAAGGATCCCGCTTCGGGCACGGTGGATGCCGAGGGATATGGGAAGGTGATGGAGAAGGTTGCGGGGATGGAAGCGGAGGTTGCGTAGGCAATGGCGCATGTCTAAGGGAAGGATTTGGTGAAGACATATGTGGAGCAGGATGAGGGGGTATATAGACGGCATCCACTTGCTCGGGGTGTGGTGTTTCCTTGACCGGAAGTAGAGGTTCATGCGGGTATGAAGAGGCGGAAGGCTGACTCGTGGAGGGTTGATATGTGGAAGGATATGTGGAGGTACATGGGTGTGGGGGAGCGGAAGGCTGACTCATGGAAGGATATGTGGCGGAGGGCTGACTCGTGGAGGGCTGACTGATGGGAAACGACGGATAGGAGGCGTATGTGGGCGTAGAAGGTGAAGGGGACTCGAGATCAAGGGAAACAAGGAGTTGTTGGCGGATGAAGCGGGCTCGGCTATACAATTGTGGCCAGGAGGTGATATCATTCAAGGCTAAGATAAACTGATACTCGGGCGTTGCATTAGAAATGATCATTTTGATCTGTTCTCCCTCCGAAATATACCCCGGGACTTACGCGGCCAGGCGACGCCAGCGGTCGGCGAAGGTAGAGAAATCCTCGTTGGGCTTCATCTTCTCATGGGCCAGATCAACCATAGAATACTTGGGCCCAACCTGGTCTTGATAATGCTGAAGAAATTTCTCTTGAACGGCTTGGAAATTCACCACTTGATCTTGCGACAATGCAAAGAACCAATCCTGAGCCGGGCCTTCTAGAGACAGACCAAACAGATAGGCCATCAAACGTTGGTCATGTCGGAATTGGGCCGACTCATAAAGAAACTCCTTCAAGTGCATGCGGTGGAAGCTGAAGACCTTGGAATGCAAACGGGACACTCAAAGAAGTTTTGGGATCAATTTGACGTTGAAGTTCATCAAGCTGGCGTTGGACTTGAGCAATCATCTCCTCGATGGGGAGAGATCGGGAAGGATACAAGCCAGCCGGAGCAAGAGAGTGTGGATGATGCGGGATGGACTGAGGAGACGACGCTATATGAGACGGACACGACTCGACCAGCAATGACACGACTAATAGAGTGACCTCGGCTCGACACTAAGAGCTCATATGGGCTACACGTCGCTAACAGAAGTGCAAACTCACTCGTCATCCCAAGCGAGGGAAAGCGTGGATCGTGCGCGGTTAAGGAACCGGCAGAGTTCAAGGTAGTCTGACTCAACTTCCGGACTCGGATCGAGTCACGGGACGGGGCACTCTCACACTCACAGCGGCGACATGAATACACGGGCTAGAAACCTACACTCTCGCAGCGGCATATGACCAAATACTAGATAAGCAAATGAATGCCAAGAAGGTAAGATCGTTACCTCCATGCACCCGGATGGCGAAGACAACCCCGGCCGATTTACGGACTCCCAGTTAAACAATGTTACAGCGGTACAAATATTTGACCCACTCCACGCAGGGAGGTAAAAGGTCACATGCGGGGCCCGGGAATCATGCGAATCGGGTTGACGGGCAACATCTTGATGTCGCCCGGCGGTGCCGAACACGCGTCTATAGTGCTGTCCGGACGGCGCAATCTACGGGTCTGTGGGACCCACGGACCACTCTATCCTCCGGGTCTACTGGGGTGGGGCCCGCTGTGATGGGGACCCCTGGTGGCGTGCCTCCATGGACGGCGGTCGGTCGGAAACACCGATCGATGGCCGATCGGCTCCGATCTCCATTTCTTGAAGTTGTTGTCCACTAATTTCCGGTTCTGTTTTCCGGCGCGCGCTCCGGCGAGATCGGCCTCTGCGACCAATCTCGATGTCGGATCGGGGCACAGAAGCTATCGCTGGAAAGCTCTCTTGAAATCCTTCAATATAATCCCATAGAGAGGACCTGGATCTGCGTATATCTAGACCTTTGCTAATTTTGAAGCTCCTATTGTACAGTACCCGAACTCTCAGATCAGCAGGTGAGTTGTCAGAGAACTGCCGTTGACTGCAAGGTAGACGTCCGATTCAGTGCCTGAGCTCTTCAGAAAAGTTGTAGGGATTTGAACAAGGAAAACGGCAATAATTTTTGTGGATGGATTGGTGGAGGCTATGATTTGTTATGAATTTTGCACTGGAAGGTGGTCGGATCTGGATAGAGGTGAACAGAACTGTAGATGGCTCTGAAAATGATTTTTGAAAAATGGATGGAGGGATGATCAAAAATCAAGAAACATCGTAGGTGGAGGGGTTGATGGATAGAACTCCCAGTAAAATTGGGAGGTCTTGCAAAAATCCAAATATGGGTCGAACATGGGAAACTCAGGGTAGGTGGAGATCTGGTCTGAAAACAGGCAGATCTGAAGTGGGAAGAAGAACGAAAATTGAAAATTATGAATCGGAGTCTAAATGCCAAACAAAATTTCGTGGAATGTGGTGGACACCTCTGGAACACCTCCTGAAATTTTCAACTTAAAAGGATTTCGTGGCTGACTGCAGAAATTCGTGGAAGTGGCAGTGGTCGGCTGAAGATAGAACTCCGACGAACTCGATGGCGGTGCGATGGCGGCTCGTGGCGGCGGCGGCAGCGACCGGAACTGATAGGGGAGGCGTCACACCTCAGAATAGCAACCGTCACAGCTGCAAGGGGGAGAGAGAGGAGAGAGAAAGGGGGCGCCCAAGGCTGCTCCAAGTAAATTTTTAGATTTCAAATGGCATTAATTCCTTCCAAATGGAAAAAATACAAGTTTTATAGGTTACATATCAAATCTCATATCCACCATTAGATCTAGGGGTGGGGAATGGATGGCTGGGATTAGATGTGACCAGCACAAAAAAAATAAATAAATAATGCAAGGGGGGGCGGCGGCCTATTGACCAAGGGAACAAGCTTGACATGGTAGGTGGCCTACCTTGGACTTTGAAGTCCAATTGTCTCCCATGTGTCATTTACCATTCAACTCTTCTAGATGCCTCCATTTGACATGTTGACTGACCCCACATGGGGCCCTAGGCTGAGGTGGATCAATGGGAGGGGGTCTGGGGGGCCCGTGGGACCCGGGGGTCCTATTTTGCAAATAAACCCCTCTTATAATCAAAATTACAAACCGAATAAAATGAAACAAACACACATTACACACAAATAAAGTCTAAACAAATATGATAAATGTCGGGACTCAAGGGGGAGTCTCCAGGCTGTCTCCGAGCCAGATGGATGCTGAAGTGGCTCGAGTCGTGATCCGCGTGCGGTACCGGTGGCTCGGCGTAACTGCTCGGGTGTCCGCACCAATTCTCCCCGGGTGAGAGAAACTCGACCCTGTCGAGTAAGGGTCTGCATCGCTCCGGTATCGCTCCAGAAGATCCGGATCAATCCACTGCAACTCGCCATGCGTGATCCATGTGTCCTCGGTAGCGGGCCATCCTCTCCATTGCACTAGGTAGCGCGGGTAGGATCGACTCCTGGTAACTATCACCTGCTCATCCTGTATATGATCTATATGCTCACGCTGCCGTGACAAAGGGCCTGGAGGTGGACACTCAGGTGTGGGATCACTCTCAAGGGGAGGAGATGACTCGAAAGGCTCACTAGGGATCACCACTGGGTCCCTATATGCAACTAGATCCGAAATATTAAAAGTAGAGCTTATACCGTATTCCTCGGGCAGGTCCACAACATACGCATTGGATCCAACATGTTTCAACACTCTAAATGGACCGGCTCCACGAGCTTGCAACTTCTTAATGGTTCCAGAGGGAAACCGTTCATGTCTTACCCTGATCATGACATATTCGCCCTCTTGGAACTCTTGGTGGTGTCGGTGAGCATCGGCTAGCTCTTTGTAACGTGCATTGTTGGACTCAATGTGACGACGAATGTCGTCATGCAAACTCCTAACATGCCTAGCAAACGACTCGGCAGACTCCGACACACGTGCATGGAGAGGCATGGGGACAAGATCCACTGGCTTCCTAGGCCTACGGCCTGTGACAATCTCGAATGGGCTCATGCCGGTAGACCTATTCACCGAATCATTATTTGTAAACTCTGCCATGGGTAGGATGATATCCCAATCCCCAATGCGGTCCCTAACAAGACACCTCAAAAGATCACCCAGACTCCTATTGACCACCTCGGTCTGACCATCTATCTGGGGATGATATGCAGTGGAAAACTTGAGGTGAGTACCCATCATATGCCATAGTGTCTTCCAAAAATAGGAGGTGAATCTAACATCATGGTCAGACACTATAGTGCGAGGCATCCCGAACTTGCACACCACATGCTTAAGGAAAAGGCGGGCTACCCTCAAAGCATCTGAAGTCTTCAAGCACGGAATGAAAAGGGCCATTTTTGAGAAACGGTCAACCACTACATAGACTGAATCATGCTTCCTGGAGGTACATGGCAATCCCAAAACAAAGTCCATGCTAACATCCTGCCACGGGAAGAGGCGTATAAAGGCCCGAGCTTTGCTTCTTCATCTTGGCCGTAGCACATGTACGGCACTGAGCCACGATGTGAGCCACATTGCGCTTCAAGCTCGGCCAGTAAAACCTTTGCTCAACTACCTCGATAGTCTTGTTCCAACCAAAGTGGCCGGCTAGACCTCCCGCATGTAGTTCCCAGACTAAAAAGTCTCGAACCGAAGTTCGGGGAACACAATGCCTACCTCCACGAAAGAGGTAACCATCCTGGAGCACGTAGTCATCAAGGTCTCTCAAGGGTCCGACCTGGAGAGTGGTATAAATCTGACCGAAGTCAGGACAGTCAACATAGGCCTCTCTCATCTTTTCCAACCCTATGACCTCGGCACTCATGATGGTAAGTAGACATGCTCGCCGACTCAAGGCATCGGCCACCTTGTTCTCCACTCCAGCCTTATGTTTAAGCACAAAGGTGAACTGCTGGAGATACTCGACCCAACGACTGTGACGCGAGTTAAGCTTCTTTTGGGAATGGAGGTACCTCAATGCCTCATGATCGGAGTATAAGACAAACTCCTGATGTAATAGGTAATGCCTCCAATGCCTAAGAGCTTGAACAACTACGTAGAATTCTTTGTCATAAGTTGAATATCGCAGTTTCGCGTCATTCAGCTTCTCGCTGAAATATGCGACCGGGTGGGCCTCCTGACTCAACACACCTCCTATCCCAACACCCGACGCATCACAAGAGACCTCAAACACCTTCGAGAAATCAGGCAATCGAAGGATAGGTGTCTGGGTCATGCGCTCCTTGATGTCCTTGAAGGCGGCAGCTGCGGCCTTCATCCATACAAAGGTACCCTTCCGGATGCAATCCGTGATCGGGGCGGTGACGGAGCTAAATCCGCAGATGAAGCGACGATAGAACGTCGCAAGGCCATGAAAGCTGCGGACATCATGAACCGTACGGGGTTCCGGCCACTCAACAATGGCCCGGACCTTCTCCGGATCAGCGGAGACCCCAGTACTAGACACAATAAAACCCAAGAAGGTTAGCTGAGATGTCATGAAGGCGCACTTCTGTGGGTTTGCAAACAACTGCTCTCGCCGAAGAAGAAGACAGACCTGCCGAAGGTGGTCTAAGTGGTCCCCCGTGGTGCGACTATAGATAAGGATATCATCAAAATACACAACCACAAAGACTCCAATAAACGGTCGGAGGACCTGAGTCCTGAGTCGCATGAAGGTGCTAGGGGCATTGGTCAACCCAAAAGGCATGACCAACCACTCATATAGACCATCCTTGGTCTTGAAAGCGGTTTTCCACTCATCACCTGGCCTAATCCGCACCTGATGGTAGCCACTCTTAAGATCAATCTTCGAAAAGATAGTGGCACCAGCCATCATGTCTAGCATGTCATCCAGGCGGGGAATAGGGAACCTGTACTTCACGGTGATTTTGTTGATGGCACGACTATCAATGCATATTCTCCACGTGCCATCCTTCTTCGTGGCGAGTAAAGCAGGAACAGCACATGGACTCATGCTGTCCCGAATAGACCCTCTCTGCATCAACTCATCGACCTGCCGTTTAAGCTCGGCATGCTCCGTGGGACTCATGCGATAATGTGGAAGGTTGGGCAATGAGGAGCCCGGGATAAGGTCGATGGCATGCTGAATATCCCGCATAGGTGGGAGTCCCTCGGGAAGCTCATCGGGAAAGATATCAGCAAACTCCTGCAGAATAGGAATGACCTTGGGTGGGAGTTCACCCTCGGAGTCTCTCTCTACCTCTCGGACCGCAATGGTAAACACAGGGCAGCCCCGACTAGCCTCCTGCTCCATCTCCTAGTAGCTAATCAACATCAATCTCCTCGTCGAGGGCTCACCTGGGCCGGATGTAACGGTCATAGCCGAGCTGGGGACGGGGTACTGGGCCCGGGGATGGAAGGTTCCGGAGCACTAGGGCCAGTACGACCCCTACCTGATGGGCTCTTGTGTCGATGGGGTTCGAGAGTAATCCGTTGGCCCTCATGGTCGAAGGTACAGGTGTTCGACCGGCCATGGAGTGTGGCATCCCGATCAAATAACCACGGCCTACCCAAAATAATGTTGCCCACCTCCATGGGTAGGACATCACACCAAACCTCGTCACGGTAGGCATAGAACTGCAGTGGGACCAAGCACCGCAGCCTGATCGGAATGGAAGTGGAATCCACCCATGATACACGATTGGGGCTAGGGTGATCCACGGGTGTAAGACCAAGATGGGAGACAGCACCCGTGGAGATTGCATTGATGCAACTCCCGCTATCGATGATCACTTTACATCCATGCTTGCCCAGCCTACAGAAGGTATGAAAAATAGTGGTCCGACGCCAGTCATCACTGGCCTGTGGCTGGGTGAGAATACACTTGACTACCCCCGCGTGGGTATCATCGGGATGCGGGGCCTCCTGGTCGTCACCTTTGATCTCATAGTATTCATCAGCTAGCTCCTGATCGGCCACATAGGTGACTAACTCGAGACCCGCAGGGGTGGTATCCTCGACCTGTGTGTCCCCAATGATAAGAGATGGGCGGGTGGGACACTGGTTGGTGAAATGGCCAAACCCATTGCAGCGAAAACACTGCTGCTGTGATCCACTAGGCTCCCCAATCATAGGTCCTTTACCTTTATCCTCCCGACGGATAGGAGGTGTAGGCAACAAAGGACATGCAGGAGGTGCGGGTGCCGGTGGACGGGTTGTGGGTGGGGCCGTAAGATGCTGGGGACGAGGAAGGTCCCTCGGGGGTGGAGGACGAGGCCTAGGAGCAAAGGGCTCGGGGCAAGCGGGCTCCTGAGGTCGAGCCATGGGGGCCCTCGGATACGTGCCAGATGAGACACGGGTCTCGACACTACGAAGGGGAAAGGAGCCCAACCGATGGGGTGACTCAAACTCGGCCTCGAATTGCTCCAATTCGAGAGCTATCTGATATGCCTGCTCCAAAGTGGTTGCATTGCGGCGAAAGAGTTCATATTGATAATTGGGCCGCAAACCTCTTCGAAAACGGGATATAGTCATGGTGCTCTCTTCCGTGACCCCACACCATAAGTAATACTCATCGAACTCGGCGGTGTACTCGGTCACGGATCGGTTCCCTTGGGAGATGCTTTGCCACTTGTCTATGAGACATTGGTGATATGAGGCAGGTAGGTATTTCTCCCTCAACTTGGTTTTCATATCATCCCAAGTACCGATTTGGGGTTGACGTCGCTGGTTGAGCAGGCTCTCCACATTGGTCCAATAAGTTTGGGCCTGCCCTTGCAGCTTCATCTTTGCGTATCGGACTCTTCGGTGGTCTGTCATCTCAAACCACTCGAAGTACCGGTCCATGCCGGCCTCCCAATCTAAATACACCCTAGGGTCTAAAGATCCGCTAAAAGTGGGAGGGTCCGCACGCACGCCCCTAAGAATGCGGTCGTCATCCTCGTCATCACGATTCCGTCGTTGATTACGACGACCGTTACCCCCTTGATCATTATCAGATGCATAATCATCTACCACATGCACCTGTTGTCCCCCAACATTCTCTGCCTGAGCCCTTGGTGCAGCAGGTTGCTGAACCGGCTCTTGTTGGCCGTTCGTCGGCACGGGTTGCGCCGCTACTGGGCCCCACTCGAGGACGGCAATTCTCCCAACTAGGCCCTGGATGGACTGATCCGAATTCTCGGCCCGATCCTCGAGGACTTTCATTTGCCCTTCTAGACGCGTTCCTATGCCATCCATACACGTACTAAGACCATCCATACGCGTGTCAAGACGTTCCATAATGGCTCGGAACATCTCGGCCGTCGAGGACTCATCGGAGCTACGGGCCCGGGAATCCGCCATAGGTGGTGGTGGCGAGTATTGGGTACCTCGATGGGTGGGCATGCAACTGACACACGACCTAGAAGACACCGACTAATGCAAACACTCACTAATGGAACAATGATGCACTTAGACCTAACCAATATCGGTACGTGGCGGAGATAGACGATCCGAAGATCACTCGCGCAAGTGTGCGGTCTTCCCGATAGGCATAACCTAATGTTCGGATAACACCTTTTGATATACCGGGTTATTGGAATGAAAATGCAATTTTAAAACACCTTTTTTTTGTTTTGAAAATAAAGATGATCCTAGACTCGACTTAGACCATGATGCATGCAAGACTTATGCAAAGACTACCCTAGACTCGACTCGCTCTGATACCAAACTGATGCGGGACGGACTGAGGAGACGACGCTATATGAGACAGATACGACTCGACCAGCAATGACACGACTACTAGAGCGACCTCGGCTCGACACTAAGAGCTCCTATGGGCTACACGTCGCTAACAGAAGTGCAAACTCACTCGTCGTCCCAAGCGAGGGAAAGCGTGGATCGTGCGCGGTTAAGGAACCGGCAGAGTTCAAGGTAGTCTGACTCAACTTCCGGACTCGGATCGAGTCGCGGGACGGGTCACTCTCACACTCACAACGGCGACATGAACACACGGGCTAGAAACCTACACTCTCGCAGCAGCATATGACCAAATACTAGCTAAGCAAATGAATGCCAAGAAGGTAAGATCGTTACCTCCACGCACCCGGCGTGGCGAAGATAACCCCGGCCGATTTACGGACTCCCAGTTAAACAATGTTACAGCGGTACAAATATTTGACCCACTCCACGCAGGGAGGTAAAAGATCACATGCGGGGCCCGGGAATCACGCGAATCAGGTTGACGGGCAGCATCTTGATGTCGCCCGGCGGTGCCGAACACGCGTCTATAGTGCTGTCCGGACGGCGCAATCTACGGGTCCGTGGGACCTACGGACCACTCTATCCTCCGAGTCTGCTGGGGTGGGGCCCGCTATGATGGGGACCCCTGGTGGCGTGCCTCCTTGGACGGAGGTCGGTCGGAAACACCGATCGGTGGCCGATCGGCTTCGATCTCCAATTCTTGAAGTTGTTGTCCACGGATTTCCGGTTCTGTTTTCCGGCGCGCGCTCCTGTGAGATCGGCCGATGCGACCAATCCCGATGTCGGATCGGGGCACAGGAGCTATCGCTGGAAATCTCTCTTGAAATCCTTAAATATAGGCCCATAGAGAGGACCTGGATCTACGCAGATCTAGACCTTTGCTAATTTTGAAGCTCCTATTGTACAGTACCCGAACTCTCAGATCAGCAGGTGAGTTGTCAGAGAACTGCCGTTGACCGCAAGGTAGACGTCCGATTCAGTGCCTGAGCTCTTCAGAAAAGTTGTAGGGATTTGAACAAGGAAAACGGCAATAATTTTTGTGGATGGATTGGTGAAGGCTACGATTTGTTATGAATTTTGCACTGGAAGGTGGTCGGATTTGGATAGAAGTGGACAGAACTGTAGATGGCTCTGAAAATGATTTTTGAAAAATGGATGGAGGGATGATCAAAAATCAAGAAACATCGTGGGTGGAGGGGTTGATGGATAGAACTCCCAGTAAAATTGGGAGGTCTTGCAAAAATCCAAATATGGGTCGAACACGGGAAACTTAGGGTAGGTGGAGATATGGTCTGAAAATAGGCAGATCTGAAGTGGGAAGAAGAATGAAAATTGAAAATTATGAATCGGAGTCTAAAGGCCAAACCAAACTTTGTGGGACGTGGTGGACACCTCTAGAACATCTCCTGAAATTTTCAACTCAAAAGGATTTCGTGGCTGACTGCAGAAATTCGTGGAAGTTGTAGTGGTCGGCTGAAGACAGAACTCCGACGAACTCGATGGCGGTGCGATGGCGGCTCATGGCGGCGGCGGCGGCGACCGGAACTGATAGGGGAGGCGTCACACCTCAGAATAGCAACCGTCACAGCTACAAGGGGGAGAGGGAGGAGAGAGGAAGGGGCGCCCAAGGCTGCTCCAAGCAAATTTTCAGATTTCAAATGGCATTAATTCCTTCCAAATGGAAAAAATACAAGTTTTATAGGTTACATATCAAATCTCATATCCACCATTGGATCTAGGGGTGGGGAATGGATGGCTGGGATTAGATGTGACCAACACACAAAAAATAAATAAAAAATGTAGGGGGGGCGGCCTATTGACCAAGGGAACAAGCTTGACATGGTAGGCGGCCTACCTTGGACTTTGAAGTCCAATTGTCTCCCAAGTGTCATTTACCATTCAACTCTTCTAGATGCCTCCATTTGACATGTTGACTGACCCCACATGGGGCCCTAGGCTGAGGTGGATCAATGGGAGGGGGTCTGGGGGGCCCGTGGGACCCGGGGGTCCCATTTTGCAAATAAACTCCTCTTACAATCAAAAATTACAAACCGAATAAAATGAAACAAACACACATTACACACAAATAAAGTCTAAACAAATATGATAAATGTCGGGACTCAAGGGGGAGTCTCCAGGCTGTCTCTGAGCCAGATGGACGCTGAAGTGGCTCGAGTCGTGCTCCGCGTGCCATACCGGTGGCTTGACGTAACTGCTCGGGTGTCCGCACCAGTGGATTTGGACCAGGATTATGATATTGGGCCGGATAAGGAGATCCGGACTGAGAAGAAGGAAAGCCCATTCCAGGAATAGAAAGATGCATGGGCCTGGAAGGATCATGGCCATGGGAATAAGGGCCCATTGGGCCAGCAGCAACATGGGTAGAAGGAGCGGGCCCATTAAGAGAGGTAGGCGCATTAGGAGAATAAGAAGGCCCACTAAAGAAAGGGGGTCCATTAAGAGTAGAAGATGGAGGCCCGTTAGAAGGATGAGGCCCATTGAAAGAGAGAGGCCCATTGAAGGGATAAGGCCCACTAAGAGAATGGGACCCATTAAAGGAAGATGGGCCACTCAAGAAAGATGACCCATTAAAGGAATGAGGCCCATTAAATGAATGAGGCCCGTTATGAGAATGAGGCCCATTAAGATGATTAGCAGTGAGTTTTTGGGCCTGGACCAGGTACATTTGGCAAACAAGAGGTGATAAGTGGGCCATGAGATTTGCTTGTGGGTCGGAAGGACCATGAGGGGATGGGCCCGCGTAGGAAGAGGTATCCACGCGGGCATAGGAAGACGGGGAAGAAGAAGGGTAATATACAGGAGAAAAATGGCGCTCCATGACGGCAAATGGAGACTTTATACAGGAAGGTCAGGGAAATACAATGAGGGAATTAAAGGGTTCGAGAATTAAAGAGGGGGATTGACTCAATAATGTAAAGGAGAAAAGAAAGAAAAAGAAACCTAGGACAATGAGACTAAACAAATGGACGCGCAGAATGGTCTAGCCTAAATGGGCCTAATAACAAAATTTATATGGCTGATGGGGGATGCAACACGAAATAACACAAATGGGCTTGCACAGGCCCAAACAAATAATATGGGTGTGAGGGGGTTCAACCAAGATCAAACAAGTTGATATGATCAATTTTTATTTTTCCAAAGTTTCGATGGGCCTTTTAATGATTCGAATTAAGGTCAATTCTCTCAAAATAGGAAACCTATAGGGAATAAGGTCCAAACTTTGGGTTTGACTAAAGTTAATTCCCTTACACGTATGCAAATGCAAACCTAAGGGTGGAAATGTACAATCGGCCCTGCGTCCATGTGGGAATCCACGGCTCACGGGGACTTATGGAGGTCCCGGATAAGGTCACCTAGTCGGCTCCAAGGAATATGGAGACGAGAGGATCCCCTACTAAGGTAGGAATGTAACTAGTATAGAATATATGTATGGTCCTATGCGCATCGGAGTGCATGCAAAATCTAACCTAAATCTAATAAGCAACGATCAATCAACTATAACAAGTATAACAATAATCATGTAAACATGAAATGACTGTCAAGGGAGAACAAAACAGCACCCAAACAAGTATGAAATAATGTCAAATAATCCTCAAAATGGTGATCACGGGTGCACTGTAGCACTAAAACACGGTCTGATGGGAGACCGCTCAGGGAGGTGGATGGTCCTGGGCAGGACCGTGCATCAACAGGGAGTAGTAAAAAAAAAACTAAGAGCACAGGAACTGGAACGAAGTGGAACTGCAGAGGCAGATACACACCTGACTGGACGGTCTATCGATCGACCGTGCGAACTATGGAACGGCCCTGAACAGACCGCATAAAGTCAGCAAAAACCACAAGTGTATAAAAGATAGAACATACCTAAGCCAGCAGATGAGCACGGCCTGTCAACAGACCGTGGAAACCAATGCACGGTCCAGAGAGGACCGCTGAATCTGAGACCGGAACAGCACGGCCTATCGTCCAACCGCGGGGAGACTTGAGCGGTTATGAAGGAACCGCGTACACCCCCGAGAACATAGACCCGGGGGGGGGGGTGAAATAGCAACCTGAAACAACTTAGAAAACCTAACCAAGCACATAACACATGTCAGCAAAACAACAGCACGAGGGGCACTAGGCGTCCCACCGTGATCGCCAAAAAATGGGATGTTGACACATTTTTCCCCATCGTTTCTTCCTTCTACCTTTTTATATCAAGGTATAAAAACAAGCAAAGCGGAGCTAGAAGGGTGGAGATGTGTGTATGATCGTGATCGCCACTAAGATACATAATGCAAAGGAAATGCACCCGTACCATGGAAAGGGAGAAGACACTCGCCTGAAGTGCAACGCTGGCAGTCGTAAACGGTCCAAGACGAACCGCTCAAGGGATGGCACGGCCGCTCGATAGGCCGCTCCAACGCTGGAAAGAGAAGCGGGACGAAGACTGGTCTGGCGACAGCACGGTCCAAGGGAGGCCGCAGAAAGGGGTTGCACGGTCCGATCTGGGCCGTGTATCGTTGTAAACGGATGAATGACGACCGTGTGATACTACCAAACTCCAAAATGTAGGACTTAATCCTCCACCCCTTCCGGCCGGCCAGAGGGGATGGGCCTCGTGATGTGCTGATGCTGACCTGCAAAACAACGTGGACAACAGGAAAATGCAACCCAAATTAGCCCTGGAATGTGTAGCAACTATAAAATAGACCTGAAAATCAACATAACGACATGGAATGGGCGATACCTAGGGTGGTTTTTAAACCCCTATAAGGCGTAAAAATGATAGGAGGGTGTGAAAATGACGTGCAAATAGTGAAAAACGTGGAGGAAACATGATGGAGATGAGCATGCAAAGGATGAAAAGACAACTAAAAGCCTAGACCAAACGCAAAGAAAGTGACTACTCCCTTGACTGGAGGCTCAAGCGGACGTAGAGAGCCTCCCTCCCTGGCTACAGCTCGCTCAAGAATTCGATAGAGCTTCGACGTCGACGTTGGATCTCTCCCTTTTCAAGCTTGGACTAGGGGTGCTATTTATAGACCCCTGAAAGTCCTGCCCCAAAATTGGATTTTCCAATGAAAATTAGGTCATGATAATAAAAGATAAATCGTAGATAATACTCCTATCTCTCACCAGGATCAAACGGTACACCATTTAGTTGAGAAACCGCGGAGAAATGGGTGGGAGAAGTTAGGGATTTAACCACGGATGGAGAGAGAAAATTCAATAAACCCAGGATATCGGACCTGCACGCGGTCATTCGATAGGCCGCGCAGTCATGTACACGGCCCATTGCTAGACCGCCTAATGTTGTTGGTGATAAATAAATAAAATGGGAAATTATCCAATTATCCTATCGAACTGACCGGCTATCACGGTGCTGGACTCTTTAGGATAAAACGGTCTAATGCTAGACCACTCAATAGTGGCACGGTCCAGTGCTAGGCCGTGTAAACCATGTCGGTGATAATTCAATAAATTAGGATAAATAGATAATTATCTGAAAAATCAACCGGCTTAGGACTCTGGGAGCTGAACTGTCTAACGCAGGCCGTTTAATGGCAGTAAACGGCTGAACGTATACCGTGCAAAGGCTCGTCGGTGAAAATTCAAAAAATCAAGTAAATGTCCAATAAATCATTCTGAGCTGATAAACGGTTCCAAACAGATCGCCCAATCACTGAACGGTCCATCGCTAGACCGCGTATAGCTTGGACATTTGAAATTAATAAAATGGGATAAACGAGCCCATTTACCCCCAAAACCAAGCGAAATCAAGGCCCATTAAGCCCGATTCCAAGAGTAGACCTAGCTAGGGAGGAAGATACCCATAAAATAAGCCCAAAGACGTGCCTGGAAATAGCCTAATGAGTAATGGACAACTCGAGACATCAACAAATGATGGTAAGAGGAATGACCCAAATGATAGGCAAAAAATGGGTGTCAACTATCCTCTAAGGCCTTCATCCTCTCTTCCAAATGAGTGCCTAGGCCATCCACCCGCGTACTCAACCCTTCCATTTTATCCACTCGTGTAGTTAACTCTTCCATTTTTCCCATAATAGCTCGAAACATGTCGACCACCGATGACTCATCGGGACTAGGGACTCTGGGATCTGCCATAGGTGGTGGTGAGTATTGGGTACCTCTACGAGTGGGCATGCAAATGACACGGGGTTGGAATGCACTGACCAAGGCGAAGTGATGAATCTAGACTTAACCAATATCCGGTACGTGGCGGAGGTATGATCTGAAGACCGAACTCATGCAAGTGTGCTACCTTCCCGATAGGTGTAACCTATCATTCCGGGAACACCTTTTGATATACCAGATAACGGAATGCAAGTGTGACACCTTGGATCGACTAACCGACTACCCTAGACTCAACCTAGCTATGATACCAATTTGATGTGGGACGGGACGCGAACCTGAGACTCTAGCTCACAGACGTCCCTAAGCGAGGGAAATGCGTGGATCTACGTGGTTGAGAAACTAGCAATGAGTCTCGGGTATCGGCTTTTTCGCGTGCTTGGATCGAGTCACGGGACGGATTCCACTCACTCACTCTCGCAACGGTGATAAAATTATAACGAGCTAGGACCTATCATATGCAAGCACCGGCATATAGAAATATCATCATCATCATCATCATCAGAGCCTTATCCCAATTAATTGGGGTCGACTACATGAATCCTGTTCCGCCAAAGATTTCTATCAAGTGCAATATTCATATTTAAACTCAATGAACTAATGTCCTTCCTAATAACATCGCACCATCTCATGTTAGGCCTTCCTCGAGCTCTTTTACTAGCATCCACTAAGATTTGGTCACATCTTTTAACTGGCGCTGAGTTAGGGCGACGAAACACATGTCCAAAACACCTGAGTCTATTTTCTCTCATTTTGTTATCAATTGGAGCTATCACTAAGTCCTTACGGATGCGCTCATTCCTAATCTTATCTTTCTTAGTCTTGCCACACATCCATCTCAACATCCTCATCTCTGCTACACACATTTTGTGGATGTGTTCCTTTCGTACTGCCCAACACTCGGTACCATATAACAAAGCAGGTCTCACAGCCATTCTATAAAACCTCCCTTTAAGTTTCACAGGCATACGACGATCACAAAGGACACCTGATGCACTTCTCCATCTTAACCAGCATGCCTTAATCCTATGTGTAACGTCATCATAAATCTCCCCATTCTCTTGTATGATAGACCCTAAATATCGAAAGCTACTACTCTTTGGAATGTTATGTCCATCAATTAGAACCATGTCTTCCTGAACCACTCTCCCATTACTAAAATTACAGTGCATAAACTCTGACTTACTCCTGCTAATTTTAAAATCTTTAGACTCCAAGGCAAGTCTCCAACGCTCTAACTTAGCATTTAGAGCATCAATACTCATCAATTAAAACAATATCGTCTGCAAATAGCATACACCAAGGGATATCCTTATGCAATTGTTTAGTTACTTCATCCATAACTAAGGCAAAGAGATACGTACGGACTTAGTGCAGAACCTTGATGCAAACCTATAGAAATGGGAAATTCACCAGTCTCCCCAGCAATAGTTCGAACACAGGTAATAGCACCGCCGTACATATCTTTAATCAAATCAACATATCCTTGAGAGATTCCTTTCTTTCTTAATGTCCACCAAATCAATTCTCTCGGTACTCGATCGTACGCCTTCTCTAAATCAAGAAAAATTATATACAAATCTTTTCTCATCTCTCTATACTTCTCCATTAGCTGCCGTAATAAGAAAATAGCTTCTGTAGTAGATCTATTTGGCATAAAACTAAACTGATTTTCCGATACAGTAGTCATACATTAGAGGCGTTTTTTAATTACTCTTTCCCAAAGTTTCATAGTATGACTCATAAGCTTAATTTCACGATAATTATTACACCTTTGAATATCTCCTTTGTTTTTATAGAAATGAACTACAACACTTTTTCTCCAAACTTCTGGCATTCTCCGTTCCTTTAAAATTTTATTAAAAAATTTAGTTAGCCACTGAATACCAATATCTCCTAGGCATTTCCATACTTCAATAGGTAAGCCATCTAGTCCTAAGGCCTTGCCCACTTTCATTTTCCTTAAAGCATCCTCCACTTCTGACATCTTAATACGCCTGAAATATTGATATTTATCAAATATTGTGGACTCTTGGGTACCTTCTAAAGATAAATCCTTGACGGAATCTCTATTAAGTAACTTCTAAAAATAGCTATGCCACCTCCCTTTAATCTCAAGATCCTTAGTTAAAACCCTTTGATCTTCACCTTTAATGCACCGAACATGATCTAAATCTCTAGTTTTCCTTTCTCTTAATTTAGCAAGTTTAAATATGTCGTTTTCACCCTCTCGGGTTCCTAATTTATCATATAAATCTTCAAATGCCTTTGATTTAGCTTCGCTAACTATTTTCTTAGCTCTCTTTTTAGCGATTTTATAGGCTTCTAGGGTTTGATCATTTTTGTTAGTTTGCCAAACTTTAAAGCATTCCTTTTTTACTCTAATGGTATTTTAGATTTCCTCACTCCACCACCAAGTCTCTTTGTCTAAATTCTTTTTACCTTTAGATTCGCCTAAGAGTTGTTTTGTAACCCTCGTTATACAATTTGTAACATTATTCCACATTACATTAGTTTCTTGTTCTACATTCGAAATATTTTCCTTTAATAGATGATTTTTAAATATTTCTAAACTTTTACCTTTTAAATTCCACCATTTAATCTTGGAATAATTATTTATAATGATCTTTCTTTTGAATTTAGGGATAGTGACATCCATTACTAACAACCTATGTTGAGGGGCTAGACTCTCACCAGGAATAACTTTGTAATCTTTACATAAAACTCTATCGACCTTCCTAATGAGAAAATAGTCAATTTGACTTATATGTGTTCCACTCTTGTATGTTATTAAGTGTTCGTCCCTCTTCTTAAAGAATGTATTAGTAATTGCTAGATCATAGGCCACAGCAAAATCAAGAATAGTGTTACCCATATCATTTTTATTGCCAAAACCAAGCCCTCCATGAATCCTCTCATAGCCTCTATTATCTATACCCACATGACCATTAAGATCCCCTCCAATAAAGATTCTCTCTTTACTAGGGATATTTTAGATCAAACTATCAATAGCCTCCCAAAATTACTTTTTAATGCTCTCTTCTAATCCTACTTTGTTGGAACGGTGCGATCGATACAGAGGGGGGGTGAATGTATCCCCTTCAAGAATATTGCCCAAATTAAAAACAATTCGCCTGCTACTAGATACAGTTGCAAAATAAAAGCTATCGAGTTCAAATAGACATTTGATCGACCAGATGAGCTGCTGACTATACTAGTGGAACCTGATGAAGTCTAATGCCAAATGACAGTACAATGCAAACTAGACTCACTTACCAAGATGTAAAGCTCAAGGCCACTGTAACTCGAAACAAGACTATTCAAACAACCTGTGAAACAGATAGAAGATATGGAAGAGCACACCACAAGCAAACCACAGAACAGCAGGGTTTTTAGGTGGTTCGGTCCACAGACCTACGTCCACCCCTCACTCTCAACCGGAGTGAGGCTTCCACTAGCACAAGCTAGAAACCGCAGACTCAGTCTGCAACAGGTGCTGCCACACAGCTTGACCAGGGGAACAAACTCCCCTCTTCCTCCCAACCGGAGGGACACCCCAAGTGACTCCCAGCCACTTGGAAACCAGAGGTCGAAGACCTCTCTTCCTCCAGACCAGGAGGGACCCCTGGACTTGCAACCCACAAGCCCAGAACTGGAGATCAGATCTCCCTTCCTCCAAACCGAAGGGAGACACAAGTGACTTCCAGCCACTTGCAAACCAGAGGTCGCAGACCTCTCTTCCTCCAGACCAGGAGGGACCCGACCTCAGTCTAGAGGATCGGAAGAACACAGTAAATCAGATCGAATAAAAGGAAAAATAAGAAATGAAAATAACACAGCAAACACAAGCTGTAAATGAAAGAACATCAGATGTGGCTCTCATCGGAGCTGACTGGCCTGGATTTGATCCACGGTCCAGTAGACAGATCTTCAGTCGAGACTACTTTCTTCTTCTCCATGAACTCTCACTATCTCTCTGCTCCTTCTCTTTTTTCTCTTTCTTTTCCTGACACTCAATCGTGCAGCCTCTCTCTGTCTCTTCTTTTTCTCTTCTTCTTCTTTATCTTCTTATGCTGCTCGTTTCTCAAAGTATAGACTTTGCCCCTTTTTCTCTCAGCTTCAATCTATCTTCATCCAAAGACGAACCCTTCTATTTATATCAGCAGCAGCACTGGGCGCGTGTGGTCTCCACAGCTCCCGCCCAAACCTTGGACCACGTGGCAGCTCTCCAGCAAGCTTCAGCACACGTGTCACGATCCTGGGCCTTTATCCATTCTTGGATCACGTGCACTCATTAATCTGAATCCTCTGCAGGCAGATACAAAGGAAAACATGATTAGTTAGTTCAGTCATACAACCACGACTGTATATACTTTAGAAACAGCAACTGAGTAAGTGTGTACAATCGTGAGAGAGTGTATAGACTTAATGAATAAGCGGCAGTGTACAGACTTAAAAGATGCAGCGTGATAAGCAAACGAATGTATATACTTTAAAATAGCAAATGATCAAGTATGTACACTGAGAGAGTGTATAGACTTGTAACATGCGCTCTCAGTGTATAGACTTGTTGATGAATGCATTATCATAACAAGATAGAATGTGTAGACTTCTGTGAAATGCATGAGGGAATCGAGTGTATAAACTTGACACAATAGTTAACCAAGTGGGTATCATGTGAGAGTGTATACACTTGGAGGTCTTCAGCGTCTTCAGTGTATAGACTCAACCAATGTATATAGTTGAAGGTCTAACAATCGAGTGTATAGACTTAGGCCTAACAACTGAATGTATAGGGTTGAAGACCTAACAATCGAGTGTGTAGACTTGAAGCTTGGAAGGATGTATACACTTAGCCTTTGAGGAACGATGCATAGACTCTGATCGTGAAGGCAGGCTATATAGACTTGAATCGCTTGAAGCGATGTACAGACTTGGTGAGGCTCAAGCAGTGTACAGACTTGCGAAGGCTTCAGCGTTGTACAGACTTGGAAGTTCCACTGTGGATGTATAGACTTGACGAGTGAAGCCGATGTACAGACTTTGCTTAGGAGACCAGTGTATAGACTTTCACAGAGCTCCCAATGTATAGACTTCACGCTGTACAGACTTTCCAAAGAGGTGAAACGGTGTACAGACTTGAGGCTTTGAACGTGTAAGCTGAAGTGATGTACAGACTTAGCGATGTATAGACTTGGCCAGAAAACGTAGGGAAAGATATGAGTGTATTGACTTGGCCAAGCGTAGGAAAAGATGTGGAGTGTACAGACTTGGTGAAACAAAGTCCAGTGTATAGACTTGGTGAACACTGCAACAGTAATCGGATGTATAGAGTTGAAGTTAGACAATCCAGTGTATAGACATGAAGCTTGACAATCCAGTGTATAGACTTTAGTTAAGTGCATTGGCTGTACAGACTTCAATTAGAAGTTGCCCGATGTACAGACTTGAAGATAAGACTCCAATGTACAGACTTGCAAAAGCGAAGCCAATGCACAGACTTTGAAAGACTTGAACACTGCGATGTTCAGACTTTAGCAGTGTATAGACTTAGAGTGTAGCTAAAGCTTCGAGCGTAGGAATAGGCCAAAATGTATAGACTTTCAATGAAGGGCGTTGTGTAGACTTTGGAAAGTCTGAGCCAATGTACAGACTCTGCCTCAACAATGAATAGGCAAAACGGATGTACAGAGTTGGCCAAACATTTGAAGATCGACTGTACAGGCTTTGATAAAGTAGCGATGTACATACTTGGAGATGAGATGCCAATGTACAGACTTAATGATATGAACAATAAGGCATGCTGTACAGACTTACTCGATCAAGCTGATGTATAGACTTTGATACTCAGACAGTCAGTGTTCTGATGGGTCGACGCATCAGTAGGGGTGGGTCGACGCAGTACTGTCCATACTAACTAAACAGACTTGGCCAATGCTTGAAGCACAGTCCAGTGTATAGACTCGATGCCTTGAAGATCAATGTACATACTTTGAAGACCGACCTAGCAGGATGTGTAGACTTAGAATGCAACCAGGATGTCTAGACTTGATGTGAGGCAATGCACAATGAACATGAACCAATGAATTGAATGCATATAGCAGACAAGAACTGAATGTATGCTGGAGAACTAATTAAAGCATTACCTGATCTGAGCATTCACCTTACCTGTCATGATTTGACTTTGACTTGGGTTAACTTCATGACCTGTGAGTCATCCTTAAACCTGTTCTGACAGTTTCTCATAATGCAACAGGACTATATCATCAAGGATGTAAACATAATGAGGCATAATACTGTCATCATCAAAACTCCAGAACCACAGGGGACACATTATACTTGAGGTGCATATGCACTAATTATATTCAAAATATCCTCACCTAAGATAAGTTTAATTAACATTAGTCTATCCCCCAATCTATTTACTTCCACAACTCTGTCTTTTAAGTTTTTATCTATTATTATAGCAACACCATTTCTAGAGTTATTATTACCCGTATACCAAATTTTATATCCATCAATGTCTTTAGCTTTATGTCCTTTCCACCTAGTTTCTTGTAGGCAAGCTATGTTAACCCTCCTGTCCTTCATTAACTTAACTAATTCTAAACCCTTACCCGTTAAAGTTCTTATATTCCAAGTAGCTAGACGGATCCTATGTTTTTGGACTTGCTTCTTTACCCGTGTGCGTCCAACCCCACACGAGAACACTTGCCTATTTGACACCGCAATCGGGCGCCATTGCGGCGCGTCGCTTACGGGGAACGCCCTAGCTAGCCCTTGCTCACTTGTCATTCCATCCGGGTTCCGATGTAATGCGTCGCTTACGGGGAATGCCCTAGCTAGCCCTTGCTCACTTGTCATTCCATCCGGGTTCCGATGTAACGCGTCGCTTACGGGGAATGCCCTAGCATTAGCACATAATGTATTTGGATCGGAATTCATGTTGGAGATGTGACAAAATTTTACTGCTGGCTGTCGACCTAACGCAAACCCTCCTCTTTTCTCATCCGGGCTTGGGACCTGATGGGAATCGACGCCGAGCATGTACCTTTTCTTTTGCATTTATGTCCTTTTAGTTTGTGTTCATATCCTTGGGAAAGTATATGCGCAATTGTACGGCTTTGTAAGCCAATGCGTCATTCCCACAGATTGTGTGGGTTTCTATGTAATTTGTCAGTAGGACCAGCAAGGGGGCCCTCAGCCCTCTCCCATTGGTCCATGTCACCTTGTGGGGCTGGTCAACCATCCTAAGTGGACGTCTAGAAGGTTGGACTAGTCATATGTCACATGGGTAGACAAGAGGGTAAGAATTTCCATGGTAGGCTACCTACCATGTCAACTTGTCACCCTTGCCACCCCTTGGTCAATAGCCCCCCCCCTATATATTATTTTTATTTTTTGTGTGTTGGTGGCATGCAATCCAGACCATCCATCTCCCATCCCTAGATCCAAGGGTGGAGGTTGGATTTGATTGGAAGCATATAAAACCTTGTATTTTCCTTTGAAAATTAATGAAAAATCAGATAATTGTGTTGAAGCTTGGAGCATATTGCGCCCCCTTCCTCTCTCCTGGTGTTCTTCCTTCCCCAACCCCCCCTTTCTAGAGTGGATTCATCCCTATCCCCCTTCCCCAATCTCTGATTTCATCTGGTGCCGCCGCCGCCACCGCCGTTCGTGCCGCCGTCGAGCCGCCATCGAGCCACCGTCGGAGTTCTGTCTTCAGCCAACAGCAGCCTCTTCCACGAATTCTGTCTGTCAGCCACGAGCTCAGATCGATTTGGGATTTTTAGGGGATGTTCTAGAGGTGTTTCCCACATCCTACAAAAATGGGTCGGTCAGAAATCCTCCATTTACTAATTTCCCATTTTCGTTCAATTCCCAAATTCAGTTCTGCCAGTTTCAGATCTGAAGTTCATTGTTTCCTGAGTTTCGCATATTAGATCCATCTTTTGATTTTTCCTAGAGCTCCCAATTTTACTGGGAGTTCTGTCCACCCATACCTCATACCACGAATTTTTCTGAATTTTTATCATCCCCCCATCATTTTTTAAAAATTCGTTCTCAGAGCTAGCTACAATGCTATCCACCTATTTCCAGATCCGACCTCTGTCCAGTGAAAAAATCATATCCATTCGTAGCCACCTCCAATCAGTCTATAAAACATATTACCATCTTCCTTGTTTTAAATCCCATAACTTTGATGAAGAGCTCAGGAGCTGAATCGGAAGTCTACTAGGTGGTCAACGGTAGTTCTTAGAGAACAGCCCTGCTGATCTGAGAGCTCAGCTACTGTACTACAGGAACTCAACAATTCAATAAGGCTCAGATCCGTGCAGATCCAGATCTGATCTCTAGGCCTAGATTGAAGTATTTCAAAGCAGCTTTCCAACGGCGCCAGTTTCGTGTCGATCCGACATCGGGGCTGATCGCAGCGTCTGTTCTCGCCGGAGCGCGCGCCGGAAAACAGAACCGGCAGATCCGTGGCCGGTTATTCCGACCGGTGCCGAACGGAGCCGCCCGGCCTCCGGTCATCGTTCCAGCGTACCGCCAGCCCATGGAATGCTTCCCCAAGTGTCACTACCACAGTGGTTCCACCGGGCCTCACACGGCCCCTCCGGACAGTGCGTGGGCCCCACAGTCACAAGTTCGGGTGTTGCCGAAGAGACGCGAGAAGCCGCCCGTCAACCCGAATTCGGTCCTCCCGGACCCACTTGTGTAGCCCTTTACCTCCCTGGGTGGAGTGGGCAGCGATTTGTATTGCTGTAATATCTGTGTATTATTGTTCCGGGAGTACGAGTTTCGGCCGGGTCCGTCTTCCCCACGCCGAGCACGTGGAGGTATCGTATTCGCTCCTTACTTGGCATTTCACTTATTTCCATATATGCTTGTTTATGCCGCTGCTAGAGAGCATGTTTTAGGACCTAGCTCGCTATATTTTTATATCACCGCTGCTGCGAGAGAGAGCGTTACCGCCCCGTGACCCGATCCGGGCACAAGTGAGAGCCGACCACCCTAGCTCACTGCCGGTTTCTCAACCGCGCACGTCCGACGCTTCCCTCGTTAAGGGGCAGTCACGAGCTTGTCGTGTCCGTGGTCTCGTCCCGCATCAATTTGGTATCAGAGCGAGTTTGAGTCTAGGGTGTCAAAAAAAAAGAGTGTCATTTATCTCTAGTCATTAGTCATTGTCTAAGTCGTGTTTAGGGTCATCATTATTTTTTTTTTAAAAGTGTCTTTTGCATTGCATCTCAATAACCCGATATATCTAAAGGTGTTGTCCGAACATTAGGCTACGCCTATCGGGAAGGCCGCACACTTGCGCGAGTGATCTTAGGATCGATTAACTCCGCCACATGCCGAGTTTTGGTTACGTCTAGGTGTATCATCTGGTAGTGTGCATTTGCATTAGTCGGTGTCTCCTACTCCCTGTCTTGCATGCCCACTCGTCGAGGTACTCAATACTCACCCCCACCACCACCTATGGCGGAATCCCGAGTCTATAGTTCCGATGAAGTGGCCACAATGTTCCGAACTCTTATGGGGAAAATGGATGGGTTGAGTGAGCGCATGGAAGTGTTAAGCACTCGAGTGGATAGGATGGAAGGGTTGAGTACCCAGGTGAATGATCTAGGCACCCGCCTAGAAGAGAGGATGAAGGTCGTAGAGGATAGGGCCGCCGGGTCGAGCCAGTCCGTTCAGGGATTGGTCGGGAGAGTCACCGCACTAGAGAAAGGACCAGCCGAGACACATCCGATTGCCCCCGTCCAGGCACCCGTCCCACCTACACAAGGTCAACCGGAGCCGGTTCAACAACCCGCGACTCCAAGGGTTCAAGGGGTAGCTGTTAGGAGGCATGAAGTCCCCGAGGTGCATGACTATGAGTCCAATAATGAGCATCGGGGACATGGTCATGATCATCGCCCTACACGGCATACCCACGACCAAGATATGGATGAACGGGCCCTTAGGACCGTTCGGGCCGACCCTCCCACCTTTGACGGGTCCTTAGACCCAAAGGTCTATCTTGATTGGGAGGCTGGTATGGACTGATATTTTGAGTGGTTCGAGATGTCGGACCAACGAAAAGTCAAGTACGCCAGGATGAAACTTTTAGGCCAAGCACAAACCTATTGAAGGAACATGGAGAACCTATTGTTTCATCGTCAAGAACCCCCGATCGATACGTGGACCGATATGAGGGAGAAGCTTAGGAAGAAGTACCTCCCTACCTCCTACCGCCAGCGTCTTATAGAGAGGTGGCAAAGTCTCACCCAAGGAGACCGGTCCGTCTCCGATTACATCGCCGAATTTGATGAATACTACTTGCGATGTGATGCCACGGAGGAAGATTCCCTTACCGTCTCTCGGTTTTGGCGTGGTCTACTCCCGCACCTACGATATGAGCTTCTCCGCCGCAAGGTGGACAAGTTGGAGGATGCATATCAAGTTGCTCTCGAGATGGAGCAATTCGAGGGAGAGTTCGAGTCTATTCCACGGTGGATCCTCGCTCCTCCCCGTAGTGATTCCCGTGGCTCCTTAGGTCCATACCCGAGGGGACCCATGGCTCGTCCTCAGGAGTCCGCCCATCAAGAGCACTTCGCTCCTAGACCTCGACCTCCCCCACCACGGGATCTACCTCCACCCCATCCACCGGCACCCGTTGCCCTTCCCCTGGCACATATAGCCCATCCCCTGGCTCCGACACTTCCTCCCCTCTTGCCCACGGCGCCTACACCTCCACCCTTGTTACCTACGCGCCCTACCCGTCGGGAGGATAAGGGTAAGGTCCCTCTTATCGGAGAGAGCAGTCGGTCCCGGCTGCAATGTTTTCATTGTCATGGGTTTGGCCACTTCGCCAACCAATGTCCCACTCGTGCCACACTAGCCCTAGGGGTTGAGGAGGCCTTGCCATCTGAGCTTGAACTTATCAATTATGAGGCCGACCAAGCACTAGCCGATGAGTACTATGCCTTGGGGGAAGAGCTGGACAGCTCTCCTGCCGCCCAGGATGCAGCCACTTAGTGGGATTGATGCTACCCTCTTAAGTCTAGGGTCATATATGAGTCCGTGTGTTTTCTTAGCATGGTTTGTTTGTGTGGTATGTTTTGAGTCGATTATTTGTGTGTATTGCATGGTTTGTATGTCGTTTGTTTGTCTGCATGTGTCTTGTGCAAGCTCGTTGTCGTTCTCTTATGAGTAAGAGGCGATTGGACTCACTCGATGAGTATGGGATCGATTCTACATCTATACCCGGATTAGTCACCTACAGGGACTCGCGGTGATTCCTAGTGAGTCTTCGAGCTACTTCCTTTCCTTTTGAGAGAGCCCAACCCGGAGTGTCCACCTCTAGCCCATAGCAGTTCGTGCATATCGAGTATATATGGAATGAGCAGGTGACGATCACTTGGAGTGGAGCGTACCCGCGTTACTTGGCACGGTGACGGATCCGCCGGAGTACTCGAGCATCCATACCCCTACTCGACGGGTCGAGTTCCTCCCACCCGGGGAGAGTTGATGGGAATCGACGCCGAGCATGTACCTTTTCTTTTACATTTATGTCCTTTTAGTTTGTGTTCATGTCCTTGGGAAAGTATATGCGCAATTGTACGGCTTTGTAAGCCAATGCGTCATTCCCACAGATTGTGTGGGTTTCTATGTAATTTGTCAGTAGGACCAGCAAGGGGGCCCTCAGCCCTCTCCCATTGGTCCATGTCATCTTGTGGGGCTGGTCAACCATCCTAGGTGGACATCTAGAAGGTTGGACTAGTCATATGCCACATGGGTAGACAAGAGGGTAAGAATTTCCATGGTAGGCTACCTACCATGTCAACTTGTCCCCCTTGCCACCCCTTGGTCAATAGCCCCCCCCCCTTATATATTATTTTTATTTTTTGTGTGTTGGTGGCATGCAATCCAGACCATCCATCTCCCATCCCTAGATCCAAGGGTGGAGGTTGGATTTGATTGGAAGCATATAAAACCTTGTATTTTCCTTTGAAAATTAATGAAAAATCAGAAAATTGTGTTGAAGCTTGGAGCATATTACGCCCCCTTCCTCTCTCCTGGTGTTCTTCCTTCCCCAACCCCCCCTTTCTAGAGTGGATTCATCCCTATCCCCCTTCCCCAATCTCTGATTTCATCTGGTGCCGCCGCCGCCGCCGTTCGTGCCGCCGTCGAGCCGCCATCGAGCCACCGTCGGAATTCTGTCTTCAGCCAACAGCAGCCTCTTCCATGAATTCTTTCTGTCATCCACGAGCTCAGATCGATTTGGGATTTTGAGGGGATGTTCTAGAGGTGTTTCCCACATCCTAAAAAATGGGTGGGTCATAAATCCTCCATTTACTAATTTCCCAGTTTCGTTCAAGTCCCAAATTCGGTTCTGCCAGTTTCAGATCTGAAGTTCATTGTTTCCTGAGTTTCGCATCTTAGATCTATCTTTTGATTTGTCCTAGGGCTCCCAATTTTACGGGGATTTCTTTCCACCTATACCTCATACCACGAATTTTCCTGAATTTTTTTCATCCTTCCATCATTTTTTCAAAATTCGTTCTCAGAGCTAGCTACAGTGCTATCCACCTGTTTCTAGATCCGACCTCTGTCAGTGCAAAAATCATATCAATTCGTAGCCACCTCCAATCATTCCAAAAAAAATATTTCCATCTTCCTTGTTCAAAATCCTATAATTTTGATGAAGTGCTTAGGAGCTGAATCAGAAGTCTACAAGGTGGTCAATGGTAGTTCTCAGAGAACAGCCCTGCAGATCTGAGAGCTCGGCTACTGTACTATAGGAACTCAACAATTCAATAAGGCTTAGATCCGTGTAGATCCAGGTCTGATATCTAGGCCTAGATTAAATTATTTCAAAGCAGCTTTCCAACGGCACCAGTTTCGTGTCGATCCGACATCGGGGCTGATCGCAGCGTCCGTTCTCACCGGAGCGCGTGCCGGAAAACAGAACCGGCAGATCCGTGGCCGGTTATTCCGACCGGTGCCGAACGGAGCCGCCCGGCCTCCGGTCGTCGTTCCAGCGTACCGCCAGCCCAGGGAACGCTTCCCCAAGTGTCACTACCACAGTGGTGCCACCGGGCCCCACACGGCCCCTCCGGACAGTGTGTGGGCCCCACAGTCACAAGTTCGGGTGTTGCCGAAGAGACGCGAGAAGCCGCCCGTCAACCCGAATTCGGTCCTCTCGGACCCACTTGTGTAGCCCTTTACCTCCCTGCGTGGAGTGGGCAGCGATTTGTATTGCTGTAATATCTGTGTATTATTGTTCTGGGAGTACGAGTTTCGGCCGGGTCTGTCTTCCCCACGCCGAGCGCGTGGAGGTATCGTATTCGCTCCTTACTTGGCATTTCGCTTATTTCCATATATGCTTGTTTATGCCGTTGCTAGAGAGCATGTTTTAGGACCTAGCTCGCTATATTTTTATATCACCGCTGCTGCGAGAGAGAGCGTTACCGCCCCGTGACCCGATCCGGGCACAAGTGAGAGCCAACCACCATAGCTCACTGCCGATTTCTCAACCGCGCACGTCCGACGCTTCCCTCGTTAAGGGGCAGTCACGAGCTTGTCGAGTCCATGGTATCGTCCCGCATCAGGACCGGTCATATAGAAATATATACGAGTAAATCAAATGCCAAAGTAGGAGGGTGGCGAGTGTACCTCCACGCTTCGGGCATGGGGAAGACGACCCCGGCCGAACTTTGTACTCCCGGTACATTAAATAATTAGATTACAACAATGAATATTATTGCCCACTCCACGCAGGGAGGTAAAGGGCTACACGTGGACCCGGGAGTAACGGGTTCGGGTTGACGGGCAGCGATTTGGGTAGCTCCGACGGTAGCGCGTGCCGACAAACATGGGGCCCACGTCCTGGTCGGAGGGCCGATCGTGCCGGGAGTGGTACCGCTGCAGTGGGGACTCCTGGAGGGACGATCCCTAGGAGGGGGACGTGCTGGTTCGCCTTGTGGAGGGCGAGGCGGCCCGACGGGGAACGTTGTTGCTTGCTGCCCACGGACCTATTATGTTGTTTCAGGGTTGCGCGATCCGGCGAACATAACTGCTGCGATCAGACCCGATGTCGGATCGATGCGAAACTGGCGCCGCTGCGAAGCTCTCTCAGAGATCTCCGACCATGGGCTATTACATGAATTTTTATGGCCTTGGAATTTTCGTGGGGTATTTATGAACAGACTGATCCCTGAACTTAGAACTGACTGGGTAGATTCTGATCTGCCTGATGAAGCATGTTGAACGAGGTTGAAACTTTGGATCTGGGAGTTGGGATTTTTATGGAAGATACAGGGGAAAGTAAGGAACATGAGGATAGTTTTTTTATAATTTTCTGATGGGGTTTGAGGGGGGAAATGGATTTTAGAACAGTGGGTGGTCGGATCTGGACCGTAGAAGAGAGAGCTGAGTCTAGATTTTGTAGTGGTATTTAAAAATGGTAAACGAACTACAAAAATCCTAAAAAAATTCTGGAATGAGGATTGGGTGGATAGAAGTCCGAGTCCAAATTTCAGCTCGATCAGAAATTGGAAAGGGGTTCGAATGGGTGAAGAGTATGGCTGCTGGAACACAAGTCTGCACAGGGGCAGATTGTGTAGGCTATGGAGAATTAAAGGGAAAGGGAGGCAAACGACGGGGAAATAGCTTGAAAATTTTTGTGGGACGTGGGAACTACAAGGGGAACTCACCCTGAAAATTTTAGCCTGGTCAGATCTCGGAGTTGAGATCTAAAATTCAGCCTTTGACTTGCTGGATGGTGGGAAACAGAACTCCTGCGATGGCGGTTGCGGTGCGTTGGCGGCACGAACGGAGGCGGCGGCGGAGCTTCACACCCAGAGATGAGATACCACTTGGAATCCACCAAGTTTTGTAGGGAATCCACCCTAGAAACCACAGCAATCCAGCTGCAAGAGGGAGAGGGAGAGAGGGGGCGCCCAAGGCTTCTTGAATTTCTCAAAATTTCTTCTCATTAATTTCCACCAAATGAAAAATACATGGATTATATAGAAATGTATAAAAGACATAAACTACCCCTAGATCTAGGGTTTGGGAGGGGCAAATGGGGAATGAGATAATTAATCTCCCATGTGGTCAAATGACCAAAATAAATAAAATACAACATGAATATAATATATTAATGGGGGCGCCCCTTTGAAAAAATGGGAGGTAAAATTGGAATTTTCTTCCATCTTGTCTCCTTGGTCCAAGTCCAACCTTGGACTTTGAACCAGCCCCACATGGCCCATGACCCTAGGTGGACCAATGGAAAAGAGGGTGGGGGACCCTGCTAGACCCACTGGCATTTTACATAGAAACCCAAGATTCCTAAAGACTAACAAAGTGGCTTATAATGCCTTACAATTGCAAACCCAATTAACCAAGGATATAAATGCAAACAAAAAGGATACAAATGCAAAAACAAAATGTCAATGCCCGATGTTGATTCCCATCAGGAGCGCTTTTCTACTTGAAGATGACGGCAGGTGGCGCAGTGAGACTTGCTTGCCAGATTGCAGGCATGGCCAGTGTGCTGCATCGACCCTCGTAATGTGTGGGCCTTGTTGCTCCACTGCTCCCCGTCAACCAGGGATGGTCGGGTCGACCAACCCATTTTTCCTGGTGCAGGTCTCTTTGCCAGTGGCATCCTTGTCGGTCCGCTTCCACGGAACAAAGGGGATGCTAGATATGGTCTCCCCATGAGCGGGTCAAGGGATGGAGGGTTTGGCCCTCTTCTCTGGCATAGGTGGCTCCCTCTGTTGGTCCACTTCGTCAGAATAAGTAACCGAGGAGCGGCCGTCTGCTCATGGACAAAAGAGATGATAGGTGTCCATTCTCGGACTCATCGTAGCTGCTGGCAGACGATGGCACCCAGAAAATGAGATGCTGGAGTTGCACATCACCATAGTTGGGCGCGTTTTGTCTCTCCATATGCTTGTGTATTGGTCGCATAATAGTGACTCGCCAGTCTTTGGCAGCTTGTATTTTGACTAAAGGAATAAAATTATTTAGTTCAGATCTTGTTGTGTACCTTTTGGCGGGGGACTCCTACGAGCTTTTGGGTAGACTTTCCTCGTGTGCATTGCAGTATTTGTGCCTTTGCTTGCTGCCATTATTATTGAGAAGAGCGGTGCATGCCTCCAGGGAACCCTTAGGCTACCTTTCCATTCTCAAGGGGAGCAGTGCTCGCCTCTAGGGAACCCGTAGGTTACCTTCTCGTTTTCAAGGGGAGCAGTGCTCGCCTCTAGGGGACCCGTGGGTTACCTTCTCATTTTCAAGGGGAGCAGTGCTCGCCTCTAGGGAACCCGGCCGTGGGTTACCTTCTTGTTTTCAAGGGGAGCAGTACTCGCCTCTAGGGAACCCATATGTTACCTTCTCATTTTCAAGGGGAGCAGTGCTCGCCTCTAGGGAACCCGTAGGTTACCTTCGTGGAGTATGGTTGGCAGTGATTTATTGGAAGAATTTTCTGAGGTTTACAGAGTTTCACGTCCTGGGTACCTCTTGCCCCCCCAACGTTGCCAGCCTGTACGCTCCTTTTCCAAGTGCTTTAGTTATCTTGTACGGACCTTCCCAGTTTGGTGCGAGCTTTCCGACGGCTCCTCTGGGGTCTGCCACACTTGCCCGTCGTAGTACCAAGTCTCCGAGGAAGAAGTGTCGTTCCTTGACTCGAATGTTGTAATATTGAGCCAGTTTTTGTTGATAAGCCACGAGCTTTACCTAGGCGTTTGCCCTGTGTTCTTCGAGTAGGTCTAGGTTCTCTCGTAACGCTTGGTTGTTTCTAGCCTCATCGAAGTGTTCCACACGCAGTGAGGGATTGGATATCTCTACTGGAACTACTGCCTCTGCACCGTATGCGAGGTGGAACGGGGTTTCTCCTGTAGTGGCTTTGGCAGTGGTTCTGTGGGCCCAAAGGATGTTCAGGATGGAGTCTATCCACGAGTCGCCTGCTTGATCTAGCCATGTTTTGATACCGTGGAGGAGTGTTCTGTTGGCGTTCTCCACCAATCCATTGGCCTGAGGGTGTCCCACTGAAGTATAGTGGTTCCAGATCCCCAATTCCGAGCACTTCCCTTGGAAGGCCGTGCTCGCAAATTGCCTGCCATTGTCGGTGGTGAGAACTCTTGGTATCCCGAACCTGCAGATGATGTTTCGCAGCACGAACTTCCACGCTACTTCGCTCATTATCTTCCCTAATGGTTCAGCCTCGACCCATTTGGTGAAGTAGTCAATAGCGACTATGTGGAATTTCTTCCTCCCTTGTGCCTCAGGGAAGGGACCCAATATATCCACCCCCCATCGAGTAAATGGGCGGGGCTCCATCAAGGTATGAAGCTGCGTGGCTGGCTGGTGATGCAGGTCGGAGAATTTCTGGCACTGAGGACACCTCCGGACATACTCAAGGCAGTCTTGCTGTAGGGTGGGCCACCAGTACCCTTGTCGGATCATCATTCGCACGAGTGCTCGCCCCCCTACGTGGCTTCCGCATAGTCTTTCGTGGACTTCTTGGATGGCTTGTCTGACCTTCGTGGGGAACAAGCACTTTAGTAGTGGGGCTGAGAGGGATCGGTGATAAAACTGATCATTCATTATTGTGAAGTGGGCTGCTCGGGCCCTTGTGCGACGAGCTTCGACACGGTCGCTTGCGAGTTGTTGCTGTAGGAGAAAATTCAACAGGGGATCCATCCCGGAAGGTTCATAGTCGATGGCGTTTACCTGTGGCATCAGCTCTTCTATGCTCGGTGCCGATAATTCTTCGACCAAAATTGACCTCGAATTGGAGACCGTGGTGGCGGATGCCAAGCGAGACAGGGCGTCTGCTCAGACGTTCTCTTCTCTAGGGATGTGGACCATCTCGAAGTGGGAGAATCCGTCTACTGCAGACTTGGCCTTCTCCAGGTATTTGATCATGGACGATCACGTGCTTCGAATTCTCTTTGACCTAGTTGGCTATGAGCATGGAGTCACTGTATGCTCGCACACCTGATGCCCCCAAGTGTTTTGCCATGCTCATCCTTCAGAGGACGGCTTCGTACTTGGCCACATTATTTGTGGTCGGGAAGTTAAAGCGTAGAGCATATTAAAGTTCTACCCCTTCTGGCAAAAGTAAGACCAGTCCTACATGTTGTGCCCCTGTGGTTAATTCAGTCATACTGTGGTCATTTGAGGCATTCGACATCATCTTGTGGTCATTTGAGCTATTGGACATTCTTGGTTTTGATAATGGCTTGGTTTTGATAATAGCTAAACACTATAAGTCATTATTGTTTTAACTCTCATATGACTGACATACATGATGTTTTGTTCATGACAGATATGCCAATGAATTGTCAAGGAATGAAGTGGAGATGGCAAATGTGAAAGCTCAATGTTGCGCCCTCGCACGCGGATCGACCTGTGCGGTCAGGTCGCTGGGATCGACCTGCCCAGTCAGGTCGCGGGGGTCAAGGGGGCAGCGTCCCTTGCCCCCGGAACAAAATTTTGATTGAAGACTCAGTAATAAAACTTCAAGACAGTCAAGGGTGATGCTACAGACATGAATGGGGTGCTAAAGAACTTAAGCGATGGAGCCAAAGCAGTTAACAGACCGACCCGGGAAAACCCAGGTTCTGCCCAGCTGGCGGTCCACCGCCAGCACAGGGGCGGTCGACCGCCCCTGCCAGCAGCCAACTGCTTGCACGTTTCTCAGTGGCGGTCGACCGCCAGCCCAGTAGCGGTTGATCGGAATTCCCAGGGACCAACCGTTTGCAGGTTTCTCAGTAGCGGTCGACCACCCGAAGCTGTAGGTCGACCGTCAACCCCAATGCAGCCATGTTTGACTTCGATTTCCACCTCGAGGGTAGCCCTTTTCCTTGTATTTGTTTAAACCCAAAGTCACCCAATATTCCATAGATTGTGGATCGGGTCTGGGGGATGTCTAAGGACCATTCAAAGGTTATAAAACACATGCAAGAGGGTTAGAAACCCTAGTTGATCATTTGTGAATCCAAGGGAGATCAAAGGAGGCTACAAGGGTGAGAGGAGTTTGAGTACTGTAGCCGTGAACAGTACTCCGGGAAGAAGTTCTTCATCAAATCCTCAAGTGATTCAAGCTTCTTCAAGAGGAGATCAAGCCCAAGCCAAGAGAAGAAAAAGATGCAGCCTTCATCCTCTTCATCATCTCAAGGTGATCCAAAGAAGCTCATTCTCAAATGAGATCAAATCTACATCCTTCATCTTCTTCATCAACTCAAAGCGATCCAAGCAAGATCTCTTCACAAGGAAGAAGATACCATTGAAGCATCCAACTCAAGCTCCTGCAACTCAGACAAGACCTTTTTACTTTGAGCATAGTCTATATCTTGTTTGAGTGATTTCGTATTTGTTCTCTTTTCATTTCTTTCAAACAATTGAAACTGAAGATCGTCCCTACCGGTGGTTAGTAGGAAGGCAATCGGAAGTTGTCCGATTTGCGGTGTTGACGTCCCTACCGGTGGTTAGTAGGAAGGCAATCAGTGGTCTTTCTGATTTGCGGTTCAGTGCGTGGCACTAGTGGAGCCTCACCGGATTTGGTGAGGGGTGGACGTAGGACTGAGGATTCAGTCCGAACCACTTAAAATCTTTTGTGTTGTGGTTTGTTTATGTGATTGCTTCATTCTAGATGCATGCTTAGGTTCAATCTCTATATTGCGTAATCATCTTGCTAAGCAAATCGTTGTGTCCTTCGTTAAGTTAGTTATATTCCGCTACAATTTATTTTATCTAGCTATATAGAGGGTTGCATTGCGAAAAGTGGGGCAGATCTATTCACCCCTCCTCTCTAGATCCGCTGTCCACTACTCAACAAGTGGTATCAGAGCCTAATCTCTCATTATGGGGTCCAACGACCTTGAGGGAATTGGTGGATCAGCGTCCAAGGGTTTTCTACCTGAAGGACATTCTGTGAACAAGCCTCCTTATTTTACTACAGGTAATTATCCCTATTGAAAACATAGTATGCAGGTGTTCATTCACGCCCAAGACTACGAACTTTGGCGAGTGATCAGCAAAGGTCCGTATGAGCTGCCGGATGATGAGGATTTGTGGACCAAAGAATAAATAAGGCAATCCACTGTTAACTGGAGTGCTAAACACATCATGCAATGCTCACTCCATCCAGTTAAATTCTCAAGAGTGGCTACCTGCGCATCTGCAAAACTAATGTGGGACAAGCTAGAGGTAATCTACGAAGGAACCTCTCAGGTACGAGAAACAAAAGCCAACATTTTAGTTTCTGAATATGAAATGTTCCGCATGAAGCCTGATGAGTCAATTTAAGATATATATACCCTATTAACTATGCTTACTAATAGTTTGACTGATTTGGGAAAGAAATATTCAGAGCAAGAAATTGTAAGAAAAATTCTCAGATCGTTAACTCTAGCATGGCACACGAAGGCAACCGTGGTTGAAGAATCAAGAGATCTCGCAACAACTAAGGTAGATGAACTCATTGGATCATTGATGACCTATGAGATCAATCTCAAGAACAAAGAGACTGAGGCACCTAAGAAGAAGTCCCTAGCTCTTAAAGCAGGACCCAGCGGTCAAGGCTCTTCTGATGAAGGTGAGGATTCGGGAAGTGAGCGAGATGAGGATGACGTAGCCATGCTCACATGTAAGTTCAAAAAATTCCTGAGAAAGGAAGGTAAGTGCTTCATGAGAGGAAGGTCAAAGGTAAGAAATGGTTTCAAATCTAATTCTGAAAACTCTAAGAAATCTGGTAAAATCATTTGCTATTCTTGCAACAAACCAGGGCATTTCAAGAATGATTGTCCCGACAGATTCAGAAAAGCCGACAAATAGAAGGGCAAGAAGACGAACAAGGCCATGGTGTCCACATAGAGCGATGAAGAGGAAAGTGATGACGAACTCGCTCCTCGGACAAAGAAAAAGAAGATCTCTATCTTATGGCCAAAGGTGATGAAGAAACTGAGGTAAATTCTCCATTTGAAGATTATACAATTGATGATTGGGAGGAAGCATATATACAACTCATGGAAAAATATGAAATGTACAAAAAGGAGAATAAATTATTGAAAAAGAAAATTAACTCATTTGTGCATGATCATGAAATAAATGTCAAGAATGCTTCACTTGAAACTGAAATTGAGGATCTTAAGAAAATGATTGAGGATTTGGAAGAGGGAAGAAAAGAAATGGCTGACTTGGAAGCTGAAAATGAAAATTTGAGAAATGAGATTGATAGCATCAAGCTAAAAATGCAAAGCTATGAAAAGAACAGCAAATTGAGTAATGAGAAGTACGAAGCTGTCAAACAAGTCAACATTCAACTTCTTGAAAATATTGAAAACATACAAAAAGAGTTGAAGGATAAACAACAATCTTTAGAAAAGTTGGTGGATGGAAGATAAAACCTAGATGCATTGCTAGGAACTAGAATGAACCACAACAAAGATGGGTTGGGTTTTGATCCAACAAACAAAAGGCCATTTGGGCTAAAAACTGTCACATTTGTTTCATCTTCCGAAGCTTCCACCTCAAACACAACTCTCACACAAAACCAGCAAAAACAAAAGGAGAAAGGGAAAGAAAAGATTGAAGAGGCAGTCACTGAAATTCCCAAAAAGTCTGTCCAAAAGCCTAAGAAAGGTCGACCTTCCCCGCAGCATAGGTCAACACTTCCTCAGCCATTGCTTGCTCAATCTTCCAGATATCACCATAACTGGATTGCACATTCATATAGGCCAATACCATCATATTCTTGGGGCAATTGTGACCTCTGTGTGCATCAATCCCATAGGTGGCAAAATAATCATTTTCAACCCAAAACCAACCAACCACCTCAATGGCTTAAGAAGCAAAATTCATCAAACTTCCACAAACTCCAACCAAGAGCCTCCAAACAGAAAATGAATGTCAAGATTGAAAAGAAAAATCAAATCCCTGCTCTAAGCAAATAAAACATGAATGTTAAGAAGGTTTGGATTCCAAAAGAAATGGTTTCATGTTTTGAAAATTTGAAAAGTTTGATGGGACCCAAATTTGGTTGGGTTCCAAACACAATTACTTAATTGCTTGTGCATGAGGGTCTTGCAGCCATGCATAACAGGTGGTACCTTGATAGTGACTGTTCAAGACACATGACTGGAGACAAATCAAAATTTTGTCACTTGGAGGAAAAGGAATGAGGATACATCACATTTGGAGGGAATAACAAAGGAAAAATTATTGGAATAGATAATGTAAGTAAGAATCTCTCCAACTCCATTGGAAATGTGCTGTTAGTTGAAGGTTTAAAATATAACTTGCTCAGCATAAGTCAATTATGTGATAAAGGTCACAAAGTGTTGTTTGATTCTCATGAATGTAAAATCTTTGAATCAAAATCTGACAAAGTAAAATTTTCTGGTAAGAGAGTCAACAATGTTTACATGATTGACTTAGATGATCCTGCTTATTCAAACCTTTGTCTTGCTGCACCAAAATCTAAAATTGCATGGTTATGGCATCCTAGACTAGGACATGCTAGCTACAATGTCTTACATAAACTGTTAAAGCATACAATGGTGAAAGGGTTGCCTGAATTATCATTTAAACAAGAAAACAAGTTGTGTGATGCATGTGCCCTAGGTAAACAAACAAGAAAATCTTTCAAAGGAAGATCTGAAAATACATCATCCAAACCACTCGAGCTAATTCATATGGACCTGTTTGGCCCAACCAGAACTGTTAGCTTAAGTGGTAGAAAATATGGATATGTCTTGGTGGATGACTTTTCTAGGTTCACTTGGGTTTTCTTTCTCACACATAAAAATGATACTTTTGATGAGTTTCAGGCACTCTACATGAAGATAAAGTAGGACGGTGAGTTTAAAATTTCTAAGATTTAATCTGATCATGGTGGTGAATTTGAAAATGCTAATTTATATAATCTTTGCAGGGCTGAAGGCATTTTCCACCAGTTTTCTTCACCAAGAACCCCAGAGCAAAACGGTGTAGTTGAAAGGAGGAACCGAACACTTATAGAAATGGCAAGAACTATGCTTGCCGAACGGCAACTTCCAAGGAAATTTTGGGCTGAAGCGGCAAACTCGGCATGTTATATTATCAACCGCTCTATGGTAAGGCCACACACCAAAAAGACTCCTTATGAGTTGCTGAAAGGTAAAAAGTCTTCTCTCACACACATGAAAGTATTTGGGTCAAAATGCTTCATCCACAACAATGACAAAAGAGACTTAGATAAATTCGAGCCCAAGAGCGATGAAGGTATATTCCTTGGATATTCTGATAGATCTAGGGCTTATAGAATTTATAACATTAAGAGTCAAACTATGGAAGAATCACCCCATGTTTCCTTTGATGAATATCATGATGATTTTAACAATGATAACTCTTACAGGAAAAATGATAAAGATGGGGAATTCCTAAGCATGAAGGACAAGAGTGATTCTCCACAAGAAGAAACAAAAGAAGATGGTGACCGACCTGAATCAAGCAATGCAAGGAATCAAGCTCTAGGAGAAGGTAATGATTCTACAAACATTAGAATTCTTAAGGATCATCCTTTAGAAAATGTCATTGGTAGCTTCAATGACCCACCTAGAACAAGGTCACATTTTAAAATTGTGGAAGAATTAGATCAACTTGCTCTTGTCTCTCAGCTTGAACCCAAAAATATTGATGAAGCATTAAAGGATGAAAACTGGATAAATTCAATGCATGACGAGTTGAACCAGTTTGAGAGAAATAAAGTTTGGCATCTTGTTCCTAGACCTTCATCACAATCTGTCATAGGCACTAAGTGGGTTTTTAGGAACAAACTAAGCGAGGATGGTAAGATAATAAGAAACAAGGCTAGATTGGTGACTCAAGGGTATAATCAAGAGTTTGGGGTAGACTTTGATGAATCTTATGCCCCAGTTGCTAGACTTGAAGCCATTAGAATTTTACTTACCTTTGCATGCTCCCTTAGAATAAAACTGTATCAAATGGATGTCAAAAGTGCTTTCTTGAATGGCTTGATCAAAGAAGAAGTCTATGTTGAGCAGCCCCCTGGCTTTAAGAATTCTAACCATGCAGCTTTTGTATACAAGCTAGACAGGGCGCTTTATGGACTTAAGCAAGCACCAAGAGCTTGGTATGAGAGACTAAGCTCGTTCCTCATTAAAAAAGGGTACACACGAGGTAAGGTAGATCAAACACTTTTCACCAAGAAGCAAGGTAAGAACATCTTGATTGTTCAAATTTATGTTGATGATATTATATTTGGTTCTACTAAATCTGAAATGTGTGAGGAATTTACTAACCTCATGACTAGCGAATTTGAGACGAGCCTAATGGGAGAACTCCAATTCTTTCTCGGTTTGCAGGTCAACCAAGGACAAGATAGGTGCTTCATAAGTCAAGCCAAATACATCAAGGAGCTGCTGAAAAGATTTAACATGACGAACAGCAAAATCATTGCAACTCCTATGAGCACCATAACATCACTGGATTAGGATCAAAATGGTAAATTAGTGGATGCAAAGATCTATAGAGGTATGATCGGCTCTTTGGTTTACTTGACTGCATCCCGACCAGATATCCAATTTAGTGTATGCCTTTGTGCTAGATTTCAAGCTAGTCCTAGAGAATCCTATTTGACTACCGTCAAACGTATCCTTAGATATCTTACCGGCACTCAAGATTTGGGATTGTGGTATCCGTCATCATGTGATTTATCTCTTATATCTTATTCTGATGCGGACTACGCTGGATGCAAGCTGGATCGTAAGAGTACTAGTGGCTATTGTCAGTTTCTAGGTGGGTGTTTAGTTGCTTGGGCTTCCAAGAAATAACACTCGGTTGCCCTCTCAACCGCAGAGGCAGAATATGTTGCTGCGGGGAGCTGTGGCACCCAAGTGTTATGGATTAAACACCAACTCCAAGACTACTTAGTGAATCTTGGTTGTGTCCCGATTCTGTGTGATAACACTAGTGCTATCAACCTTGCAAAAAATCCAGTCCAACACTTTAGGACTAAGCATATTGAGATTATGCATCACTTCATTAGAGATGAGGTCGTTAAGAAAAACTTTGAGCTGCATTTTGTTGATACTCTAAATCAAATTACTGACATCTTCACCAAGCCCTTGTGTAATGATAGGTTTTCAAGACTCAGAAGGGAGCTTGGTCTCTGCAGACCTCAGGCCACTAAAAATTGAAATGACGATCATGTTCAATTTAGTTGTGTGTTTGTGCAGATTGGTGTGTTCATGCATTATTTATATGTCAAATATGTCATTTTGCATATGGTGTAGCATTGCATGTCATGATGCATAATAAAATTGAATTCGTATTCATAATGTATTGCATGGTTTGTGTAGCATCCTTCTTGCATGGCCATGGTATATTAAATGTTGATGTATGGAAAGGCAGGTTATGCTTGCCTAGAAGCACTCAATATGCGTGAGGTTTTACCTCCGCCAAGTACCATGCGTCACTGTCGCATATAGGCCATATAGTAAGGGGGAGTTATCTCTTTGCAGCAGTCATGCATATGTTTCATCTTCATTCTGTTGCATTTAATAAGTGTATAACCATATGTTGGGTCATGCATTCTATGTCTGTCAAATTCATGTTTGATCAGGTCAACCCCTGCATGGTTCTAGTCAACCTCTCGACATTCGTCATTCCACTTGATTGCAAACATAACTCCTTGAGTGCATTCACTGCATATACTTAGGGGGAGTCCTGCTGCTATTCTTAACCTCTTGCAATCTGCACTTCATTGGCTTACAGTCTGATTTGAGTTCGTGAGACTGACAGAACTACGACATAAGAGCTTTCTATTATATGCCCTGATGATTGTCCATCCAATAAAAATGGTTCAGATTTAATAATTTTCTTGAAGTTCTGATATATCTTTTGAAATCATCTATGTTCTGTGGTTTTAATAGACCTTAACTAGAGATTGCATATTATGCTTTGAATGACTATCATGAAATCTGAAAATCCAAACGTCATGACAATCTTGGTGATACTCTAGAGCTTAATATTATTTCTAAACATCTTGATGAGCTGGAATTCTTGAAAATCCATTTGACAGAGCAAGATATTGTTGCACGAGAAATATGTCACGTCATCAAAATAAGTGATGAATGATATGTCATGATGTGCCATTGTTATCTCTGTCTTAATTATATTTGGACTCTAGGCAGAGCACTGGCATAATTGCTGAGAAATATATCTTCTCATCACATAAATGAGATTGGATATGTCATGACGTGACTTTGCTATCTCTGTGCATTTTGAAGCATAACTGTCAGTCTTGCCAAATACCTAGGGATACTGGCGTCTAAACAACGTGTATTCTTACGGCTAGGAGGCATGTACTAGACTTGATTGCTCATAAAATATGAGTCATATGCCTTCAAATTCAAAAGATATTGAAAATCAAATTTGTTGAACTCATAAAATTCCATGCTTTAGTCATGATTGTTTAGCCTCAATACTAGTTTTTGTGTTATTCCCTTTGTAGTTATTGAATATGGATATATAAGACAATGGCAGGTTAAACACTGCCATGATATGCACCTTTGGTTCATTTCTATTAAATCTTGGATGTAGCTACTTTTTGAACTCTGTTGATGATCTCGGATTTCATTAGCTTTGAACCATATATGTTGCTCGCGGTATGTTTCAGGTTTGCATATAATGGCTTGCTCTCAACTCTCTTTCAGCTCTGGTCTCTCAGACATATGTCACCTACTCTAACTTATCCCTCCTTTTTGCTGTTGTCAAAGGGGGAGAATGTCTTGTTGTTGTGAGTCCTTTGTGAGTTGTCAAAGGGTGAGAATGCATTATGGACGGGGGAGAGAATCTTGTGAGCTTTGTGTCTGCATATGTGATAGGGGTTTGTGCATAGCATTCACATGCTTTGATCATCCATGCATACATATCTGCATTCACATGCTTTCACTATCATGGATCTTGAGCTGCACATGTCGCATATGTCATAAACTTTGTCATCTTGGATATTACTACCACATAATGACTCACAGTGTTGCCATCATCAAAAAGGGGGAGAATGTTGTGCCCCTACGGTTAATTCAGTCATACCGTGGTCATTTGAGGCATTCGACATCATCTTGTGGTCATTTGAGCTATTGGACATTCTTGGTTTTGATAATGGCTTGGTTTTGATAATAGCTAAACACTATAAGTCATTATTATTTTAACTCTCATATGACTGACATACGTGATGTTTTGTTCATGACAGATATGCCAATGAATTGTCAAGGAATGAAGTGGAGATGGAAAATGTGAAAGCTCAATGTTGTGCCCTCGCACGCGGATCGACCTGCGCGGTCAGGTCACAGGGATCGACCTGCCCGGTCAGGTCGCGGGGGTCAAGGGGGCAGTGCCCCTTACGGGGGTTTCTGGGGGCGAAGCCCCCAGAACAAAATTTTGATTGAAGACTCAGTAATAAAACTTCAAGACAGTCAAGGGTGATGCTACAGACATGAATGGGGTGCTAAAGAACTTAAGCGACGGAGCCAAAGCAGTTAACAGACCGACCCAGGAAAACCCGGGTTCTGCCCAGCTGGCGGTCCACCGCCAGCACAGGGGCGGTCCACCGTCCCTGCTAGTAGCCAACTGCTTGCACGTTTCTCAGTGGCGGTCGACCGCCAGCCCAGTAGCGGTTGACCGGAATTCCCAGGGACCATCCGTTTGCAGGTTTCTCAGTAGCGGTTGACCGCCCGAAGCTGTAGGTCGACCGCCAGCCCCGATGCAGCCATGTTTGACTTCGATTTCCACCTCGAGGCCAGCCCCTTTCCTTGTATTTGTTTAAACCCAAAGTCACCCAATATTCCATAGATTGTGGATCTGGTATGGGGGATGTCTAAGGACCATTCAAAGGTTATAAAACACATGCAAGAGGGTTAGAAACCCTAGTTGATCATTTGTGAATCCAAGGGAGATCAAAGGAGGCTACAAGGGTGAGAGGAGTTCGAGTACTATAGCCGTGAACAGTACTCCAGGAAGAAGTTCTTCATCAAATCCTCAAGTGATTCAAGCTCCTTCAAGAGGAGATCAAGCCCAAGCCAAGAGAAGAAAAAGCTGTAACCTTCATCCTCTTCATCATCTCAAGGTGATCCAAAGAAGCTCATTCTCAAAGGAGATCAAATATGCATCCTTCAACTTCTTCATCAACTCAAAGCGATCCAAGCAAGATCTCTTCACAAGGAAGAAGATACCATTGAAGCATCCAACTCAAGCTCCTGCAACTCAGACAAGACCTTTCTACTTTGAGCATATTCTATATCTTATTTGAGTGATTTCGTATTTGTTATCTTTTCATTTCTTTCAAACAATTGAAACTGAAGATCGTCCCTACCGGTGGTTAGTAGGAAGGCAATCAGAAGTTGTCCGATCTGCGGTGTTGACGTCCCTACCGGTGGTTTGTAGGAAGGCAATCGGTGGTCTTTCCAATTTGCGGTTCAGTGCGTGGCACTAGTGGAGCCTCACCGATTTGGTGAGAGGTGGAAGTAGGACTGGGGATTCAGTCTGAACCACCTTAAAATCCTTTGTGTTGTGATTTGTTTATGTGATTGCTTCATTCTAGATGCATGCTTAGGTTCAATCTCTATATTGCGTAATCATCTTGCTAAGCAAATCGTTGTGTCCTTCGTTAAGTTAGTTATATTCCGCTGTAATTTATTTTATCTAGCTATATAGAGGGTTGTATTACGAAAAGAGGGGTAGATCTATTCACCCCTCCCCTCTAGATCCGTTGTCCACTACTCAACACTGCACCGCTACCAGCGGCGCAGGATGAACCATCAATGTACAGTTCCTAAACTGGTCCCGAGGAGTGCTCGGGCAAGTCTTCGACTGGTATCATACATTCGGCGATGAAGTCAGCGTGGGCCTGGGCTTTGATCGCAGTCCTCGGACAGAACTTAACGTCAAACTCGCCCAGCTCAATCGCCCACTTGACCAGCCTTCCATAAGCGTCAGGATTTTGGAAGATTTGCTGTAGTCGGCTGATCGGTGAGGACGGCGATTGGGTGAGCCAGGAAGTACGGGCGTAGTTTGCGAGCGGCCGTGACTAGGGCCAAGGTGAACTTCTCGATTCGTGAGTACAAGAATTTCGGCCCTTGTAGCGCTCGGCTAACGTAGTAGACGGGCTTTATGACGCCAACTTCTTCTCGGGTGAGTACGGCGCTCATCGTGCTCGGTGTCACCAATAGGTACAAGAGTAACTGTTCTCCTTTTTATGGCTTGGAGAGTACGGGAGGAGTGGCAAGGTAGCGCTTTAGCTCTTCGAATGCTCGTTTGCACTCCTGATCCTAGTCGATCTGCCCTTTCTTCTCCAGCGTCTTGTTAGCCTGCTTAATTAGTTGAAAGAAGGGAAGGCACCTTTTGGCTGCTCGGGACAAGAAGCGGGTTAAAGCGGCGATGCGGCCGGTGAGGCATTGGACCTCCCTCACTCGTCTTGGTCGCTTCATCTCTAACACTGCGCGAATTTGATCTGGGTTGGCCTCGATCCCTCGATGGTAACGAGGAATCCGAGGAGCTTCCCTGACCTGACGCCGAACGCACATTTAGCTGGGTTGAGTTTCATGTTGTACCTTCTGAGCGTGGCGAAGGTCTCCCCCAAGTCTCCCAGGTGTTCGACAGCTTGGAGGCTCTTTACGAGCATGTCATCGATGTAGACCTCTATGTTGCGATCGATCTGCGAGTTGAACATATGGTTGACGAGACGTTAATAGGTTGCGCCCGCATTCTTCAACGCAAATGGCATGCAGGTGTAGCAGTACAAGCCGTGGTCGGTGACGAACGTTGTTTTATCTTGGTTGGGCTCATGCATGCTGATCTGGTGGTACCCGGAGTAGGCGTCCAAGAAGCTCAGCATTTCGTGCCCGGCCGTGGCGTCGACTAGTTGGTCGATCCGTGGCATGGGGAAGCTATCCTTGGGCGTGGCCTTGTTGAGGTCAGTATAGTCCACGCACATTCGCCATTTCCCATTGCTCCTAGGGACAAAGACCACATTGGCCACCCAATCCAGATATCGGGTAGGCTTAAGTAGTCCTGAGCGCAGCTTCTTGCCCACTTGCTCCCTGATGATGGTTTGTCGCTCGGGGTTGCAACGCCTTCGGTGCTGCTGGACCGGGAGGCAGGTTGGATCTAGCCGGAGTTGGTGCATGATGACCTCTGGCGAGATTCCGGGGAGTTCGTCTTCAGACCAGGCAAATACGTCCTGGTTGGCTGTAAGGAACCGTATATAGGCGTCCTTGTCACGTTCGGATAGATTGGCCCTGATCCTCAACGTTCTGCTTGGGTCTCCCCCCACTTGGATGAAGTACAGGTCTTCTGCTGGAGTGCTCGCGCTCGGACCTGGGTCTTCAGTCCTCGCCTTCATCTCATGTGGAGTCTCCTCGGGTTATCGGTCGCGCGTCGAAATGTGATAGCACCTCCTGGACTGCCTTTGATCTCTTCGGACCTCCCCTACCCCTCGAGGGGTAGGGAACTTGAGCTTTTGGTGGTACGAGGAGGGGACGCCGCGAAGGGTGCCAAGGATCCCGCGCCCAATGATGGCGTTGTACCCAATCATCGCACGAACGACGGTGAAGTCGGCGAGGAAGGTTACCTCTTTTGGTGCGGTCTCGAACGTGATTGGGAGTGATATTCGTCCTTCGAGGCAGACCGTTGTGCCGAAGAATCCGTATAACGGTGTATGCAATGGTGGCAGTTTAGACAGATCCACACCCATAAGCATAAGACAGTCCTACGCGATAACATCAGGGCCACTTCCATTATCCACTAAAATGCGATGCACGGTACACTGGTTGATAATGGCTGAAACAATGAGCGCGTCAGAATGGGGAGTGGTTACACCGTCCAGGTAATCCTCTGAAAAGACAATAGGATCTCTTGGATGGCCTGGGGCGGTGGCTTCTGGTCGAGTATCATCGCTTCATTCTAAGGCGTGGACGGCCGATGCATATCACCGTCGCCTGCTCACACTGTCTCCTCCCGCGGTCGGCCCCCCTGATATCATCATGATCTCCTTTCCGTTGGGCCGATTGTCGATGGGAGGAGGCGTCCACTGTCGCTTTTCGGCGGCTTTGGCGAGGAATTTGTCGAGGAGTCCTCTGCGGATGAGGTCCTCGATAGCATCCTTTAGGTTAATGCACTCGATAATGTCGTGTCTGTGGTCGCGATGATAGTGGCAGTACTTCTTCTTTCTCCTTGAACTCGGATCGGACTTTATCCGGGGAGGCCATTTGAAGAATGGCTCCTAGCGGATTTGATGAGGGCATCCCTTGCCCCTCCACATTTTCTCCGGACTCGGATTGTTCGTCGACAAGCGCCATTATGTTAGTCATGTATTTTTGAGTCTAGTCATGTAATCTTCACATTTTCTTTGAGTCAATATCATGTAATTTTCCCTTTATTTGAGTCATGTACCTAGGTTGTTGAGTCATTTTCCTAAGTATTGAGTCATTATGTTGGTTTGATAGGTTATTGGGCCCATCTCATTGGGCTAGGCCCATGGATGCCCCCCCTTCCCTTCAGTTATTAGTCAATGTGTCTTTTGTTAGGGTCCTTTGTGAAAAAGTCATGTGCCTATAAATAGGCCACCCCACTCCTCATATGTAACAACTTTTGAAGAATCATTTGAATAGAAAAAATTCTCTAGTCTTACTCCTCTCTACCAAATCTCTCTTCCCTCTCTCACCCATTATCTCTCTCTCTCTTTATCTCTCTCTCTCTCCCTCCACCCAATTTTCGGAATTTTCTCTCTCCTCCCCATTCACCCCTCATTAAGACCTCTCCCCTTCCCCATACACCCATTTAACTCCCCCCCAACCTAAGGTGGCATCCTCCAATCCACACCCCACCTCCCAATCCCCAACTACCCAACACCACTTCTTAAGCACCCCTTCCTCTCCCCAAGGTTGAAGGGCTCTTCCCTAAGCCCAAATTCAAATTTCCCTCTCCCTAGGGCAGTGCCCTTCCATCTCCCCACCTCCCGAAACCACCCAAAGTCGCAGCCCCCCTTCCCCATACCAGCCAAGTTCACCCTCCACCTCTTACTCTCTTGGCCATCCCCTTCCCCACCCCCTCATCTTCTTCTCATTCAGCCTCTGTTTCAGACAGCAGAGTTGCAGCAACTTGCAGAGGCAGCCATGACCGTCTCTCAAAGATTCAGGTGGCAAGGACTACATTTCTGGAATCGTCATCGAGATAGCTTTCCAACGGTGGTGGTCTCGCCGGCTTTCGAGGTCGGAGCTATCCGCAGGAGCTGATCTCCCACGACTGCGCAGAAGACCCCAGGCAGAGAACCAGAGCGAGATTGGAAGCCCGACCACGACGAACCTTTTGGGATTCAGATCAAGTGTTCTTCAGCAAAGTTCTTCCCTCTCAAGTCCTCTTTCAGCCTAAAGAAGCAGAGCTGCATTTGGACATCGGCATCTCAAGTTACAAATTTTCTACTCCAAGTGTGTCAGAAAGAAGACTCGGCTACGGTTCCAATGGTTCAGGTCTCGCCTCAATCAGAGCTCGTTAGAGATCGTGGCACCCTCTGCAACCAGCCACATTGATCTGCACCAGACAGAGGCAGAATCAATCAGTCTGGTCCCAGACTCTGCCACGGCCAGCTCGTGAAGGCTCTGAGCGCCATTTTTGGAGGGAAGAAACTACTTCAAGCTAGCTGCCATCTCCAAGAAGAAGGGACTCAATCGGCCACCGGAACCCTCTGCTCCAATTTTCTTCGACGGAGACGGCAGACTGCCCCCTGTGGTCCCAGTTTCATTCCAATCGGAGTCCGGGAGAGCCCACAGTGACTTCTGCAACCTGCTGCATCAGTTTGGTACCCGCCAGAGACCAGACGCTACTGTCCTGTTCCAGTCCCCGACGCGGTCAGCCCCGAGTATCAAAGCTTCCCCAAAAATTCAAGCTTCATCCTCTGTCAGTTGGGAAACTTTTGGCACTTGTCTCGTCAAGATCTGAGTTCCGTGGAACCCGTGGCAGCACCATCTCCGACTGTCTGTCCAGTGAACCTGAAGCAGGGCAGAACCGGTGGAGCTCGGGAGGTCAAGTTTCATTGCGTAATCCCCAACCCGCTTGGCCGGCTGAAGGCCCCTCCCTGCGTGGAGGTAGTTTTGGATGTAATTAACTTAATCCCCACCCCAAGATCATCCCTCCTGCGAGAGGCATAGTGTTGTACTCTTTACACTTTCAGGTTGAAGCGACACCGACGCGGCGTGCGGGTACATACCCTCGCCTCCCCGCTCACCCCCGTCTCCGGCCGGAGTCGGCGTCTTCACGCCGGCTAGGTGAGCTCCTGAACATCCATCATTGCTGTATTGGACTTGCTTAGCTTAGTATTGCTATAGTTACTCCGTCGGCGGTAAGAGAGTGTCCGATTTTACATTGCCACCAAATTGAGTGACCACCGCGGGCGAGTTGAGAGTGAATCCACTTAACCCACACCCTTGGTGTGTTGGCCGCCCATGATTTGGTCATCCTAGGCCCATTTTGGGTTCTCCCCAAGCTTGCCAACCCTTGGAGCCTCATGGTCCCACCTCGGACCCTCTCCAACGTCGCCTAGTTACCTTCGGGCCCTAGTGTGTGCCATACGGGTGAGCTCGCTAGTGTGAGTCCGCTGCTCAAACTTGAATGCTTGCAAAATAGGTCCAAGGTCGGTTTTACATCAAGTGGTATCAGAGCAAGTTCACAACTTGTCTCTATCAAGTTGGTCCTAGGGCATGTCTATGCATTTAGAGTCTTCAAGTGCATCACTCTTGTCCCCTAGTATGGCCACCTCATATCAACCTTACCAATCGGCCCACTCCATAAGTCCAAGCCACCAAGAGATGCCTACCACTAACACCCATAACTTCCCTGGCCATGTCAACTACTTCATGAAAGCCTTGACCTATGCCAATGAGCGGCTTGATAACATATCGGACCGACTCAACCAACTTGGAGAAAATAGGCCCGCCCCAAGGACAGACGATAGAATGGTCCCTTTCCCACTTCCCACCTTTGATGGAACCTCTCCTAGAGAATATTTAGATTGGGAAACTACAATGGACCAATACTTCACTTGGTATCATATATCCGAGGATGAAAAGGCATTGGTTGCCAAAATGCAACTTACCAAACGGGCGGAAACTTATTGGATGCAAATTGTCGGGCTAAAGATACTTAGAAGGGAAACTCCCATCACCACTTGGAAGGACATGAAGGAGCAACTTAGAGTAAAATATATGTCCCCTTCCTACCCGGGTTACCAAAACTCGAGGAGCACTCTCACTCCTCCAAACCCACCCGTCCAAACCCTTACCACTAGAACCCAAGTCTCCAAGGCCTCCACCTCCCCACCTAATCCCATGAGGGCCCCCACACCCTAACCAAAACCCCCTTCACTAACCTACACTAGTCAAGCCTCTTTAGCCCCCACTTCCACCCCAAATGATCCCAAGGGCAAGAGACCCCTAACCGACCCAATTCCCTCCATGGTGACCACCACTCATCCAACCCTCACCATTAAAAACCATGTGGACACCGTGTCCACCCCTCCACCAAGGCCCATAATGGCCACCATCCCCAAACCCAAAACCCCTCACCCAACTCACCTCCCGCTTCCTACACCAATCTTTCCCCAACCTAGGCCTCCTCTACTTTCCCTTCCGATCCAAGTCCACCCTTGCCCACCACCCCAAGTGCACCATGCTCCAGCTATCACCAATTCTCCCGCATTAGACCTACCCAACCCATTAACACTAGGAATTGAAACCTCCACAACCCTCCACATGGGAGTAGATGCTAGTCCGGAACCCATTCCCACCCATAAGGAAGCCCAAGATCACACCAATGGTAAGGAAAAGCCTCAACCCTTTACCACTTCAAATAGCCCGGATCCTCAAGAGTCACCCACCTTCACCATGAATGAGCATATACTCCAATGGCTCAAGCAAGGACCCACCCTTCCTAGCTCACCCCCACCTCTCTCACCTTTGGGATATCCATCCCAAATTGTTCCCCTCCACTCCTATCACACCACAATCCAATCCTACTATGAGGTAGAAGATTGGGATGATCTCCTCAAAGGTCTAAAGTGGCAATCAGACTTGACTTCTTTATTGGCCCTAGGAGCGGACCAACCCAAGAGCCTTAACCTCATCCATCCATGCATTGGGTCTATCTCCTCGGTTTGCACTATTGGTTGCTACACTAGTGACATCCTTTTCCTTCTCCCCATAGTGGAAGAGCCCATCCTGGTCCACTCCCCTACCATTGTGATTCCTAAAACCTTGACCAACCAGCCCACCCCATACACCGGCCCAACCATTCCACTAGAAGAAGACGACTCATCACCTTTTGAGGACCTTGAGGACATGGAGCCCCTTGGTAACCCACTTTATGATCCCTATGATCCATTCCAATGGGAGTCAAGGAACCCAAGTAACCCAACCACCTTAACTACCACCTACCTTTCCCTACCCCAACCCACCATGTTTGATCCAATCCACCCCATCCCAGACCCGGGTTACACCATGGGAACCATGACTTTGGGTGGTATACACCTAGGGATCGAGGAAGTGCCCCATCTCATGATATCCACCTTTCTAGACCCCTTCGACCCATTCCAATGGAAGTCCAAAGGCCCACACATAGGAGACATCTTTGTCACAAGAGTGCATAAGTCTTGGCATACAACACCACTTGGCATGATTCATAAGTCGGGTACATCCATTTACATCACCCACATGTCAAGTAGGAAGCATAAGTGGACCGTATTTGGATGTATTGGCCCACCCTCATTCATCATGAGTCTTAAGTATGAGAGGAGCATACATGGATGTCCGGGTCCCCCGACATTTGTCATACCCATGCATAAAAGGTTCATCTATGGATGTCCCGGACCCCCTGAGTCTGTCACAATCTTCATAGCATCAAAGCATGATCGATCTACATGTGGCTGTCCCGGACCACCTTTGCATACCAAACATTGCCCACTCACATCGCATCATCAAACATGGCATATGCATCCAAGCACATATCAAGCAACAAGCGGTGATATTCACAACAAGCGAGCAAAAACTCATGAGCGCCACTTGGAATTCCAAGTTGGTAACTTGACGATGATGACTTTGGAGTGGCTCTACCCCAGGGTCACCTCCAAATTGAGGGCACGAGGACTTGGACCTTGCCAAGTTCCGAGTGGCTTTGGCAACCCGGCTTATGGGTTGAACTTTCAAAAAGGGTTTTGGGATTCTCCCCATTTCTCATGTGGCGGATCTAGCACCTTATAAGGGCACCGCGGTGGATCCTAGTGAGTGCCTCCAGCTTATACCTACGCTTGTGAGAGACACCCTCGGAGTGCCACCACAAATAGCCTGAGAGCCCGACGTGAGCACACAGCGGCAATACTAGGCAAGCAAGATCCCATCGCCAGCATGAGGGTATGACCGAGTCACTTTGTCAAGCTGAAGCGCCGTTCCCCGACTATGGTCGCGGGTTGAGTATGGAGATCGAGGATCACCCAGAGCCGCAGTTCGATGTACTACTTCCCTAGTGGACCCATACTCGACGGGGTCGAGTTTTCCCCACCCCGGGGGTATGATGAGGGCATCCCTTGCCCCTCCACATTTTCTCCGAACTCGGATTGTTCGTCGGCAAGCGCCATTATGTTAGTCATGTATTTTTGAGTCTAGTCATGTAATCTTCACATTTTCTTTGAGTCAATATCATGTAATTTTCCCTTTATTTGAGTCATGTACCTAGGTTGTTGAGTCATTTTCCTAAGTATTGAGTCATTATGTTGGTTTGATAGGTTATTGGGCCCATCTCATTGGGCTAGACCCATGGATGCCCCCCCTTCCCTTCGGTTATTAGTCAATGTGTCTTTTGTTAGGGTCCTTTGTGAAAAAGTCATGTGCCTATAAATAGGCCACCCCACTCCTCATATGTAACAACTTTTGAAGAATCATTTGAATAGAAAAAATTCTCTAGTCTTACTCCTCTCTACCAAATCTCTCTTCCCTCTCTCACCCATTATCTCTCTCTCTCTCTTTATCTCTCTCTCTCTCTCCCTCCACCTAATTTTTGGAATTTTCTCTCTCCTCCCCATTCACCCCTCATTAATACCTCTCCCCTTCCCCATACACCCATTTAACTCCCCCCCAACCTAAGGTGGCATCCTCCAATCCACACCCCACACCCCACCTCCCAACCCCCAACTACCCAACACCACTTCCTAAGCACCCCTTCCTCTCCCCAAGGTTGAAGGGGCTCTTCCCTAAGCCCAAATTCAAATTTCCCTCTCCCTAGGGCAGTGCCCTTCCATCTCCCCACCTCCCAAACCACCCAAAGTCGCAGCCCCCCTTCCCCATACCAGCCAAGTTCACCCTCCACCTCTTACTCTCTTGGCCATCCCCTTCCCCACCCCCTCATCTTCTTCTCATTCAGCCTCTGTTTCAGACAGCAGAGTTGCAGCAACTTGCAGAGGCAGCCATGACCGTCTCTCAAAGATTCAGGTGGCAAGGCCTACATTTATGGAATCGTCATCGAGATAGCTTTCCAACGGTGGTGGTCTCGCCGGCTTTCGAGGTCGGAGCTATCCGCAGGAGCTGATCTCCCACGACTGCGCAGAAGACCCCAGGCAGAGAACCAGAGCGAGATTGGAAGCCCGACCACAACGAACCTTTTGGGATTCAGATCAAGTGTTCTTCAGCAAAGTTCTTCCCTCTCAAGTCCTCTTTCAGCCTAAAGAAGCAAAGCCACATTTGGACATCGGCATCTCAAGTTACAAATTTTCTACTCCAAGTGTGTCAGAAAGAAGACTCAGCTACGGTTCCAACGGTTCAGGTCTCGCCTCAATCAGAGCTCATTAGAGATCGTGGCACCCTCTGCAACCAGCCACATTGATCTGCACCAGACAGAGGTAGAATCAATCAGTCTGGTCCCAGACTCTGCCACAGCCAGCTCGTGAAGGCTCTGAGCGCCATTTTTGGAGGGAAGAAACTACTTCAAGCTAGCTGCCATCTCCAAGAAGAAGGGACTCAATCGGCCACCGGAACCCTCTGCTCCAATTTTCCTCGTCGGAGACGGCAGACTGCCCCCTGTGGTCCCAGTTTCATTCCAATCGGAGTCCGGGAGAGCCCACAGTGACTTCTGCAACCTGCTGCATCAGTTTGGTACCCGCCAGAGACCAGACGCTGCTGTCCTGTTCCAGTCGCCGACGCGGTCAGCCCCGAGTATCAAAGCTTCCCCAAAAATTCAAGCTTCATCCTCTGTCAGTTGGGAAACTTTTGGCGCTGGTCTCGTCAAGATCCGAGTTCCGTGGAACCCGTGGCAGCACCGTCTCTGACTGTCTGTCCAGTGAACCTGAAGCAGGGCAGAACCGGTGGAGCTCGGGAGGTCAAGTTTCATTGCGTAATCCCCAACCCGCTTGGCCGGCTGAAGGCCCCTCCCTGCGTGGAGGTAGTTTTGGATGTAATTAACTTAATCCCCACCCCAAGATCATCCCTCCTGCGAGAGGCGTAGTGTTGTACTCTTTACACTTTCAGGTTGAAGCGACACCGACGCGGCATGCGGGTACATACCCTCGCCTCCCCGCTCGCCCCCGTCTCCGGCCGGAGTCGGCGTCTTCACGCCGGCTAGGTGAGCTCCTGAACATCCCTCATTGCTATATTGGACTTGCTTAGCTTAGTATTGCTATAGTTACTCCGTCGGCGGTAAGAGAGTGTCTGATTTTACATTGCCACCAAATTGAGTGACCACCGCGGGCGAGTTGAGAGTGAATCCACTTAACTCACACCCTTGGTGTATTGGCCGCCCATGATTTGGTCATCCTAGGCCCATTTTGGGTTCTCCCCAAGCTTGCCAACCCTTGGAGCCTCATGGTCCCACCTCGGACCCTCTCCAACATCGCCTAGTTACCTTCGGGCCCTAGTGTGTGCCATACGGGTGAGCTCGCTAGTGTGAGTCCGCTGCTCAAACTTGAATGCTTGCAAAATAGGTCCAAGGTCGATTTTACATCAGGATTTCCATCAGGATTTAGTCCGGCGGAGCTGTCAGGGGTGTGTAGTTGCGATAACTGCCCCTTTCCCTCTTTGGGCTATCGCGGCGGTCTCCTTCACGACGTTCCCATTTGTCCCATCCTTCTCGTGACGAGTCGATGGTTCTCTTCCGGTCGGACCTCTCGGTTCCGACCGGGCGGCCCAAGGCTACAGTGTGTTGGGTTCGGTGCAGTATTCAGAGGGGGGGTGAATGAATATAGCCCTTTAAAAATCTTTCGCCCAATTAAAATATGAAGCTCACTAGAATTACTAGTTCGTAAACTAGACAAGCTTAAATGCTAATGGGCAGATGCGGAACTAAACAAACACACATTAAGATCACTAGAGTGCTAACAAGATAGATTTAGACAAAATATAGCTCAACTAGAATTTCGCTCTCTTGACAAATTAAAACACTCTAAGAAGACTAATTAACTCTTCTACTCAACCAGAAGCCAAACACGTGGAGCCCCCTATGCATTCATCTAGCGGAAGCACAATAGAACAAAACAAATCACAATGCACAAGGGTTTTTAGGTGGTTCGGTCCAGCAGACCTACATCCACCCCACACTCAAACCGAGTGTGGATTCCGCTGACTCACAGCTTGAACACCTGGGCATCACAGCTTGCCATACAACCGCTGGGCAACACAGCTTGACGTCTGAGGAATCCTCCTCGCCCCGCTGAGCAACACAGCTTGCTGTCCAGTGGAATCCTCCACTGCAAACCGCTGGGCAATACAGCTTAGCCGTCCAGAGGCAGCACCTCTGCAATCCGCTGACTCACAGCTTGAACAAAGATGTAAAATAGAAAATAGAAAAGATGGAAACACAGCAACTAAAGGCTGAACAATGAAGCACGAAATATAGCTCTAACAATGAGCAACCTCAGATCTGGTTTTGAACCAAAGATCTGAGGAACGAACTCCTTCTCTTTCTCTCTCTCTCTTCTTCTTCTTCACACTCTGCTCGAGCTCTCTATCTCTTTCTCCTTCTTCTTTCTCTTCTTCTTCTGCTCTTCTTTCACTCTCTACTCTTCTCTTCTTTTCTTCTCTCTCTGTCTGGATCGTGGAAGCTCTCTCTTCTTTTTCCCTTTTTCTTCTCTCAGCTTCTGCTCCCAGGCTTCGATCACGATCTATCTTCTACAGAGGATGAAGACTCGTATATATAGCAGCGGCAGCAGCAGCTAGGGAGATAGGGCATGTGCTTCCCACGCCTTCCTTCCAAAAAATTCCTCCTCGGATCTCGTGCTCAGCACCGACCTCAGATACGTGTCAGGTGCCAGCTTCAGGTCACGTGCCCAATTATCAGTACGTTCAGCAACTGGAGTTGAGGTGGCATCAACACACTTGCTCCAAAGGGTTGACGCAGCCTTCAGAGATCTTCAACCTTTTTAACTGTTGCGTCGACTCCATCAGCCTATTGCGTTGACGCATCGATGATCCAGTGATCAAGTCTTCAGCAGATGGGCATACTGCGTCGACGCTCTCAGCATGCTGCGTTGACGCATTGATGCGTTCCAGTGAGCAACCAACCCAACCTTTCTTAACTGTTGCGTCGATGCTGCTCCACTGCTACGTTGACGCATTGGAATATTTCTGACAAGGCCTTTGTTTCTTGAGTGGCTGAGTTGACACAGCCTTTGCGTAGAGTTGACGCTGTGAAGAGTATCCGTGGATGCATCTTCACTGGTGCGTGGACGCCTTAAGCTCTAGCATCGGCCATGTTCCCTTCAGCAACAAGAATGAAGGCATAAGGTCTAAGTATGTACATTGTATTGTATATACTTCGAAAGAAACAGTCCAATGTATATACTTCAAGAACTCTAGACAACAGACGCTGTACAGACTTCAGATGCTTTGAACGCTTGAGCGATGTATAGACTCTGAATCGATAAGGCAGGCTGTACAGACTATAAGAAGGTTGAAGCACTGTGTAGACTTGATGAAGATTGAGGCCGTTGTACAGACATGGGGTTCAGCTGAGGATGTATGGACTTTGACAAAGTGAAGCAGTGTACAGACTTTGAATCAAACCGATGTATAGACTTGAAAGAGCATGGAGTGTATAGACTTGGTGAACTGACTCCAAAGTGCAGACTTGCAAAAGCGAGCTGCAGTGCCAATGTGTAGACTTCACGCTGTACGGACTTTCCAAAGAGAACGTAACGTTGTACAGACTTGAGGCTTTGAACGTTGAAGGCACAAGACGATGTACAGACTCAGATTCTAGACCAGTGGCTGTACAGACTTAGAATGTGAAGACTGATGTACAGACTTCATTAATCAAAGCATGAATGAGACGATGTACACACTTAGCCTAGGACAATGTATAGACTCAATCAAATGAAGAGCTTCCAGTGTATGGACTTGAGTTAAGTGCATTGGCTGTACAAACTTCAATTAGAAGATGCCCGGTGTATAGACTTGAAGAAGAGATGCCAATGTACAGACTTAATGATATGAACACTAAGGCATGCTGTACAGACTTTGATACCCAGACAGTCAGTGTTCTGATGGGTCGACGCATCAGCAAGGGTGGGTCGACCCACTACTGTTCAGACTGTAGATACATGCAGAGACATGATATCTGACAGAATGCAATCCATATGTATAAAGAGCAAATGCCATCAATGCTAAACATCATCATTCATGTTGCTATCATATGCAGAATGCTCAAGAATAAGAATGCACAGAAATGCACTTTGTTTATTGCAATCATCAAAACACAATAACATTGCTATCATCAAAATACAATATCAAATGCACTCAAATGCAATAACATTGCTATCATCAAAATACAGTATCAAATGCACTCAAATGTACTCACTGTCTTGCTATCATCAAAACCAAATAGCATTGCTATCATCAAAGCAACATAGCACATGCTTGTGCCTAAGAGGCACAACATTCTCCCCCTTTTTGATGATGGCAACACAATGTGACAGTGAGTCACATACAAGATTTTCTCCCCCTTTGACATGATCAAAAAGAGAAAAACTGTAAAAAACAAGAGTGCAAGGTGCATTATGCATGTAAATTCCTCTAGAGCATTCTCCCCCTGAATGTAAGATTCCCTTGAATTATTTCTCCCCCTAAATAAATGCTCCCCCTTTGAGAAGGAATATGAACAGATAAACAAGGTAGAGAAGGTAGGAGGGTCACTTGACAACAGCTGAATCATAGGTTCAGAAAGGAAGTATGATTATAAACAACTGTTAAAGTATAAGAATCAGCAACATACAATTTTCAAAAATTCAGGTTTAACAGTGATAAATCTAGAGTAAAACATTTGACCCCTGAACAAGAGTTTATAGATTCCATTTATAGCAATGAATCTAGGACACATGGTATTAATAGATAAGTCAAAATAATACCCTTTTGTGATTAAACAAGGAAATTCAAGAGAGGCAACTTGAACATGTATTGATAAAAAAAATTTCACTCATTGACTTTTGATTTTTCGAAAGGTTACAGCAGTTTGATTTTCACTTTTGAATTTTTCAGAACCTGAACTAAGTAAATAGATCAGTGGCATTTATGCTGTTGACATTAGGTGTGCACCTTGATCAGAGGTAGGTACCCCCAGTTACTAGGCATGAACTACTAGACCCATTTCAGATCAAAACCGACAAAGAGTAGTCTTCACTTTTGACATTAAGGGTACACCTTGATTAGAGGCCAGTACCCCCAGTTACTCAGTGAGAACTCCCCCTATAGATTTGACCCTTTGAACAGAGATATTCTGAAGCACTTCATGACTATGAGTTCTCCTGCTTCATTGGAGGAGATCACAATTTCTCAGTGCAATTCAGCCATTGCTCTGTCACTATGTTCAGTTCATAGCATTTATGATCTTATTTACTGCTACCCTTATCTCTTTTAGAGTGATTGTTTAAAAAATCAGTACACACTCTTATTAGCCTGTTCTAGACATATCCAGTTCAACACATTTAGGCATTACAAAAACTTTTTCTATTTTAACCATGAGACAAAGATTAAGAGCTATAAAAGTTTTCTTTTATCTCAAATTCTGAAGTGCAGACACTTAACTCTCCAATTTATAAAGGTTAAACCTTTAGTTCTTTTCAATTTGTAAGAGTGATTCTTATAAAAGAACAATTGAAATAATCACAACTCAATGTACTAAACCAGAACCAAAACTGTTGTTCAGTGAAGGTTAGGGAAATGATAGCAATAGGCATTGAGTTCCTGGAGCATCTGATGTCAAAAGATATGAAAGAACTAGATGGGGACAGTGAGAAGTGATAAGATTCAAAGAGTTGAACAGAACTCTCAGCTCCTCCTGACACCAAGATGCAAAGGATATGTTATGCAATACACTGTTCTATATGCAGACTATGCAGCAAATCTGATAATGATGACCAAGCGACAGCATACAAGCTCCCCCTGTCTATATGCATGAAATGTATTGAAATCACATCACATGATATCAAAATTTACATTCGGATATGATTCATACCAATTAGACAGAAGAGAATTACCATTAACATGATTGTTCAATTCATATTGCAGAAGCTTCAGTTTAGCACCAACAAATCAACATGTATGCATATGCAATTCCAGACAATCATCTATATGCAAATTATGTATGAGGAGAGTTCAGAAAATCCAAACCTGACAATGATGACATGCAATCATTTCAAGTTTATGCACCTAAGTCATGAACATTTTTATCCTTTTCAGATTTTTCAACATATGATGATATGCATTACATGACATGCATACTACAACAATAAGCAAATGATAGTCATGCAAATCAGCCCTATATGCATTGATCAATTTCATTGACAGTCATGCATATGATGTATGCAGACACTAGACACATGCATTGACTGTATGCACTAACTGACCCATTCAAGCTCAGTCCAAGTATGTAATCAAGCATGCAATGCATTGACACAAGACACATGCATTGACTCTATACACTAAAAAATCATTCACAATCAGCAAGTTATGTAATCAACAACAAGCATGCAGTCCATTGACACAAGGTTCATATAAAGCATCGACTGTAAAAATGATTCTGCAGAGCATCCAACAGCCCATTTATTCAGTGCAATAATCAGTGAGAGAAGAGCATCAGATATATGCAAAGTAAAATTCAGTAGCTGAGTCTGGAATGCAGACTGATCAGCTAGACATGAAGAGATCATCAACAATCAATCAAGCAAATCAATATGAAACTCACAATTTTCATGCTCACAATTTCAGATAATGGAATTTAAAGCAAAGTTCAGAACTGACCTGAAATGTAGAATCCTGGGGCTTCCTTTTTAAGTGCCTTGGCTAAATTACCCCTTTTATTTCTCTCACCAAGGCACACCTGCAACATATCAATCAATATGATCTTGCAGGAACCCAAGCTGCCTTGAGTCCTGTATGAGCCCTAACAGGTGTTCTGACTGGTCTCTTAACAGAATTATCATCATAGCCCATCAACTTATAGCTGGACAAGGAATAGCCAAATTGACCAGACTTACCATGATAACTAACAGAATTTAAGTTCCTTTTATGCACCTTATTGTAAGTATTAAATTCATGTGCATGAACGTCAAAATTTCTATTGTGTGCATGGGCATTTTGTTTTCTGAACTCTGCCACCCAGCACTCAGAGACTTTGTGGCCAGGTTTTCCACAATTAAAACAAGAAAATTTCACAAATTATTTTCCATGGAATTTGACAGCATGGGGGTTAATATGATTCTTCTGAACATGCCAACAGTCCTTGACTGTGTGGCCATGTTTTCCACATTCAAAACATGAAGAATTCATTCTGTCAAGATTCTTATAGAATGCATATCTTTTTACAGGGATTATAGCAGTTTTGGAGTTAATTGTTCTTCCCTTAGTATGCCAACAATTTGCAGCAATATGGCCCAATTTGTTACAATGAAAGCAATGAAGTTTCTTTTTCAGATATGCATGATTCCTATCATGAAGCTCTTTAGCATTCAAATCATCTTGCTTCTTTAATCTACAATCATGCATAAAGTGGCCAATTCTATGACAGTAAAAGCATTGAATTCTCTTATTTTGATCATGAGAAGGTTTCTTCGATTTAGAATTCCTAGCATGAATTCTATCTGATTTCAGTTCATCCTCTCTCATGACAAAGCAAACATCCATCTCATGGCTAGATTTACCACAGTAGAAACATTTCACATTCTTCCTTTTAACATGAGACAGTTTGGCCTGAGAAATTTCAGCATACAAATTTTTATTCTGTTTTGTTTTCTTTTGTTTTTCTATCTGATTCGCATGCAGACATGAAGGAGAAGCTGAAGTGCTAGCTAACTCAGAGCTACGCACAAGGGTTGTATACATTCTTTTTCTCTCTTCCTGTTTACTGCCTCCATCAGAGACTTTCTTCTTAGAAGTAGCCTTTGAATTTTCTTTGTTTTTAAATGACTCAGATAGAGAATTATTCAAGTCAGTGATTTCATTTTTGAGAGAGGAAATGAGAATTTCAGAATCTGTAATCTTTTCATTAAGTAAGACATTAATGGCTTTGTAGCTATCAATCTCTTCTATTAATGCAGTCACTCTCTCACGTTCATTTTCAATTGAACTTTTCCCTCTTTCAAGCATTAAGAGTCTCTCAAACATAGCAAAATTAAGCAGCTTCAGTTCTTCATTCTCCTTTCTAGTTTGTTCATTCTGAACTAATTCATTAGTTAAGATTTGATCATTTCCTAATGAATTCAGCTTATCTTCAAGTTCAGAAATCTTGGCAGTGAGTTCATGATTTTTGTTTTCCAAAACGGAACTTTGTTCCTTACTCACATTCAGATTAGCTAAGCACATTTCATGAGATTTTCTCAGATCTTGACATTTTTTACAATGAGCATTCGAATTAATCTGATCACATTTCTTTTTCAGCTTTCTATTTTCAGATTTCAAATATTTACATTTCTCAGAACGTTCCTCATACATATCCCATAATTCATCAATTGAAATCTCTTCGGATTCAGATTCAGAATTTACCTTGGATGAGGAATCTTCATTATCCCGGTTGGCCATCAAACAACTATCACTCTGTTGGTTATGCGCAGAGATAACTTTGTCATATATCTCTTTTCCAGAATTGCACCTGAGAGCAAAAGAATATACATCAGTATTAACAGCAGCTCTCAAGATATTAAGAATTATGACATTATCACGGTTCTTAAAGGTGTCCTCACTAGACCACTTGGTCTGATCTTTGGGTAATCGATGTGGGCCTTTGGATAGCAAACTCCATAGTTTGGGATCAATGGAATCTACATACACAGCTAGGCCTCCTAGCCAACTTTCAAAGTTAGAACCATCATAAATTGGAGGACGATCCATTTGGACATATGGCAAACAGATTCAACTCACTAAAACAAATGATAGGAAATGCAGCAAAACTAGATGGGCAAGGTAAAGCACTAAACCGGTGAAACAAAACAATGAGCACAATACACCCACTCTGAAAACGCACCAAAAATCTAGCAGGATCCTCTGCAGATTGTTAGATCTGTTAAGTCAGAGACCTCTCTGATACCAATTGTTGGGTTCGGTGCAGTATTCAGAGGGGGGGGGGTGAATGAATATAGCCCTTTAAAAATCTTTCACCCAATTAAAATATGAAGCTCACTAGAATTACTAGTTCGCAAACTAGACAAGCTTAAATGCTAATGGGCAGATGCGGAACTAAACAAACACACATTAAGATCACTAGAGTGCTAACAAGACAGAGACAAAATATAGCTCAACTAGAATTTCGCTCTCTTGACAAATTAAAACACTCTAAGAAGACTAATTAACTCTTCTGCTCAACCAGAAGCCAAACACGTGGAGCGCCCCTATGCATTCATCTAGGGGAAGCACAATAGAACAAAACAAACCACAATGCACAAGGGTTTTTAGGTGGTTCGGTCCAGCAGACCTACATCCACCCCACACTCAAACCGAGTGTGGATTCCGCTGACTCACAGCTTGAACAGTTGGGCATCACAGCTTGCCATACAACCGCTGGGCAACACAGCTTGACGTCCGAGGAATCCTCCTCGCCCCGCTGAGCAACACAGCTTGCTGTCCAGTGGAATCCTCCACTGCAAATCGCTGGGCAATACAGCTTAGCCGTCCAGAGGCAGCACCTCTGCAATCCGCTGACTCACAGCTTGAACAAAGATGTAAAATAGAAAACAGAAAAGATGGAAACACAGCAACTAAAGGCTGAACAATGAAGCATGAAATATAGCTCTAACAATGAGCAACCTCAAATCTGGTTTTGAACCAAAGATCTGAGGAACGAACTCCTTCTCTTTCTCTCTCTCTCTTCTTCTTCTTCACACTCTGCTCGAGCTCTCTATCTCTTTCTCCTTCTTCTTTCTCTTCTTCTTCTGCTCTTCTTTCACTCTCTACTCTTCTCTTCTTTTCTTCTCTCTCTGTCTGGATCGTGGAAGCTCTCTCTTCTTTTTCCCTTTTTCTTCTCTCAGCTTCTGCTCCCAGGCTTCGATCACGATCTATCTTCTACAGAGGATGAAGACTCGTATATATAGCAGCGGCAGCAGCGGCAGCAGCGGCTAGGGAGATAGGGCGTGTGCTTCCCACGCCTTCCTTCCAGAAAATTCCTCCTCGGATCTCGTGCTCAGCACCCACCTCAGATCACGTGTCAGGTGCCAGCTTCAGGTCACGTGCCCAATCATCAGTACGCTCAGCAACTGGAGTTGAGGTGGCGTCAACACACTTGCTCCAAAGGGTTGACGCAGCCTTCAAAGATCTTCAACCTTTTTAACTGCTGTGTCGACTCCATCAGCCTGCTGCATTGACGCATCGATGATCTAGTGATCAAGTCTTTAGCAGATGAGCGTACCGCATCGCCGCTCTCAGCATGCTGCGTTGACGCATTGATGCGTTCCAGTGAGCAACCAACCCAACCTTTCTTAACTGTTGCGTCGATGCTGCTCCACTGCTGCGTTGACGCATTGGAATATTTCTGACAAGGCCTTTGCTTCTTGAGTGGCTGAGTTGACACAGCTTTGCGTAGAGTTGACGCTGTGAAGAGTATCCGTGGATGCATCTTCACTGGTGCGTGGACGCCTTAAGCTCTAGCGTCGACCCTGTTCCCTTCAGCAAGAAGAATGAAGGCATAAGGTCTAAGTATGTACATTGTATTGTATATACTTCGAAAGAAACAGTCCAATGTATATACTTCAAGAACTCTAGACAACAGACGCTGTACAGACTTCAGATGCTTTGAACGCTTGAGCGATGTATAGACTCTGAATCGATAAGGCAGGCTGTACAGACTATAAGAAGGTTGAAGCACTGTGTAGACTTGATGAAGATTGAGGCCGTTGTACAGACATGGGGTTCAGCTGAGGATGTATGGACTTTGACGAAGTGAAGCAGTGTACAGACTTTGAATCAAACCGATGTATAGACTTGAAAGAGCATGGAGTGTATAGACTTGGTGAACTGACTCCAAAGTGCAGACTTGCAAAAGCGAGCTACAGTGCCAATGTGTAGACTTCACGCTGTACGGACTTTCCAAAGAGAATGTAACGCTGTACAGACTTGAGGCTTTGAACGTTGAAGGCACAAGATGATGTACAGACTCAGATTCTAGATTAGTGGCTGTACAGACTTAGAATGTGAAGACTGATGTACAGACTTCATTAATCAAAGCATGAATGAGACGCTGTACACACTTAGCCTAGGACAATGTATAGACTCAATCAAATGAAGAGCTTCCAGTGTATGGACTTGAGTTAAGTGCATTGGCTGTACAGACTTCAATTAGAAGATGCCCGGTGTACAGACTTGAAGAAGAGATGCCAATGTATAGACTTAATGATATGAACACTAAGACATGCTGTACAGACTTTGATACCCTGACAGTCAGTGTTCTGATGGGTCGACGCATCAGCAAGGGTGGGTCGACCCACTACTGTTCAGACTGTAGATACATGCAGAGACATGATATCTGATAGAATGCAATGTATATGTATAAAGAGCAAATGCCATCAATGCTAAACATCATCATTCATATTGCTATCATATGCAGAATGCTCAAGAATAAGAATGCACAGAAATGCACTTTGTTTATTGCAATCATCAAAACATAATAACATTGCTATCATCAAAATACAATATCAAATACACTCAAATGCAATAACATTGCTATCATCAAAATACAGTATCAAATGCACTCAAATGCACTCACTGTCTTGCTATCATCAAAACCAAATAGCATTGCTATCATCAAAGCAACATAGCACATGCTTGTGCCTAAGAGGCACAACACAGTGTTCTCTTGGTTGCGTGCATGCTTCTGCGCCAGGGCGAGGAGGTTTGGAAGGGTCACCGTTGCTTCGACTCCGAGCGCGTGCCAGAGAATGTGGTCTCGCGTCCCTTGAGTGAGGGCGGTCGTTGCGAGGCTGACGTCGAGGTGCGGGATCTGGAGTGCCTCCACACTGAAACGGGAGACGAAGTCCCACAGTGTTTCTTCTTTCCCTTGCCTAAGGGCGAGCAGGGTCACCGCTGATTTGACCACCTTTTGGCAGCCAATGAAGTTCTCATTGAACAGCTTCTTGAGCTACTGGAAGGAGGAAATGGTCCCGGCCGGTAGAGACTCAAACTAGGCCTGGGCGTTCTCCCAAAGAGTCGTAACGAATGTCAGGCATGTCACAGTATCCGAGGCCCGATGGAACACCATATGGGACTCGAAGCTGTGCATGTGGTCGGCCGGGTCGGTGGTGTTATGTTAGATGGAAGCACTCTATTACCACTGAGTGTGGATCTAGAGGGGGGTGAATTGATCGATGGCCTATTTAAAAACACAAATGAGCTCTAATGCGAAATTAAAACGAGCAGCTGTTGAACAACAGAATGAGCCAATAATATCAGAACAAAACAGATCACAGTGATAGAGGACCTAAGCAATCATCTACAATGATTTGAACGGTTGAACTGAAATCACAAGGTCCAGAAGACAATCACACAGTAGATAGCAAATTTTAAGGTGGTTCGATCTCAACCCAGAGATCTACGTCCACCCCACACTCCAACTAGAGTGTGGATTCTGCTGACTCACAGCTTAAACCGCTGGGCAATATAGCCTAGCCTACAACCGCTGAGCTTCACAGCTTACTGTCCGAGACCGAGTCTCGCCCGCTGAGGAGTTACAGCTTAACCTGTCCAGAGGCTACATCTCTGCAAACCCGCTGGGGAATACAGCTTACCCGTCCAGAGGCAACACCTCTGCAAACGCTGACTCACAGCTTGAAGATAAGAGTTCGAAGAAAACAAAAATAGAAGCAAACGAAAACAATAAATCCCAACAGGGAATGTAGCTCGCAATGAGCAACTCAGCTCTGGTATCTGAACCAAGAGTCTGAGGAACAATCAGACAAGCTCTCAAACAAACTCTCTCTTAACTCATCTCTCTCAATCTTCTCTTCTTTCTCTTTTTCTTCTCTGTGGATCGTGGGTTTTTCTTCTCTGCTCTCAGTGGCTCTCTGCTGCTTAAAGCTTCTCTGCTCTTAAGCCTTCACCTCATCGATCAGCCTTCTTCTGAGGAAGAAGACTTCCTTTTATAGCAGCAACAAGCAAGAGGGCGTGTGGCTTCCACATTTCCCGCCCAGAGCTTTTTCCAGATCTGAGGAATTTCGACCACATGGCAGCATCCTGGCTGGGCTACATTCCACGTGTCACAATCTGGGCACCTCGTCCATCCTTGGATCATGAGCCAATCATTAGTCTTTGCAAAGAGTCCCTGTCAGTCAGTCGAAGAGAAGTATCAGTTTAAGACAGTAAAACTCTGTACAGACTTTGTAGGGTGTAATGTAATGTGTAGACTTTGCAATGTATAGACTTTGCATTGTGTAATGCAGAATGCATCAAGCAAACTATGTACATTAGAAATGGATGCATGGACGTGCCGTCAACAGATGTGTGGACTTGGTGTACATGCGACAGCAGTGTATAGACATTGCAATGCCTAGTGTTAAAGCGTGAGAGCACAATGCACAAACTAAGTGTGTGCATGTGTGGACTTTGAATGCATGACACTGGGCGATGTACATACTTGCCACTATCGAATGTGCAGACTCGATGAGCATGCAGCAGCTAATGTATAGACTTACAGACTTGTGCAGACTAGCCAGTGTATGGACTTGGTGAGCATGCAGCACACAGTGTGCAGACTTCGTGCAATGCATGAAGAAGCAATGTATAGACTTAGACAGACTTCAGCTCGTGCAATACAGTGTACAGACTTTAGAGATAATGCATGAACAAACGATGCGATGTACAGACTTGAGAAATGATGCATGCACAAGACAAAGATGTATAGACTTAATGTTATGCAGTCAGACAAATGAATGCACAGACAATGTATAGACTTGCTCATGGACTATGCACAGCGAATGTATAGACTTGCTGTAAGGAATGTGCAGACTTGGTGCATGAAGCAAGGCAATGAGGAATGTATAGACTTTCACGATGTATGGACTTGCCAAAGGAGTGATGCATGAGCAGGCAATCAATGTATAGACTTAGCCAAGACATCGTGAGCAACTGGACGATGTACAGACTTGAGCTAAGTAAGGGCTGTACAGACTTGAGAGTGCACGATGTATAGACTTGCAGGTGCAACGTAAGTAAAGATACCAATGTATAGACTTGCGAGTGCAACGTCGGTAAAGATACCAATGTATAGACTTCCTATGCCTGCGTCAAATGCGATGTACAGACTTGCTATATCTGCTACACATGCAATGTACAGACTTGCATGAGATGCTAGACGCTGTACAGACTTGGAGTGCATGCCTGCTGTAATGTATAGACTTGACCGATGTACAGACTTGCTAAACTATCAACAGATGAATGTATAGACTTTGCATGTGCATGATGGCGAGTGTATAGACTTCATCTATTAAGGTTCAGGCATGCTGTAATGTATAGACTTATGTTCTAAATGATGCACAAACACAACAATGCAATGTATAGACTTTGAGTGTATAGACTTGTGTGTGTGTGCAATGTGTAGACCCTGACTGCATGGAACACATAGAGAATCTGATAAAGACAATTTCATCAAAACATAAACAGTTGCCAATCAATCAAAACAAGTTGTTTGCCAATGAAGTAAAGCTTATTGTCAACATCATCAACACAGAGGAGTCACAATAATCTCCCCCTTTTTAATGATGGCAACATCCTATCATATAGAATAGCAACATCCTGTCATACAGATGTATTTTTGATGAAAGACATGATTTGTTAGTCAGATTTGTCATGCAGATGCTATGAATGCATGCTGAGAAATGAAAACAAACTCCCTGCTAACAAGATCTCCCCCTTTGCCATAACATGATGCATACACTCCCCCTGGAATTCACCAAACAGACAATATATTCTTCCCCTTTGCCATCAACAAAGAGGAGGGATAGAAAGTGTAAGGGAAGAAAGATATCTGACTGGCATTCTGAGCAAGTAGTTCAGGAATTAAGCAATCTAAAGCACAGAGTCTTCAGTCATATGAATTTAGAAACTGCTTAGAGGTTGAGTTTGTTATGTTAGATGGACGCAGTCTATTACCACGGAGAGTGGATCTAGAGGGGGGTGAATAGATCTAATGTCTAATTTTAGAACACAGTTGACTCTAATGCGGAATTAAAACAAGTAACTGTATAGTAGTAGAAGGAACACATTGAAATCACACAACCACAGGCAATCACACAGTAGACACCGATCTTTAAGGTGGTTCCATCTCGATCCAGAGATCTACGTACACCCCACACTCCAACTGGAATGTGGATCTTGCTGACTAACAGCTTGAACAGCTGGGCCTCACAGCTTTCCAACAACCGCTGATACACAGCTTTACTGGGCTTAACAGCTTGCCGACTAGAGGAACAGATCCTCTGCAACCGCTGGGCAATACAGCTTAGCCGTCCGAGACCAAGTCTCACCCGCTGAGGATTACAGCTTCACCTGTCCAGTGGAAACCTCCACTGCAATTGCTGCCTCACAGCTTGATAACAGAAGTGTTTCGAAAACAGTAAAACAGAATGAAACGAAAATGGAAAAGCTAAAACAAATATAGCTCAAATAAGAGCAAAATCAGCTCTGGTATGTGAACCAAGAGTCTGATTTACAAGACCCCTCGAAAGCTCTCTCAACTCAACTCTCTCAATCTTCTCTTCTCTCTTTCTCTTCTTCTCTCTGAATCTTCTTCTCTCTTTTTCTTCTTCTCTGTGGATCGTGTAGGTGCTCACTCTCTGTTCTTTTCTTTTAGCTCTGGCTGCTTCTATTCTTCTGCTTCGATCAGTCTTCTTCAGAGGAAGAAGGCTTCCTTTTATAGCAGCAGCAGATTGGATAGGGCGTGTGGCTTCCACATTTCCCGCCCAGAGAATTCGCCAGATCCGAGGAATTTCGACCACATGGCAGCATCCTGGCTGGGCTGCTTCCACGTGTCATAATCTGGGCACCTCATCCTTCCTTGGATCACGAGCCCAGTCATCAGTCTCTACAAAGAATCCCTGTCAGACATTCGAAAGGAATTATCAGTTTAAGGGTTAACTGATGTACACACTATACATAGACAGAGCTGAAGCAATGTATAGACTTCATGAAGCAGGACAATTGCGTTGTACAGACTATGTGAAGACAAGGCTGAAGCAATGTATAGACTTCATGAAGTAGAGCTGAAGCAGTATAGACTCAGTGAATGCGAAGCAATGCAGTGTTCAGACTCTATGAATGCGAGGCTATGCGTTGTACAGACTATGTGAATACAGTGCTATCGCCTGTACAGACTCTACGCATGTAGGGCTTATGCCATGTTCAGACTTTGTGAATACAATGATGTGCAATGTATAGACTCTGTATATGCAGAGCTTAAGCCCTGTACATACATCAAATATGCAGAAGTAAACGTGCATCAATGTGTAGACTTAGCAAAATAAAGTGTGAACAAAGCAACACAATGTGTAGACTTCGTGCAGTGCATGAATGCAGTGTATAGAGTTATGAGTGCAATGAGTGTTCAAGTGATGTACAGACTCAACGTTATGCAAGCAGACAATGTATAGAGTTGATGAAGCGATGCTCAACAAAAAAGACACCTTACAGTTAGGAGTTGGTTTCAGAAGTGACGCCACTTCTGGTGGGCGTCAAATCTCGAGCATAGAGGATGTATAGACTTGCTACGGCACAAGGCAGCATAACGATGTACAGACTCTGAGTTGAACAATGCACAATGCCTATGGGAATGTATAGACTTAGATGTAGGTAAAGATACCGATGTTCAGACTTTATGCAATGTATGGACTTAGTGTGTGCGAGCCTGCTGCAACCAGTGTACAGACTTTGAGTGCTGTGCAATCATGCTAAGATGCAGTGTATAGACTTTATGCGAGCATGATGCAGTACAATGTATTGACTTGCAGGTGCAACGTAGGTAAAGATCCCAATGTATAGACTTCCAATGCCTTCGTCAAATGTGATGTACAGACTTGCAATATCTGCTACATATGCAATGTACAGACTTGAAGAATGATGCATGACGCTGTACAGACTTGGAAAGTCAAGCTGTTGAATGTACAGACTTCACCGATGTATAGACTTGGAAAGTTAAACTGGTGAATGTACAGACTTGGTTTCGTGCATGCTACAGGCCCATGTATGGACTTTGAATGAGTGTGCATGCATTGTATAGACTTAGGAATCTGGGGGGGGTCGACCCACTTCTATCCAGACTATGCTGAGAGTGATGATGCATGGATGTATAGACTTGTGTTCTAAGCGATGCACAAACACAACACAATGTAATGTATAGACTCTATTGTTCATGCTGCAATGCAATGTGTAGACCTGCTATGAATGTATAGACTTAGCATGAGACAAAGAGTGAAAGTGTGTAGACTTGTGTGTGTGCATGACGATGTATAGACTCTTACTGCGTAGAACACATAGACAATCTGACAGAGATAGTTTCATCAAAACATAAACAGTTGCCAATCAATCAAAACAAGTTGTTGCCAATGAAATAAATCTATTGTCAACATCATCAACATAGAGGAGTCACAACAATCTCCCCCTTTTTGATGATGGCAACACCCTATCATATGTAATAGTAACATCCTGTCATACAGATGTATTTTTGATGAAAGACATGAATTATTTGTCAGATTTGTCATGCAGATGCTATGGATGCATGCTGAGAAATGAAAACAGCTCCCTGCCAACAAGATCTCCCCCTATGCCATAATATGATGCATACACTCCCCCTAGAATTCACCAAACACACAATAAATTCTCCCCCTTTGCCATCAACAAAGAGGAGGGAAAGTGATTACAAGGGAAGGAACAAGAGAGATCATCTGACTGGCATTCTGAACAAGTAGTTCAGGAATAAGCATTCTAAAGCACAGAGTCTTCAGTCATATGAATTGAAAAACAGCTTTCAGATAGAGTTCTGGTTTAAAGGTTATAAATTTTAAGTTCATGCACTACAATCATTGGATAAGTTTTCTGTGCATGATAAAACAATAAACCAAAATCACATTTGCATGGGAGATTCAGTTTCAGAATATCTTACTTTCGTAGACTCATTAAAAGTTGTTAAGAGATACCAGGTCATGTATTGAAATTAAACAAATTGACATCCTTGAAAATTCTTTTGAAGGAACAACATTTTTCATTGTATTTCATTAAGGGCATTCAGGTACCATTTGTCTTTTACGTAAGGGTATACGTTTATCAGATGCTAATACCCCTAGATACTCAACATTATGGACCATTCTGCCTATGATCAAACTCAATAGAACTGATTTACACCTTTTTGTGTGAGGGTACACATTTATCAGACGCCAGTTACCCCCAGGTACTCAGTGAAACAACCCATTGTTTGGATCATTTATACAGAGATAACTGATACACTTCATGACTTAAGTATAGTCCATTTCTTTGATGGATAACTTAGTTTCTCAGTAATTTACCAGTCATTGCTCTGCCAATTGTGTTTTTCAATTAATTTTCAATGTTTGCCAATATTTTTCTTAGCTGTCCTTTAATTGTTTCATAATGACTTGTTTAAGGACAATACACAAACTTAGCCTTCTCTAACAGGATTTTAGATGAGTTTTTAGATTTCAGATATAATTGGCTTTGTCTGACATGAAATAAAATAAGGGTTGAGAGCTTTATCAATTTTCAGCTTTCTTATTTACTGATTGCAATCTTTAAACTTTAAAGTTTATAAAATTTAAACCATTTAGTCAATCTTTAAGACAATAAAGTTCTTATAAGTGAAGAAGTTTGTTTTCTATTGCTTAGGAATCAGAACTGACTAATAGATTGCCATATGTCAGATTCAACTCATTCAGAGTCAAGGAATTGAATTTCAATAAATTTGATGACCATTCTGAATTTCTAATAATACTCCCCCTGTCTATATGCATGTGACTTTAGATGAGAGAGAGAGCTTAGACACAGTCATGACTAAATGATATGCAATGATGATCATGAGTGTGATGCCAAAAAAAATATGAATGTTATGCATGATAATGAGTCTGGTGCAACAATCACCATTCACAAAGTTTATTCAAGCAATCCAGAGAGTTTATTCATCATGCTGAAATTTACACAAGCCAAGTTCTCTTCTAAGAAATTTAAACCTTTTATTCCCAAGAGGCTTAGTAAAAATATCAGTAAGTTATTTTTCTGTTTCAATGAAGTTCATTTCAATTTCATTTTTATTTACAACATCTCTAAGAAAATGATGTTTTATCTCTATATGCTTAGTCCTAGAATGATGAACATGATTTTTAGCAAGGCATATAGCACTAGTATTATCACAAAACATTGGAATACATCCCAATTTTATCTGATAATCATCCAGTTGGTGCTTGATCCATAGTACTTGGGCAGCACAATTACCAACTGCAACATATCCAGCTTCAGCTGTAGACAAAGCTATAGTGTGTTACTTCTTAGATGCCCAAGATACTAGACAGCCACCTAGGAATTGACAATATCCACTAGTGCTTTTTCTCTCTACTCGACACCCAGCATAATCTGCATCAGTGTAAGCTAGAAGTTCTAAATCACACTTGGCAGGATACCAAAGACCTAGCTCTTTGGTGCCTAGTAAATACCTAAAAATCCTTTTCACTGATTTAAGATGTGATTCTTTGGGACTAGCCTGAAATCTAGAGCATAAACACACTGAAAATTGAATGTCAGGTCTAAATGCTGTAAGATATAGAAGGGATCCGATCATACCTCTATATAGCCTTTGGTCCACTGGTTTACCTTGAGGATCTTCATCTAAACTGGTTGAGGTACCCATTGGAGCAGCTATTTCATTGAGGTTGTCCATTTTATACTTCTTCAGTAGATCCCTTATGTACTTGGACTGAGAGATGAAGGTACCATCCTTTGATTGTGTAACCTGCAGTCCAAGAAATAGTTTGAGCTCACCCATTGAGCTCATTTCAAACTCGTTAGTCATAATTTGAGAGAATTCCTCACATAATTTGGGGTTAGTTGACCCAAACACAATGTCATCCACATAAATTTGAATGATAAGAATATCTGAATGACTCACCTTGGTGAACAATGTTTGATCAACTACACCTCTTGTGAAGTTCTTATCAGTGAGGAATTTGCTCAACCTGTCATACCAAGCTCTAGGAGCTTACTTTAAACCATAGAGAGCTTTTCTGAGTTTATAGACATGATTAGGGAAGTCTAAGCATTCAAATCCAGGAGGCTGCCTCACATAGACATCCTCACTGATTTCCCCATTCAGAAAAGTAGATTTTACATCCATCTGCTGAAGATTTATTCCTAGGGAACATGCATAAGCCAATAAGATTCTGATTGCTTCTAACCTGGCTACAGGAGCAAAGACTCTTCAAAGTCTATTCCAAATTCCTGATTATACCCCTGAGCTACAAGTCTGGCCTTATTTTTAATGACATTCCCTGATTCATCAGTTTTATTTCTGAATACCCATTTAGTCCCTATGACTGTTTCATGATCAGGAGGTGGAATCAAATGCCACACCTTATTCCTATCAAATTGATTGAGCTCCTCATGCATGGCATTAATCCAATGCACATCTTTGAGAGCACAGTCAATGGACTTGGGTTCTACATTTGAAACAAACGCATATGCATTCAATTCATTTTGAATCCTTAAGTGGCCTCTGGTCCTAGGGGGGTCATGCAGATTTCCAATCACATTATCTACAGGATGATCTTTAAGATATCTAATGTTAACAGTTGGATTGTCATGATTTTGATTTACCTCCCCCTGAACTATAGGCTCTTCTTCATTAGGCTCTTCATTTCTTTCCTCATTTTCGGATTGGTCTACAGAATTTCCTTCTTTCAGAATATCATCACTGTCTTCATTCCTGCATTGACCAATATTAGTCTTTAATAAGGATTCATCAAAAACTATATGTGGAGATTCTTCAACAGTTTTGGAATTCAGATTATACACTCTATATGCTCGGGTGTTTTCAGAATAACCAAGAAAAATTCCTGGTTCACCTTTAGGTTCAAATTTATCAAGGTCTCTTTTATCATTTATATGTATAAAGCATTTACACCCAAAAACCTTAAAATGAGCAATAGAATGTTTCTTACCCTTTATGATCTCATAGGGTGTTTTCTGGGTAGAAGGTCTTACCATGGCTCTGTTAATTACATAACAAGCAGTATTTACTGCTTCAGCCCAGAACTTCCTTGGTAGACCACCTTCAACCAAGAGTGTACGACCCATCTCCACTAGGGTTCTGTTCCTTCTCTCCACAACTCCATTCTGCTCAGGTGACCTTGGTGAGGAGAACCTATGATTAATTCCATTTTTCCTGTAGAATTCATCAAACTGTGAGTTTTCAAACTCACCTCCATGATCAGATAAAATATTTTCAATTTTCTGGTTTTTCTTAAGACAGAACTCCTGAAATTCTGTGAATGCATCACTTTTATGTGATAAGGAGTATACCCAAGTGTACCTAGAAAAGTCATCTACCATGACAAATCCATACCTCCTCCCTGATAAGCTGACAGACCTGGTTGGCCCAAAAAGGTCCATGTGTATCAGCTCATAAGGTTTAGAAGATAGATTTTCTGTCCTAGATTTAAATGACTTTCTAGTTAACTTGGACTGAGTGCATGCATCACAGATTTTATTTTCTTTCTTAAAGGAAACGTCAGGAAGTCCTCTAACCATGCTATGCTTATTCAGTTTATGCAAAACAGTGTAACTAGCATGACCTAACCTACGATGCCATAAAAATGCTAAGTCTTCTCTACTAGCAGTAAGGCATAGGTTAGAATGTTGAATATCATCTAAATCTATCATGTAAGTGTTATTTATCCTTTTACTAGAAAATTTAACAGTTTCGGAATCAGGTTCAAAAACTTTGCAACATTGAGAGTCAAAAAACACTTTGCATCCTTTATCACATAGCTGGCTGATGCTAAGTAAGTTATAAGCTAATCCTTCAACCAGCATGACATCCTTAATGCAACAAGTAGTACACTTACCTACTTTACCTGTTCCAACAATCTTACCCTTTGTGTTGCTACCAAAGGTGACAAGGCCTCCTTGTTTCTCTGTCAATATGCAGAACTTGGCCTTATCCTCTGTCATATACCTGGAGCAGCCACTATCCAAGTACCACAAATTATTCTTGGCTGCCAGGCATACCTGCACACACAATCAGGTAGAGAAGTTTGGAACCCAAGACTGATTGGGCTCTAGAGAAGATGAAAAGCAATTAAAACAAGAAAGCATACTTTTAGGAATCCACATTTGTTTGAAACAGTTCTGTTCAGTGGATTTTCCAGATTTCTTTTTATTTTACTTTTTCTTGTTGACACTAGCATGATTATTTACAGATTGATTATTTCTGTGCCAGTGCCTTGGCCAAGATGTATTCACGAAATTTTGGCCATAGTAATCATTGGGCTGGCTGTGGAAATATTGGTTCCTAGGTGTCCAAGAGCCATACCCATTAACCCAATTTCTAGTGTAAGGTTTATAGGACTGTGTAGCCTGATGTCCATAACCTGTAAACCTTCCTTGAGTCCTAGTCCATCCTGACCTATTTGGATAGATTGACTGTGCAAAGAAGTGGGACTGGGCTCTAGGTTGGTAGAAATGTTTGGGTTGAGCTCTAAAAGCATTCTGCCTCCCTTGCACCTTGGACCCTTCTGACCTGTTCATAGGTGTGTATTGGGTCTTCTTCAGAGGTGGTGGTGATGGTGGAGACTTGATGACCTTAACATGGGGTTTATAATACTGTGTAGGTTGACCCCTAACCTGAGACTGAGCTTTGGGATTTTGATTGGATGTGCTAGCTCAACTAGGCTCACTCAGCTTTTGTTTGCCCTTCTCGTCAGCACTGGGCTTTTTCAGATTAGCAGTTTTGTTTATAGAAATGTTTGAATTCATACTAATCAGAGGTCCTTTTTCTTTTTGTGCTACAAAAGAAATAGTTTTCATTCCAAAACTTTTTGTTGCACTAGAATTAAATCCAATGCCCTCTTTTCTAAAATTTACTTTTGACCCTAACAAAGCATTTAGGTTATCTGAACCTTGGGTCATTTTCTCAATGGTTTTAAGCTTATCCTCATTGTCTTTTTGAATGTCTTCAATGGATTTATTCAGTTCTGTATTCACACTTAGGACAGCTTGATATTTTTCATTCACAATATTTATCTCACTCTCATAGTTCTGAATTTTCAGTTTCCATTCATCAGCTTCTTTTTCTAACCTCTCATTATCTTCTTTAGAGGCTTTTGACTCATTCTTGATTTCTTCTAATTCAGAACATGTGAGTTTGAGTTTATTATTCTCATATTCAAGACATGCAATTTTATCAGTTAGAGTTGTATCATTTTGCATGGAGTTAATCTTTCTTCTTAGATGCCTGTTTTCCTTTCTAATATCATCAGCTCTATCAGCTATGTCATGGTAGGCATCTACCCAATCAGCAATAGTGAAATTTTCGAATCTAGTGATTACCTCATCTGAGTCCTCCTCTCTATCTTCAGAGCTTGTTGCCATAAGGCAAATGGGCTCTTCAGATTCGGCTTCACTGTCTGAGCTGCTACTGAAGGAACCTTCATCTTCATCACTCCAGGTACTCACCATTATTTTCCCTTTCGTGTTCCTTCTCTTTGACTTGTCCTTGTATTTTTGATTCTCTGGACAGTCAGCTTTCAGATGACCTGCCTTCCTGCATTGATAACAAGTATTAGTTTCAATTTTCTTTGTAGGGTTATGTTTATACCTTTTATCCCTTCGGTCGCCACTATATTTCTTTTGGCTGAATCGTCCTGCTCCTTTCCTGAGGAACCGCCTGAACTCTCTCGTCATCATTGCCATCTCAGTACGAGTTATATCTTCTTCATTCAGGCTCTCCTCGGATGATGAACTGCTAGAGCTGAATTTGCTGGATTTGCTGGCACCAGCTTTCAGAGCGATTGGCTTCTTCTTCCTCTCAGCTTCTTCTATCTTTGGCATATTAATCTCATATGCCATCAGCGATCCAATTATCTCATCAGCCCTTGTGGTTCGCAAATCCCTTGACTCCTCCATCACTGTAGCCTTAGTATGCCAAGCATGAGTCAGGGAACGCAATATCTTCCTCACTACATCGTATTCTATCTGAGGTTTCCCAAGACCTCTAAGACCATTTGTGATAATAGTTAATCGAGCGTACATCTCCTTGATGGTCTCGTTTGGCTTCATCTTGAATGCCTTATATTCAGACACTAGGAAATTAGCCTTCGTCTCTCTAACATGAGAGGTCCCTTCATGGATCACTACAAGTGCATCCCACATCTCCTTAGCTGAACTGCAGGCTGATACGCGGGAGAATTCTGTAGGGTGCAGAGAGCACTGAATGGCATTTATGGCACTCCAGTTTAGTGTAGACCTCCTGATCACCTCCTTGGTCCAGACTTCCTCATTAGGGGACAGCTCATAAGGTCCCTTGCTTACTACCTTCCAGATCTCATAATCCTTTGCCCTCAAAAATACTTGCATACGGTTCTTCCAGTATGCATAGTTAGATCCATCGAAGAATGGGGGCTTTGTGGTTGAGTGTCCTTCAGCTATCATCCCTCGAGCATCCATCTGTACCTTTCTCTTCGGGCGATGAGTCCCTGTAGAAGAGTTAGGCTCTGATACCAACTGTTATGTTAGATGGACGTAGTCTATTACCACGGAGAGTGGATCTAGAGGGGGTGAATAGATCTAATGTCTAATTTTAGAACACAGTTGACTCTAATGCGGAATTAAAACAAGCAACTGTATAGTAGTAGAAGGAACACATTGAAATCACACAACCACAGGCAATCACACAGTAGACACCAATCTTTAAGGTGGTTCGATCTCAATCCAGAGATCTACGTCCACCCCACACTCCAACTGGAATGTGGATCCTGCTGACTAACAGCTTGAACAGCTGGGCCTCCCAGCTTGCCAACAACCGCTGATACACAGCTTCGCTGGGCTTAACAGCTTGCCGACCAGAGGAATAGATCCTCTGCAACCGCTGGGCAATACAGCTTAGCCGTCCGAGACCAAGTCTCGCCCGCTGAGGATTACAGCTTCACCTGTCCAGTGGAAACCTCCACTGCAATTGCTGCCTCACAGCTTGATAACAGAAGTGTTTCGAAAATAGTAAAACAGAATGAAACGAAAATGGAAAAGCTAAAACAAATATAGCTCAATTAAGAGCAGAATCAGCTCCGGTATCTGAACCAAGAGTCTGATTTACAAGACCTCTCGAAAGCTCTCTCAACTCAACTCTCTCAATCTTCTCTTCTCTCTTTCTCTTCTTCTCTCTGAATCTTCTTCTCTCTTTTTCTTCTTCTCTATGGATCGTGCAGGCGCTCACTCTCTGTTCTTTTCTTTTAGCTCTGGATGCTTCTATTCTTCTGCTTCGATCAGTCTTCTTCAGAGGAAGAAGGCTTCCTTTTATAGCAGCAGCAGATTGGATAGGGCGTGTGGCTTCCACATTTCCCGCCCAGAGAATTCACCAAATCCGAGGAATTTCGACCACATGGCAGCATCCTGGCTGGGCTGCTTCCACGTGTCATAATCTGGGCACCTCGTCCTTCCTTGGATCACGAGCCCAGTCATCAGTCTTTACAAAGAATCCATGTCAGACATTCGAAAGGAATTATCAGTTTAAGGGTTAACTGATGTACAGACTATACATAGACAGAGCTGAAGCAATGTATAGACTTCATGAAGCAGGACAATTGCGTTGTACAGACTATGTGAAGATAAGGCTGAAGCAATGTATAGACTTCATGAAGCAGAGCTGAAGCAGTATAGACTCAGTGAATGCGAAGCAATGCAGTGTTCAGACTCTATGAATGCTAGGCTATGCGTTGTACAGACTATGTGAATACAGTGCTATGGCCTGTACAGACTCTACGCATGCATGGCTTATGCCATGTTCAGACTTTGTGAATACAATGCTGTGCAATGTATAGACTCTGTATATGCAGAGCTTAAGCCCTGTACAGACATCAAATATGCAGAAGTAAACGTGCATCAATGTGTAGACTTAGCAAAACAAAGTGTAAACAAAGCAACACAATGTGCAGACTTCGTGTAGTGCATGAATGCAGTGTATAGAGTTATGAGTGCAATGAGTGTTCAAGTGATGTACAGACTCAACGTTATGCAAGCAGACAATGTATAGAGTTGATGAAGCGATGCTCAACAAAAAAAGATGCCTTACAGTTAGGCATTGGTTTCAGAAGTGACGCCACTTCTGGTGGGCGTCAAATCTTGAGCATAGAGGATGTATAGACTTGCTACGGCACAAGGCAGCATAATGATGTACATACTCTGAGTTGAACAATGCACAATGCCTATGGGAATGTATAGACTTAGACATAGGTAAAGATACCGATGTTCAGACTTTGTGCAATGTATGGACTTAGTGTGTGCGAGCCTGCTGCAGCCAGTGTACAGACTTTGAGTGCTGTGCAATCATGCTAAGATGCAGTGTATAGACTTTATGCGAGCATGATGCAGTACAATGTATTGACTTGCAGGTGCAACGTAGGTAAAGATCCCAATGTATAGACTTCCAATGCCTTCGTCAAATGCGATGTACAGACTTGCAATATCTGCTACATATGTAATGTACAGACTTGAAGAATGATGCATGACATTATACAGACTTGGAAAGTCAAGCTGTTGAATGTACAGACTTCACCGATGTATAGACTTGGAAAGTTAAACTGGTGAATGTACAGACTTGGTTTCGTGCATGCTACAGGCCCATGTATGGACTTTGAATGAGTGTGCATGCATTGTATAGACTTAGGAATCTGGGGGAAGTCGACCCACTTCTGTCCAGACTATGCTGAGAGTGATGATGCATGGATGTATAGACTTGTGTTCTAAGCGATGCACAAACACAACACAATGTAATGTATAGACTCTATTGTTCATGCTGCAATGCAATGTGTAGACCTGCTATGAATGTATAGACTTAGCATGAGACAAAGAGTGAAAGTGTGTAGACTTGTGTGTGTGCAATGTGTAGACCTGTGCGTGTGTGCATGACGATGTATAGACTCTTACTGCATAGAACACATAGACAATCTGACAGAGATAGTTTCATCAAAACATAAACAGTTGCCAATCAATCAAAACAAGCTGTTGCTAATGAAATAAAGCTATTATCAACATCATCAACATAGAGGAGTCACAACAGAGTTCTGGTTTGAAGGTTATAAAAAATAGAGTTCATGCACTACAATCATTGAATGAGTTTGTTGTGCATGATAATAGCAATAAACCAGAATCACATTTGAGCATGAGAGATTCAGTTTCAAAGTATCTTACTTTCTTAGACTCCGTAAAATTTGTTAAGAGATACCAGGTCATGTATTGAAATTAAACAATTTTACATACCTAAGTTTTCTTTTAGAAGAAACAGCCTTTTCAATTTTATTTCATTAAGGGCATTCAGGTACCATTTGTCTTTTTGCGTAAGGGTACACGTTTATCAGACGCCAGTACCCCTAGATAGTCAACATGATGGACTATTCTGCCTATGATCAAATTCAACAGGACTGATTTGCACCTTTTTGTGTGACGATACACGTTTATGAGACGCAGGTATCCCTAGGTACTCAGTGAAACCACCCTACTATTTTGACCATTTATACAGAGATAACTGATACACATCATGACATAAGTGTTATCCATTTCTTTGATGGATCACTCAGTTTCTCAGTGCTTTACCAGTCATTGCTCTGCCAACATTATTTTTCAATTGTTTTTCAAGGTTTTTCAATATTTTTCTTATCTGTCCTTTATTTGTTTCAGAATGACTTGTTTAAGGACAATACACATACTTAGCCTTCTCTAACAGAATTTCAGGTGAGTTTTCAGATTTTAGATACTAACTTTGTTTGACATGTAATGAAATAAGGGTTGAGAGCTATTATCAATTATCAACATTCTTATTTACTGATTGTAATCTTTAAACTCTAAAGTTTATAAAATTTAAACCATTAAGTCAGTCTTTAAGCAATTAAAATTCTTATAAAGGAAGAGGTCTGTTTTCTATCGCTTAAGAATTAGAATAGACTAACAGATTGCCATATTGTCATACTCAACTCATTCAGGGTCAAAGAATTTGAATTTCAATAAAGTTGATGACCACTTTGAATTTCAAACAATACTCCCCCTGTCTATATGCATGTGGTTTTGCAAATGAATGGTAAGAATTAGATGAGAGAGAGCTTAGACACAGTCATGCCTGAATGATACGCAATGATGATCATGAGTGTGATGCCTAGTAGAAAAAAAAATGAATGTTATGCATGCATGGTCTGATGCAGCATTCAACAACCACAAAGTTTATTCAAACCATTTGAGAATTTATTCATCATGCTAAAATTTACACAAGCCAAGTTCTCTTCTAAGAAATTTAAACATTTCATTCCCTAGTGGCTTAGTAAAGATATCAGCAATTTATTTTTCAGTTTCAATGAAATTCAGTTTAATTTCCTTTTTATTAACAGCATCTCTAAGAAAGTGGTGTTTGATCTCTATGTGCTTAGTCCTAGAATGATCAACATGATTTTTAGCTAAACATATGGCACTAGTATTATCACACAAAATTGGAATACATTTCAATTTTATTTGATAATCAGCCAGTTGGTGCTTGATCCAAAGTACTTGGGCTGCACAGTTACCAGCTGCAACGTATTCAGCTTCAACTGTGGACAAAGCTACAGTGTGTTGCTTCTTAGATGCCCAAGTTACTAGACAGCCACCAAGGAATTGACAGTAGCCACTAGTGCTCTTTCTCTCTACTCGACACCCAGCATAGTCTGCATCAGTGTAGGCTAGAAGTTCTAACTCACACTTGGTAGGATACCAAAGACCAAGCTCTTGGGTGCCTAGTAGATACCTAAAAATCCTTTTCACAGATTTAAGATGTGACTCTTTAGGACTAGCCTGAAATCTAGAGCATAAACACACTGCAAACTGAATATCAGGCCTAGATGCTGAAATATATAAAAGGGATCCGATCGTACCTCTATATAGTTTTTGGTCCACTGGTTTACCTTGAGGATCTTCATCTAAGCTGGTCGAGGTACCCATTGGAGCAGCTATTTCTTTGAGGTTGTCCATCTTGTATTTCTTCAGTAAATCCCTTATGTACTTGGACTGAGAGATGAAGGTTCCATCTTTTGACTGTGTCACCTGCAGTCCAAGAAATAATTTGAGCTCACCCATTGAGCTCATTTCGAACTCATTAGTCATAATCTGAGAAAACTCTTCACACAGTTTGGGGTTAGTTAACCCAAAAATAATGTCATCCACATAAATTTGAATAATAAGAATATCTGAATGACTTACCTTAGTGAACAAGGTTTGATCAACTACACCTCTTGTGAAGTTCTTATCTGTGAGAATTTGCTCAACCTGTCATACCAAGCTCTAGGAGCTTGCTTAAGACCATACAGAGCTTTACGAAGTTTATAAACATGATTGGGGAAGTCTAAACATTCAAAGCCAGGAGGCTGCCTCACATAGACATCCTCACTGATTTCCCCATTCAGAAAAGCAGATTTTACATCCATCTGCTGAAGATTTATTCTTAGAGAACATGCATAAGCGAATAAAATTCTGATTACTTCTAACCTGGCTACAGGGGCAAAAGACTCTTCAAAGTCTATTCCAAATTTCTAATTATACCCCTGAGCTACAAGTCTGGCCTTATTCTTAATCACATTCCCTAATTTATCAGTTTTATTCCTGAAGACCCATTTAGTCCCTATGACTGTCTCATGATCAGGAGGTGGGACCAAGTGCCACACCTTATTCCTGTCAAATTGATTGAGCTCTTCATGCATGGCATTAATCCAATGCACATCCTTGAGAGCACAGTCAATGGACTTGGGTTCTACATGTGATACAAAAGCATATGCATTCAGTTCATTTTGAATTCTTAAGTGGCCTTTAGTCCTAGGAGGGTCATGCAAATTGCCAATTACATTATCTACAGGATGATCTTTCAGATATCTAATGTTGACAATTACATCATCATGATTTTCATTTACCTCCCCCTGAACTGTAGACTCTTCTCCAATAAGCTCTTCATTTTCATCCTCATCTTCGGATTTGTCTGCAGGATTCCCTTCTTTTAGAATATCACCATTGTCTTCATTCCTGCATTGACCAATATTAGTCTTTACCAAAGATTCATCAAAAATAATATGTGGAGATTCTTCAACAGATTTGGAATTCAGATTATACACTCTATATGCCCGGGTGTTTTCAGAATAACCAAGAAAAATTCTTGGTTCACCTTTAGGTTCAAATTTATCAAGGTCTCTTTTATCATTTATGTGAATAAAGCATTTGCAACCAAAAACCTTTAAATGAGCAATTGAAGGTTTCTTACCCTTTATGATTTCATAGGGTGTTTTCTGGGTAGAAGGTCTTACCATAGCTCTGTTAATTACATAACGGGCAGTATTTACTGCTTCAGCCCAGAACTTCCTTGGCAGACCACCTTCAACCAAGAGTGTACGACCCATCTCCACCAAGGTTCTATTTCTCCTCTCCACAACTCCATTCTGCTCGGGTGTTCTTGGTGAGGAGAACTTGTAATGAATTCCATTTGTCCTACAGAAATCATCAAACTGTGAGTTTTCAAACTCACCTCCATGATCAGTTAAAATATTTTCAATTTTTTGGTTTATTTTAAGACAGAACTCCTGAAATTCTATGAATGCATCACTTTTATGTGATAAGAAATATACCCAAGTGTACCTAGAGAAGTCATCTACCATGACAAACCCATACTTCCTCCCTGATAAGCTGACAGACCTGGTTGGCCCAAAAAGGTCCATGTGTATCAGCTCATAGGGCTTAGAGGACAGATTTTCTGTTCTAGATTTGAATGACTTCCTTGTTAACTTGGACTGAGCACATGCATCACAGAGTTTATTTTCTTTCTTAAAGGAAACTTCAGGAAGTCCTCTAACCATGCTGTGCTTATTCAATTTATGCAATACTGTGTAACTAGCATGGCCTAACCTACGATGCCATAAGAATGGTAAGTCCTCTCTGCTAGCAGTAAGGCATAGGTTAGAATGTTGTATATCATCTAAGTCTATCATGTAAGTATTATTTATTCTTTTACCAGAAAATTTAACAATTTCGGAATCAGGTTCAAAAACTTTACATCATTGAGAGTCAAAAAGAACTTTATATCCTTTATCACATAGCTGGCTGATGCTAAGTAAGTTATATGCTAAACCTTCAACCAGCATGACATCTTCAATGCAACAGGTAGTACACTTACCTACCTTACCTGTCCCGACAATCTTACCCTTTGTGTTGCTACCAAAGGTGACAAGGCCTCCATGTTTCTCTGTCAGCATGAAGAACTTGGCCTTATCTCCTGCCATATGCCTGGAGCAGCCACTATCCAAGTACCACAGATTGTTCTTGGTTGCCAGGCATACCTGCACACACAATCAGGTAGAGAATTTTGGAACCCAAGTCTGATTGGGCTCTGGAGCAGATGAAATAGAAGCAAAGCAAGAAAGCAAACTTTTTGGAATCCACATTTGTTTAAAAAAAATTTGTTCAGTGGATGCTCCAGATTTCTTTTTGTTGTTTTTCTTCTTATTTGCACTAGCATGATTATTGACAGTGTTGTTACTTCTGTGCCAATGCTTTGGCCAGGGTGCATTCACAAAATTGTGGCCATAGTAATCTTTGGGCTGGCTGAAGAAATGTTGGTTCCAAGGTGTCCAATTGCCATACCCACCAACTCAATTTCTGGTGTAAGGTCTATAAGACTGTGTAGCCTGATGTCCATGACCTGTAAACCTTCCCTGAGTCCTAGTCCACCCTGACCTATTTGGATAGGTTGACTGTGTAGTGTAGTAGGACTGGGATCTAGATTGGTAGAAATGGTTGGGTTGTGCTCTAAATGCATTCTGTCTCCCCTGCACCTTGGACCATGCTGACCTATTCACAGGTGTGTATTGGGTCTTCTTCTGAGATGGTGGTGGTGGTGGAGACTTGGTGACCTTAACATGGGGTTTATGTGCATGTGTAGGCTGACCCCTAACCTGAGACTGAGCCTTAGAATTTAGCTTGGATGTACCAGCTCTACTAGGGTCACTAATCTTTTGTTTGCCCTTCTCCTCAGCACTGGGCTTCTTCAGATTTCCAATTTTGTTCACAGAAATTTTTGAATTCATGTTAATCAGAGGTCCTTTCTCTTTTTGTGCTACAAATGAAATGGTCTTCATTCCAAAATTTTTTGTTGCAATAGAATTAAATCCAAGGCCCTCTCTCCTGAAATTTACTTTTGACCCTAACAAAGCATTTAGGTTCTCTGAACCTTGGGTCATTTTCTCAATAGTTTTCAGCTTGTCCTCATTATCTTTCTGAATATCTTCAATGGATTTCTTCAGTTCGATGTTCACACTTTGGACAGCTTCATATTTTTCACTCACAATTTTCATCTCACTCTCATATTTCTGAATTTTCAATTTCCATTCATCAGTTTGTTTTTCTAACCACTCATTATCTTCTTTAGAGGCTCTTAACTCATGCTTGATTTCTTCTATTTTAGAGCATGTGTGTTTTAGTTTATTTTTCTCTGATTCAAGGCATGCAATTTTATCAGTTAGAGTTGTGTCATTTTGCATGGAATTTATCTTTCTTCTTATATGCCTATTTTCCTTTCTGATATCATCTACTTTATCAGCTATGTCATGATAGGCATCTACCCAATCAGCAATAGTGAAATTATCGAATCGAGAGGATACCTCATCTGAGTCTTCCTCTCTGTCTTCAGAGCTTGTTGCCATAAGGCAAATGGGCTTTTCAGCTTCTCCCTCACTGTCTGAGCTGCTGCTGAAGGAGCCTTCGTCCTCATCACTCCAGGTACTCACCATGGCTTTCCCTTTAGTGTTCTTTCTCTTGGACTTGTCCTTGTGCTTCTGGTTCTCTGGACAATCAGCTTTCAGATGGCCGGTCTTCCTGCATTGGTAACATGTATTAGTTTCAGTTTTCTTTGCAGGATTATATTTATACCTTGTATCCCATCGGCCGCCACCATGGTTCCTTCGGTTGAATCGCCTTCCTTATTTCCTGAGGAACCGCCTGAATTCCCTGGTGATCATTGCCATCTCATTACGTTCTATATCTTCTCCAGTCAGGCTCTCCTCAGATGATGATCCACTAGAGCTGGATCGGCTGGATTTGCTGGCACCAGCTTTCAGAGCAATTGGTTTCTTCTTCTTCTCAGCTTCCTCTATCTTTGGCAGATTTATTTCATACGCCATCAGCGAACCAATTAACTCATCTACCCTGGTGTTGCGCAGATCCCTTGACTCTTCCATCACAGTAGCTTTGGTGTGCCAAACATGAGTCAGGGAACGCAGAATCTTCCTTACTATATCATATTCTGTCTGTGTCTTCCCAAGACCTCTGAGACCGTTAGTAATGATTGTCAATCGAGCGTACATCTCCTTGATGGTCTCGTTGGGCTTCATCTTGAAGGCTTCATACTCTGACACTAGCAAATTCGCCTTCGTCTCTCTAACCTGAGAAGTCCCTTCATGGATAACTTCCAGTGCATCCCACATCTCCTTAGCTGAACTGCAAGCCGATACACGAGAAAATTCTGTGGGGTGCAGAGAGCACTGGATAGCATTTATGGCGCTCCAGTTCAGAGTGGACCTTCTGATCTCTTCCTTGGTCCAGACATCCTCGTTAGGGGACAGCTCATAAGGTCCCTTACTGACTACCTTCCAAATCTCGTAGTCTTTCGCCCTCAACAAGACTTGCATACGGTTCTTCCAGTATGCATAATTCGATCCATCAAAGAAAGGGGGCTTGGTGGTTGAGTGTCCTTCAGCGATCATTCCTCTAGCATCCATCTGTGCCTTTCCTCTTCGGGCGGTAAGTCCCTATAGAAGAGTTAGGCTCTGATACCAACTGTTATGTTAGATGGAAGCGCTCTATTACCACGGAGAGTGGATCTAGAGGAGGGTGAATAGATCGAAGGCCTAATTAAAAACACAAATGAGCTCTAATGCGGAATTAAAACGAGCAACTGTTGAACAACAGAATGAGCACAATAATATCAGAACAAAACAGATCACAGTGATAGCGGACCTAAGCAATCATCTACAATGATTCGAACGGTCGAACAGAAATCACAAGGTCCAGAAGACAATCACACAGTAGACAACAAATTTTAAGTGGTTCGATCTCAACCCAGAGATCTACGTCCACCCCACACTCCAACTAGAGTGTGGATTCCGCTGACTCACAGCTTGAACCGCTGGGCAATACAGCTTAGCCTACAACCGCTGAGCTTCACAGCTTGCTGTCCGAGACCAAGTCTCGCCCGCTGAGGAGTTACAGCTTAACCTGTCCAGAGGCAACACCTCTGCAAACGCTGACTCACAGCTTGAAGACAAGAGTTCGAAGAAAACAAAAACAGAAGCAAACGAAAACAATAAATCCCAACAGGGAATGTAGCTCGCAATGAGCAACTCAGCTCTGGTATCTGAACTAAGAGTCTGAGGAACAATCAGACAAGCTCTCAAACAAACTCTCTCTCAACTCATCTCTCTCAATCTTCTCTTCTTTCTCTTTTTCTTCTCTGTGGATCGTGGGTTTTTCTTCTCTGCTCTCAGTGGCTCTCTGCTGCTTAAAGCTTCTCTGCTCTCAAGCCTTCACCTCATCGATCAGCCTTCTTCTGAGGAAGAAGACTTCCTTTTATAGCAGCAACAAGCAAGAGGGCGTGTGGCTTCCACATTTCCAGCCCAGAGTTTTTTCCAGATCTGAGGAATTTCGACCACATGGCAGCATCCTGGCTGGGCTGCATTCCACGTGTCACAATCTGGGCACCTCATCCATCCTTGGATCATGAGCCAATCATTAGTCTTTGCAAAGAGTCCCTGTCAGTCAGTCGAAGAGAAGTATCAGTTTAAGACAGTAAAACTCTGTACAGACTTTGTAGGGTGTAATGCAATGTGTAGACTTTGCAATGTATAGACTTTGCATTGTGTAATGCAGAATGCATCAAGCAAACTATGTACATTAAAACGGATGCATGGACATGCCGTCAACAGATGTGTGGACTTGGTGTACATGCGACAGCAGTGTATAGACATTGCAATGCCTAGTGTTAAAGCGTGAGAGCACAATGCACAAACTAAGTGTATGCAAGTGTGGACTTTGAATGCATGACACTGGGCGATGTACATACTTGCCACTATCGAATGTGCAGACTCGATGAGCATGCAGCAGCCAATGTATAGACTTGCAGACTTGTGCAGACTAGCCAGTGGATGGACTTGGTGAGCATGCAGCACACAGTGTGCAGACTTCGTGCAATGCATGAAGAAGCAATGTATAGACTTAGACAGACTTCAGCTCGTGCAATGCAGTGTACAGACTTTAGAGATAATGCATGAACAAATGATGCGATGTACAGACTTGAGAAATGATGCATGCACAAGACAAAGATGTATAGACTTAATGTTATGCAGTCAGACAAATGAATGCACAGACAATGTATAGACTTGCTCATGGACTATGCACAGTGAATGTATAGACTTGCTGTAAGGAATGCGCAGACTTGGTGCATGAAGCAAGGCAATGAGGAATGTATAGACTTTCAGGATGTATGGACTTGCCAAAGGAGTGATGCATGAGCAGGCAATCAATGTATAGACTTAGCCAAGACATTGTGAGCAACTGGACGATGTACAGACTTGAGCTAAGCAAGGGTTGTACAGACTTGAGAGTGCACGATGTATAGACTTGCAGGTGCAACGTAGGTAAAGATACCAATGTATAGACTTGCGAGGGCAATGTCGCTAAAGATACCAATGTATAGACTTCCTATGCCTGCGTCAAATGCGATGTACAGACTTGCTATATCTGCTACACATGTAATGTACAGACTTGCATGAGATGCTAGACGCTGTACAGACTTGGAGTGCATGCATGCTGCAATGTATAGACTTGACCGATGTACAGACTTGCTGAACTATCAACATATGAATGTATAGACTTTGCATATGCATGATGGCGAGTGTATAGACTTCATCTATTAAGGTTCAGGCATGTTGTAATGTATAGACTTATGTTCTAAACGATACACAAACACAACAATGCAATGTATAGACTTTGAGTGTGTAGACTTGTGTGTGTGTGCAATGTGTAGACCCTGACTGCATGGAACACATAGAGAATCTGATAAAGACAGTTTCATCAAAACATAAACAGTTGCCAATCAATCAAAACAAGCTGTTGCCAATGAAGTAAAGCTTATTGTCAACATCATCAACACAGAGGAGTCACAACAGGTGGTGCCATCGTAGGAGGTGAACGACGGCAGCTGGAGCTTCGGCAAAATGGGGGCTTCCATGATCTCCCAAGAGAAGGGAGCATAGAAGTCCTGGTCGTCGTTGATCAAGGCGTGATATCTCGCAGCCAGGAGGGCATCGTCTAGGTGTCGGACCTTGTCCTCTATCTCATCAATGCGTTGGAGGACGCGATCCATCTTTGGGTTAGAGTGCAATGGGCTGCGCACCCTGGGTACGGGCGTGCTGCGCGATCGTCGGGTCCTCACGACCGAGGCGTAGGAAGCTTCCCGTCCCCGGCGGGGGTTCTCTCCAGTTTGGGACCTCTCATCTTACCGTCGCTCAGGCAAGACTAGGTGGGGTCCCATCGACCGGCTCGCCAACTCCCGGTAGAGTCCGGTCAATGCCCGGATCTCCTGATGGAGTTCATCTAGGTCACCCAGCGTGACCTCTTGTCGGGGATGGGCGGAGGAGGCTTTCTATGACCCCCGGTGAGAGTTGGGACCCTGATGGGAACCACGCCCCCGATTGCTAGTGTTGCGAAGGCTTCCACCATAGCTTTTCACACGGGTTCCCACAGACACTGCAAAAAAGTGTAGATGCAGGAAAATGGTTCCTATGCCACGTATCACCTTCTCTATTTATTTGTTGGGGAAGTCGTCCTGCACCCGTGGAGGCCTGCAAGCACCAGGAAGCAAAGGGCGTCAGAAGGAGTCCCGGGTGTTACTCTAGGGGACAACCCTCCAATGCTTAAGTCAGCAACAGTATTAAGAGAAGAGTAGAGAAGAGCAGGGGAGAGAGATGTGGAGGCCGTAGTAGAGGATCCGAGAGACGTGTAGGCCTTCACCGCGAGTGCTCTCTGCCCCCAGTAGGCACCCGGAGAGTGCTCGCTGGGTGGTAAGGTCACGTAGAAGGGATGCTCTCTGTGGACGTCGTAGGGCGTGGCCTCCCTATCATCGTAGTAGGACTAGTTGCTCTATTCTCAGTGAGAAGTTTTTTGGCAGAAGTATCCATCGTGTGTCTCTTCTCTGTCGTTCCCCTTCTTATAAGGGTTATCCTGGTGTAATACCCCGATATTTTGAGAAATTAATTAGAAATTCAAAATTAATTAAAAATTTCTTAATAAATAGAATGAGCTAGATTTTGACCATTTTATAAAAATTCAGAAATATTATATTCTTGTAGAGGATAACATGTTTAACAAACTTGTCTTCTGTGGCCAACCCAAATAAAATCTGTAAGTAGGTCGAATTAGTGGATTAATATAGTGCCCCAGAATTTATATAATAATTTCTGGATCATTTATAGAATTTTCTAGAATTTATTAGGAATTTATAAAGACTAAATAGATTTATAAATAGATTATTAGATTAATAAGTCATTATAAGGCCCAATTGTGTCAAATAATTAACCTAGCCTATTTAAATAAGATCCAAAAGGACTAAGGACCAAGCCCATTAAGTTTGACCCATATTCTAGAAGGTTATTTAGCCTATTTACGTATTTCAAGGATAAAATACCATTTTTATAGATAATAATATGGATAATTAACAAAAGAGTTTGATTGATGTTGAACTCTGTGCACGTTGGATGTAGCGGTCTATCGTGCGACCGCCACAGCCATGTAATGCACCAGTCTTGATGCGTTACATTCTATCAGTTCCGTGAATGAAAGAACGAGCAAAAAGATTAGAACTTTGGGATCCTATCTACAAGAGATCGACTTGGGAGAGTTTATAACATTACTAAGGACTCTTAGGGATTAGGTTCTGGCAAATTAAGGACTCTAGAATCGATCTAATCTTCAAAACCCTATAAATAGGATCTAGTTCTGAACTGAGCGACCCTTACTTTTGGCTCGTAAAGAATCAAGGTAAGGAGATAGAATTTCGGGTAAGTTCTTTAGAAGATTTTGTTTAGTATACTTTAGACTAATAGTTCTCCAAATTTCATGTTAGGAGATCAAGCAACCAAGGAGATTGAAGCTTCCAAAGTTGCTGGTTCGACCATAATTACCCAAGAAACTGAACGCAAGATCACTGAAGATCAAGAGATTAGGATATCTAAACGAGGTAATTAGAATTCAATCCTTTAGAACTTTTTGATCACCTTAGTTTCATATTCTTACCCTCAAAATTTCACATCTTTAGGACAAGAGGTTGGAGAGATAGAGTAGCAAGAAGTTGCTGGAAAATCGCTGGGAAAGAAGAGCTAGGGCTCGATTTTCAGATTCAAATTAGAAGCTTAAAGCCTAGTTAAGAGGTAGGTTATCTCATGATTGGAAAAAACATCTTGTTAGAGATAAAAGCCCTCTGATTGTGCTTGATTTCATGCATCATGAATCATGAATTCCATGTTTTAGTGGGTTCATGCATACATACATATCCTTAGCCCTAATCAAAGATCAAAGATATTATCTTGTCTATTCACTAAAACCCATGCATGTAGTTGGCCCATACTTTGTTTATCATGCCTAGAATAATAGTAGTATTTTGATTTCCAGGCATGTTATGTTTTCATAAACTTTTTCTTTATTTTACTGCCAGCAGACGATCTGACGCATCAAGGTAAGACCGTCACAATGATATAACGGCCTTACGATATGCCGTCACACCTTCTTTGGTGTTTGAAGTTATCTGTTGTCTCTGACGCACCATCTATGGAGCGTTAAATTACTGTAACGGCCTCACGATAAACCGTCACAGTCACTGTGACGCACCCATTCTAGACCGTTAGGGTAACTGTAGATAGAATGGGAAACTAGTTAATTTAACTTATAAATAAGCCTAGTTATCTAAGTTTGAACCTGTTATCATGACTTTAAGATTGTTTACTGATTCATGATAGAAACTGCATAATTTAGGTATCTTAAGTTATTTTAAGTTATGTTAATTTCATATGACAAAATTCTATAGTTTTGTATCTAAATCATGATTTTCCAAAGATGTATTGACGGAGTTTTATCATGATTTCCTATTGTTACACATCCTCTCTATCAGTAGAGTCATTTCTCTAAGTACATGACATATATTCAGGTATATGTCCATTAGTTCACTTTGCACTATAGGAACATTATTCTTGGACATGAGGACCTCTCTATTGGATATTCCTTCCAATGAACTAGGAAATCTTGTTTCAAGGCCTCCGTAATTCTCAGCGAGTCTGGGATTCTCACTAGGACGCCGAGTTGGTTGTACCATTAAAACCCAATTGATTAGATTACACTATCAATGTTTCTGGTTATCAGTAGTGTAACGGATCTATATTGGACCGTCAGGCACATGTAACGGCCCAATATACGATCGTCACATCCAACTGAGTCTGATTTCTTGATTCTGGATTCACACTAATGTAACGGCCCAATACTGGAGCGTCACATCATGTAACGGCCCAGTACTTGATCGTCACACTGCTTGAGTATTTTAACCCGAGGTTTGACCAAGTGTTGATATTCCAATGTTTCTAGATGGACTCTTGAAGATCTAGAACTTATCATATTGATCAAGAAACCTAATATAATGAATGAAAGATAAAGAATGTACCGTTATGTTGCCGATTTATTTCCATAAGCATAACATAGTATAAGTCATTCTTGATTTCTCATGATTCTTATTAAAGCATTCATTCATTGAATTATTGTTATCAAGAGCTTGTTGGAATTGTACATTCTTGGCCATACTTTATTGTTACATGCGTGGAAAAAGCTTGATTTATACTTGAAGATGCGATCGAGCACTGATTGTGTTCAAGGGCTCTATGCTAGTCCCCTCGGCTGATTGTCGGAAACATACTATTATAAACCATGGGGTATGATGCTACTGGCGTCGCATTACGCTGTGAGTACTTTCTTTATAAATAAGTGAAAATCCACAACACGATACAGCATGATTGATACTTATACATGACTTTCTTGATATTCCACAGAAATTCACGAAGTACTTGCTCAGAAGCAAAAGATATTAGAGTGATGATTATGTGGCTTGCTAGTACATTCTCATTACATTCTTGTTCATGAAAGGCCATATCACGTTCTTATAACATTCTTGCTAGTTCATACTTGCTCTCATTCTATCTTACATACTTTGGTTTAATCGCATGATTGATCGCATTCGCATGATTTTACATTATTCCTCTAGAGCAAAAATGTTAATTACTTTAATAATGCCTTCATGTTGATGCGAAGATACCTACTGGGCAAGTATGCTCATTACCTATTTTCATTCTTTTTCAGGAAATGAAAGTGATTCGAATTCGGATTCGGGTTATATAAGTAGTGGGTCCGAGAGCGAATGAAAGTATTATTAAAGAATGAGCGAAGACTTAGGAAGTTTACATTGTTTAGATCGAGTCTATGTAATTTTTTATTTCTTGAGTCTAGCATGATGGAAGTTTAATTAGTGGTTGTATTCGAATATTGGATTTGATTATTAATTAAAGTTGAAGTTGAGTAAATATTATGCGATTGCATTCTTATGTGTGATTGTCTTACACTCTGATCGTTCTTGCTTGTAAGAGGCTTACCATGCCGGCTGTTCGCGTTCCTCGAGTGAGTCTTCCGCTGTAATAAAGGCTCGGGGCGTGACAATTAAGCCTAAATTAAACACTTAGTTAAACATACCTTGTAACGCTAAATTCGAGCCCAATACTCCATCAATTGAGCCTAAACCGGTGGCAAATGAAAGGCCAGGATGAAAGGATCATTTCCCCTCTCTTAATCTCCCTAAACCCTAACCCTAGGAGATGCAACCGGCGGAGGTTGGATCGCGTCAACAATTACGGCGGCGTTCACATTAACCCAACTTGCGTGGATGAATACTCCGCGCATAGAAACCTCTAGAAGGCGTGTGACCTATAAAAATGAAGCTCTCTAACCCTAGAATCATTTAGGACCAGTGGCAACTACAGACGAGTTGGATCGAGGGAGATCTCAGGCAATTAGGGGCTGCGTGCACAAGCACCTCGGGTTTTCTTTCTCTTTCCTTCTTTATCCTATTCAGGTAGGTGATAGCAAGCCAAACCCTACAAATAATATATGGTTGGAAGCATCATCGTGTCAACTTTTCATTGATGTAGAAATCTCTAAATTTTATCTAGTGTGCTGCGGGAATTTTTGGTTTTAGTAGAAGCATGTCAGAATTACGGTTATAATTGTCTCCTTTCGATTAAGTAGTAATGTCAGGCTGTAAACATAAAATCGATTCATGCATCTTGTAGCATTTTTCGTGCTCTTTCTGTTGGTAGTAAAAGCCCTAAATTCAATGCTTTATATCGTGTGAATTCCATGTTTTAGTCTAACCCTAGAAACCTCACCGGAATCGGGCAAGGTGAAAGGGGCAGCGACCTGTCTGGACTTGTGTGGCCACACGATAGACCGCACATCCCAGACAGGCGGCCTGTTGTGGACCGTATAAATGTTTCTGTCTCTGATCGTTTCCCTGGAACGTGCAGCAGAGTCCTAACCGCATGTCTGTCCAGCGGCCATTTCCAGACCGCACATCCTTCCCAGCGGCACCCTACCGACCGTCCATATCCTGCAGGCCTTTATACCTGAGGGGGCATGAGCGGCATGTCTGTGACCGTCTATTGAGATGTGAGGTCCAGAACCTACCGCACATCTATAACAAAATAGATTAAATGATCATTTCAGCATGTTATGTTAGTAGATTAGTTCTTAATGGCATGTTAGCAACACACCTAATAAACTGTAATTCATGACAGTAAATGATTCTTGCTGATTCATTAGAGCTTGATCTTGATTCATCTTTCCAATGAATGTCAATCTAAATTGTGAATCCTTTATAATTGAAATCGCTATTAGGTTTACACTTTTTATAACCTCAGACCTGAACCGTTAATCTTGAACCATTATTATCCCCTAGAATTGAACTTGGACTCAATCGAATTGTTGTGATCTGAGTTAGTCCGAATTAGACTAACAGAGACATGCGCGGCCGTTAGTGGACCGCATATCTCCCTGAACGGCCCTGTGGCGACCGTTCATCCATGGCTAATGCCAATTAGTTTATGTCGATTATCCTTGATCCATCTTCGGCTAAATCCTGATTTGATCAGCCCAGTAGACCCTAGGCCGACTAGCAGACAGTGGGCTGGACTCTGGTTCAGTTCCACCCTGCCTATGGCAGCCCGGCAGCCCACTTGGGGGAATTTCTAGATTATTGTTAGGACATGTGTTGTGCGGATAGTAATGGACCGTACATCTTACAGGCGGCCCATAATGGACCGTTCAATTAATGAGCGGCTCTGTCAGGACCGTATATCCTGTCTTCGATTTTGTAAACTTCTGGCCTTGTGCGGCCCAATACTTACCGTTCATGTTGAAGAGCGGCCCTTAATCAGCCGTTCAACCTTGACCTCGCAAAGGCTGAACCCAGCCCAATTCCTGTTAGTGCAGCCCTGAGTCGACCGCACAAGCACTTGAGCGGCCCAATAGTGACCGCATATCATCCAGAGACTAGTTTTCTCCGTGTTTTATGGTTTTGAATCCAAGAACATGATAGTTCTTGATAACTTGAACTCCTCGGCAGAAATTCTGGACAGTATCTCTTCAACTTAGCCTTGGGATGTTCCGAGGTAAGTTTGTACTTGATTGTAATTGGCCATTTTAACTTGATTAAAGTCTAGACGGAACTTGGGATCTTGGATCCAATAAATCAATGCCAACGCATCATAGGGGCCCGGTCTGGTCCTGGGGAGAGCGCCCGAAAAGTACTTGTGCCCATGGGAGTTTGTAATGACATGGTGAGGCATTGCGCCGAGTGCATGACTAGCGTGATGTCTATGACAATGATCTCTTACTTGAATCGTGCTTGACTTGGTTACATATTCTTACTTGTTGGCCAATTTCCTACAATTTCCTGTTATTTATATTATTCACAAACTTGCAATTCTTGTAGTTATATCATCCTACCATATTGTTATTCCATTTCGTTCTTTAGCACTTTCTTTATGTCGTTTAATCCGATCATCTTTTCTTTTCTTCCATTTCATATAACATGTAATTAATTGGTTAATTACTTACACTTGCCTGTTGTTACCTATTGAGCGTTCACTCATATAGTTATTTTCTCCCTTTCCAGGCAGCTCAGGTGAAGATTCACAGATGGATGGGAATGGGCAAGAGTGATGACTTGGAGTGTACCAGTTAGTAGATGTTGAGATTGTTATAGTTGTTTTACATCTAGCTATGCCTTAGAGCTTGTGTTAGTCTTTGTAACGGAGTCGAGTAGAGGTTATGCTTGATTATGTTTAAGTCGGTTTGATGGCTATTGTAATAGATTTGGAGTTATTTCTGTTAATGGCGTTATGTTAATTCTTAGCTTAGCTTGTTATCTTTACTAGCGTTTTCTACTGTCGGTTCCGATATTCCGCGTCGGAGCATGACCGTTTGGTGGTATCAGAGCCTAGGTTTTCTGATATTCCTAGGTTCTCTAAGTTCTAGGGTCCTAAGTGATACCGTAGGACCTATAACCTTGTTATAAGTCTAAGGACCCAACCTGGTGAGATTTGGGTAGAAGACTGGGGTTGAGTTAATAATCTCATTGCATGATTATCCATTCTTAATTGAACCTAACATAACCTATTCCACGTGTAGGCTTTTGCCATGGCAGGAGAACGCACGGAATGGAGGAACTCGCAGCGTACGGTTCAAGGACTTACTCAGGCTTTGCAACAACTGGCGCAAGGAGGAGCTGCAAACCATGGCACTGGCGATCTTTATCAGAACTTTCGTGGGATGAATCCCCCGCGATTTGGAGGCTCGATTGACCCTGATGAAGCCGAGCACTGGCTTGAAGAGATAGGGATGATTTTTGAAGTGATGCAATGTAGCGATCAAGAATGTGTCCTCTTGTCGACCTTTAAACTTGAACGTGATGCGAGGACATGGTGGGACGCAGTGAAGGCTACCCTTGGTGATAGACAAGTCACATGGGAAGAGTTCGATTAATTCTTCAATGGTCAATATTTTTCTGATAGAGTGCAAGAGAAGAAGGCGGCTGAGTATGCTGCTTTGAAGCAACGAAATCTATCCGTAGCTGAATATGAAGCTCAGTTCTCTCGGTTATCTCGTTATGCTACTCACTTGATATCTACCGAGAAGATGAAGGCTAATCACTTTCTTAATGGGCTGAAGGTGCAGTATATCAACCAGTTGGCACCGATGGAAATTCAAACTTATTCCGAGATGGTGAGAAAGGCTCAAGTATTGGAAGATACTTTAGAAATGACGGAGAGAATCCGTGGAAAGAAAGTTAAGAAAGAACAACACCATACTGGTTCAGGGAGTATCAAGCCCAGTCATGGCGGGAAGAGGCCCATTAGCGGGTCTGTTTCATGGAAGGACAAGATGCCGAAGATTGAAGATAAGAAGCCTGGCCCTATTGTTCCATTCAAGGGCATATGCAAGTATTGTGACCGTCCAGGTCACAAGATGGAGGAGTGCTGGCGCAAGCTGGGCGCATGTTTACGTTGTGGTAGTAGGGATCACCGTATTCTCGAGTGTCCCATTTTATCTGAGCGAGCTACCCCGGTGAAACCGCAAGGGGTCAAGAAGCAGCAAGGCAAGCTCCAAGCTCTACAAGAAGATGAGACAGGAACCGCCGAGGAGGGTGGACTCGTTGAAGGTACTCTTATTATACATGACAAATCAGCTTTTGTTCTTTTTGATACTTGTGCCACTCATTCTTTTATTTCTCAGAGATTTGTGAAGTCTTTAGCTGTGAAGCCAATTTTGATGAATTCTCCGTTAGATATTTCGACCCATATTGGTTCCGGATCAGCAATTAAGTATTTCTATCCTTCCAGTAAGGTCATGATCAATGAACAAAACCTGCCAGCTGATTTAGTTTGTATGGACATGAAGGATTATGACGTAATCCTAGGAGCAGATTGGTTGGCTAAGTATGAGGCCAATGTTCAATGCAGATCTAGTTCCGTGTCTTTCACTGGACACCCTGGACTTTCTTTTATAGGAATTAGACACCATAAGTTTGTTCCACTTATTTCAGCTCTTCGAGCTGATAAGCTGATGAGGAGAGGATGTAAGGCTTTTCTAGCCTTTGTTTATGTGACCCCTAAGCAGAAGATTGAGATTGAGGACTTTTCTGTCATCCGAGATTTTTCAGATGTCTTTCTTGAGGAACTACCAGGACTTCCTCCTAAAAGGGAAGTTATCTTTTCTGTTGATCTAATTCCTGGTGCGACCCCTATTTCTAAAGCTCCTTATCGTATGTCTCCTGCGGAGCTAAGGGAACTAAAGCAGCAGTTGATGGAATTACTTGAGAAAGGGTTCATTCGTCCTAGTACTTCCCCGTGGGGAGCCCCTGTATTATTCGTCGGGAAGAAGGATGGTTCGATGAGGTTGTGCATCGATTATCGGCAATTGAACCAATTGACTATCAAGAACAAATATCCATTGCCAAGGATTGATGAGTTATTTGATCAGATAGCAGGAGCTCAGTATTTCTCTAAGATCGACCTTCGATCTGGATATCATCAGTTACGAATTAAGGAAGATGATATCTATAAGACAGCCTTTCGCAGCAGGTATGGGCATTTCGAATTTGTAGTAATGCCTTTTGGGCTAACGAATGCACCTGTAGCTTTCATGCAGCTGATGAACGATGTGTTTCGGCCCTATCTTGATCAATGGGTCGTGGTGTTCATTGATGACATCTTGATTTATTCTAAGAGTGAGGAGGAGGATGTTGAACATTTGAGGAGGGCATTGCAACTATTGAGAGATCATCAGTTATATGCCAAGTTTAGTAAGTGTGATTTCTGGCTGCAAGAGGTGTCCTTTCTAGGGCATATCATCACAAAAGAAGGTATTTATGTTGATCCTTCGAAGGTAGAGGCAGTAAAGAATTGGGATAAGCCTACTAATGTGACTAAAGTGAGAAGTTTCCTAGGCTTAGCAGGTTACTACCGGAGGTTTATTCAAGATTTCTCCAAGATTGCGGTATCTCTGACAAGATTAACCCGCAAGGAGATCAAATTTGATTGGTCAGAAGATTGCAAGCAAAGCTTTGAGACCTTGAAGGAATGTTTGACTATTGCACCTATTTTGGCTTTACCTTCTGGAGAATGAGATTTTGTTGTATACACTGATGCTTTAGGTATTGGTTTAGGGTGTGTACTCATGCAGCATGGGAAAATGATAGCCTATTCTTCTAGGCAGTTGAGGAAGTATGAAGAGAATTATCATGTTCATGATTTGGAGTTAGCAGCAGTGGTGTTTGCCTTGAAGATATAGAGGCACTACTTGTATGGAGAGGCATTTACGTTACTTTCAGATCATAAGAGTTTGAAATATTTATTTTCTCAGAAGGAACTCAATATGAGGCAGCGAAGATGGCTGGAGTATCTGAAGGACTTCGATTTCTCCATTGAGTATCATCCTGGAAAAGGCAATGTTGTGGCTGATGCCTTAAGCCGCAAGCCTATAGCTAAGTTGTCAAGCCTCATGTTACAAGAGTGGAAATTGCTGGAGCAGTTAGCTAGTTTAGATCTTAATGTTGACAAGGATCGGGTTATGATTTCTCAGATTCAACTTAAACCTGAATTATTGATGGAAATCAAGTCTCTGCAAGATGATGACCCAGAGTTGGTAGAGATCAAGGGAAGCTTGAGTAACAGACCTGACTTCATGATGGCTGATGATGGAAGATTGTTATTTTAGGGAAAAACTTGTGTACTTGATGTAGCTGAGGTAAAGAGTAAGTTCCTCGAAAAAGCTCATAGATCCAGATACACCATTCATCCTGGAGGTACTAAGATGTTTAAGGATTTAAAAAGATCTTTTTGGTAGCCGAATATGAAAAGGCAAGTTGCAGACTTCGTAAGTAGATGCTTAGTTTGTCAGCAAGTTAAGGCTGAGCATTTCAGACCAGCAGGAAAATTGAAATCCCTTGATATATCCCAATGGAAGTTGGAGAGCATTGGCATGGATTTCATTATGGGTCTACCTAGGACTCGTAGTGGATTTGATGCAATATGGGTGATTGTCAACAGATTGACAAAATCTGCTCATTTTTTATCTATTAAGTCTAAATGGACAGTTGATGTCTTGGCAGCTTTGTATATGAAGGAAGTGGTAAGTCTACATGGTATACCAGTCAGCATTGTGTCTGATAGAGATCCCAAGTTCACTTTTATTTTTGGAAAGGATTGCAAAAGTCCTTAGGAACTCGTCTGAATTTCAGTACTGCTTTCCATCCACAAACAGACGGACAGACTGAAAGGACCAACCAGATAGTGGAAGATATGCTTAGAGCCTGCATGATCGACTTTGGAGGTAGTTGGAGTGATCACTTGGCATTGGTTTAATTCACCTACAACAACAGTTACCAGTCTAGCATTCAGATGGCTCCATTTGAAGCTTTGTATAGTAGAAGCTGTCGATCCCCGTTATGTTGGGACGATGATGCGGGACGGACACGGGAGACGACACTATATGGTACCACCCTCAGACTCTAGATGAAGACACGACCAGCAACACGCACCAGGGAGACACTAAGCCCGACACTACGAGCTCCTAGTGGCGAAACGTCGCTAACAGAAGTGGAAGCTCACTCGTCATCCCAAGCGAGGGAAAGCGCGGACCGTGCGCGGTTAAGGAACCGGCGGAGGTCAAGGGTAGTCCGACTCAACTTCCGGACTCGGATCGAGTAGCGGGACGGGTCACTCTCACTCTCACAGCGGTGACATGGACACACGGGCTAGTACCTACACTCTCGGCAGCGGTAACAGACCATATACTAGCTAAGCAAATGAACGCCAAGAGGTTCGGACCATTACCTCCACGCACCCGGCGTGGCGAAGACAACCCCGGCCGAATTACGGACTCCCAGTTAACAATTATTACAACAATACACTAAGTCGACCCACTCCACGCAGGGAGGTAAAAGGTCACATGTGGGGTCCGGGAATCACGCAACTCGGGTTGACGGGCAGCATCTTGATGTCGCCCGGTTGTGCCGAACTCCGCGTTTTCGTGCTTTCCGAACGGCGGCTTCTACGGGCCCGCGGGGCCCAAGGACGGCACTGTCCCCCGGATCTGCGGGGGTGGGACCCACTGTGATGGGGACCCCTGGTGGCACGCCTCCACCGACAGCGGTCGGCCGGGAACACCGATCGGGGGTCGATCGGCCCCGATTCCCAATTGTTGAACTAGCTGCCCACGGATTTTGATTTCTGTTTTCCGGCGCTCGTTCCGGCGAAAATGGCTGCTGCGATCAATCCCGACGTCGGATCGGGACGCATGAGCTATCGTTGGAAAGCTCTCTTCAAATGCTTCAATCTAGACTCAGAGAGATCTGCTGGATCTAGCCTGATCTAGACTTTAATGAATTTAAAAATCCCTATTGTACAGTAACCGAAATCTCAGATCTGCAGGGCACTTGTCTGAGAACCACCGTTGACTGCCTAGTAAACCTCCGATTCAGCTCTTGAGCTCTTCTTAGGAGTTGTAGGGAATCAAACCATGGAACTGGGACTATTTTTAGAATTTGATTGGGAGGTGGAGGCGATTGGTTATGATATTTGGGGTGACTAGTGGTCGGATCTGGGAACAGGTGGATAGAACTGTAGATGGGTCTGAGAATGAATTTTATAAAATATGAAATGGGTGAATCAAAAATTGATAAAAATTTTGGATGAAGGGGTGTATGGATGGAATCTCCAGTAAAATTGGGCGAACTAACAGAAATCAAAAAGGGGCTCTAAGACATGAAACACAGGACGGAGGTGAACCTGGATAGAACTCTGGCAGAACTGAAATGGAAGAGTGGACGAAAATCAAAAATTAGCAAACGTGATCTGAATGCTGGCCTGATTTTTGTGGGTGGAGAGGAACATCTCAGGAACAACTTCTCCAAATTTGGTAGCCAAATGAGCTCGGGGAAGACCTGTGAATTTTGAACAAGCTGCTGTGGTACTGCGTAGGCAGAACTCCGTTGATGGCGATGGCGGTGCGGTAGCGGCTCGTGGCGGCGGCGGCGGCGACCGGAACTGATAGGGTGGAGTCTCACCACCAGAAGGAAGCCTTCACAGCTTCAAGGGGGAGAGGGAGAGGAGAAGGGGGCGCACCAAGGCAGGAGCTTCAAGCTTTTTTTCCAATTCAAATGGCATTTATTCATGAAAATGGGAAAATACAAGCATATATAGGTCACCCATCTAATCCATCCTCCACCGTTGGATCTAGGGGTTAGGGATGGATGGCTATGATGAAGTTTGATCAAAATATAACAAAAATGTTAAACAAAAGGGGAGGGGGGCGCACCTTGACCAAGGGGGGGACATGGTAGGTGGGTTTGGTTGGAATTTTTGACCATTTTGGTCCCTTGTCCCCCATGTGGACAATTGACTAGTCCAAGGCTTCTAGATGTCCACCTTGGATTTTGACCAACCCCACAAGGCTGATATGGACCAATGGGAGGGGGCCTGGGGGTCCCGTGGGGCCCAGGGGTCCCATTTTACAAATAAGCCCCTCGTACACTCATAATTGTAAACCGTATAAAATGAAATAAACACACCTTACACACAAATAAAGTCTAATTAAATATGAAAAATGGGGAGACTCAAGGCGGAGTCTCCAGGTTGTCTCCGAGCCAGATGGACGCTGAGGTGGCTCGAGTCGTGCTCCGTGTGCGGTACCGGTGGCTCGGCGTGTCGCGCCGCTCAACTGCTCGGGTGTCCGCACCAATTCTCCCCGGGTGGGAGAAACTCGACCATGTCGAGTAAGGGTCTGCATCGCTCCTGTATCGCTCCAGAAGGTCCGGATCGATCCGCTGCAACTCACCATGTGTGATCCATGTGTCCTCAGTAGCGGGCCGTCCTCTCCATCGCACTAGGTAGCACGGGTAAGATCCACTCCGGGTAACTGTCACTTGCTCGTCCAGTATACGATCTATATGCTCACGCTGCCGTGAAAAAGGGGCTGGAGGTGGAAGTGGACACTCAGGTGTGGGATCACTCTCAAGGGGAGGAGATGGCTCAAAAGGCTCACTAGGGATCACCGCTGGGTCCCTATATGCAACAAGATCCGATACATTGAAGGTAGAGCTTATACCATATTCCTCGGGCAGGTCCACAACATACGCATTGGATCCAACGCGTTTCAACACTCTAAAGGGACCGGCTCCGCGAGCTTGCAACTTCTTAACGGTTCCAGAGGGAAACCGTTCAGGTCTTACCCTGATCATGACGTATTCACCCTCGTGGAACTCTCGGTGGTGTCAGTGGGCATCGGCTAACTCCTTGTACCGTGCATTGCTGGCCTCAATGTGACGACGGATGTCGTCATGCAAACTCCTAACATGCCTAGCAAACGACTCGGCCGACTCCGACACTCTAGCATGGATAGGCATGGGGACAAGGTCAACGTGTTTCCTAGGCCTACGACCTGTGACAATCTCAAATGGACTCATGCCGGTAGACCTATTCACCGAATCATTGTATGCAAACTCAGCCATGGGTAAAATGAGATCCCAATCCCCAATGCGGTCCTTAACTAGACACCTCAAAAGATCTCCCAGACTCCTATTGACCACCTCGGTCTGACCGTCTGTCTGGGGATGATATGCAGTGGAAAACTTGAGGTGAGTACCCATCATATGCTATAGTGTCTTCCAAAAGTAGGAAGTGAATCTAACATCACGATCAGACACTATAGTGCGAGGCAACCCAAACTTGCACACCACATGCGTAAGGAAAAGGCGGGCTACCCTCGAAGCATCCGAAGTCTTCGAGCAAGGAATAAAGAGGGCCATCTTCGAGAAACGGTCAACCACCACATAGACCGAATCATGCTTCCTAGAGGTACGTGGCAATCCCAAAACAAAGTCCATGCTAACATCCTGCCACAGGGCATCAGGCACGGGAAGAGGCGTATAAAGGCCCGAGCTTTGCTTCTTCATCTTGGCCGTAGCACATGTACGGCACTGAGCCACGATGTTAGCAACATCGCGCTTCAAGCTCGGCCAATAAAATCGATGCTCTACTGCCTCGATAGTCTTGTTCCGACCAAAGTGCCCAGCTAGACCTCCCGCATGTAATTCCCATACTAAGAAATCTCGAACCGAAGTTCGGGGAACACATAGCCTGCTACCTCGAAAGAGGTAACCCTCCTGAAGCACATACTCATCAAGGTCTCTCGAGGGTCCGGCCTGGAGGGTGGTAAAAATCTGACCAAAGTCAGGACAATCAACATAGGCCTCCTTCATCTTCTCTAACCCTATGACCTCGGCACTCATGGTGGTAAGCAAACATGCTCGCCGACTCAAGGCATCAGCCACCTTGTTCTCCACTCCAGCCTTATGTTTAAGCACAAAGGTGAACTGCTGGAGATACTCGACCCAACGACTGTGATGCGAGTTAAGTTTCTTTTGCGAATGGAGGTACCTCAATGCCTCGTGGTCGGAGTATAGGACAAACTCCTGATGTAAAAGATAGTGCCTCCAATGCCTAAGAGCCTGAACAGCTGCGTAGAATTCTTTATCATACGTGGAATATCGCAGTTTCGCGTCATTCAGCTTCTCGCTGAAATATGCGATCGGGTGGGACTCCTGACTCAAAAATCCTCCAATCCCAACACCCGACGCATCACAAGAGACCTCAAACACCTTCGAGAAATCAGGCAATCGAAGGATAGGTGTCTGGGTCATGCGCTCCTTGATGTCCTTGAAGGCGGCAGATGCGCCCTTCGTCCATACAAATGTGCCCTTCCAGATGCAATCCGTGATCGGGGCGGTGACGGAGCTAAATCTGCGGATGAAGCGATGGTAGAACGTCGCAAGGCCATGAAAGCTGCGGACATCATGAACCGTACGGGGTTCCGGCCACTCAACAATGGCCCGGACCTTCTCCGGATCGGCGGAGACCCCAGTACTAGACACGATAAAACCCAAGAAGGTAAGCTGAGGTGTCATGAAGGCACACTTCTGTGGGTTCGCAAACAGCTGCTCTCGCCGAAGAAGTAGACAGACCTGCCGAAGGTGGTCTAAGTGGTCCCCTGTGGTGCGGCTATAGATAAGGATATCATCAAAATACACCACTACAAAGACTCCAATGAAAGGTCGAAGGACTTGAGTCATGAGCCGCATGAAAGTGCTAGGGGCATTGGTCAACCCAAAAGGCATGACCAACCACTCATATAGACCGTCCTTGGTCTTAAATGCGGTCTTCCACTCATCACCTGGCCTAATCCTCACCTGATGGTAGCCACTCTTAAGATCAATCTTCGAAAAGATAGTGGCACCTGCCATCATGTCTAGCATGTCATCAAGGCGGGGAATAGGGAACTTGTACTTCACGGTGATTTTGTTGATGGCACGACTATCAATGCACATTCTCGACGTACCATCCTTCTTCGGGGCGAGTAATGCGGGCACAGCACATGGACTCATGCTGTCCCGAACAGATCCTCTCTGCACTAACTCATCGACCTGCCGTTTAAGCTTGGCATGCTCCGTGGGACTCATGCGATAATGAGGAAGGTTTGGCAAAGAAGAGCCCGGAACAAGGTCGATGGCATGCTGAATATCCCGCATAGGTGGGAGTCCCTCGGGAAGATCATCAGGAAAGACATCAGCATACTCCTGCAGAATGGGAACAACCTCGGGTGGGAGCTCACCCTCGGAGTCCCGCTCCACCTCTCGGACCGTAATGGCAAACACCGGACAACCCTGACTAAGCTCCTGCTCCATCTCCCGGGAGCTAATCATCATCAATCTCCTCGTCGAGGGCTCTCCTGGGCCAGAGGTAACGGTCATAGCCCGAGCTGGGGATGGGGTACTAGGCCCGGGAACGGAAGGCTTCGGAGTACTAGGGCCAGTAGGACCCCTGACTGATGGGCTCCTGGGCCAAACGGGTTGGAGGGTGACCCACTGGCCAGCGTGGTCAAAGGTACAGGTGTTCGACCGGCCATGGAGCGTGGCATCCCGGTCGAATAACCACGGCCTACCAAGAATGATACTGCCCACTTCCATGGGGAGAACATCACACCAGATCTCATCATGGTAGGAGTGGAGCTGCAGCGAGACCAAGCACCACAGCCTGACCGAAATGGAAGTGGTATCCACCCATGATACATGATAGGGGCAAGGGTGGTCTACGGGTGTGAGACCAAGACGAGTGACAGCGTTCGTGGAGATTGCATTGATACAACTCCCGCTATCGATGACCACCTTACAAATTTGCTTTCCCAGCCTACAGAATACATGAAGGATAGTAGTCCGTCGCCAGTCATCACTGACCTGTGGCTGGGTGAGGATACATCTGACGACCCCCACGTGGGTATCATCCGAATGCTGGGCATTCTGGGCCTCACCTCCCATCTCATAGTACTCGTCAGCTAGCTCTTCATCTGCCTCATAGCTGACTAACTCGAGGCCCGTAGGGGTGGTATCCTCGGCCTGTGTGTCCCCAATGTGAAGAGATGGGCGGGTGGGACACTGATTGGCGAAATGGCCAAACCCATTGCAGCGATAACACTGCTGCCGTGATCCACTAGGCTCCCCAATCATAGGTCCTTTACCTGTATCCTCCCGACGGATAGGAGGCGTAGGCAACAAAGGACGTGCAGGAGGTGCGGGTGCCGGTGGACGGGCTATGGGTGGGGCCATAAGATGCTGGGGACGAGGAAGGTCCCTCGGGGGTGGAGGACGAGGCCTAGGAGCAAACGGCTCGGGACGAGCGGGCTCCTGAGGTCGAGCCATGGGGGCCCTCGGATACGTGCCAGATGAGCCACATGGCTCGACACTACGAAGGGGAAAAGAGCCCAACCGATGGGGTGACTCAAACTCGGCCTCGAATTGCTCCAATTCGAGAGCTATCTGATATGCCTGCTCCAAAGTGGTTGCATTGCGGCGAAAGAGTTCATATTGATAATTGGGCCGCAAACCTCTTCGAAAGCGGGATATAGTCATAGTGCTCTCTTCCATGACCCCAAACCATAAGTAATACTCATCGAACTCGGCGGTGTACTCGGTCACGGATCGGTTCCCTTGGGAGATGCTTTGCCACTTATCTATGAGACGTTGGTGATATGAGGCGGAAAGGTACTTCTCCCTCAATTTGATCTTCATATCATCCCAAGTACCGATTTGGGGTTGACGTCGCTGGTTGAGCAGGCTCTCCACATTGATCCAATAAGTTTGAGCCTGCCCTTGCAGCTTCATCTTCGCGTATCGGACTCTTCGGTGGTCCGTCATCTCAAACCACTCGAAGTACCGGTCCATGCCGGCCTCCCAATCTAAATACACCCTAGGGTCCAAGGACCCGCTAAAAGTGGGAGGGTCCGCACGCACACCCCTAAGAATGCAGTCGTCATCCTCGTCATCACGATTCCGTCGTTGATGACGACGACCGTTACCCCCTTGATCATTATCAGATGCATAATCATCCACCACATGCACCTGTTGAACCCCAACATTCTCCACTGGAGCCCTTAGCACAGCGGGTTGCTGCACCGGCTCTTATTGGCCATTCGTCGGCGCGGGTTGCGCCGCTACTGGGCCCCTCTCTAGGACAGCGATCCTCCCAACTAGGCCCTGAATGGACTGATCCGAACTCTCGGCCCGATCCTCGAGGGCTTTCATCCGCCCTTCTAGACACGTTCCTATGCCATCCATACGCGTACTAAGGCCATCCATACGCGTGTCAAGACGTTCCATAATGGCTCGGAACATCTCGACCGTCGAGGACTCATCGGAGCTACGGGCCCGGGAGTCCGCCATAGGTGGTGGTGGCGAGTATTGGGTACCTCGACGGGTGGGCATGCAAAGACACACGACCTAGAAGACACCGACTAATGCAAACACTCACTAGATGATGCACTTAGACCTAACCAATAGCCGGTACGAGAAGGAGATAAGCGATCCGAAGATCACTCGCGCAAGTGTGTGGCCCTCCCGTTAGGCGTAACCCAACGTTCGAACAACACCTTTTGATATACCGGGTAAAGGGTGCAAATGCAAGTTAAAACACTCTTTTTTTTTGTTGAAAATGATGATCCTAGACTTGACTTAGACCATGATGCATGTAAGACATATGCAAAGACTACCCTAGACTCGACTTGCTCTGATACCAAACTGATGCGGGACGGACACGGGAGACGACACTATATGGTACCACCCTCGGACTCTAGATGAAGACACAACCAGCAACACGCACCAGGGAGACACTAAGCCCGACACTACGAGCTCCTAGTGGCGAAACGTCGCTAACAGAAGTGGAAGCTCACTCGTCGTCCCAAGCGAGGGAAAGCGCGGACCGTGCGCGGTTAAGGAACCGGCGGAGGTCAAGGGTAGTCCGACTCAACTTCCAGACTCGGATCGAGTCGCGGGACGGGTCACTCTCACTCTCACAGCGGTGACATGGACACACGGGATAGTACCTACACTCTCGGCAGCGGCAACAGACCATATACTAGCTAAGCAAATGAACGCCAAGAGGTTCGGACCATTACCTCCACGCACCCGGCGTGGCGAAGACAACCCCGGCCGAATTACGGACTCCCGGTTAATAATTATTACAGCAATACACTAAGTTGACCCACTCCACGTAGGGAGGTAAAAGGTCACATGTGGGGTCCGGGAATCACGCAACTCGGGTTGACGGGCAGCATCTTGATGTCGCCCGGCGGTGCCGAACTCCACGTTTTTGTGCTTTCCAAACGGCGGCTTCTACGGGCCCGCGGGGTCCACGGACGGCGCTGTCCCTCGGATCTGCGGGGGTGGGACCCACTGTGATGGGGACCCCTGGTGGCGCGCCTCCACGGACGACGGTCGGCCGGGAACACCGATCGGGGGTCGATCGGCCCCGATTCCCAATTGTTGAACTAGCTGCCCACGGATTTTGATTTCTGTTTTCCGGCGCGCGCTCCGGCGAAAATGGCCGCTGCGATCAATCCCGACGTCGGATCGGGACGCATGAGCTATCGTTGGAAAGCTCTCTTCAAATGCTTCAATCTAGACTTAAAGAGATCTGCTGGATCTAGCCGGATCTAGACTTTAATGAATTTACAAGTCCCTGTTGTACAGTAACCAAAATCTCATATCTGCAGGGCACTTGTCTGAGAACCACCGTTGACCGCCTAGTAAATCTCTGATTCAGCTCTTGAGATCTTCTTAGGAGTTGTAGGGAATCAAACCACGGAAAGGGGACTATTTTTAGAATTTGATTTGGAGGTGGAGGCGATTTTTTATGATTTTTGGGGTGACTGGTGGTCGGATCTGGGAATAGGTGGACAGAACTGTAGATGGGTCTGAGAATGAATTTTATAAAATATGAAATGGGTGAATCAAAAATTGAGAAACATTGTGGATGAAGGGGTGGATGGATGGAATCTCCAGTAAAATTCGGCGAACTAACAGAAATCAAAAAGGGGCTCTAAGACATGAAACACAGGACGGAGGTGAACCTGGACAGAACTCTGGCAGAACTGAAATGGAAGAGTGGACGAAAATCAAAAATTAGCAAACGTGATCTGAATGCTGGCCTGATTTTTGTGGGTGGAGAGGAACATCCCAGGAACAACTCCTCCAAATTTGGTAGCCAAATAAGCTCGGGGAAGACCTGTGAATTTCGAACAAACTGCTGTGGTACTACGCAGGCAGAACTCCGTTGATGGCGATGGCGGTGCGGTAGCGGGTCGTGGCGGCGACGGCGGCGACCGGAACTGATAGGGTGGAGTCTCACCACCAGAAGGAAGCCTTCACAGCTTCAAGGGGGAGAGGGAGAGGAGAAGGGGGCGCACCAAGGCTGGAGCTTCAAGCTTTTTTTCTAATTCAAATGGCATTAATTCATGAAAATGGGAAAATACAAGCATATATAGGTCACCCATCTAATCCATCCTCCACCGTTGGATCTAGGGGTTAGGGATGGATGGCTAGGATGAAGTTTGATCAAAATACAATAAAAATATTAAACAAAAGGGGAGGGGGGCGCACCTTGACCAAGGGGGGGACATGGTAGGTGGGTTTGGTTGGAATTGTTGACCATTTTGGTCCCTTGTCCCCCATGTGGACAATTGACTAGTCCAAGGCTTCTAGATGTCCACCTTGGATTTTGACCAACCCCACAAGGCTGATATGGATCAATGGGAGGGGGCCTGGGGGTCCCGTGGGGCCCAGGGGTCCCATTTTACAAATAAGCCCCTCGTACACTCATAATTGCAAACCGTATAAAATGAAATAAACACACCTTACACACAAATAAAGTCTAATTAAATATGAAAAATGGGGAGACTCAAGGCGGAGTCTCCAGGCTGTCTCCGAGCCAGATGGACGCTGAGGTGGCTCGAGTCGTGCTCCGTGTGCGGTACCGGTGGCTCGGCGTGTCGCGCCGCTCAACTGCTCGGGTGTCCGCACCAGACGAGGTAGGTGAGAAGCAATGGCTTGGACCAGATCTCATTTTCGAATCGTCCAAGAACATCCGTATTATCAGAGATCGGTTGCAAGTAGCACAATCAAGACCGAAGAGTTATGCCGACACCAGGAGGAGAACTTTAGAATTTCAGGTCGGTGAGCATGTGTTTTTAAAGGTTTCTCCTATGAGAGGGATTCGAAGGTTTGGTATTCAGGGCAAACTGAGTCCAAGATACATTGGTCCATTCGAGATTCTGGAAAGAGTGGGGGAGGTTGCTTACCGTTTGGCACTACCACCTCAGTTATCTGGAGTACACAATATTTTCCATGTGTCTATGTTACAGAAATATGTGTATGATCCCACTCACATTATTCAGAATATGGACTTCGAATTGAAGGAAGATCTGACTTATGAAGAAAGACCGATCAAGATTTTGGATCGGAAGCAACAGCAACTCAAGAATCGTTCCATACCGATGGTTAAAGTGCAGTGGAGTCGGCGTGGAACTGAAGAAGCTACTTGAGAGTCAGAAGATACTATGCGGAGACAGTACCCTGACTTATTATAGGTGAGCTGTCTCACTCCCTCTTTTTATTATTAAGTGCATTGAATTTGGAGGACCAAATTCCTTAAGTGAGGGAGGGTGTGATACCCCGATTTTTTGAGAAATTAATTAGAAATTCAAAATTAATTAGAAATTTATTAATTAGAAATTCCTTAATAAATAGAATGAGCTAGATTTTGACTATTTTATAAAAATTCAGAAAAATTATATTCTTTTAGAGGATAACATGTTTAACAAACTTGTCTTCTGTGACCAACCCAAATAAAATCTATAAGTAGGTCGAATTAGTGGATTAAACCTAAATTAAACACTTAGTTAACTATACCTTGTAACGCTAAATTCGAGCCCAATACTCCATCAATTGAGTCCAAACCGGTGGCAAATGAAAGGCCAAGATGAGAGGATCATTTCTCCTCTCTTAATCTCCCTAAATCCTAACCCTAGGAGATGCAATCGGCGGAGGTTGGATCGCGTCAACAATTACGGCGACGTTCACATTAGCCTAACTTGCGTGGACGAATACTCCGCGCATAGAAATCTCTAGAAGGCGTGTGACCTATAAAAATAAAGCTCTCTAACCCTAGAATCGTTTAGAACTAGTGGCGGCTCCAGAGGAGTTGGATCGAGGGAGATCTCAGGCGATTAGGGGCTGCGTGTACAAGCGCCTCGGGTTTTCTTTCTCCTTCCTTCTTCATCCGATTTAGGTAGGTGATAGCAAGCCAAACCCTACAAATAATATATGGTTGGAAGTATCATCATGTCAACTTTTCATTGATGTAGAAAGCCCTAAATTTTATCTATTGTGCTGCGAGAATTTTTAGTTTTAGTAGAAGCATGTCAGAACTAGGGTTATAATTGTCCCATTTTGATTAAGTAGTAATGTCAGGCTGTAAACATAAAATTGATTCATGCATCTTGTAGCATTTTACATGCTCTTTCAGTTGGTAGTAAAAGCCCCAAATTTAATGCTTTATATCGTGCGAATTCCATGTTTTAATCTAACCCTAGAAACCTCGCCGGAATCGGGCAAGGTGAAAGGGGCAGCGACCTGTCTGGACTTGTGCGGCCACACGATAGACCGCACATCCCAGACAGGCGGCCTATTGTGGACCGTATAAATGTTTTTGTCTCTGATCGTTTCCTGGAACGTGCGGCTGAATCCTAACCGCATGTCTATCCTACGGCCATTTCCAGATCGCACATCCTTCCCAGCGGCACCCTACCGACCGTCCATATCCTGCAGGCCTTCGGACCTGAGGGGGCATGAGCGGCCTGTCTGTGACCGTCTATGGAGATGTGAGGTCCAGAACCGATCGCACATCTATAACAGAATAGATTAAATGATCATTTTAGCATGTTATGTTAGTAGATTAGTGGTTAATGGCATATTTGCAACACACCTAATAAACTGTAATTCATGACAGTAAATGATTCTTGCTGATTCATTACAGCTTGATCTTGATTCATCTTTTCAATGAATGTCAATCTAAATTGTGAATCCTTTATAATTGAAATATCTATTAGGTTTACACTTTTTACAACCTCAGACCTAAACCGTTAATCTTGAACCATTATTATCCCCTAGAATTGAACTTGGACTCAATCGAATTGTTGTGATCTGAGTTAGTCCGAATTAGACTAACATAGACATGCGCGGCCGTTAGTGGACCGCATATCTCCCTAAACGGCCCTGTAGCGACCGTTCATCCCTGGCTAATGCCAATTAGTTTTGGCCGATTATCCTTGATCCATCTACGGCTAAATCCTGATTTGATCAGCCCAGTAGACCCTAGGCCGACCAGCAGACAGTGGGCTGGACTCTGGTTCAGTTCCACCCTACCTATGGCAACCCGGGAGCCCACTTGGAGAAATTTCTAGATTATTGTTAGGCCCTGTGTTGTGCGGACAGTAATGGACCGTACATCTTACAAGCGGCCCATAATGGGCCGTTCAATTAATGAGCGGCTCTGTCAGGACCGTATATCCTGTCTTCGATTTTGTAAACTTCTGGCCTTGTGCGGCCCAATACTTACCGTTCATGTTGAAGAGCGGCCCTTAATCAGCCGTTCAACCTTGACCTCGCGAAGGCTGAACCCAGCCCAGTTCCTGTTAGTGCGGCCCTGAGTCGACCGCACAAGTACTTGAGCGGCCTAGTAGTGACCGCATATCATCCAGAGAGTAGTTTTCTCCGTGTTTTATAGTTTTGAATCCAAGAACATGATAGTTCTTGATAACTTGAACTCTTAGATAGAAATTCTGGACAGTATCTCTTCAACTTAGCCTTGTGATGTTCCGAGGTGAGTTTGTACTTGATTGTAATTGGCCATTTTAACTTGATTAAAGTCTAGATGGAACTTGGGATCTTGGATCTAATAAATCAATGCCAACGCATCATAGGGGCCCGGTCTGGTCCTGGGGAGAGCGCCCGAAAAGTACTTGTGCCCATGGGATTTTATAATGACATGGTGAGACATTGCACCGAGTGCATGACTAGCGTGATGTCTATGACAATGATCTCTTACTTGAATCGTGTTTGACTTGGTTATATATTCTTACTTGTTGGCCAATTTCCTACAATTTCATGTTATTTATATTGTTCACAAACTTGCAATTCTCGTAGTTATATCATCCTACCATATTGTTATTCCATTTCGTTATTTAGCACTTTCTTTATGTCGTTTCATCCGATCGTCTTTTCTTTTCTTCCGTTTCATATAACATGTAATTAATTGGTTAATTACTTACACTTGCATGTTGTTACCTACTGAGCGTTCGCTCATATAGTTATTTTCCCCCTTTCCAGGCAGCTCAGGTGCAGATTCACAGATGGATGGGAATGGGCAAGAGTGATGACTTGGAGTGTACCAGTTAGTAGATGTTGAGATTGTTATAGTTGTTTTACATCTAGCTATGCCTTAGAGCTTGTGTTAGTCTTTGTAACGGAGTCGAGTAGAGATTATGCTTGATTATGTTTAAGTCGGTTTGATGGCTATTGTAATAGATTTGGAGTTGTTTCTGTTAATGGCGTTATGTTAATTCTTAGCTTAGCTTGTTATCTTTACTAGCGCTTTCTACTGTCGGCCCCGATATTCCGCGTCGGGGCGTGACATCTGGGGCGGGGAGCCTTATCGCTTGATAGGGAAGGGCGTAAGTAATGGAATAACGTTTTCCCGCTATAGTGGCAGGAGTTTCCCATTGGAGGGCGTTTACCCCGGCGTCGGTTGGTCCCGGTGCGAGTCTCACGGTGATCATGGGGCGTGCTCGCCCGTTATGGGATGATGGCCGACGTCGTGGGGGGTAACGGTCGGTTGTCGGAGGGTCTTTTGCCGGTCATAGCGCTTTCCCGTGCTGTAGAATCCAATGCCGAGTCGAATTTGGTCGCGCCCTGGTGGGCCGCACCTGCTGGGCGTGATGTAGAAGCGGGATTGATTTGGGCGGTTTGGGCCCGCCGCTATTGGGCAAATCTTGGGCCGAACTAATTTTACCATCCTCAGGCACAAAAGTGAAGAAATAAAAAAAATTATTGAAGAAAGGTTATATGTACAAAAAGTACTGGGCGTGATGTAGAAGCGGGATTGATTTGGGCAGTTTGGGCCCGCCGCTATTGGGCCAATCTTGGGCCGAACTAATTTTACCCTCCTCAGGCACAAAAGTGAAGAAATAAAAAAAATTATTGAAGAAAGATTATATGTACAAAAAGATCCTTTACAATGTAGAGGGGAGGTGGAAGAGGAATAGGCTTGGGAAAGACTTGAAAGGTTAGTGAAATGGATTGAGGACTTTTGGCTCACTTCTTCTCTTCTTGGATGTCCCTCGTGGATGCTTAGATAGTGGTATTTATAGCCTCCATAAGTGGTCTTGAAATTTTTCTAGATTTTTTTATGCTCCATCATTTTAGAGAATTTTTCTCTAATCTTCCCTCTCTATATATAAGTGTTTCAAGACTTCTCTCTTTTTACTGCCATTCTAGAGCTTTTTATACCACCATCTTTCTTCCACAATATGTTGGAGTTTTCTTCATGTTTCTAGAGAAGTCCAACACATTCAAATTATTTTAACACCCCCTCTTAATTTGTAATGTACATACTCTTTCTAAAATGTATAAACTTATCGGTAGTCAAGGGTTTTGTGAAGATGTCGGTGACTTGCTCCTCTGTCTTTATTAAAGTATATTTTATTAAGCCATCCAACTCAAAATCTTAAGGTGTTGAGTGGAGAGGGCACCACAATTATAATCACATTATATTTTTAGGTAATTTTTAATATAATATGATTATAATTGTGGTGTCCTCTCCACTCAACACCTTAAGGTTTTGAGTTGGATGGTCCAATCTAATACATTTTAGTATGGTATCAAAGCCCATGGTTATGATCTGAGTCGCGTATACTGTGTTTGTCATGGTCCACGTGACAGAGCATAAAATCGGCCTGCACGCGAGGGACCATGTTAGAGAATAGTCCCGTATTAAAAACGGGCTAAAAATATAATGTGATTATAATTGCGGTGCCCTCTCCACTCAATACCTTAAGTTTTTGAGTTAGATGCTCCAATCCAGTAAACTTTAATAGACGCCGCCTATCTTGTGGCCAATCTAATTTTTCATTCTCGTATCAGGACCAAACATATTAAGATTGACTATCATTTTGTTCCGGAGGTCTTCTATCTATCTACTCGCGAAGGTCTTCCATATATCTACTCGCAGCCGGCTTGCCGATCTCTTCACCAAGGCATTACTCGGGCCTCGCTTTGCTTTGCTCAGGTGCAAGCTCAATGTGGACGACGCGACCTTGGGCTTGCGGGGGAGTGATAAGACTCCCGTGGAGTCTCCTCCAAAGTCCAGTTCAGTTGGGACTCTCACCTGCCCAGGATGACATCTTGTAATTGGACTCTTCAGAAGATATCTTCTACTTGTATTCCTGCTAGGAGTCCTCCAGTTGTAATCCCGTGCAGGATTCTGTACCTATTATTGTTTCATATATATATTGGCATCCCACATTTGGGGATCGCTAGAGAGAACGTGCATACATATCTCTGTTCCTGTTGGTGACTGGTGTCACTGCAGTCTTATCCGGTTTAGACAAGAGCAATAAAAGACACTCTTGAGCTGCTAGATAATTGATTTGGCCAATCATGGAGTACTGGTACTGGTAAAGACTAGTGTTGCCGATCGACTGTGGCGGCGTACGTGGTCTTTTGCAACAAAAATTAACATGTAGATGATGAGAAATTTATTAATGCAGGCGTATTGGAGGAAATTAAGACTGCTTATTTGGCCATGAGGACTCATAAACAAGTGGCCAAAAGTGGTGGGGGAAAAACAAAGGGACAAAAAAGTTTAATTTGTACAGGTTACATCCTCAGTACTGTTAAAGAAGCTCGTAAGTTCCAGTGGCTATCAGGTACCGGCCTTAATTTCTTGCAGCTCTCTGTACTGTCGCCTGTTTGTAGAGTATCGTCCCGGCGTTCTGCAGGTCAGTACGTATAGACGTAGTGCTTCCTGTCCTTGCACTATCGGATGAGCCGTTCACATGAGCCGCGAGGGTGACGAAGTCATCCTCGGAGCAGGGAATCGCGAGGCCTCCCATCGGGTGCTGGAACCCCATGTCCTCCTCCACCCTCTGCGCGCAGCAGGTTTTGGAACGAGGCATCATCCTGCAGGAAGGACAGCGGGACCACGAACCGCCTATAGCTCTCGCCTACGTAGATGGCGAAGTGTCCCCTGGGGACACCCCGGCAGGTCCCCTGGGGACACCCCTGCTGGCTGCTGCCGTACGTAGAGGCGCCGTGTCCGGCCAAGTGCATCCGGCTGATGAGGTGGTGCAGCCTGATGCCCATGATTCTGCTTCCTCACTGACGGTGGCGTGTGTATGAGAAATGAGAGACAGAGAGAGGGCGCACTTGGGAAGAGTGACCATGGTTTGAGGGGACGAAGCTGAGAGGTCCTTGGGTGAAGGATATAATATGGCCGAAACCTCCCCACCAGATAGGGCACCTTTTATATGATGATCACAGCAAAGCAATTAAGGAGGATATGCAGATGGGGGGAGAGCTAGGGGGCCGGTGGCATTCACTCCCCTTTATGATCACTTTTTCCTGGAAAGCAAGGTAGGCCCTGGCGCCGATCTTCTATGTACATCATCAATCAGGGAGAGAAAGCACGCTCACATGGGGCTGCTGCGCCATGGGATCTCAGGGGGAGGGCAAGGCTACTCCCCTGTGGCGTCAACCTGCTGCATGCTCATGTGAAAGCCAAGTTACAGACAGCCAAGTAGTACTGGGACCCTGGACTCTCGGGCCACAAGATCACATGGACACTTTGGTAGGGAATGGTCCATCTATATATATATATATATATAGATATATACCGGCTACTCATTAACAAGGGTCGACCGTGCACGGATTACCAATTATAAATGGTGCGCGCGACAGCTAGCTAGGGAGGCCGTAAAAAGGGTGCAGGTATACGTTGTGTACGACGTCGTCTTAATTATATATAGTTAATTTCCGGCTTGATCATGATGACGAGTTGAAGCGGAGATTTCAAGGGAAGCGGACGGAATCATGGGGTTAAAACTTAAAAGGACAAAAAAAAAACATCCTAGGAAACGCATGATTATTAATTTGGACTTAATTAGCTGTAGGATTAGGAGAGGGGAACCGACGGGGGAGAAGGGTGAGAAGTAGGCAGCAGTCTAGTCAATTTTTATGCTCTCAAAGCAGGTGACACCGGCCCTCGGTTTTCTGCCGGATCGAGTTGGTGAGGAATTTGGCTATGCGCATCTAAAACAGGGTCCCGGACATGAAAACACGCGCGTGCATGTACTCTTCTACAGAAGAAGAAGAAGAGCATAGAAATCGGAAAGACTAACACGTACAACCAGATGGAGGATGAAAGCCCGTGACTCACACATGCCTCCTGAGAACCCCTGACTGTACTGAGACCACACTCTGAATACCTTTGTCTACGAAACTACCGCCCACTGAAACCATTGTTTCAGCCTCCAGGAAAGTAAAATTAATTGCCCACAGCCATTTCATGGGTGAAGTGTTGTTGTGTGGATCCTGAACTTTCACAAGGAAATTTTAGTTACCGGCGGGTGAAATGTGACTGGCATGCACAGACCGCGATCATGGCCGGAACTGGGTTAGCTCAAATTTACTCTGTTATGATAGGGGTACTATGTATTACTTTGATTGTTGTTTAGATTTGCGACGCCCTAATCTCCCTGGTATTTAAAAGGGCTATGCCCTCCTCAATGTACTTGTACGCTCTATAATTTCATATAGTGGAACCTCAGGTCATAGACGTAGAAATGTATATCACCTCCCATCCGAACCACGTGAAAATCTTACTTTCTTCTCGTGTGATTGTCTTTTTTTCCCCCAATAATCTCTTCTTCTTTCTCGATCTTGAGGGTCGTGTAAGGGGATCGTATCTCTAACATGAAGTCAATTGTACGTGCCAAGAAAGATCATAATAACAATAACATTATCCAAATTATATATTGAAGATATCTCAACCACAGTACATCAAATTCTTGATATGGGATTGTTCTCCGTTTTAGACATAAGTTATCAGCTTATCACAAATTTTGGGGAAGGTAATTGCCCATAACGCAATGACCCATTAAAATGCCCCCTATCTTGACCATGGATGTGTTATCCAACCTTCTCTTCTACAGTGACGCGATATACATCAGATAATAGTACACAAGAAGTAATTAATTATCCCATGTCAACTAGGTACGGTCATTTTTGGGAGGAACAGAGGCATGTGGACTTCTCACCCGGTGTTACATGATCCAGGGCCCATCCATTCTGCAATTCTGAAGCTGGCCACTGCCAACTTGGGGAACAAGATCTCAGACGCTCATGGGAAAACGCAGAGCAAATAAACCAATGGTGTCCCCATAATTAAGATATAGCCCCCAGCCAGCTCCTCCTCTCATGTCGGGGCCGGCCATGTCTCAACTCGAACATGGGGGGAGACAATTCGCTACGTCCAAACAAAGGGGTCAGCAAGTGTGACGCTACTGTGCCGCGGTGCATGAACGGGCGGGCGCCTACACTTCGGTTAAAAGCAAAGCCATAAGCTAGCTGGGACGCCTGGGAGAAGCATGCAGCACATGATTCCACAGTAGATCTAGTTAAACCGGGACATGCACGGCCAGGGTATCGATCAAATATCTAAAGAAGACGATGAACACAAGTACAAACTGTCTCGGTTAAGCACTGGCAGCACCACGTGATCGAACGTGAGAGTTGTTTACGGGACCCCTCTACAGCGCGCTCTTCTTAATTGATGCCGTCTGGGGGGTTCATCCGCCATCCGTCTCTCTATAAATAGGCGAACATTCACAGTGCTGAGATCACAAGTTACTCAAAGAAACACACATCCAATATTCTTTACTCCGATTGGTGTTCAGCACCAGCTCTCCCGGAGATCATCATCTATAGCTTCTTGTGAGTACGTAGCTAGCTAGAAGGGAAAGCCATGGGGATTCACCTGCCGGCGATTGTCCATGCCAAAAACGTCCTCCACCGGACTCCAAGCGGTAGGAAGACGGCGCCGGCCCCAAGCACGCCGAGAGGCCACTTCGCCATCTACGTCGGGCGGGAGCAGAAGCGCTTCGTCGTCCCCATATCGTACCTGAAGCAGCCGCTGTTCCAGGACCTCCTCAACAGAGCCGAGGAGGAGTTCGGCCTGGACCAACCGGAGGGGGGCCTCAGACTTCCCTGCAGTGAGCACACGTTCCTATACGTCGTCTCCCAGATGGGCGGCTCCCCCTCTCGCTTGTCATGCTAAGGGACGTGAATTATTATGGCTCAAACCCGCCATGTTTTATGGCGAGACCCACCGGGGCTCTGGACCGGAGTTGTGCGCCTTTGCGGCCCACTCCATGTAATTAATCTTCTTGTGTAGAGGGAAGTGACATAGAAAAAAGGCTGACATCTAGGGACCTTGTTCCATTAATATGGACTCTCTTGCAGCTTCTTTCTGATGCCGAAGTTTGTTCATTATTACATGTTCATGTTTGTTAGATCCGCTTTGGCATCGAGTGACTTCGGACATGAGACTGGGACACCATGCAGACAAGATCGAGCATGGAAGCGTTTCTTAGATTTTTTTTTCCTTTTTCGTTTCCTTCCAAAATGGGCGAGATCGATGTTGCATGACATATATAGACACCCCCCCCCCACACCTGCCCATGATTCGATTAGAAATCAAAAATGGGCTGCCTATGACCCGCTTGGCATGTGGTTACCTGCCATGTCCGCCCTGTCTTTTCTCTTTTCCAGGGAGACAACTTAACGCGGTTCTTCTTTCAGTGCACGTCTACGCGACGGACTTTGATTGAGAGGGCGATGGTACATGCCTACACTATTAACCTACATTTGGATTGCAAAGTTAATTTTGGCCATCCAGCGCTGAAGTATTTTTAAGATAAATTATTAAAGCTGCAGTATTTTAAAGATAAATTATTAAAATAATTTTATTTTAGTAGCTATTTACCTAAAATAATACCGTTCAAATTTACTTACAAAACTATATAAGCCCCATTTTTACCACTAAGACAATTTCGCCGTCACATCCTGTGCCATGTCATTCTTTCTGCCATCTCTCTCTCTCTGTGACAATACTGGGAAAAAAAAATAAAACCCCTGCGGCGCTATTTATCCTCTTGAACGAATAGTGAAACTCCAAAATGAACAGGGCCACTATGGCTCATTCTTTAATTTTAATATTTCTTTACTATATATTCATCCAGAATTAATCACAAAAAAGAAAGAATTTTCATACCAGTGGCGTTCCCAATCATGGACCGGTGTACTAGCCAGACTCGTCGGAGGCTACAAAGATGATGTGTGCTGACTTAGAAGGGCATTGTCACTGGCCAACTCGGCATCACAATGCTCACTGCCAAAGTGTCATTAGAACATGTAGCGGCAGGAATTCGGTTCCTATGTCACGTATCACATTTTTCTATTTGTTTATTGTGGAAGTCGTCTGGCACCTGTGGAAGCATGCAAAACACCATGAAGAAGGGCGTCAGAAGGAGCCCCAGGCGCTATCCTAGGGGACAACCCTCCGATGCTTAAGTCAGTAACGGTTCAAGTGAAGAACAGAGAAGAGTAGGAGAGAGAGGAGAGTGGAGGTCACTGTAGTAGATCTGAGAGGGCTGTAGGCCTTCCTGTCGAGTCCTCGCCGGCCCTAGGGGTCACCGGAGAGTGATCACTGGGCGGTAAGGTCGTACGGGAGGGATTCTCTCTCAATCGTGACCTCTTTTGGTAGCAGTGTGAGTAGCTCTCTGTAGGCGTTTTTTGGTGAAACTCACTGTGTCCCTATGTTCTCCGTCGAGGTCCCTTTTATAGAGAGTTGTCCTGGTGTCGAAGGCCAATCCCTTAGCAGGGAAGTGCGTGAGTCGTGGAGTAACGCTCCCCGCTATCGTGGAGGGAGTTTTCCGTTGAGGGGCGGATATTCGGGAGTCGGCCGATTCCCTGGCGGGTCTTGCGGCGTCCGTAGGGCGTGCTCGCCCTTAGTAGGGATGAGGCCGATGTCGTGGGGGCAATGTTCGGTCGCCGGAGGGTCATCCGGCAGTCGTTGCGCCTAAGTCGAAGCCTCTCCTGTGCCGTCAAATCCGATGTTGAGCCGCAGTGGGCCGTGCTTTTACGAGCCACGGCTGTCGGGTGCCCATGAGCACGTTTTATATCGTGGTCCTGAATGGGCCAAGCGGTCTTGGGCCCTACATGGGCCGAGCCGTTTTTACCATCCTCACTAGCCCCCCTACTCTCAGTTGCCAAGCATTCGGAAGCTGAGAGTCGAGTTTCGGGTAGGTGCCTTCGAGGGGAGATCTCGAGGGTGATTTCCTCGTGTAGCTAGAACCGGTGGTCCCAGTCGCATGCTTGGCGTGCAAGGTGCCCCTGGCGGTGGCAGGCCCCACTCCTATAATCATGACGTGAGTCTTTTTATCTGGGAGCGCGAGCTTTGAATAGTCGAGAACCGCCTCTTGATGGTGACAGGCGCCTTTGCTCCTTCTATAAGGTTTCGTGTTAGGGTGCTAGGCCCTGATACAGAGGGGGGTGAATGTATCCTTCTATGTATAATGGCCAAATAAAAACTTGGAAGCTAGAGATAGACACAGAATAGAACCAATTTGATTCAACTCAAATACAAACACTTGGAGCGTGCCTATCCAAGTATCTAGCGGAAGCAAATCAAGCAATCTGATGAACCAGTTGAAAAACCTTTTAAACAAAAGAGCAAATATGTAACTGGCCCCCAAGTAACCAACTAGCGGAAGCGGCACAAATGAGAATAAGAAATCTCAAGACAATCTGTGAAGGGTGGTAGGAGATATGGAAGAACACACTACAAGCAAACCACTACTCAAAGATTTTAAGGTGGTTCGGTCCTCCAGACCTACATCCACCCCTGACTCCCAACCGGAGTGAGGCTTCACTAGCAAACGCTAGAACCAAGCAGACTCAGTCTGCAAACAGTTGCTGCCACACAGCTTGACCAGGGGAACAGCCTCCCCTCTTCCTCCCAACCGGAGGGACACCCAAGTGACTCCCAGCCACTTGGAAACTAGAGGTCGAAGACCTCTCTTCCTCCAGACCAGGAGGGACCACTGGACTTGCAACCACAAGCCCAGAACCGGAGGACTAGCCTCCCTTCCTCTAACCAGAGGGCAACCTACAAGTGACAACATGTCACTTACAACCTGGAGATCAGATCTCCCTTCTCCTGAACCAACAGGAGGAACCCGATCCCCAATCAGGGCAATCGGAAGAACAAAGATGATCAGAAAACAAAGGAAAACAATAAAGGAAAATAAGACAGCAATCAGAAAGCTGTAAAACGAAATGCACAATGTGGCTCTCAACGGAGCTAACTGGCCTGGATCTGATCCACGGTCCAGTGAAGACAGATCTTCAAGCAGCTTCTTCCTTCTTCTCCACGAGCTCTCTCGCTCACTCTCTTTCTCTCTTTCTTTCTCTTCTGCTCTCCAAATCTCTCACTCTCTATCTCTCTTTCTTTCTCTTCTTCTCTCCAAGTCTCTCACTCTCTATCTCTCTTTCTTTCTCTTCTTCTCTCCAAGTCTCTCACTCTCTATCTCTCTTTCTTTCTCTTCTACTCTCCTAATCTCTCACTCACTGCTCTCTCTTCACGGCTTCTCTCTTCTATCTCTTCTTCCTCTCTTTTCCTTCTTTTTCTCTTTTTCTGGATCGAAGGGCTTTCTGCTCTTCAGGCTTCTTCTTCGATCAACCTTCATCTGAAGACGAATGCTCCATTATATACCAGCAGCAGCAGGTGGGTAAGGTGCAGAACGCGTGTGCCTCCCACGCTTCATCCAGAACCTTCTTGCCACGTGCCCTTATAGCATTGGTTCTTTTAGTATCGGATCACGTGCAGCCCAGACACCGGTGTATGTTCTTCCTCGGACCTGCAAGGAGATAAAAACCATTAACACCGAGGGCCACAAGAACTAAAACTGCATGAGGTATGTGATAGCAATACGAGATGCACTTTACTGAGAACGACACGAGATACACAAGATTATTACAGTACGAGACAAGGAGAGAATGACACGAGGTCAGATGCAAACAGCACGAGGTAAAAAGAGAACGTCACGAAGTATCACTGTAACAAAACAAACACTACGAAGAGAACGACACGAGATACATAATAATAAAGCTAACACCTCAAAGAAAATGACATGAAGTCTCACTGTAACAAAACAACCACTACGAAGAGAACGACACGAGATACATAAGCAACACGAAGACACGAATACAAAAACAACACGACATAACAAACTCGCTCGAACTTACAAACGACTCGAAGACGAGGATGACACAGACTAAAACTAACTCGAAGACGAAAACAGAAACCGACACGAAGTGTGGTCACAAAGCAAAAAGGACACGGGGTCTAGGAGAAACAACACGAAGACAGAAAAATAGGAACAGCTACAACGACACGTGATAAAGCAGTGAAAGCTGGAAAAATGACTCGAGTAACTACAGTAAATGACACGAAAACACAAGAGCAAAAATAAAACGGATGACTCGAGATGAGCAACTAAATACTGAAGAAACGACACGAGGTTCACAAGAAAATGACTCGAAGTTCATCAGAATAATTCGAGCTGCTTCAGTAAACAACACGAAGACAATCAACAAACATAGTTGGAACAACACGACGTACAAAAGGACAACACGAAGTGTAGTAAACACCAACAACACGAAGTATGAAAGGAATAGTACGGACATACAAGGTACTACCTCATAGCAGTTTTCCTGTTAATCATGGAAATTTCAAATGCATAACATTACGCAAGATATCTGATTAAAATGAGAATACTTACCATAGTGATGCTCATCATCAAAACACTAGGGAAGTCACAAACAAGAAAGTTATGAATAACAAGGCATGTTGTACAGACTTCAAATAATATGCATCAGACAACTGTGTATGGACTTGAAGACCCTTAGCCAATGTATAGACTTCAGGTGGAGACCAATGTGTAGACTTGACGCTGTACAGACTTTCCAAGGAAAACGTAACGCTGTACAGACTTGAACTGAAGACCAATGTATGGACTTCAAAACAAATGCTAAGGCCAAGAGGAGTGTATAGACTTTCACGATGTATGGACTTGGTGATCTTCAAAGCACAATGTCCAGACTTTGTCACTGTATGGACTTGAGGAAACAGTGCAACGTATGGACTTGATCTCAAGAAATGTAAGCGATGTACACACTTAGCCAATGTGTAGACTTTGTCTTAGACGCTAAATGAGACGCTAAAGTCTGTATAGACTTAGCCTAAGACAATGTATGAACATATCAGCAGAGAAGCAATGCACAGAACAGAAATCAAGAACAGAAATCAAGCACAAGCCAATATATCACAGCATGACTCAAGCATACACATGCGTTCTTCACAATTCAGACATTGCACACTTATGCAATCTCCCACAGAAAAGGTCAGACATATTCAATACAATGTGGTCACTCATTCATGTTGCTATCATTAAAACATCACAACATCAACAAAGCACAAGGGACACAACAATCTCCCCCTTTTTGATGATGGCAACATAATGAGTCACACTGACTCATCAAACTATTTCTTGAACTGAAGACCAATGTATGGACTTCAAAACAAATGCTAAGGCCAAGAGGAGTGTATAGACTTTCACGATGTATGGACTTGGTGATCTTCAAAGCACAATGTCCAGACTTTGCCACTGTATGGACTTGAGGAAACAGTGCAACGTATGGACTTGATCTCAAGAAATGTAAGCGATGTACACACTTAGCCAATGTGTAGACTTTGCCTTAGACGCTAAATAAGACGCTAAAGTCTGTATAGACTTAGCCTAAGATAATGTATGAACATATCAGCAGAGAAGCAATGCACAGAACAGAAATCAAGAACAGGAATCAAGCACAAGCCAATATATCACAGCATGACTCAAGCATACACATGCGTTCTTCACAATTCAGACATTGCACACTTATGCAATCTCCCAGAGAAAAGGTCAGACATATTCAAGACAATGTGGTGACTCATTCATGTTGCTATCATTAAAACATCACATCATCAACAAAGCACAAGGGGCACAACAATCTCCCCCTTTTTGATGATGGCAACATAATGAGTCACACTGACTCATCAAACTATTCTCCCCCTTTGACATAATCAAAAAGAAGGGAAATGGTTTGATAGTCAAAAGCAGCACAACAATGCAGAGAATGAGTCAAGGTTCTTTAGAATGAAGATCTCCCTTATGACCATAAAACAGTTCTCCCCCTATCAACATGCATGATTGACTACTCTCCCCTTAGATGAAAATAAACCATAACTCTCCCTGAAGCACAGGAATGTACTCTAGTTATCCAATAAATCAATGTGAAATCAGCCATTACAAAGAATCTGAATTCTGGTGAAGATACCACAGAATCAGAACTTATTGCAGAACAAGATGGAAGATTCCAGCAGTGTGGAGAGAAATACATTCAGGAATCAATCTGAAATCCACCATCATAAAGATTCTGAGGTTCAGAAGGCTGCAAGTGAATCAAGGTAATAATGGGAGTGGCACCTCACATTTGTATGGTCAGAAAAATGCAGATGGAATCAGTCAACTGATAAGAAAGGAGTTGACTGTATAGTTTTTGTTGAACATGCATAAATCTGATCATGAGGGATTTGAATGCAAGGTCACAAATGATATGAACATGATTCAGTATGACAAGGAATGCTCCCCCTGAATAGATGCCACTTGCTATGCAAGTGATGCATGACGTGGAAGCTCCCCCTCAATAAGTGGAATCTTATGAGATAGATGAGAAGGAGACCACAGGGGCAGACAAGGAGAAGTTCAGGTCAATGATCTAAGGAAAGTGAGCAGAAAGATTTTCAAGGAGATATCAATCTCATAAATCCAAAACATAATTTTTCAAGGTCTTCCATTATAGGGACTTATGAATGAGTGTAGCAACCCTGATAAAATAGAAGGGGATAGATAAATCAAAATAAACTAAAAGATTAAGTGAACAAATGAAAAAGGTTGAAACAAGAAGAACAAAGCCCTGATGAAATTAACGCATTGGAGCAAGGCGCTACGCCCTCATCTAAGGTGCGTTTTTAAGAAAGGACGCCCACGTTTCACAGCGTCAAATTTCAGACGGTCAAAATAAATAAAAGGCATAAAAAGACAATAAAAAGAGTAACGCCCTTGACATGGACGCGTTTTCAACAAGAAACGACGCACGTCAAGGCGTCAATTTAAATTCGACGCCCTAGCATAAGGCGTTAATTCCATTCCAGTTTCGTTCGAACCAGGAACTTATCCAGGGTAAGTTGATAACTATGAGAAAGAGTTCGAATGTAGTAATAACTCTATCATGGAAGTGTTACTTCCAATCGAACACTAACCCTATTAGGTTTCACCCAGATCCTATAAATACCCCCTAAATTAAGCCTGATCGATATTTTGGCGTTCGATTCTTCTAAAGGTATGTGAAGAACAGGAGGTTCTTCCTTATTCTTTCTCCGTATACGATCTTATGAAGAACACTATTTGATTCTTCATCTTCTTTGTTTCGTAGGTAATCGGCCTGTCAAGCGTGAAGAACAAGGTAATGTTCTTCCTCTTCCTTCTCCTCTGATTATGTGCGATGAAGAAACTAATGTATGCAGTTTCTTCTTCTTCTATAGGATCTGCAGACGGTTGACAGGGAAGAACAGAGGATCCTTCGTCACCTGCCTTCGTCCGTTGTTTGAGTTCTGGGGATACTCTGTTCATAACAAAGTATCGCAAAGCATCTCCAAATCCTCAGAACCTTCACCCAGATAACTATCAAGGTAGGTTTTCTCAGGGATTGTAGCTCAAACTAGCATATTAATAATTATAACATCATCCGTTAATACATGCATATAGATTTCATGCGTTTTGATTAGTTTCTAAAGAGTTTTTGAAAGAAACGCCCCTATCAAGGGCGCTAAATTACAAGAAACGACCATGACTAGGTCGTCAATTTCATATTTGACGCCCTGCACACGGACGTCAATTTCTTTTAATTACTAAATACCATGTTTAAAAATTATATATCAATTCAAACATGATTCTAGATTAATGCATGATCAATCTCTTGTAATCCTGCTATTTTTCTGGTCCTGACCCTATATCATGTTTCCTGAAATTTCATCGTCTCGAAATTGTAAAATTGTGAATTAACGACCTTGTCCAGGTCGTCTTTTATTGAACTGACGCCCCATACCAGGGCGCTTTCTGTAAACTAACGCCCCTGTCCAGGGCGTGTTTTATGAAAATTTCCAGATTTTTAATATTCTGCAAAATTAGAAATATTGAAAGGACGACTTCTATACATGTCGTCAAATTTAATATAAACGCCCCTGATTAAGGCGTTAATTTCATGAAAAACGACTTTACCAAAGTCGCTATTTTCTGCACTACTGATTTTTTCTGATTACTGTTATCCGAGGGTTTCATTATACATACATACATATACATTGGCACTATTACTCCACTCCGTGAGTATAGTCCCATGTTTTCTACGATGATTTATCGCATTACACACTCAATTCTCGTTGACATACAAGCTCTCCATTGGACATTCCGTTCCTTTGGAGTAGCAAGTTAGTCATAGAGACCTCCGTAAGACTCCTCGCCGCCTTGGATTCCCTCAAGGGCGACTGAGCTGGTTGTACCCTAAAAACCCATTACACAATCGTTGCCATGTCCCTCTATAGAAACATGGTAATACCGGCCCTCATGTCATGCCATGGGTATGATATGAGAATTATCTTAATGAACGGGGAAGAATATGCCGTTGTTATGATGTTCTTGTAAACCCCAATTCTATATCAACATTGTTATGATGTTCTTGTAGATCCCAATTCTATATTAAACTTGATGTTCTTGTGAACCTCAATTCTATATTAAGAATGAGGACGTCTTGCCATTGAGGTGCTATTCATATGGACCTTAATTCTATATAAAAGAGTGTCTCTGCTTACTTATCATGGTACCCGAGTTAAGGGAACCAATTTCACCTAGTTTTATCGAAAGTGCGATTGTACCGTTATTATCGCCCATTGGTGTCAAAAGTCATATTTTTGGACTCTAATCTCTCAAAGTTGTCTTACATGACTACAAGCTTGCTTATTGAAATTCCATGATGGCTATACACAAAAATGTGGATGTTAAAAATACATGACTAATGCCTGCGCATATAGGGCCCGATCTGGTCCTGGGAGGAGCACCCGAAAGTACTTGTGCCCATGGGAGTTGATTGATCACGGTAATGGTATTATACCGAAGTGCATGACTAGCTTGATTGAACATTCCACAAATCTTGTACTTGACTTGATATTACATGACTTGCGTGGCCCGAAAAAGGGTAATTACTTGCGTACTTGAACGTGATAGCCAAATTTCATCTTGACATGATAAAGTACTTGCTTGAATATCTTGAGGTCCTTTGATATAAGTTCTTGAAAGGTTCATGACTAGTTCTCCCTGTTATCTTATTGTTATATTCTCTTCCTATCTTGTCATTTTAGGCGAGCATGCATAGCTATAGTGCATTCATGAAAGATGTAACTACTTAAACCCCTTGCTAGTTCCTGAGATATAATTTCCTACTGAGCGTTCGCTCACTCTGTGTTTCCCTTACTTTTCAGGTAGGTCCGACGATGAGGAAAGTCAATCGGATGGGGAGAATCAAGAGTGAAAGAGCTAGAGCTTTTCCAAGTGTCATCTAGTCTTTTATATATTCCTTGAGTCAAATGTGTACTTTTCTTTTCTTTTTTTTTGAATAGAGTATTGGGTTTGTAATAGACTATTTATTATGAAGAAATAAATGGATTGGGTTATCTTTACTTTTACGCATCTCTGTCTTTGTGTCGAATACACTACTACTCTGATTGACATGATTGATATAAACTCGTCACGCATCTCCGGGTATCTTCCGCTCTCGGGGCGTGACAGTTTTTGTGGTATCAGAGCGTAGGGTATTCAATTCCTAGGAAAAACCCAAGTCCAAGGATAGGTTTTAACCCTTTAACCAGTGAGATTGGGTAGAACCAAGGGTTAAAGTTAACATAGAATGCTAGTCTTTAAAATACAAATCACGTATTAATCTAGTTATTATAATTGTAGGATAATGGCTGCCGAACGTGCCCAATGGCGTAACATGCAGCGTACGCTTCAAGGCATGACTCAGGTGCTGCAACAAGTAGCACAAGGAGGTGGATAACGAGCAGGAAGTCTCCATCAGACTTTCAAGAACATGAACCCGCCCAAGTTCACGGGTTCTACTGATCCGGACGACGCTGAACACTGGATTAGGGAAACAGAACGTATCTTCCGTGTCATGCAATGCACGGACCAGGATAAAATTTTGTTAGCTACCTTTCAGCTAGAAAGGGATGCTAGATGCTGGTGGGAATCAATAGAGGCTACTCTAAATCAAGACCAAGTTACATGGGCGAAATTCGTTGAACACTTCAACGCAAAATATTTTTCAGACCGAGTGCAGGAAAAGAAAGCTGCAGAATTTACTGCACTGAAGCAACGATCCTTGTCAGTGGCCGAGTATGAGGCCCAATTCTCTAGATTGTCTCGATATGCTAAGCACTTAGTTAGCACCGAGAAGATGAAAGCTAGGAGGTTCCTAAACGGGCTCAGGCCCCAATATATTACCCAATTGGCATCGATGGACATTCAGGTCTATTCGGAGATAGTACGCCGCGCACAACTGTTAGAAGATGCCACAGAACTATCTGATAGGATTCGTGGTAAGGATAAGAAGGAACAAGTTACAGGATCGGGTTCCTTTAAACCCAACTTCAAGAAGAGGCCTAGCAATGGAGGTATTTCCTCACAAGATCAGAAGTTTAAGAAGACCAAGCCCTTCTCTATCACCACTACCCCATCAAACACAGTGTGCAGACATTGTGACAAGGCAGGCCATAGAGCAGAAGAATGCTAGAGGAAACTAGGAGCATGTCTCCGTTGTGGGAGTCGTGAGCATCGGATTCCCGATTGCCCATTACTTAACGATCAAGCCGATGTCGGGAAACGCCCGGTAACCAAGAATGCGCGTCTTCACGCAATCAAGGAGACCGAACAAGAAGAAGAAGGCGGACTAGTGGAAGGTACATTGAAAGTTTATTCCAAGAATGCATATGTCTTAATTGATACTGGTGCATTACATTCTATTATTTCTAAGAAGTTCGCTGACCCATTACCCCTAGAACCGGAATGGATGAAATTAGTTTTGTCTACTCCTCTGGGTGACGAGACTGATATTACACATCATTACCAAAACTGTGAAGTATTGGTTCAGGGTAGAAATCTCCCTATCGATCTCATATGTTTAGATCTGAAGGAGTATGATGTCATACTAGGAGCAGATTGGTTATCCAAGTATCAGGCAACAGTTGATTGCCGCAATAGCAAGGTTACATTCAAGGAATTTCCAGAATTAATCTTCATTAGCCCTAAGAGTCGAAGCAAATCCCCTTTTATTTCAGCTCTCCGAGCTAGCAAGCTCATCAGGAAAGGATGTGTATCTTTCCTTGCATTTATCACAGTTAAAGAAGCTAAGGAAACTAAGCTAGAAGACATTCCAGTAGTGCAAGAATTTCCAGACGTATTTCCGGAAGATTTGCCTGGATTACCCCCACAAAGAGAAGTGGCTTTCACCATTGACTTAGTCCCTGGTGCTGGTCCAATTTCAAAGGCACCTTATAGAATGTCACCTGCTGAACTCAAGGAGTTAAAGGAGCAATTGATGGAACTCATTAAGAAAGGATTCATTAGACCAAGTACTTCCCCGTGGGGAGCACCTGTACTGTTTGTAAGAAAGAAAGATGGATCCATGAGGCTATGCATCGACTATCGACAGTTGAATCATCTCACTATCAAGAACAAGTATCAACTGCCAAGAATCGATGAATTATTTGACCAAATATCTGGATCCAAGTATTTCTCAAAGATTGATCTCAGGTCGGGATATCATCAGTTAAGGATCAAAGATGATGACATTCATAAGACCGCATTCAGAAGCAGGTATGGCCATTATGAATTCGTTGTTATGCCTTTTGGACTAACAAATGCCCCTGCTGCCTTTATGCAGTTAATGAATAGTATATTCAGGCCTTATTTGGATCAATTCGTGGTGGTCTTTATTGATGATATATTGATTTATTCCAAAACCAAGGAAGAGCATGAGGAACATTTGAGGATTGCATTACAAATATTGAGGACAAACCAATTATATGCAAAACTTAGCAAGTGTGAATTATGGCTTGAAGAAGTGACTTTTCTCGGACATGTTATATCAAAGGATGGCTTGTCTGTAGACCCATCAAAGGTTGAAGCTGTAAGGAATTGGGAAAGACCGACCAATGCTAGCGAGATCCGAAGTTTCTTAGGTCTTGCCGACTATTACAGGCGATTCATCAAATATTTCTCTAAAATCGTCGTGCCACTTACGAGGTTAACTCGCAAGGAGATCCGTTATGAATGGAGTGAGAAATGTGAAAGAAGCTTCCAAACTCTCAAGGATCATCTTACTATAGCTCCTATCTTAGCATTGCCAATTGAAGGAGAAAAGTTCGAGGTATACACTGATGCTTCTGGCATTGGCCTCGGATGTGTTCTAATGCAACAAGAGAAGGTTATAGCCTACTCTTCTCGTCAATTAAAGAAGCATGAAGAGAACTACCCCGTCCATGACTTAGAATTGGCCGCGGTAGTATTTGCACTCAAAATATGGAGACATTATCTTTATGGAGTTTAGTTTACTGTATACTCCGATCACAAGAGTCTCAAATATCTTTTCTCACAGAAGGAGTTAAATATGAGGCAAAGACGATGGCTGGAATATCTCAAGGACTTCGACTTCAATATACAATATCATCCCGGAAAGGGTAATCATGTAGCAGATGCCCTTAGTCGAAAGCCGAGAGCACTGTTAGCCAATTGTATGATTCAAGAATGGAAGTTGCTGGAGCAATTCTCTGAACTCAATATAGGCATGGACAAAGACCCTAGATGTGTCATATTATCTCATATAAGCATACAGTCAGACCTATTAACTGAAATACAAGCACTTCAAGATAATGACCCAATGTTAGTAGAGATCAAAGGCAAACTGGAAGGACAATCGGATTTCCAAATAACTTGTGAAGGAAGATTAATATTCAGGAATAGAACTTGCATACCGGATTGTCCCGAGGTAAAGAAGAAGATCTTAGATGAAGTTCATAGATCAAGGTACACGATTCATCCTAGATTTACCAAAATGTATCAAGATGTGAAACGGAATTATTGGTGGCCCAACATGAAAAGGGAAATAGCGGACCACGTTTCGCGCTATCTCACGTGCCAACAAGTCAAGGCAGAACACCAAAAGCCTGCTGGAAAACTACATCCCCTAGATATTCCTAGGTGGAAGTGGGAGGATATTGGCATGGATTTCATCATGGGTCTATCTAAATCAAAGGGAGGACATGATGGAATATGGGTTATTATTGATCGATTGACTAAATCAGTGCATTTCTTGCCGATCAAGAGCCGATGGTCAATTGATGTTCTGGCTGCATTGTATATCAAGGAGATAGTTAGATTACATGGTATTCCTGTTTCAATCGTGTCTGACAGAGATCCCCGTTTTACTTCTCATTTTTGGAAGGGACTACAACATTCGTTGGGAACGAGACTTAACTTTAGTACAGCTTTTCACCCTCAAACGGATGGTCAGACCGAGAGAACCAATCAAGTAGTCGAAGATATGCTAAGAGCATGCATTATTGATTTTGGTGGAAATGGGCGTGATCACTTGCCTCTGGTCGAATTTGCATACAATAATAGCTACCAGGTAAGTATACAAATGGCACCTTTCGAAGCCTTATATGGAAGGAGTTGCCGATCACCCTTATGCTGGGATGAAGTTGGAGAGAAACAACTGTTAGGTCCAGACATGGTAAGGGTTACTACCGAGAAGATACAAATGATCAGAGAAAGACTGCAAGTTGCTCAGTCTAGACAAAAGGCTTATGCTGACACAAGAAGTAGAGATCTTGAATTTCAAGTTGGAGATCATGTATTTCTCAAGATATCGCCTGGACGTGGAATACGGAGATTTGGTGTTAAAGGCAAGCTTACACTAAGATTCATCGGACCCTTCAAGATACTAGAAAGAGTTGGCGAGGTTGCTTATCGCATCGCATTGCCACCTCAACTGTCTGAAGTACATGATGTGTTCCACATATCTATGTTAAAGAAGTATGTGCATGATCCATCACATATTATTGAGCATGGAAATCTAGTAATCCGGAAAGATCTCACATATGAGCAGAAGCCCATAAGAATACTAGATCGAGAAGTACGTACCCTAAGGAATAAGGTTATTCCCATGCTAAAAGTACAATGGAATAAGAATTCAGAACATGAAGCTACATGGGAGATCGAGGAATCTATGAGGAAATGATTTCCAGAATTATTCTAGAAGGTATGTACTCTACACTCTCTATATAAATATATGCTATAGAATTTGGGGACCAAATTCTTTTTAAGTAGGGGAGGGTGTAGCAACCCTGATAAAATAGAGGGGGATAGATAAATCAAAATAAACTAAAATATTAAGTGAACAAATGAAAAAGGTTGAAACAAGAAGAACAAAGCCCTGATGAAATTAACGCCTTAGAGAAAGGCGCTACGCCCTCATCTAAGGTGCGTTTTTAAGAAAGGACGCCCACGTTTCACGGCGTCAAATTTAGACGGCTAAAATAAATAAAAGGCATAAAAAGACAATAAAAAGAGTAACGCCCTTGACATGGACGCGTTTTCAACAAGAAACAACGCACGTCAAGGCGTCAATTTAAATTCGATGCCCTAGCATAAGGCGTTAATTCCATTCCAGTTTCGTTCGAACCAGGAACTTATCTAGGGTAAGTTGATAACTATGAGAAAGAGTTCGAATGTAGTAATAACTCTATCAAGGAAGTGTTACTTCCAATCGAACACTAACCCTATTAGGTTTCACCCAGATCCTATAAATACCCCCTAAATTAAGCCTAATCGATATTTTGGCGTTCGATTCTTCTAAAGGTATGTGAAGAACAGGAGGTTCTTCCTGATTCTTTCTCCGTAGACGATCTTATGAAGAACACTAATTGATTCTTCATCTTCTTTGTTTCGTAGGTAATCGGCCTGTCAAGCGTGAAGAACAAGGTAATGTTCTTCCTCTTCCTTCTCCTCTGATTATGTGCGATGAAGAAACTAATGTATGCAGTTTCTTCTTCTTCTATAGGATCTGCAGACGGTTGACAGGGAAGAACAGAGGATCCTTCGTCACCTGCCTTCGTCCGTTGTTTGAGTTCTGGGGATACTCTGTTCATAACAGAGTATCGCAAAGCATCTCCAAATCCTCAGAACCTTCACCCAGATAACTATCAAGGTAGGTTTTCTCAGGGATTGTAGCCCAAACTAGCATATTAATAATTATAACATCATCCGTTAATACATGCATATAGATTTCATGCGTTTTGATTAGTTTCTAAAGAGTTTTTGAAAGAAACGCCCCTATCAAGGGCGCTAAATTACAAGAAACGACCATGACTAGGTCGTCAATTTCATATTTGACGCCCTGCACACGGACGTCAATTTCTTTTAATTACTAAATACCATGTTTAAAAATTATATATCAATTCAAACATGATTCTAGATTAATGCATGATCAATCTCTTGTAATCCTGCTATTTTTCTGGTCCTGACCCTATATCATGTTTCCTGAAATTTCATCGTCTCGAAATTGTAAAATTATGAATTAACGACCTTGTCCAGGTCGTCTTTTATTGAACTGACGCCCCATACCAGGGCGCTTTCTGTAAACTAACGCCCCTGTCCAGGGCGTGTTTTATGAAAATTTCCAGATTTTTAATATTCTGCAAAATTAGAAATATTGAAAGGACGACTTCTATACATGTCGTCAAATTTAATATAAACGCCCCTGATTAAGGCGTTAATTTCATGAAAAACGACTTTACCAAAGTCGCTATTTTCTGCACTACTGATTTTTCCTGATTACTGTTATCCGAGGGTTTCATTATACATACATACATATACATTGGCACTATTACTCCACTCCGTGAGTATAGTCCCATGTTTTCTACGATGATTTATCGCATTACACACTCAATTCTCGTTGACATACAAGCTCTCCATTGGATATTCCGTTCCTTTGGACTAGCAAGTTAGTCATAGAGACCTCCGTAAGACTCCTCGCCGCCTTGGATTCCCTCAAGGGCGACTGAGCTGGTTGTACCCTAAAAACCCATTACACAATCGTTGCCATGTCCCTCTATAGAAACATGGTAATACCGGCCCTCATGTCATGCCATGGGTATGATATGAGAATTATCTTAATGAACGGGGAAGAATATGCCGTTGTTATGATGTTCTTGTAAACCCTAATTCTATATCAACATTGTTATGATGTTCTTGTAGACCCCAATTCTATATTAAACTTGATGTTCTTGTGAACCTCAATTCTATATTATGAATGAGGACGTCTTGCCATTGAGATGCTATTCATATGGACCTCAATTCTATATAAAAGAGTGTCTCTGCTTACTTATCATGGTACCCGAGTTAAGGGAACCAATTCCACCTAGTTTTATCGAAAGTGCGATTGTACCGTTATTATCGCCCATTGGTGTCAAAAGTCATATTTTTGGACTCTAATCTCTCAAAGTTGTCTTACATGACTACAAGCTTGCTTATTGAAATTCCATGATGGCTATACATAAAAATGTGGATGCTAAAAATACATGACTAATGCCTGCGCATATAGGGCCCGATCTGGTCCTAGGAGGAGCACCCGAAAGTACTTGTGCCCATGGGAGTTGATTGATCACGGTATTGGCATTATACCGAAGTGCATGACTAGCTTGATTGAACATTCCACAAATCTTGTACTTGACTTGATATTACATGACTTGCGTGGCCCGAAAAAGGGTAATTACTTACGTACTTGAACGTGATAGCCAAATTTCATCTTGACATGATAAAGTACTTATGTCACGCCCCGAGCGCGGAAAATACCCGGAGACGCATGATGAGTTTATATCAATCATGTCAATCAGAGTGGTCGTATATTCGACACAAAGACAGAGATGCGTAAAATAGCAAGATAACCCAATCCTTTATTTCATAATAGACTATTACAAATCCAATACTCTGTTTAATAAAAAGAAAAGAATACATATTTGACTCAAGAAAACTATAGAAAAGACTAGATGACACTTGAGCAGCTCTATCACTTTCACTCTTGACCATTCCCATCCGATTGACTTCCATCGTCGTCGGACTTACCTGAAAAGTAAAAAAAAGGACAAATGGGATGAGCGAATGCTCAGTAGGAAATTATATCTCAAGTACTAGCAAGGGGTTTAAGTGATTACATTTTTCATGAATGCAATAAAGCTATGCATGCTCGCATAAAACGACAAGATAGAGAGAATGTAATATCAAGGAAATAAGATGAACTTAATCATGAACTTTCAATAAGATAACAAGACATTGAGATATTCAAGCAAGTACGTTTAACAAGTCATGTCAAGAACTTTGACTATCATGTATCAAGCAAGTAAATTACCCTTTTTCGGGCCACGCATTTCTTGTCAAGTCAAGTACGATTCAAGTACAAGATGTGTGTGGAATGTCCAATCTAGCAAGTCAAGTACTCGGTATAATGCCAGATACCTTATCATTTTAACTCCCATGGGCACAAGTACTTTCGGGTGCTCCTCCCAGGACCAGATCGGGCCCTATATGCGCAAGCATTTATCATGTGTTTTGACATCCACTCTTGTTTATAGCCAACATAGAATTTCAATAATCAAGCTTGTAGACACGTATGACAACTTTGATAGAATAGAGTCCAAAATATGACAAAGGACATAGATTGGTGATAATAACGGTATAATCACGATTAACGATAAAACTAGGTAGAATATGGTTCCCTTAACTTGGGTACCATGACAAATCAAGGTGGACATTCTTTATATAGAATTGAGGTCCATATGAACAGTATATCAAAGGTAAGATACCCTCATTCTTATCATAGAATTGAGGTTTACAAGAATGACATGATATGGCATGATATCATCATCCCATTAAGAATTTCTTATGATACACTCTTTGTATAATCATAAGGGCCGGTATACCATGTTTCTTTAGAGTGACATGTCATCAGTGGTGTAATGGGTTTTTAGGGTACAACCAGCTCAGTCGGCCTTGAGGGAATCCAAGGCTACGAGGAGTCTTACGGAGGTCTCTATGACTAACTCGCTAGTCCAAAGGAACGGAATGTCCAATGGAGAACTTGTATGTCAATGAGAGTTGAGTGTGATCGATAAAACAACGTGAAAAGTGGGTCTATACTCACGGAGTGGAGAATAGTGCCGATATATATATATTATATAATATGAAACCATTGTTTAACAGAATCAGGATAAAAATCATTTTTTTCAGAAAATAACGACTTACGCTAAGTCGTTTCTCAAGTAAATAACGCCTAACAGAAGGGCGTTTACACATGTTTCCATTTTGCAGAATTTTCAATATTTCAGTAATTTATCTAAAAAGCGCCCTGGACAGGGGCGTTTCTTTGCAATGAGACGACTACAGTAGCAGGCGTCTTTTTATTTACAATATTTTACAGAACATATTTATTTTCAGAAATTATCAAAAACGCGGCCCTTGGCAGGGGCGTTAATCATTAAATTCTTATTTTCACAGAATGTATTGTTCGGGATTTTAACATAAACGCGCCCAACGAAGGGGCGTTACTTTTACAATTCACGCCCTGTGATGGGGCGTTAACAAATGGACAACGACCTCGTCGAAGTCGTGAATTCAAGAAATTGCAGTAATTGACACGAACAGCCAGAAGTTTCACAATAATCAATGTACAGGATGGTATTTATATAGTCGTGATAGGAAGAATTTCACAGGGAGAGTCATGCATTCGATATTTCATATTTATGGATTTTTAAATATGAACAATTTAATTACATGTGATTTTTATGGATAATCAGTTCTTAAGATCGCTGATTAACATTACATGAAATTAACGCCTGTGTATAGGGCATCAAATATGAAATTGACGACCTGGGCAGGGTCGTGTCTTGAAAATTAGCGCCCTTGACAGGGGCGTCTCTTTCAAAATATTTCAGAAAAACACAACGAAACCATATATAAACCGTATGCATGACATGCTTATATATATATATCTTGCATTAATTTTATTTGGGCTACATTAACTTGAGAAAACCTACCTTTACAGTTGATTTAGAAGAAGACTTGTGAAGTATTTGAGGAGAACCCTTTCTACTGCAACTATATAACCGCAGCAGCAGCAGGAAGAATCGTTCGTTTTGAAGAACCCTTGTTCTTCGACAGAGCTTCCTACAGAGAAACATGAAGATGTATCAATCCTCACTTCATCATACTTTGGCTGAAGGTAAAAGAAAGAAGAACATTACCTTTGTTCTTCACGTACGCAGGTGCTCTCTTCGACCTGTAAGAAGAGAAAGAGATGAAGAGTCAGTAACTCTTCATATGATAGAAAGAAAAGAACGTTCAGTTCTTTTACTCACCGCAGCAGACGATCGATCAAATGGATTTAGGGTTTGGTAATCAAAGGTATTTATAGGATTTTGGGTGTCCTATTAGAGTTAGTGATTGTGTGAGGGTAATATATCCCTAATAGAGTCCTTACCCTAGTAGACACTTACTGGATTAGGTTAATCTTTCCCTGGATAAGCTCCCGTGTCGAACGGAACTCGAATGGAATTAACGACTTTGGTCAGGGCGTCGATTCTTGAATTGACGACCTGGTTCAGGTCGTTTCTTAAGAAGCGCCTTGTGTAAGGGCGTTCCTTGTTTTAAAACACGCCCAAGATATGGGCGTTTCTTTGCCTTACTATTTTTGGCGTTTAGAATTTGACGCCGTTTGGTCAGGGCGTCACTTCTTGAATAACGCCTTATCCAGAGGCGTTTCTAATTTGAATAGCGCCTTTATCTGAGGCGTTATTTTATTTTGTTTTATTTATCTATTTATTTGATTTATTTTAAAATCTTTATTATTATTAATATTTTATCAGGGTTGCTACAACTTGCTTGAATATCTTGAGGTCATTTGATATAAGTTCTTGAAAGGTTCATGACTAGTTCTCCCTGTTATCTTATTATTATATCCTCTTCCTATCTTGTCGTTTTAGGCGAGCATGCATAGCTATAGTGCATTCATGAAAGATGTAACTACTTAAACCCCTTGCTAGTTCCTGAGATATAATTTCCTACTGAGCGTTCGCTCACTCCGTATTTCCCTTACTTTTCAGGTAGGTCCGACGATGAGGAAAGTCAATCGGATGGGGAGAATCAAGAGTGAAAGAGCTAGAGCTTTTCCAAGTGTCATCTAGTCTTTTATATATTCCTTGAGTCAAATGTGTACTTTTCTTTTCTTTTTTTTTGAATAGAGTATTGGGTTTGTAATAGACTATTTATTATGAAGAAATAAATGGATTGGGTTATCTTTACTTTTGCGCATCTCTGTCTTTGTGTCGAATACACTACTACTTTGATTGACATGATTGATATAAACTCGTCACGCATCTCCAGGTATCTTCCGCTCTCGGGGCGTGACAATGAGCCTTTTGAACAGCATGGTTTAAACATGATGTATGCAGAGTTTATCAATAAAATTCTGTATTGATATCTAAAACCATGTTTTAATAAAGATGAACCAAGCCCTCATATTTATCTTGATTAATCTCCCTTTCTCTTACACAATCAAATCTATTGACTTCTTTCAGAATTACATGCACTAGTATTGAAGTCAAGCAATTATGAAGTCATATGATTTTATCTAGGGTTGTAGCAATTTGATTTTAGCATCAATATTCAGATATTGAGATATGTTCAACAATTTTTCATGCTACAAATTTTACGAGCAGTCTAGTTCAGTTCACACCTTGTAACTAGAGGATATACCTTGATCAGAGGCCAATATCCCTAAGCACTTAGTGTGACTAACTGTCATGCTATATATGAACAGAGATAGCATTTACACATCATGACACACTCCAAATCATTTCTTGATGAGTGAGTTGTATTTCTCAATGTGCAAGCCATTGCTCTGCCTGAATTTCAATGAATTCTTAATCAGAGTTAACTAAGGCACCTCATGACACAGTCCTTTGGACATGTGTTTCTCAGTGACCAATGTCATTGCCCTGACAGATATTACCCTTTAGACATTTCAGAAAAATTCATTTGCTTCAAATCAATAATAGTTTCATGTACTTAATGAGTTGAAGTCATGTATTCAAAAGTGCAGATTTTAGAAGTTTTCAAGACACAGCATGAAACAGATGGTTAATGTTTATTAAACATGCTTCAGATATTTTTAAGAGATTTTAAAGTCAATCCTTGAGTACATTAAACTTAAACCACCTGAGTTATTTCAGATATTCATAAAAACGTATAATAGAAGATTTCTAGTTCAAAAGTTTTCAGATTTATGATCGAGATAGTCCATTGAAATCTTCATGAAGGACTGAAATAATTCTGATATCAAATGATACCAATTGTTACCAATTGATAGGAGAGATTTTGAAGCTCAGTGTTTTCAACTTATGATCACGGTTTGGTCAAATAGAATCAATGAAAGGGATATGCACACAAGGCAAGATATCAGGAGGTCAGGCAAGTTCCAGGATGTTTAAAGTTAACATGCAATGAACTCTGACATAAATATATGCACATGACTACCTTCATGCAATGTATTGACTCCTCCTGACACTCTGCATTCAATTACCCTTTTTGGTATTTTCAATACAGTAAAGTGCAATGCAATTAACTACATGCATGCAAGGACTCAACACTGAATGCTATGCAACATAACGCAGTCCTACATGCATTGAACAACTTCATTGACAGTCATGCAAATGATGTATGCAGACATTTGACACATGCATTGACTGTATACATTAAAGAACCGTTTAGCTTAGTGCAAAATGCAGTGCATCTAGCATCTTATTCATTTAGTGCAAACAACAGCATGAGAAGAGCATCAAATATATTCAGAATTGAATTCAGTGAAGAGATCATCAAAATTCAGACAAGCAGATCAACATGAAATTCACATTTTTTCATACTCACAAATTCAGATAATGAATTTAAAATAGATTTCAGAACTGACCTGAATTGAGTCCTGGGGTTTTCTTTTTGAGTGCCTTGGTTAACCCCTTTTATTTCTCCTTCCAAGGCACACCTGCAGCAAGTCAATCAATTTGATCTTGCAGGAACCCAAGCTGCCTTGGGTCCTGTATAAGCCATAACAGGTGTTCTAAATAATTTCTTAGCAGTATTATCATCATGATCCATCAGGTAACAGTTATCCATGAGATGACCAAATTTTCCACAATCTCTACGTGATGTAGCAAACCTTGAATTCTTTTTGTGGACATTATTATCATCATGGAATCTATGTGAATTTGTATGAAAATTTTTGTTACTTGCATGAGGTTTTGATTTAGCATTGCCTGCCCACAAGCATTCAGAAGCTCGGTGGCCAGGTTTTTCACATTCAAAACATACAAGAATCTTTTCTGTAAAAATAGGTTCATTTCTGCCAAGAAAATTTCTATTTTCAGGGAATTTATCAAATTTGGAATTAAGATGTTTTCCCTGAGCATACCAGCAGTCCTTGACTGCATGCCCATACTTGCCACATTCAGAACACCTTAGGTGCTTACCTCTTGAACCATTATATCCCCATGAAGTCCTAAACCAACACTCAACAGCTTTATGACCACGTTTGTTACAGTTATAACAAATGATGTGTTGGTTTGAAGCATACATGTTTCTTTTGTGGTGATGATGAACAGAAGACCTAGCATGCATTTTATCATCTTGTTTCATGATGAAACAGGCATCCAGGAAATGACCATGCCTACCACAGTAATGACAAGATGTATCAGACTTCCTAGTAGCATGATTTCTACCAAATGAATTTCTCGAATGCAATGTTTCACTTGCAAGCCCATCTTCAGTCAATAATCTGCAATCATCCATTACATGGCCTACCTTGCCACAATAATGGCATGAAACACTCTTATCAGATGCATACAGATAATTAATTGAGCTATGAGTGGTATGCATTGAGTCATCAGATGCAGTATGGGTAGCAGATTTAAAGACACAAGTAGGGACATATTTATCCCTGTTTTTATTACCATTTTTGCTCATTTGTTTACCCTTGTTCACAACTTTTATTTGTTCTTCATTTTTCTGGGCCTTGAATTGGAAAATAGATGATGTAGATGTTTTAGGAGGCCCAGAGCAGCTTGCAATGTCAGAGCTGCGAGCAAGAGTAGTGTACAACTTTTTCTTAACAGATTTTTCAATTTGGGATTTGCATCCTTGCTCTCCACTTGATTTAGTGGCGTTATCACACAAAGGAACATTCATTTTCTCTTTTCCCTTGATAGATTTAGACATGGAACGAACAAGTTTACTTATTTCAGATTGGAGAGAACAAATTTTGAGTTCTGAATTAGTCATGTCTTCCTCACATGTGATAATTTGTCTCTGCATGACATCATTCAAATTTTAACTATTTCTAGTTCCTATTTCAGTTTCAATTCATTCTCAAATTGAATTTCCTTATCAGCGGATTTTCCTTTTTCAAATGACAACCATTTTTCAGAAAAGACAGTATTAAGGACCATTAGCCTTTTATTTTGATCTTTTAGATGAGAGTTTTCTTCAATCAACTTGTTTTCAAATTCTTCTTTCAATTTCAATTCAGTTTTTAGATTTTCATTTTCAGCCTTTAGACTTGTGATTTCAGCATTTTTCTCTTTTCTTAATTTTCTCTTTCCTGATTTGACTCTTTCATATTTATCTAGAAGATGCTCATGCATGGCAACTAACTCATCATGGCTAATATCCTCGGTCTCAGAGATTACCTGGGATGAGGACTCATCTGATTGATCACTCCTTCTTGCCATGAGACATTCTTCTTCCTGTTCCACGTGTGTTGTAGTCACTCTATCAAACATTTCCTTTGCAGTGCTACAATCTGAGAAAGAGGAAAAATCATCAGAACCGATTGCAGCCTTCATAAATTTAGAGCTCTCACATTATCATCATTTTTCAACTTGTGAACATGAGTCCACTTGGACTTATCCTTAGGAAGTTCATGTGGACTGTGAGAGATAACCTTCCACAATTGTGGATTAATAGAGTTAACATGCTTGTGCATACGATATAGCCAGAATTTAATATTTGAACCACTGAATAGTGGAGGATGAGCCATGACAGCACAACAGATTAATGCAACAAGAATATTGATGCACTAAAAACAAATTAGCACCGAAAACCAGAGATCGAATCTGCAGGTCGTTGGACCTTGTATGCAGACACTGCTCTGATACCAACTGTTAGGGTGCTAGGCCCTGATACAGAGGGGGGTGAATGTATCCTTCTATGTATAATGGCCAAATAAAAACTTGGAAGCTAGAGATAGACACAGAATAGAACCAATTTGATTCAACTCAAATACAAACACTTGGAGCGTGCCTATCCAAGCATCTAGCGGAAGCAAATCAAGCAATCTGATGAACCAGTTGAAAAACTTTTTAAACAAAAGAGCAAATATGTAACTGGCCCCCAAGTAACCAACTAGCGGAAGCGGTACAAATGAGAATAAGAAATTTCAAGACAATCTGTGAAGGGTGGTAGGAGATATGGAAGAACACACTACAAGCAAACCACTGCTCAAAGATTTTAAGGTGGTTCGGTCCTCCAGACCTACATCCACCCCTGACTCCCAACCGGAGTGAGGCTTCACTAGTAAACGCTAGAACCAAGCAGACTCAGTCTGCAAACAGTTGCTGCCACACAGCTTGACCAGGGGAACAGCCTCCCCTCTTCCTCCCAACCGGAGGGACACCCAAGTGACTCCCAGCCACTTGGACACTAGAGGTCGAAGACCTCTCTTCCTCCAGACCAGGAGGGACCACTGGACTTGCAACCACAAGCCCAGAACCGGAGGACTAGCCTCCCTTCCTCTAACCAGAGGGCAACCCACAAGTGACAACCTGTCACTTGCAACCTAGAGATCAGATCTCCCTTCTCCTGAACCAACAGGAGGAACCCGATCCCCAATCAGGGCAATCGGAAGAACAAAGATGATCAGAAAATAAAGGAAAACAATAAAGGAAAATAACACAGCAATCAGAAAGCTGTAAAACGAAATGCACAATGTGGCTCTCAACGGAGCTGACTGGCCTGGATCTGATCCACGGTCCAGTGAAGACAGATCTTCAAGCAGCTTCTTCCTTCTTCTCCACGAGCTCTCTCGCTCACTCTCTTTCTCTCTTTCTTTCTCTTCTGCTCTCCAAATCTCTCACTCTCTATCTCTCTTTCTTTCTCTTCTTCTCTCCAAGTCTCTCACTCTCTATCTCTCTTTCTTTCTCTTCTTCTCCCCAAGTCTCTCACTCTCTATCTCTCTTTCTTTCTCTTCTACTCTCCTAATCTCTCACTCACTGCTCTCTCTTCACGGCTTCTCTCTTCTATCTCTTCTTCCTCTCTTTTCCTTCTTTTTCTCTTTTTCTGGATCGAAGGGCTTTCTGCTCTTCAGGCTTCTTCTTCGATCAACCTTCATCTGAAGACGAAGGCTCCATTATATACCAGCAGCAGCAGGTGGGTAAGGTGCAGAACGCGTGTGCCTCCCACGCTTCATCCAGAACCTTCTTGCCACGTGCCCTTATAGCATTGGTTCCTTTAGTATCGGATCACGTGCAGCCCAGACACCGGTGTATGTTCTTCCTCGGACCTGCAAGGAGATAAAAACCATTAACACCGAGGGCCACAAGAACTAAAACTGCATGAGGTATGTGATAGCAATACGAGATGCACTTTACTGAGAACGACACGAGATACACAAGATTATTACAGTACGAGACAAGGAGAGAATGACACGAGGTCAGATGCAAACAGCACGAGGTAAAAAGAGAACGTCACGAAGTATCACTGTAACAAAACAAACACTACGAAGAGAACGACACGAGATACATAATAATAAAGCTAACACCTCAAAGAAAACGACACGAAGTCTCACTGTAACAAAACAACCACTATGAAGAGAACGACACGAGATACATAAGTAACACGAAGACACGAATATAAAAACAACACGACATAACAAACTCGCTCGAACTTACAAACGACTCGAAGATGAGGACGACACGGACTAAACCAACTCGAAGACGAAAATAGAAACCGACACGAAGTGTGGTCACAAAGCAAAAAGGACACGGGGTCTAGGAGAAACAACACGAAGACATAAAAATAGGAACAGCTACAACGACACGTGATAAAGCAGTGAAAGCCGGAAAAATGACTCGAGTAACTACAGTAAATGACACGAAAACACAAGAGCAAAAATAAAACGGATGACTCGAGATGAGCAACTAAATACTGAAGAAACGACACGAGGTTCACAAGAAAATGACTCGAAGTTCATCAGAATAATTCGAGCTGCTTCAGTAAACAACACGAAGACAATCAACAAACATAGTTGGAACAACATGACGTACAAAAGGACAACACGAAGTGTAGTAAACACCAACAACACGAAGTATGAAAGGAATAGTACGGACATACAAGGTACTACCTCATAGCAGTTTTCCTGTTAATCATGGAAATTACAAATGCATAACATTACGCAAGATATCTGATTAAAATGAGAATACTTACCATAGTGATGCTCATCATCAAAACACTAGGGAAGTCACAAACAAGAAAGTTGTGAATAACAAGGCATGTTGTACAGACTTCAAATAATATGCATCAGACAACTGTGTATGGACTTGAAGACCCTTAGCCAATGTATAGACTTCAGGTGGAGACCAATGTGTAGACTTGACGCTGTACAGACTTTCCAAGGAAAACGTAACGCTGTACAGACTTGAACTGAAGACCAATGTATGGACTTCAAAACAAATGCTAAGGCCAAGAGGAGTGTATAGACTTTCACGATGTATGGACTTGGTGATCTTCAAAGCACAATGTACAGACTTTGCCACTGTATGGACTTGAGGAAACAGTGCAACGTATGGACTTGATCTCAAGAAATGTAAGCGATGTACACACTTAGCCAATGTGTAGACTTTGCCTTAGACGCTAAATGAGACGCTAAAGTCTGTATAGACTTAGCCTAAGACAATATATGAACATATCAGCAGAGAAGCAATGCACAGAACAGAAATCAAGAACAAGAATCAAGCACAAGCCAATATATCACAGCATGACTCAAGCATACACATGCGTTCTTCACAATTCAGACATTGCACACTTATGCAATCTCCCACAGAAAAGGTCAGACATATTCAAGACAATGTGGTGACTCATTCATGTTGCTATCATTAAAACATCACATCATCAACAAAGCACAAGGGGCACAACATTTTGAAGCGACCGTTCGTCCTTCGGAGGTTATAAGGACTGTCATAGGACTCTTCCTAAAACCCCATCTGCTTTTTCGTCGTCTGCCACGCTCATTGTAGGCTTCTTCCCTCTTCGCCTGGTGATGATTTTTCTTCCTTTTTCTATGTCTTCTATCTTCTAGAGCCATGCCGCCTCGCAGGAGGACCCTTCGTGTTAGTCCCACGTCATCTGCTGAAGAGGCGGGGACCGGTCGTGGCAGCGCTCCGAGCAGTTCGGGAGTGCACCCTAGTCATCCTCGTTCTCCGCCGCTGGTGGCCTATAGGGTGGTCCATGGGCTACGGGAAGCCTTCCAGATTCCCCCTGATTTTGATATCATCTTCTCGACCGTCGACGATGACCAGTTGAGTCTACCTCCGGGCTGCATCAGGGTCCCTATAGCATCCTTCAAGGTGGGCTTTCGCCTTCCTGTACATCCCTTTATCGAGTACGTCCTCCACTACTACGGTCGGTATCTAGGGGAACTTTCCCCCAATTCCTACCACATTATTTGTGGCTTTGTCTTCATTTGTAGGCAAGCTTCGGTTGAGCCGAACGTCTTCCTCTTCCGACAGTTTTACAGCCTCCAGAGCTGTCCTGCCGATCTAACCTTTGCTTACTTCTGGGCTCGGTCAAACCGAACTCTCGTCCGCGTCTCCGACGCCACGTCCAACCTCAAGCGTTGGTTGGAGCATTTTGTTAAAATAACCAAGGTGGGAACTCGCGGTCACTCCAGCGACTGGAGGTTTATCACGGGCACCCGTCCTGTTTGGGCTGATAGGTGGCCCTCGGCCACAGTTGAAGAGTTCAAGGTGATAAAGGCCCTTCTTCGCTTTCCCCTTTTTAACGCCGACTTCGAGCTAACTCCGCTCGGGAGTTGGGGATGAGCACCCCGTTGCCCCAGGGTACTAACCTTAACCTTTGTCAAGTTTTGTTGGTTATGAGCCAGACTAATCCTCTTTGGATTTTCCTACAGGAGTCGTCGGAGCTGCGGTACGAGGTAATCAAGTTGCCGCAATGTGCTCCTCGCCTTGTAGACCACGTTGAGCCGGGTACCGACCAGGTGACTATCCTCGCTCCCTAGGTAGCTATTGTGTTGGCTCCAGGGCGCTTGCTGTATCCGCCTCCCATAGTAATTCTGACGGTGGGTTCGACTGTGGCTCCCGCAGTCGGTGATGGGTCAAGTGCTTAGAGGGGCATCTCCGAGGAAGTTGCGAGTGTCGCTAAAGTACAATCCACCATGTCTGGCAGTGGGCGTATCCAGGTGGACCTGGATGAGTTAGCGGCACCGGACAGCCAGCGTTGTTAGAAGAAGGGGAAGACGCCAGCCGCCAGGGTGAGCTGTAGGGCTCCCTCTCCTCGTCTTGTGACTCCATCGGCACCATCGCAGACTGAGGTACCGGCCACTTATCCGCCTCCCCCGGTTGAGGGGTTGTTGATAAGGAAAAGGCTCCTGCCGAGGGGGCTACTGACGAGGGCAGGACCCCTGCCTTGGAAGACGCATCACTCAGCCTAGACGAGGTGAGGGCTCACCTTCTGCCACGCGTTGTTCCCTCAGGCCCCCGCTTCCTACCTCCGGAGGATCCCATCTTCAAGTCCGCTGCTTGGACAGAGGCAGCTGCTGTGACGACCCGGATCCCGGATATCGGATATACTCGATAGGACTACCGAGCAGACCCGATACCACTTGGAATTCGTGAAGCCTCCCAAGAGCGGTAAAGCTCCGAAGGGAAAAAGGAATATCGTGTAGTACATTGAAGCCACAGAGATATAACAGTAAGCAATTAAATTTCATTAGATCGGTTTGCTAAAGTAGCAGAAATAAAATTACATTTTAATTAACAGTTACAAATTAACAATTATACCAGAGTCCATTCCAAAGGAAAGACAAGCAGTACAGTCAATAGGAAAGAAGGACGTACACTGAGGTCGGGGGAAACCCGACGCAGGCACCGCTGGCGCCTACGAACATGTCACACCAGGAACCGCGGAAGCAGAAGACGCCACCCACCTGAAAAGTAGAGGTGAGCCTCGTGTCACTGGCCCAGTAGGGGTCACGCGGATCTCCACTGAAAAACAACGTAGTAACACGCTAAAACAGCTGGTAAACAGCAGGAGTAGTAAAGCAAGAAAACTAAACTACAAAGCTATAAAAGAAAACCGGAACGAAAGGAGTAGAGCAGCTACAAGAAAAGGGAAAAGTTGTACCTGAACGAAGACACGACTGCCGAACTAACCTCGGCCTCCCAAACTACTCCGAGCAGCAATAGAACGTCGGACCCTAATCTCACAGAGTCAGGCATCACCGATCCATCGACAACCTCAGGGCCTACTAAAGCAGACAAAAGCCAAGACAAACAAGACAGACCCAAAGCATACACGACTCGATTGCTGTGCACGCTCTTCTTGACACGACCACACACACGACTGGAATGTCGTGTACACGACACAACACTGACCTCGGGCAAGACCATGAGAAGGCTAACCCGGAAAGGTCACAACAAGCGAAAAATATGAGAGTCACGTGTCACGTGACGGAAGCACCTCCTCACTAGAAGAACAACCAGCTATGTCCACTGACGTCTTATGTTGCGCCTACAAGTGTCTCGTCTACTATGTCACTGAGCACACGGTAGAGACTAAGACATTGTAACCAGAACAGGAACTATAGTAACGAGTGACTAGACAGGGTAACGCCCATCGGCGTCAGTCCAAGCCCCTGACCACGTGCGCACACACAAGCTCAATGCCTTGAGCCAGGCCTCTCGCTAGTTTTCTCCCCCAGCAGGACGCTACTGTAAGGCAAGGGAGCCCACAGAAAGTAGCCTAAAAATTGTATCTCGGGAACTGCCGTACCACCACTCCCAGGTGGGCCAACACTGGAACGTGTCGACAGGCTACGACTAGTGGAGGCTCACTAGACACAGAACTCTGAAACAGAACTGCTGTAGTACAGACAGGCAAGGAAGCACTGTCGCACGTACTATGAAGCACCAAGGCAGCACAACGACTGCCAACAGACTCAGGATAGGGCAACTAGACCTGCCAACACAACGATCCTTGAGTTAGAAGACTCAGGTCAAGATCGTCGTACAAAGCGGAACAAGCCGCCAATCGGTCTAATCCTAAGCCAGAGGAAATGACACAATCGAGGTAAACGACTCACGAAGACCTGAGGGAACACTGAGAACCCTCAGCACATCTAGACATACAAACCGAGGTAAGACGACACCTCTAGGCATCCAGAACCATGTCTCGAACTGGATGAAACCGCCGAGACACACACAAGGTTACCTGTCAACCACTGGGCCGCCCTGGGTTGATCGGAACCAGACAATGACGACTCTACAATAGGAAAGAGAATCCTACTTCAAGCAAGAAAACTCTTGGCTACCTTCTAATGTTGTCTTAGCCCTCATAGGATGTCAAGAGACATCCACGGGACAATGGGCAGACCACAAGGTCAAGCAAGCCAAGACATATCGGAAACCGAAATACCGGTAAACCAACCTCTAGAAGACGAGTGATCTATCCCTCGGCCGCTTAATGACATAAGCAGTCAAGGAAGAAGCCGCCGCACTTACAGAGGTGCTAAGGACTCTGGCGGTCAAGGGTTGGGCCGCCAGGGCACTGTGGCGGTCAAGGAATAGGCTGCTAGACATAGTTGACACTGAACTGACTTACCCCGTCAAACCACCGTAGCGGTCTAATATAGACGCGCTACACGGACCTGACGGTCTAAAGATGAACCGCCACACAAACCGCCCTACAACTTTGACCTAAGTCAAACGGACCTGTAGCGGCCTAATAAAGGCGCGCTACACGACTCTGACGCATGAGGGTTGGGCCGCTAGAGCCAACCGACTGAAAATATTGACCCGGTCTCACATCATGTGGCGGCCTAAGGAAGGCGCGCCACAACACTCTGGCGGTCAGAGCTAGAATTGCCAGAACGAACCGACAGACACTTACATCGAGAAACAGTGAAGCTGTGGCGCACCAGCATAGGGGTGCCAGAGGCAAGAGGCGGTCCAAGGGTGGGCCGCCACCCTTACCAAACCTCGAACTGACCGACACGCCAAAGGATATGGCGGTCTATCGTAGGGCCGCCAGAGACCTGTAGCGGTCACTGGAACGGCCGCCAAAGTGAAACGGCGAGAAAACTAGGGAAAAGGCCGAATCGGCCCGTTCCACGCCCCATTCGCGTCTAAACGCAGGAGAAACAATCCTAAACGGTGAAAAACACCTTCCACAAGCCGGAAGGGTCACATGCAACTGTTCGTTCGCGAGAAACGGGCGATTCCAACGAATCGACCCAAGTTGGGTCACCGGGGTTCCCAGACTCCTACCGGCCCCGAATGACGACCAATCACGACGAAACTTACGAGAATGGGATCCAGACATCCCAGCGGTTTGTTTGATACTAATTTTACTAAGAATGGTCACCGTTTTTCGGCGAACCCTACGAACTCCTAAAATCACAATTTTACCGAAACTGAGCGAAACCCGCTCAAATTTGCACCGAACAACACAAAATTGCAGGGAAAACGCAGAGGCGAAGTAGGTGATCCATCTCCCTACCTCCACCGAAGAAACTGTGCCGAAAACCACGTTGTGAGTTTGACCATCGGCTTTGAATCCACCCTTTGGGATCGCGCCAAAACCGATCCGATCCCCGCCCCTTCGCGCATCCGACCATCCCCACGGCATCTCCTCTACCTGCCCGAGCCTCCTCCATCTACAGCCGGAGCCGGGAGGGTGAGAGAAGGGAGAAAACGAGGGAGAGAGAGGTTGCGGCGGTGAAATGAGAAGGGAGGAGAGAGAAAGGAAAGAAAAAGGAAAAGAAATTAAGAAATTTTCCTAATTTTTGAAAATTCAATAATTGACCCGAAAATAGACTAATTCAGAAAAATACGCAAAAATAGTCGAAACGATCCTCTCGACGAGTATATCGCAACTGCGGCGTCCACGAGTCGATGCACTGAGAAATAAACTCACCGCAGGGTTCCATAACTAGTACGAGAGAAAAACTCGCACGGTTCGTAAAACTCAACTCAAGACCCACAAAAGTGATCTGAAACTCTCCAAAGAAGATCCGAAAGACCTAATAAGAATCCGATAAGAATCCAGGGCATTACATCCTCCCCTCCTTTAAGAAATTTCATCTTCGAAATTTAAGGACTAGCAAAGGAGAAGCAGGGAAGAACAACCCCAAGACACAACTTGAAACATCGCGAATCTCGAGAAACATAATTCAGAGGGACATAGTCAGACCATAATCATAAGTACATGCTCTGGATCGAGCATGACACAAGTGAACACAAGTCTGACACCTCCGAAACAAGGCAACGTCGCTTACGTCTCACAAGGAAGGAGAGGGAAGGAGACAAGACCTATGCCACGACGATAGATATCGGGAAAAACAAAATGACAAACACGGCGAGTATCAGCTTAAACAAGGAAACATAGTCCTCTCAGCAGACCACTCGACACATCATCGGCTTCAATGCCAAGGGTAATAGGGAACACCTGGCACACAGTGTTGCATCCCTACGGTTTTGATGATGTCTCACACTATAAATCAATCTGTTTCTATCTCTAGATCAATTCATGCTTCATCACTTAGGACAGTGCAGTTCATCTGGTTGTCATATAGACATGCATTACTTGATCAAGTCTATACACTGCCAGCATACACGTTCAAAGTCTCTGCATTGAAGTCTGTACATTGGCCATGTCTGTACAGAGTCTTTTGCATTCCTTCATATCAAGTCTAGACATTGTGCATTCCTTCATATGAAGTCTATTCACTGCATGCTACAAAGTCTGCACATCATGTTTGCACTAAGTCTGTACATTGTCTGTGCCTTCACGTGTCTGGTTGCATGAGTCATTGAAGTCTGTACATCGCTTGGCACTCACCAAGTCTGTACATCGCTTGGCGTTCACCAAGTCTATACATCGCTTGGCGCTCACCAAGTCTGTACATCGCCTTCAAGCCTTCCAAGTCTGTACATCCACCGTCTTATGCAGTGTCTCATCCAAAGTCTATACAATCACATGTAGGCAAAGTCTGCACATTGGCAAAGTCTGTACATCCGACCGTCTCATTCAGCGTCTCACACTTACAAGTCTATACATTCCCAGTCTTTACCTACGTTCAGAACCCCAAGTCTATACATTGGTAAAGTCTGCACATTGTGCTTTGAAGCTGCATCAAGTCTAGACATTGTCCTGTAGCTAGCACGAAGCAAAGTCTGTACATTGTCCCCATGTTCACATGCTTCAAAGTCTATACATCGTGGGGCTTCGAGTCTTCAAAGTATGTACATTCTTCAAGGGCCAAGTCTATACATTGTCTCGCTCACATCTTCAAGGGGTAAGTCTATACATTGGATATGGGTGTGCATCGTGAAGTCTATACATTGCTTGTGTAACTCAAGCCTTTACATCAAAGTCTATACATTGGTTATGCTAATGCATCGTTCTTCTCAAGTTTGTACACTGCCTTCCCATGCACGCATTCATCAAGTCTATACACTCCCTTGTTTGCAAGTCTATACATTCGATTGCTTCATGCATTACACTGAAGTCTACACATTCCTCTCTGTTATGTTAATGCATCATTCTGTAAGTCTGTACATTGAGGTCGCATGAAGGCTTTCAAGTCTATACATTCTCACGTTGTACATACTTGCTTATTTGCTACTTCTAAAGTCTATATACGCTGTGTTAAAAGCTTGAACTAACTAGTTACATTTCTTTTGTCTCTGCCTGCAGATGATTCAGGTTGATGATTGGGCACGTGATCCGAGGATGATGCTTGGCACGTAATCCGAGGTTGCTCTGGAAAAGAAGGGAACGAGCCCCACTCACGCCACACGTGTGAAGTCATGGAATTCAGGTCGGATGCCATATAAAAGGGTGTCTTCTGCGTTCAACACAACCTGAACTGGAGGAAAAAGCTGAGAAGAAGAAGAAAAGAGAGAGCCTCCACGTTCCAGAGAGAAGACAGAGAGAAAAGATTTGAGAGAATTGTTCTGAGAGAAAAGTCTGAGTGAGAGAGAAGTGTCTAATTTGCTTCTTCGGAAGCTACATTGTTTTGTTTTTCAGAAACGATTGTCTTCATCGATTGTCTTGTTTTTCAGTTTCTTTCTTCATATTTCTGATTCCGAATTGTTACCCTCCAGTGTTTGGAGGAAGGGAGAGTTACTCCGGTTTCCCTATGGGCTGCAGAGGAAGAGAGATCCGTGATCTCTGGCTTTGCCAGTGACGGGTTGTCACTAGCAGGTTCCCTCCGGGTTGGAGGAAGGGAGATCCATCTCCAGTTCTGGTCTTGCGGGTAGCAGGTCCAGGTGTCAAGCTCTGTGGGTAGCAGAGTTTGGGTTGAGGGATTTGTTTCCCTTGGTTGGTCAAGCTGTGTGGCAGCATATTGTTCGTAGACTGAGTCTGCTATTTCTAGCCGTGGCTAGTGGAAGCCTCACTCTAGTTGGAGTGAGGGGTGGATGTAGATTGTGGACTACAATCGAACCACCTTAAAAATTCTTGTCTCCTCTGTGGTTTGCTGTTATCATTTGTGCTCTCCATCTGCTTGGCATTTTGTTTGACTGTGGATAGCTCTTTCAATCGCTCTTACTTATTCTGTCTTGGTTATTGACTGCGTTAGCAATACTCTTAGTGCTATTTCTGAAGGGTTGAAAACCGTAGAACTAATTTTCCGCTGAAGTTTTTAAAATCGGGAGTGATATATTCATCCCCTCCTTCTATATCACTCTTCGCTGCGCATAACATTTGGTATCAGGGCAGGTTTGCGTCATGTGGACAAACGGTCAGGGAAATTCTAATGGTCCTCGAAGTTTCATGCCTGAGGGTCAATCCATTAGTCGCCCTCCATTTTTTGATGGTAATAACTATCTCTTCTGGAAAAATAGGATGGAGGTGTTCATCAGGGCACAGAGCCACAAGCTGTGGAGGGTAATCACTACTGGGCCATATGATCTGCCACCGAACGAGGACGCGTGGACAGATGATCATGTCAAGCTATCTTCACTTAACTGGACGACGTTGAACATCATCCAGTGTGCTGTTTACCCAGATGAATACGCCCGCATATCTGCCTACAAGACTGCCAAGCGAATGTGGGATGAGCTGCAACTAATCTACGAAGGTACAGCTCAAGTGAAAGCCTCGAAGGTAAACCTCTTCACCTCTGAGTATGAATTGTTTAAAATGAAACCAGAGGAGACTATTACTGAAATGTATGCCAGGTTGTCTTTGATCACGAACACTCTTAAGGGACTAGGGAAAGAGATGGCTAAGGCAGATGTAGTCAGGAAGATACTTAGATCTCTTACCTCAGCATGGCACACTAAGGCCATCGTGATAGAAGAGTCAAAGGATTTGACGACTATGACAGTGACTGAACTCATAGGATCCCTCATGACCTATGAGATGAACTTTAAAAGAGGTGGTGAAGGAAGTGACAGGAAGGGCAAGAATGTTGCTCTCAAGGCATCCCGCAACAAGGGTAGCAGTAGCAGCAGCAGCAGCAGTAGTGGTGAGTCCGATGGTTTTGATCTCGACCAGAAGGAGGAGGCAATGCTCACTCGACAGTTCAGTAAATTTTTAAGGAATAAGGGGAAGATCTTTAGGAGGAAGAAGCCATACTCCTTTAGTAAGAATGTTGAATATAGCAATAATAAGGACATAAATACTAAGAGAATGACGTGTTTTCATTGCAACAAACAGGGACACATGAAAGGGGAATGCCCAGATCTCCAGAAGAAGGGTCCCTACTTTCAGAAGAAGAGCTCAAAGGTGCAGAAAAAGAAGAAGTCACAGGCAATGGTCTGCACGTGAAGCGAGGAAGAAGAAGATCCCGAAGACACTTCCTCAGAGGAGTATGAAGAAGGAATTTGCCTAATGGCAAACAGCGAAGAGGAGGTAACAAATATTTTTGAAATTTTTTCTATTGATGACTGGGAAGATGCCTATGCTGAATTATTAGATAAGTTCAATTCACTTAGTAAAGAGCATAGGGTTCTGAACAGAAAATTCAATACCAATGTTGAAGAACAAACCCAAGACTGTGAGGAAAATCTGAAACTAAAAGAAGAGTTAGAAGAAATAACTTCCCTAAGAAAAGAAAATGAAAAGCTCAAGGGAGAAAACCAGGAGAGTCAAACCTAGCTCAACGAACTCAAAATCAAAATTGAAGAAAGCCTGAATGAAAGTATAGTGAACTCAGAAAAATATGAAGCTGTTAAGAAAGTCAATGCTGAACTTCTAAAAAATTCTGAGTCTCTTCAAAAAGAGCTGGAAGACAAACAGAAAGTTTTGGAAAAATTTGTCCAAGGAAAAACTAGTCTGGATGATATACTAGGGACTAGGGTTAACTTCAATAAGGAGGGTCTAGGCTATGACCCAACTAACAAGAGACCCTTACAATTCAAAACCATCACCTTCTGCCCATGAGAGGGAAAAGAGAAGCTGGACACACCATCCAGCTCAAATAGCAGTCAAGGAGCTCGATGCCAGAAAGAAAGTTCAACAAACAATGCTAGTCGACCATTTAAAATGGGAATGAATTCTGTAAAGAACTTCACTAAGCCCACTCACTAGAACATAAATGGTAGATGGACCAAGCAAGTGTCTCAGAATAACAGCTGGAATTACAACAAATAGATGGGTCCAAACAGGATGTACTGGGGAAATATCTATCATCCTTAAAAATCTGTTAATCAACAAGCTCACATGAAATATCCTAGAAATGGGAAGCCTAATGACTGGAATAGAGCTTATTTCTCCAGACCAGCTGGATAGAACCCCGGCTATAATTTCAATAAACTAGAAGTAAAGGTGCCAGAGAAAACCATGTTGAAGCAAATCTGGATTCCTAAACATTTGCTTAGAGATTTGAATAATGCCTTTGGACCCAACTCATCTTGGGTTCCAAATCGCTTTGCTTGATGCTGTTTGTGTAGGTCGGCCTGGCAGCTGAAGACAACAAGTGGTACCTCGACAGTGGCTGCTCCAGGCACATGACAGGAGACCGATCCAAGTTCAGCAAGATAGACATGAAGGTAGGGGGTCTGGTCAAATTTGAAGGAAAGAACAGAGGTAAGATAATTGGAGTTGGCACAGTAGGTAAGTCTTCCATAAACTCCATTGAAAAAGTTCTACTTGTGGAAGGTCTTCAACACAACCTGATTAGCATTAGTCAATTATGTGACAAGGGTCACAGGGTTGTGTTTGATGATAATTCATGCAAAATTTTTGAATTAAATTCCGATGTGGTTAAATTTGTAGCCAACAGGATTAATAATGTCTACATGGTAGACTTGGATGCTGAATCTGAACCTAATCTTTGTTTATCTGCTAATTCTGAAAATGATGCTTTTGAATGGCATAGACGTCTAGGCCATGCTAGCTTTTCTACTTTAAATAAATTGGTCAAGCATGATTTAGTTAGAGGCATGCCTAGAATTAAGTTCAATTCTATTTCAAAATCATGTGATGCCTGTGCTCTAGGCAAACAGACCAGGAATACTTTCAAGTTAAGATCTGAGCCATTGTTCTCTAGACCAATGGAACTTCTCCATATGGACCTCTTTGGTCCTACTAGAACTCAGAGTCTTAATGGGAACAGGTTTGGCTATGTGATCATTGATGACTTCTCTAGATTTTCATGGATCTTTTTCTTAGCCAATAAAAGTGATGCTTTTCAAAAGTTTAATCAGTTTTTCAATAAGGTCAAACAAGAAGGAAAACACAAGATTTGCTCTATTCAATCTGACCATGGAGGTGAGTTTGAAAACTCCATGTTTTCTGATCTTTGTGAAAGAGAGGGACTAACACATAGGTTTTCTTCTCCCAGGACACCTGAACAGAATGGAATTGTGAAGAGAAGAAATAGAACTATTGTGGAGATGGCCCGAACCATGCTGATTGAGAGTCAACTACCAAGGAAGTTCTGGGCAGAGGCGGCCAATACAGCAACTTACATAATCAACAGGGCCATGGTAAGACCTACTCACAAGAAAATCCCCTATGAGCTACTAAAAGGTAAGAAACCAAACTTGTTTCATTTCAGAATTTTTGGAGCTAAATGCTTTATTCATAACAATGACAAGAAAGATTTAGATAAGTTTGAAGCTAAAAGCTCCCCTGGAATATTTTTAGGATACTCTGAAGTGTCAAGGGCATATAGGGTCTTTAACATAACAGACCAGAAAGTTGAAGAGTTCCCACACATCCTGTTTAGTGATAAGAAAGGTGTTTCTAACATTGAAAATTTTGACAGGGATTCCAATCACGATGGGGAATTCCTAGAAGACCAAGAAGAAGAAAAGACTCAGCCGAGTGGAACATCAAATCCTCCCAACCAGGAAGGGCCAAGAGAAACAGGCGAGTCTTCAATAAATGTCAGATTTCATAAAGATCATCCGATAGATAATGTCATAGGCAATCCTGAAGATCCTCTTCGGACTAGGTCTCATTTTAGGAATGTGAATAATGAAGACCTAATTACTTTGGTCTCACAAATTGAACCCAAATCTGTAGAAGAGGCCTTGGCTGATCAATCTTGGATCAATGCTATGTGTGAGGAATTAGGTCAGTTCGAAAGAAATAATGTCTGGGAGCTTGTTCCAAGACCAGAAAATGTTAATATCATAGGAACTAAGTGGGTGTTTAAAAATAAAATGAATGAAGATGGAATCATTTCTAGGAATAAGGCCAGACTAGTAGCCAAGGGCTACTGTCAGGAATTTGGAGTTGATTTTGATGAATCTTATGCACCTGCTGCTAGGATGGAAGCAATAAGAATTTTGCTAGCTTTTGCATGTTCCAAGAATATAAAACTCCAACAAATGGATGTTAAAAGTGCCTTCTTAAATGGAGTTATTAAGGAAGAGGTTTTTTGTTGAACAACCCCCTAGATTTCAATTCTCTCCTCAACCTAACCAAGTTTTCAGGTTAAATAAAGCCCTGTATGGTCTAAAGCAAGCTCCTCGAGCATGGTATGAAAGATTGACTGAATTTCTGATCATCAAGGGCTACAACAGAGGTAAGGTTGATCAAACTTTATTTACCAAGGGTACAAATAAAGATCTCATCATAGTTCAGGTATATGTAGATGCCATTGTGTTTGGATCAACTAGCTGTAAATTATGTGATGAATTCTCTAAAATGATGTCTGTTGAATTTGAGATGAGTTTGGTCGGTGAACTAAAGTACTTTCTTAGCTTGCAGGTACAACAGTCAGAGGATGGATGCTTCATCAACCAGACCAAATACACAATGGAAATATTCAAGTGGTTTGGTATGAATAACCTGAAGCACATTACAACACCCATGGGTACCAATACCTCACTGGATGCAGATGAGACAGGTAAAGAGGTAGATGCCAAGCTCTATCGAGGTATGATTGGATCTCTACTTTACTTGACAGCCTCTAGACCAGATATACAGTTCAATGTAGGAATGTGTGCTAGATATCAGTCTAGACCCACTGAAATACATCTAGCTGCAGTGAAAAGAATTTTCAGATATTTGTCAGCTACACATTCTCTTGGTTTATGGTTTCCTGCATCACACACACTTAATTTAGTTGCATACACAGATGCAGATTATGCAGGGTGTAAACTAGACAGGAAAAGCACTAGTGGTCACTGTGAATTTTTGGGTGGGTGTTTAGTGTATTGGGGCTCCAAAAAATAACATTATGTGACCCTCTCCACTGCAGAGGCTGAATATGTAGCTGCAGGGAGTTATGGTACACAAGTCATTTGGATTAAACACCAGCTTCAGAACTACCAAGTAGACCTGGGGTGCACACCTATCTATTGTGATAATACCAGTGCCATTAATCTTGCCAAGAATCCTGTTTTGCATTCCCGCACCAAACACATAGAGATAAGACATCATTTCATAAGAGATGAGGTTTCTAAGAACAACTTTGAACTGATTCATGTAGGCACTGATAATCAGATTGCTGACATCTTCACAAAACCTCTGGATAATGAAAAATTCACTACACTGAGAAGAGAATTAGGCTTATACAAGTTGTCTTAATTGTGAAGTATGTTCCTTTTGTGAGGGGGAGTTCTGTATGACTGATGGTTAGCTTTCTGTACTGCTATGATTGAGGGGGAGCTGGTTGAGCTATGAGAGGGAGAGTTCTTTGACAGATTCAAAAAGATTGACCAGATGTGTGTCATTGCTGATTTTCATGACTGAATTAGTGTGGTTCTCTCAGACAGTAGAATCTCACTCATCTCTTAAGTCTATAAGTCAGTGATACTAAAGTCCAGCTAGAATCTTTCCTCTCGTATTCCTTCAGAGATCTGGATTAATTGTATAAAGTATATCTTCCTACATTGTCAATGATTCTGGTTCAGGCCAAAACCTGTATGTCTTGATATCTGACCCAATCAACTTGAAATCTAGACTTCAAGATTCACTTCAAGAAATAGTCCTTCTGGTATTGTTTTCAATCATTCCATCTCCTCAACACAAGGGCTTAACTGAATAAACATGTCTTGTTTTGGTCACTGAGAAACTGGGAGCTTCATCAATGAATTGAAGTTTTCTCCTATGTCATGAGGTGTCAAATGCTTAAAATGAATGAAAAGACATGACAGAGCAATGGTGGCTTGCTGGTGAGTAACTGGGGACTCTGGCCTCTAATCAAGGTGTTTCCTCATGCCAAAAGCCACAGTTACTAACTCTGTTCCTTAAAAAAAAGGGGGAGGAGGTAATGAGGTACTCACACTAAGTAACTGGGGATTCAGGCCTCTAATCAAGGTGTCTCCCTAATGTCAAAAGAGTGAATTACCAACTTAGTCATTGGTTTTCTTGAAAATCATCTCAAAAATCCCTTGTTGTTATGCACTAATGGATTGCTTGTCCTCAATACATTGAGAACACCTTCTCTGACTTTGTCTCTTGTTGTCTTTTGGGATAGTTGCCTGTTCAGCTAAATCATGCCATACTTGTTAACTCCTGCTCTAAATCATACACTATGTATGCTGATAAACTTTTCTATCATTCTATTTCTCTATTGTTTACTGGAGTTCAAGAATCTTCACTTGAGTTTAGCACCTCACTTAGCATTGCTCTGCCTTTTATTTCAACCAATTTTTTTATGTGGAGGCAGGCAGCTTTTTCCTCAACTGTCTCTTACCATCCATGCAGCAAGTTGAATTACTTTAGAGTGTTGAAATGAAATTCCTATATCCTTATGAATAACACTCAATTTTACATTAAAGTGCATGAAGTGTACGAATTTGATTTAACATGTATGGAGAAAATTTAACTTAAAACAGGATAGTGTAGCTCCCCCTATGTAAATGCAATACGCATGAAATGCTCTCCCTGAGAGTTTGACATGAAGCACACTTGTTAAGACTCAGATGCAACATTATTTAACAATGGAGTATTCGGTCTTAGAAGTTTCAAAGGAAGGGGTTGAATAGCATATAATAACATGCAAGCATACAATAGAGATATGCATATGCAATGCAAAATGAAAAGGTATGCAATTTCAATGCTTGAAATGTTGGCTTCACAGATATGATGACCAATGATGGAAGTATTCTTTTTGGCATTTATGTAACATGAAATGTTCAAGATGATGCATTTCAAAATATGCACTATATGCATGCTAGAAATGCCAACCATGCAACAAGACACACGATGAGCTTCATCTTCCAAAAGCACTATGTGAATGATATGTAGAGAGTGATTTGTAAATATGCAATGTGATGCACGATTCCAGATTTCACATGACACTCTATATGCACCTAATGCAACTAATGCATGATATGCATTACCAAATGTTGAAATGTGAGGACATAATTTTGTTCTGAAAAGAGAATTCAGAAAATTTATCCAGAGCATCAAAACCATCACATGTGAACTTTTCTTGAAAACAGTTGCGCTTTTAATCAAAAAAAATGAGTGGCACATTGGTAAAGACCATGGAACATTGATCAACTTCAGTCCTCAAAAAGTTCAGCCACAGAACAACATCATCATGCTGAGAGAATGGAAAACATCAATCTCAAAATTTTCAGCATGTAAAACTCCCCCATAATCAATGCATGATTTCAGAAAATTCATTTAAGTTGGATGCCATGTGCATAGATGATTCATGGTACCGGGCGGAGGAATGTTCTCACGCATGGTGATAGCTTTCAGACAGGCTTGACATGCCCTTCCACATGTCACCATTTTATATACCATGTAATCATTGAATTGATGATCAGAAAAATACAATGCATTCCCATATGATATCGGGGGTTTAGCAAAAGGCATTCAATGGCTACACTCTCATATATACTGCTCAGATATTTCAATAGCATTCAGCCAAACATTCATTTTTCACATGGTCAAGAGCAACCAAAGAGTATTCAATATTTCAAAATCACTATCTGTCAAGAGATAGCACTAGCATCAAGACCATAGAACATCAGCCGAACACTTTATTTTCTCACCTTTACCTTTATTGACATCTTCAAATTCTTTACTTTATTTTGCTTGTGTAATCTTCATCAATAGCTCCTTTCTTTCTCTCCTGCAAGAAATAGAATGATATTAGCCAAAAGAAATGGAAGCAGATCAAATCTTGCATTGAAGTCCTCTTGACCCCCTTTCTTTCTCTCCATTATTTCAAGGGTTGATGGCCATTATCAATTAAACCTGCACTGTAAAGAGGTTAATTCATGTCAATATTAAGCCAATACATATGAAGAAACTAACTTCAAGGCTTTTCATCACATGTGACTCTCTCTCTCTCAACCTGCAAATTAGAGAGTTAAATTCCAGCAACATAAACTTAGAATTCACAACTTGATGTGCACAAACCTGAACAACCAACTTACATATTAGTGTCAATTCAAGGACAAGCACATGTTAACCAAAGCATCACACCAGAACTGCCCTAGTAGACTTAAAGCCTTCCTCTTGGTCACATGGCAATCCTGCAACAAAGTTCTCATTTGGTTGTTTTAGGTACCCAAACCTTCTTGGGTCCCGGATGGTTAGTTGCACCTCTAGTGGGTGCCTTCCACTGTTTTTGGGCATGCATATCATCAAAATACTTTAAGGAGCAAACATTCATGGTATGCCCAAACTCACCACAATAATGACAACAACCAAGAAACTTCACAGAATTCTCATAAACATGACAATCAAATTTCGGTGATTTGGCATGAATGTTATCACTATAAGCATGGAAATATTTCTTCTTCACAACAGGATGAGCATGAAGTTTTTGTGGGTTTGCAAAAGTATAATTATTTTTGACTTTGAAAATCTTTCTTTCATTTGCTTGCCAACACTGTGACACACGGTGTCCTAGCTTTCCACATGTAAAACAACCACCTCTTTTTCTTTTGGAAACAAGTTTATTTTTGCATGCTTTCAAATCATCCGATTTCATTAAAAAGCAATCATGCATCATATGACCAAGTTCACCACAATAAAAACATGAGATTTTCTTTGTGGATGCATGTGTGTGTGCAACATGATTTTCTTGGCATTCATCGTGACACCAACAACACTTTTAGCATTTTTATGCAAGTTTTGTTTCTTTTTCAGACTTTCATTTGATTGCTTTGTTATTTGAGAAACAGATTGATTTGGAGACCCATTTGATGTGCTGGCTATATTAGAACTATGGACAAATGATGTGTAGACTTTGTTTTCAAAGTTCATTTTGTTCACAGGATTATAGCCCAGCCCCTCTTTTTGGAAATTCACCTTAGTCCCCAATATCTTGTTCAGATTTTCTTCCCCATTCACAAACTTACACAAAGAAGCATTCAGATCAAGAATTTCTTTTTCAAGTGATGAAATATGCAATTCATAGGAAATGATCTCATTTTCACAAGAAATGACTTTTTCATTCAATTGAGCATTGATAGTTTGGTAGCTTTCCATCTTTTGTTCTAACACAAGCATCTTGTCAGATTCATCAACAATCACAGATTTCCCTTTTTCAAGTTTTTCAAGATTTTTCAATCTACTTTCAAACAGGGAGATCTGAATTAGCATTGCACTGTTCTTCTTTTTGAGTTTTTCATTTTCATTTGCAAGTTTATCATTCATAATCAATTCATTGCAAATATCTGATCAATTGAGTTTGATTCCATTTTGTTTCTTAGATCTTTTTCAGTTTTCTCCAATTGATCGATTTTATTCTTGAGTGCAACATTCTCATTTCTCAAACAAGCAATGGTTTCTTTGTGACATTCAACATCGTGCTCTAAAAGTTCATTGAAGTTAACAAGCTCAGAACATTTATCACAAGAACCATTTTCATGGACCAAATTTTCAGATTTCTTTTTCAATTTTCTATTCTCTGACTTGACTTTCTTATATTGTTTTGCCAACTCATCATAAGCATCAACAAGATCTTCAAGAGTAAATTCTTCAGAATCTGAATTTACCTCTTCTGTATTTTTGTCACTTTGTTGATCTGTATCATCGGCCATGAGACATTTTTGTCTTTCCTTCTCTTGAGCTTTAATCAACCGGTCCATAAGCTCCTTTGCCGTCCTACAAGAAGATGCAAATGGATACTTGTTACTACTTACAGAAGCTTTCAATAAACTCAAAGCAGTAACATTATCATGATGCATCATTTTATCCTGATTAGACCACTTGGTCTCATCTAGAGGTAATATGTGTGGACCATGACAAATCAATTTCCAAAGACTAGGATTAATAGAATTGATCACCATACACAATTTACCTAGCCATGAATTAAAATTCAAACCAGTGAAGATTGGCAAATAGTTCATTGATATATGTTCAGTAGAAAAATTCATGATTGTGGAATGCACTGGGATCACTCTATAGATCGCAAGATCTAGGGACAACAGAGCCTCGCTCTGATACCAATTGTTGGGTCCCGTAGTGCAGGAACACGGATCTAGAGGGGGGGTGAATAGATCCTTGTGCTAAAAACTATGTCCAATTAAAAACACAAACTACCACACAGCGGAATTTACAAGATTGATAGGATTGAGGAAATTAATCTAAACAACTTTAAACTTAATTCACTCAATCTCACCGAGCTCACACGATTACATAACTAGATAGTAGAGAACACACAATCACACAAATCAAACCACAAAACACGGAGATTTTTAAGGTGGTTCGGGACCACGACGGGCTCCCTACGTCCACCCCTCACCAAACCGGTGAGGCTTCACTACACGCTACAAAGTGTAGCAACACGGGGAAGAACCCCAACACACACACACGCTGCTTTCACAGCAAACCACACACGAGGCCTCGCCTCAAACTACTGCCATAGAAGCACACACACACACACACGTTGGGGAACACACCCCGAACTGTATACTTTACACGGAGACACAACTCTATCCACACACACGTAGGACAATGCCTACACAACCACACGGGAGAAAACTCCCAACAACACACGCAGATATACTCCGCACCAATCGACACACAACAGACCACACACACACACACTCGGAGACCCCTTTCTCCGAACACCCACACAAAGTATTCTTTTAAATGTATATGAATCAACACACATATATGCTATGACCCCCAAACAAAATATATAGATGAAAACTGGAAAGTTGCATCAAGTATAAGGCTCCCCCTTCTTAAGCAGAATCTGATTCTCCTTGCTCATTGATGGATGATCATGATTTAGACATCATCTTCTTCGTCTCCTTGAAATACACGTCTTTACCTTCTTCCAATTTCTTCTTCACCTGAAAGAACAGATAGAAATGATAAGCTTCAAATCAAGCCTGCATATACCAGAAAATTGATTTGGCTCATAAACCCCTCTACTCTCATCCTTGTTGGTCGCACTCCTCCATCTTATTCTTCTACAAGAGAAATGAAAGCATTAGTTCATCTTGTTGCTTAGGATGAAAACGCAGTACTAATAAGAGGCAAATCAATAGATGAACAAATGAACATGTATATATATATTGCCCCTCTTAGATAATCATTCAAGAATTTGAGCAATCTCAAACAAAAACACAAAAGTGAGAGATCAAGATAACTCCCTCAGATTTTTGATGAAAAGATTCTGCAGGATGAGGAACGTTCTTGAAGAAGGATGATCGATTCTTGCTAAAACATAGTTGTAACTTGATTTCCTTCGCAGCTTCTAGTTGTATATGATCTTGGGCCTTGATTCAAGGTTCTTCCTCTCAATTTCAGCTTCAGAGCAAGGTGGAAGAGGGCTTGGAGGCTTCAACTCCGAACCTGCACACCAAAGAATAGTTTTCAGCCCTCTTCTTAGGGTTTTCACTCCAATAGGATGTTTTATAAACTTAGAAAAGTCAAGGGACAGGTAGGAGACCAGATCCACTAATTAGGGAGTGATATAGGACATTAGGATGTGATTGGTTGGACTTTCGGAGCAAGAAAATGGCGGTCAAAAAGTGCGGCTCGAGGTCCTACCGGAATGGGTCGACCCTTGGGGTCAACCCTCGGGCAAACAGAAGCCAAACAGAACTTATTTCATGTTCTGTTTTATAGGGGTCGACCCCAGGGGTCGACCCTCGGGCTTCCAGAACCCAAACAGAACTGATTTTGTGTTCTGTTTTACAGGGGTCGACCCCAGGGGTCGACCCTCGCGTTCCAGAACCCAAACAGACCCAATTTTATGGTTCTGGGTTACATGGGTCGACCCCAGGGGTCGACCCTTTCAGGCAGATTACAAAAAAAATAGCTCTGCGCGCTTCGGCGAAAAGAATTAATTCTCCTAGCTCCGAACTCCGATTGAAGCAAGATCGGAGGCGTTGGAAAGAGGACTCACAGAGCTACAACATATAATTTTTATGGGGAGATCCAACGGTTGGATTGAAAATGGTGAAGACTGTAAGACAGTTTGAGTTTGAAAAATAACTAAAACCTCCATCAAACCAAAGGGAAACAATTGATTAAATGTTACCATAATCCCATGAAGATCAACCATGATTTTTCATCCTGAAAAACTTGATAAAGCAAGGTGTTAGTTGATAATTAAGATCTTTACATCAAGCATTAACACTATGACCATGTTCACAATCAATTACATCATTGAACCTATTCCAAGAGTGAATGAGGAACGAGATATCCATTTAAATCCACATAACAACACTTACCTCATTGTTTTACCTGAATTCACATTTCTTGTTGATTGGTTGAATCATTCATACACATAGTCATGAAATTCAAAATCTCATTCTCCATTACATGATGGTATACATGTGGAATTCAAAGAGTAAGGAGCCAAGCCACATAGAACAATATTGAGTCACATTCAATTTGATCATCATACAAACTTTCAAACCACACATCATTACCTTGAGGGCAAGCAATGATATTTGCATCTTAATCATTCATTTAGCATTACCAAAGTATAGATGCATGACATGAGGCTCAATAGGACATGATGCTCGAGTGTGCTTTTCACAAAGGCCTTTCACATTGAAGATAGAGCAACCTCACCAAGTGTAGATGGAATGTATATATAATGTGCTAACCTCAAAGCACGTATGAACCTCAAAGAGTCATAGATGCATTGACATGATGATAAGCCTTGTAGAATTACAATGCATCCACATGATGATATTCCAATAGAAATAGTTTATGATCATTTCCACAACCAATTCAAGTGAAGAGCATTCACGCACAAGGCTAAGCAACAAAGGCATTTTGTAATCATTAAAATCACATACACAACAATCTCCCCCATTTTGATGATGACAAAATATTATGCTATAATGCTCTCTCCCCCTTTGACATTAATCAGAAATGGGGATCATGATGGGGAATCCAGAATGGCAAGAACCTATGGACAACCGGAGTATGAAGAGAACCAATGAGCACAATATGCATGAACGAATTGCAGAACTGTGGGATACCAAATGTTGAAATGAAACTCTTATACCAATTGTCTGATACCAATTGTTGAAAGTGGAAGACATAGACACATTTGAAGACTGTTTTTGATTTTCAAATTTTTGATTTTTAGTTTTCTTGTGAGATGCATGATACAGGATGTATGAAAATAATGAGACATGACATGCATACAATGTAATCAAGCAGATATCTATAGATACATGCAACATAACTCCTTCACAAGAAGTGATACCAATTGATTTACAGTAAGGAGATAGGTGTAGGAAAAGTGCAAGTGAGTCATTAAGTTCAGAATGCTCATGATTACACCTAGAGGATTGTGCAGATAAATAGGAGAAGACGTACAGCAGGTCATTGCAATTAATCAAATTTTCAGAATACATATCAAATCAAATTACCATGTGCAAGTGAGTAACATGAGAATGAAGTTTAGCCATATGGATAACCAGATTTTCAAGTAAACACAATAGTAAGTGTACAAACTGCATTTCAATCTAGAGAACAGCGTATTGGAGGCTTCGCTCTACCTCAATCGAATATATCATCAGAAATTTTCATACTAACAATCTGAATTTTTCTAAGAAGGATCAGGTTTAACATAATTCCTTTTTACGCGAGGAGACACATGGAGCTCATGCCAGAATCCCCGGTTACTCAGAATACTTAACCTTGTCACCTCATTTGAACAGAGATACTGTAGTCAACACTTTTCAGAAATGAACCGCATCACGTCTCAGGTGACATGTGCCCAGTTTACTCAGTGAGACTTAGCATTGCTCTGCCTTTTATTTCAACCAATTTTTTTATGTGGAGGCAGGCAGCTTTTTCCTCAACTGTCTCTTACCATCCATGCAGCAAGTTGAATTACTTTAGAGTGTTGAAATGAAATTCCTATATCCTTATGAATAACACTCAATTTCACATTAAAGTGCATGAAGTGTACGAATTTGATTTAACATGTATGGAGAAAATTTAACTTAAAACAGGATAGTGTAGCTCCCCCTATGTAAATGCAATACGCATGAAATGCCCCCCCTGAGAGTTTGACATGAAGCACACTTGTTAAGACTCAGATGCAACATTATTTAACAATGGAGTATTCGGTCTTAGAAGTTTCAAAGGAAGGGTTTGAATAGCATATAATAACATGCAAGCATATAATAGAGATATGCATATGCAATGCAAAATGAAAAGGTATGCAATTTCAATGCTTGAAATGTTGGCTTCATAGATATGATGACCAATGATGGAAGTATTCTTTTTGACATTTATGTAACATGAAATGTTCAAGATGATGCATTTCAAAATATGCACTATATGCATGCTAGAAATGCCAACCATGCAACAAGACACACGATGAGCTTCATCTTCCAAAAGCACTATGTGAATGATATGTAGAGAGTGATTTGTAAATATACAATGTGATGCACGATTCTAGATTTCACATGACACTCTATATGCACCTAATGCAACTAATGCATGATATGCATTACCAAATGTTGAAATGTGAGGACATAATTTTGTTCTGAAAAGAGAATTCAGATAATTTATCCAGAGCATCAAAACCATCACATGTGAACTTTTCTTGAAAATAGTTGTGCTTTTAATCAAAAAACATGAGTGACACATTGGTAAAGACCATGGAACATTGATCAACTTCAGTCCTCAAAAAGTTCAGCCACAGAACAACATCATCATGCTGAGAGAATAGAAAACATCAATCTCAAAATTTTCAGCATGTAAAACTCCCCCATAATCAATGCATGATTTCAGAAAATTCATTTAAGTTGGATGCCATGTGCATAGATGATTCATGGTACCGGGCGGAGGAATGTTCTCACGCATGGTGATAGCTTTCAGACAGGCTTGACATGCCCTTCCACATGTCACCATTTTATATACCATGTAATCATTGATTTGATGATCAGAAAAATACAATGCATTCCCATATGACATCGGGGGTTTAGCAAAAGGCATTCAATGGCTACACTCTCATATATACTGCTCAGATGTTTCAATACCATTCAGCCAAATATTCATTTTTCACATGGTCAAGAGCAACCAAAGAGTATTCAAGATTTCAAAATCACTATCTGTCAAGAGATAGCACTAGCATCAAGACCATAGAACTTCAGCCGAACACTTTATTTTCTCACCTTTACCTTTATTGACATCTTCAAATTCTTTACTTTATTTTGCTTGTGTAATCTTCATCAATAGCTCCTTTCTTTCTCTCCTGCAAGAAATAGAATGATATTAGCCAAAAGAAATGGAAGCAGATCAAATCATGCATTGAAGTCCTCTTGACCCCCTTTCTTTCTCTCCATTATTTCAAGGGTTGATGGCCATTATCAATTAAACCTGCACTGTAAAGAGGTTAATTCATGTCAATATTAAGCCAATACATATGAAGAAACTAACTTCAAGGCTTTTCATCACATGTGACTCTCTCTCTCTCTCAACCTGCAAATTAGAGAGTTAAATTCCAGCAACATAAACTTAGAATTCACAACTTGATGTGCACAAACCTGAACAACCAACTTACATATTAGTGTCAATTCAAGGACAAGCCCATGTTAACCAAAGCATCACACCAGAACTGGCCTAGTAGACTTAAAGCCTTCCTCTTGGTCACATGGCAATCCTGCAACAAAGTTCTCATTTGGTTGTTTTAGGTACCCAAACCTTCTTGGGTCCCGGATGGTTAGTTGCACCTCTAGTGGGTGCCTTCCACTATTTTTGGGCATGCATATCATCAAAATACTTTAAGGAGCAAACATTCATGGTATGCCCAAACTCACCACAATAATGACAACAACCAAGAAACTTCACAGAATTCTCATAAACATGACAATCAAATTTCGGTGATTTGGCATGAATGTTATCACTATAAGCATGGAAATATTTCTTCTTCACAACAGGATTAGCATGAAGTTTTTGTGGGTTTGCAAAAGTATAATTATTTTTGACTTTGAAAATCTTTCTTTCATTTGCTTGCCAACACTGTGACACACGGTGTCCTAGCTTTCCACATGTAAAACAACCACCCCATTTTCTTTTGGAAACAAGTTCATTTTTGCATGCTTTCAAATCATCCGATTTCATCAAAAAGCAATCATGCATCATATGACCAAGTTCACCACAATAAAAATATGAGATTTTCTTTGTAGATGCATGTGTGTGTGCAACATGATTTTTCTTGGCATTCATCGTGACACCAACAACACTTTTAGCATTTTTATGCAAGTTTTGTTTCTTTTTCAGACTTTCATTTGATTGCTTTGTTGTTTGAGAAACAGATTGATTTGGAGACCCATTTGATGTGCTGGCTATATTAGAACTATGGACAAATGATGTGTAGACTTTGTTTTCAAAGTTCATTTTGTTCACAAGATTATAGCCCAGCCCTCTCTTTGGAAATTCACCTTAGTCCCCAATATCTTGTTCAGATTTTCTTCCCCATTCACAAACTTAGACAAAGAAGCATTCAGATCAAGAATTTCTTTTTCAAGTGATGAAATATGTAATTCATAGGAAATGATCTCATTTTCACAAGAAATGACTTTTTCATTCAATTGAGCATTGATGGTTTGGTAGCTTTCCATCTTTTGTTCTAACACAAGCATCTTGTCAGATTCATCAACAATCACAGATTTCCCTTTTCAAGTTTTTCAAGATTTTTCAATCTACTTTCAAGCAGGGAGATCTGAATTAGCATTGCACTATTCTCCTTTTTGAGTTCTTCATTTTCATTTACAAGTTTATCATTCATAATCAATTCATTGCAAATATCATGATCAATAGAGTTTGACTCCATTTTGTTTCTTAGATCTTTTTCAGTTTTCTCCAATTGATCGATTGTGTTTTTGAGTGTAACATTCTCATTTCTCAAACAAGCAATGGTTTCTTTGTGACATTCAACATCGTGCTCTAAAAGTTCATTGAAGTTAACAAGCTCAGAACATTTATCACAAGAACCATTTTCATGGACCAAGTTTTCAGATTTCTTTTTCAATTTTCTGTTTTCTGACTTGACTTTCTTATATTGTTTTGCCAACTCATCATAAGCATCAACAAGATCTTCAAGAGTAAATTCTTCAGAATCTGAATTTACCTCTTCTGTATTTTTGTCACTTTGTTGATCTGTATCATCGGCCATGAGACATTTTTGTCTTTCCTTCTCTTGAGCTTTAATCAATCGGTCCATAAGCTCCTTTGCCGTCCTACAAGAAGATGCAAATGGATACTTGTTACTACTTACAGAAGCTTTCAATAAACTCAAAGCAGTAACATTATCATGATGCATCATTTTATCCTGATTAGACCACTTGGTCTCATCTAGAGGTAATATGTATGGACCATGACAAATCAATTTCCAAAGACTAGGATTAATAGAATTGATCACCATACATAATTTACCTAGCCATGAATTAAAATTCAAACCAGTGAAGATTGGCAAACAGTTCATTGATATATGTTCAGTAGAAAAATTCATGATTGTGGAATGCACTGGGATCACTCTATAGATCGCAAGATATAGGGACAACAGAGCCTCGCTCTGATACCAATTGTTGGGTCCCGTAGTGCAGAAACACGGATCTAGAGGGGGATGAATAGATCCTTGTGCTAAAAACTATGTCCAATTAAAAACACAAACTACCACACAGCGGAATTTACAAGATTGATAGGATTGAGGAAATTAATCTAAACAACTTTAAACTTAATTCACTCAGTCTCACCGAGCTCACACGATTACATAACTAGATAGTAGAGAACACACAATCACACAAATCAAACCACAAAACACGGAGATTTTTAAGGTGGTTCGGGACCACGACGGGCTCCCTACGTCCACCCCTCACCAAACCGGTGAGGCTTCACTACACGCTACAAAGTGTAGCAACACGGGGAAGAACCCCAACACACACACGCTGCTTTCGCAGCAAACCACACACGAGGCCTCGCCTCAAACTACTGCCACAGCAGCACACACACACACACACGTTGGGGAACACACCCCGAACTGTATACTTCACACGGAGACACAACTCTGTCCACACACACGTAGGACAATGCCTACACAACCACACGGGAGAAAACTCCCAACAACACACGCAGATATACTCCGCACCAATCGACACACAACAGACCACACACACACACTCGGAGACCCCTTTCTCCGAACACCCACACAAAGTATTATTTCAAATGTATATGAATCAACACACATATATGCTATGACCCCCAAACAAAATATATAGATGAAAACTGGAAAGTTGCATCAAGTATAAGGCTCCCCCTTCTTCAGCAGAATCTGATTCTCCTTGCTCGTTGATGGATGATCATGATTTAGACATCATCTTCTTCGTCTCCTTGAAATGCACGTCTTTACCTTCTTCCAATTTCTTCTTCACCTGAAAGAACAGATAGAAATGATAAGCTTCAAATCAAGCCTGCATATATCAGAAAATTGATTTGGCTCATAAACCCCTCTACTCTCATCCTTGTTGGTCGCACTCCTCTATCTTCTTCTTCTACAAGAGAAATGAAAGCATTAGTTCATCTTGTTGCTTAGGATGAAAACGCAGTACTAATAAGAGGCCAATCAATAGATGAACAAATGAACATGTATATATATATTGCCCCTCTTAGATAATCATTCAAGAACTTGAGCAATCTCAAACAAAAACACAAAAGTGAGAGATCAAGATAACTCCCTCAGATTTTTGATGAAAAGCTTCTGCAGGATGAGGAACGTTCTTGAAGAAGGATGATCGATTCTTGCTAAAACATAGTTGTAACTTGATTTCCTTCGCAGCTTCTAGTTGTATATGATCTTGGGCCTTGATTCAAGGTTCTTCCTCTCAATTTCAGCTTCAGAGCAAGGTGGAAGAGGGCTTGGAGGCTTCAACTCCGAACCTGCACACCAAAGAATAGTTTTCAGCCCTCTTCTTAGGGTTTTCACTCCAATAGGATGTTTTATAAGCTTAGAAAAGTCAAGGGACAGGTAGGAGACCAGATCCACTAATTAGGGAGTGATATAGGACATTAGGATGTGATTGGTTGGACTTTCGGAGCAAGAAAATGGCGGTCAAAAAGTGCGGCTCGAGGTCCTACCGGAATGGGTCGACCCTTGGGGTCAACCCTCGGGCAAACAGAAGCCAAACAGAACTTATTTCATGTTCTGTTTTACAGGGGTCGACCCCAGGGGTCGACCCTCGGGCTTCCAGAACCCAAACAGAACTGATTTTGTGTTCTGTTTTACAGGGGTCGACCCTCGCGTTCCAGAACCCAAACAGACCCAATTTTATGGTTCTGGGTTACATGGGTCGACCCCAGGGGTCGACCCTTTCAGGCAGATTACAAAAAAAATAGCTCTGCGCGCTTTGGCGAAAAGAATTAATTCTCCTAGCTCCGAACTCCGATTGAAGCAAGATCAGAGGCGTTGGAAATAGGACTCACAGAGCTACAACATATAATTTTTATGGGGAGATCCAACGGTTGGATTGAAAATGGTGAAGACTGTAAAACAGTTTGAGTTTGAAAAATAACTAAAAACTCCATCAAACCAAAGGGAAACAATTGATTAAATGTTACCATAATCCCATGAAGATCAACCATGATTTTTCATCCTGAAAAACATGATAAAGCAAGGTGTTAGTTGACAATTAAGATCTTTACATCAAGCATTAACACTATGACCATGTTCACAATAAATTGCTTCGTTGAACCTATTCCAAGAGTGAATGATGAACGAGATATCCATTTAAATCCACATAACAACACTTACCTCATTGTTTTACCTGAATTCACATTTCTTGTTGATTGGTTGAATCATTCATACACATAGTCATGAAATTCAAAATCTCATTCTCCATTGACTGATGGTATGCATGTGGAATTCAAAGAGTAAGGAGCCAAGCCACATAGAACAATATTGAGTCACATTCAATTTGATCATCATCCAAGCTTTCAAACCACACATCATTACCTTGGGGGCAAGCAATGATATTTGCATCTCAATCATTCATTTAGCATTACCAAAGTCCACATTCATACTATGAGGCTCAATAAGACATGATGCTTAATATGACATGATGCTCGAGTGTGATTTTCACAAAGGACTTTCACATTGAAGATAGAGCAACCTCACCAAGTGTAGATGGAATGTATATGTAATGTGCTAACCTCAAAGCACGTATGAACCTCAAAGAGTCATAGATGCATTGACATGATGATAAGTCTTGTAGAATTACAATGCATCCACATGATGATATCCCAATAGAAATAGTTTATGATCATTTCCACAACCAATTCAAGTGAAGAGCATTCACGCACAAGGCTAAGCAACAAAGGTATTTTGTAATCACCAAAATCACATACACAACAGCTTGGCGCTCACCAAGTCTGTACATCGCTTGGCGTTCACCAAGTCTATACATCGCTTGGCGCTCACCAAGTATGTACATCACCTTCAAGCTTTCCAAGTCTGTACATCCACCGTCTCATGCAGTGTCTCATCCAAAGTCTATACATTCACATGTAGGCAAAGTCTGCACATTGACAAAGTCTGTACATCCGACCGTCTCATTCAGCGTCTCACACTTACAAGTCTATACATTCCCAGTCTTTACCTACGTTCAGAACCCCAAGTCTATACATTGGTAAAGTCTGCACATTGTGCTTTGAAGCTGCATCAAGTCTAGACATTGTCCTGTAGCTAGCACGAAGCAAAGTCTGTACATTGTCCCCATGTTCACATGCTTCAAAGTCTATACATCGTGGGGCTTCGAGTCTTCAAAGTCTGTACATTCTTCAAGGGCCAAGTCTATACATTGTCTCGCTCACATCTTCAAGGGGTAAGTCTATACATTGGATATGGGTGTGCATCGTGAAGTCTATACATTGCTTGTGTAACTCAAGCCTTTACATCAAAGTCTATACATTGGTTATGCTAATGCATCGTTCTTCTCAAGTCTGTACACTGCCTTCCCATGCACGCATTCATCAAGTCTATACACTCCCTTGTTTGCAAGTCTATACATTCGTTTGCTTCATGCATTACACTGAAGTCTACACATTCCTCTCTGTTATGTTAATGCATCATTCTACAAGTCTGTACATTGAGGTCGCATGAAGGCTTTCAAGTCTATACATTCTCACGTTGTACATACTTGCTTATTTGCTGCTTCTAAAGTCTATATACGCTGTGTTAAAAGCCTGAACTAACTAGTTACATTTCTTTTGTCTCTGCCTGCAGATGATTCAGGTTGATGATTGGGCACGTGATCCGAGGATGATGCTTTGCACGTGATCCGAGGTTGCTCTGGAAAAGGAGGGAACGAGCCCCACTCACACCACACGTGTGAAGTCATGGAATTCAGGTCGGATGCCATATAAAAGGGTGTCTTCTGCGTTCAACACAACCTGAACTGGAGGAAAAAGCTGGGAAGAAGAATCCCTGAGCAGAAGAAGAAAAGAGAGAGCCTCCACGTTCCAGAGAGAAGACAGAGAGAAAAGATTTGAGAGAATTGTTCTGAGAGAAAAGTCTGAGTGAGAGAGAAGTGTCTAATTTGCTTCTTCGGAAGCTACATTGTTTTATTTTTCAGAAATGATTGTCTTCATCGATTGTCTTGTTTTTCAGTTTCTTTCTTCATATTTCTGATTCCGAATTGTTACCCTCCAGTGTTTGGAGGAAGGGAGAGTTACTCCGGTTTCCCTCTGGGCTGCAGAGGAAGAGAGATCCATGATCTCTGGTTTTGCCAATGACGGGTTGTCACTAGCAGGTTCCCTCCGGGTTGGAGGAAGGGAGATCCATCTCCGGTTTTGGTCTTGCGGGTAGCAGGTCCAGGTGTCAAGCTCTGTGGGTAGCAGAGTTTGGGTTGAGGGATTTGTTTCCCTTGGTTGGTCAAGTTGTATGGCAGCATATTGTTCACAGACTGAGTCTGTGGTTTCTAGTCGTGGCTAGTGGAAGCCTCACTCTAGTTGGAGTGAGGGGTGGATGTAGATTGTGGACTTCAATCGAACCACCTTAAAAATTCTTGTCTCCTCTGTGGTTTGCTGTTATCGTTTGTGCTCTCCATCTGCTTGGCATTTTGTTTGACTGTGGACAGCTCTTTCAATCGCTCTTACTTATTCTGTCTTGGTTATTGACTGCGTTAGCAATACTCTTAGTGCTGTTTCTGAAGGGTTGAAAACCGTAGAACTAATTTTCCGCTGAAGTTTTTAAAATCGGGAGTGATCTATTCATCCCCCCCTTCTATATCACTCTTCGCTGCGCATAACACACAGGAGACCAACGATAGCACCGGACCACAACACAATCAAGTCAGTCCTCACTCAGATATTACGTCCGATCGAGTCGCATGCTAACTCTACCAGGAGAGAAGAGTACAGCAAAGCTAACCGACAAGACCTGGTCCACACAGTGCCAAGACAGATGCATAAAATCATAGAGAAACTGTGCTAAAATAACAACAACAGAGCACTTGCAGGATTCCGGCTCCGTGCCGAACACAGAACTACGGAACATAATGGCAAGCTGGGTCACATCAAGGCATGACAACAGTTGAACACACGACTACAAGGGACTAGTCATGCATCGAGCAGCTCACCAAGGACAGACCCACAATAACGAGAAAATGACAATCTCGGGAAATGCATCTCAAGGACCACGATCACACCCCGAGAGCACAACACCCAAGAAAGCATTGCAGAGCAGAGGGTACTTAACCAGCAAAAATGCCGATAGATTCCCCAACACTCAACAAATGCCAGTGCCAACACAGCACGCACAAGATCACACGCGGAAAACAAAATGACAAGAATCGTGAAACCTAATGCCAGCTGAAGATTGTACTGGACTTTCAGGACTCTAGATACTATATATCTCGGATTCCCATATACTTCACACAACAACGCTCTGATACCACCTGTGACGACCCGGATCCCGGATACCAGATATATCCGATAGGACTATCGAGCAGACCCGATACCACTTGGAACCCGTGAAGCCTCCCAAGAGCGGTAAAGCTCAGAAGGGAAAAAGGAATGTCGTGTAGTACATTGAAGCCACAGAGATATAACAATAAGTAATTAAATTTCATTAGATCAGTTTGCTAAAGTAGGAGAAATAAAATTACTTTTTAATTAACAGTTACAAATTAACAATTATACCAGAGTCCAGTCCAAAGGAAAGACAAGCAGTACAGTCAATAGGAAAGAAGGACGTACACTGAGGTTGGGGGAAACCCGACGCAGGTGCTGCTGGCGCCTACGAACACGTCACACCAGGAACCGCAGAAGCAGAAGATGCCACCCACCTGAAAAGTAGAGGTGAGCCTCGTGTCACTGGCCCAGTAGGGGTCACGCGGATCCCCACTGAAAAATAACATAGTAACACGCTAAAACAGCATTTAAACAGCAGGAGTAGTAAAGTAGGAAAACTCAACTACAAAGGTGTAAAAGAAAATCGGAACAGAAGGAGTAGAGCAGCTACAAGAAAAGGGAAAAGCCGTACCTGAATGAAGACACGGCTGCCGAACTAACCTCGGCCTCCCAAACTACTCCGAGAAGCAACAGAATGGCGGACCCTGATTTCAGAGAGTCAGGCGTCACCGATCCGTCGACAACCTCAGGGCCTACTAAAGCATACAAAAGCCTAGACAAACAAGACAGACCCAAAGTATACACGACTCGATTATCATGCACGCTCTTCTAGACACGACCACACACATGATTGGAACGTCGTGTACACGACACAACACCGACCTCAGGCAATACCACGAGAAGGCTAACTAGGAAAGGTCACAACAAGCGAAAAACACAAGAGTCACGTGTCACGTGACGGAAGCACCTCCTCACTAGAAGAACAGCCAGCTGCGTCCACTGACGTCTTATGCTGCGCCTAAAAGTGTCTTGTCTACTATGCCACTGAGCACACAGTAGAGACTAAGACACTGTAACCAGAACAGGAACTACAATAACGAGTGACTAGACAGGGTAACGCCCGTCGGCGTCAGTCCAAGCCCTTAACCACGTGCGCACACACAAACTCAATACCTTGAACCAGGCCTCTAGCTAGTTTTCTCCCCCAGCAGGACGCTGCTGCAAGGCAAGGGAGCCCACAGAAACTAGCCTAAAAATCATATCTCGGGAACTACCGTACCACCACTCCCAAGTGGGCCAACACTGGAATGTGTCGACAGGCTACGACTAGTGGAGGCTCACTAGACACAGAACTCTGAAACAGAAGTGATGTAGTACAGATAGGCACGGAAGAACTGTCGCACGTACTACGAAGCACCAAGGCAGCACAATGACTGCCAACAGACTCAGGATAGGGCAACTAGACCTGCCAACACAATGATCCTTGAGTGAGAAGACTCAGGTCAAGATCGTCGTACAAAGCGGAACAAGCCGCCAATCGGTCTAATCCTAAGCCAGAGGAAACGACACAATCGAGGGAAACGACTCACGAAGACCTGAGGGAACACTGAGAACCCTCAGCACATCTGGACATACAAACCGAGGTAAGATGACACCTCGAGTCATCCAGAACCATGTCTCGAACTGGACGAAACCGTCGAGACACACACAAGGTTACCTGTCAACCACTGGGCCACCCTGGGTTGACCGGATCCAGACAATGACGACTCTACAGTAGGAAAGAGAATCCTACTTCAAGCAAGAAAACTCCTGGCTACCTTCTAATGTAGTCTTAGCCCTCATAGGATGTCAAGAGACATCCACGGGACAGTGGGCGGACCACAAGGTCAAGCAAGCCAAGACATATCAAAAATTGAAATACCGGTAAACCAACCTCTGGAAGACGAGCGATCTATCCCTTGGCCACTTAACGACATAAGCAGTCAAGGAAGAAGTCGCCGCACTCACGGAGGTACTAAGGACTCTGGCGGTCAAGGGTTGGGCCGCTAGGGCACTGTGGCGGTTAAGAAATAGGCCGCTAGACACAGTTGACCCCGAACTGACTTACCCCGTCAAACTACCGTAGCGTTCTAATATAGACGCGCTACACGGACCTGGCGGTCTAAAGATGAACCGCCACACAAGCCGCCCTACAACTTTGACCAAAGTCAAACGGACCTGTAGCGGCCTAATAAAGGCGCGCTACACGACTCTGAAGCATGAGGGTTGGGCCGCTAGACCCAACCGACTCAAAACATTGACCCGGTCACACATCATGTGGCAGCCTAAGGAAGGCATGCCACAACACTTGGGCGGTCAGAGCTAGAACCGCCAGAATGAACCAACATACACTAACATCGAGAAACAGCAAAGCTGTGGCGCACCAGCACAGGGGTGCCAGAGGCAAGAGGCGGTCCAAGGGTGGGCCGCCACCCTTACCGAATCTTGAACTGACCGACACGCCAAAGGATACAGTGGTCTATCGTAGGGCCGCCAGAGACCTGTAGCGGTCACTGGAACGGCCGCCAAAGCGATACGGCAGGAAAACTAGGGAAAAGGCCGAATCGGCCCGTTCCACGCTCCATTCGCGTCTAAACACAGGGGAAACAGTCCTAGATGGTGAAAAACACCTTCCACAAGCCGGAAGGGTCACATGCATTCGTTTGTTCGCGAGAAACGAGCGATTCCAACGAATCGACCCAAGTTGGGTCACCGGGGTTCCCGGACTCCTGCCGGCCCCGAATGACGACCAATCACGACGAAACTTATGGGAATGGGATCCAGACATCCCAGCGGTTCGTTTGATACTAATTTTACTAAGAATGGTTGCCGTTTTCTGGCGAACCCTACGGTCTTACACTGCGCCTCAAGTATCTCGCACTTGCCTAGAATGGCGGTAACTGAAACACTCACAAGGAACCAAAGAACTACAGTAACAAGTGACTAGTCAGGGTCACGCCCGTCGGCGCTGGTCCAACCGCCCCTGACCACGTGTGCACATACAAGCCCAATGCCTTGAGCCTGGTCTCTAGTTAGTTTTCCCCCCCAGTAGGATGCTACCGCAAAGCAAGGGGGCCCACGGAAACTAGCCTAAAAATCGTCAACCAAGAACTGCCCCGCCACCACTCCCAGGTGGGCCGACACATAGGCAAGTGTCGTTAGGCTATGACTAGTGAAGGTTCACTAGACATAGAGACTCAAAATAGCGAACACCGAAGTACAAACAGGGTAAACACACACTTGTCGCACGTACTATGGAGCATAATGCAGTATACAACTGCTACCAGACTCAGGACAATCAACTAGACCTGCTGACAACTATCCTTGAGTCACAAGACTCGGGTCAAGATCGTCGCACATCACAGCAACACGCTGTTAATCAGACTAGTCCCAAAGCTAAAATCTACAGTAAAACACATTAACGATTAGTCCTCGGCCTCCGAGCCTCACAACAGACTCACAATTCCGTATAACATAAAACACAGAACACGAGGGATTACCAAAACCCTCGAACCACATGACATGTAAGCCGAGGTAAGGTAACACCTCCAAGTGCCCAAAACCATGTCTCGATCCTCACAGGATAGATGAGACACTCACGAGGTCACGTGTCAACCACTGGGTCACAACCGGGTTGACCAGAAACCATAATGACCCTCGAAATAACACAAAACACGGCTCGGTACAATGGCCCTCTCGGACACCCTATAACACTGTCACAGCCCTCATAAGACGTCCAAGACATCCACGGAACAATAGGCTAACCAAGGGGTCAAAGCCACATTAACCGGAAAGAACACAACACAACACACTGCTCGGGATAAAGTCGCTGCTCCGAGATCCCTTGATACACAAATGGCTCTTGCAGGACACGCAAGGCATCCATCAAGACAAAAGCCAACAAGGCATTTAATCGTGGGTTCACCGGAGCCCGAGACAACTCAAATAAGACACAAAAAATAGAAAACATTAACGCGCCTATACCCTGCATCGTGATGATTAACGCACCCCTACAGATGGTCGCAATGTCATCCTAACACGCCCATCACCTGGGTCATGATATCACATTGACGCGGCGCACAGTTAAGTTCCATTAATAGACGCCACCATAACCTCAAACGTGATAACACATAAACGCGCCCCTCACCTGGGTCGCATTAACAAAAATCGCGCCCCTCACATGGGTCGCGTTAAATAGGATTGCGCCCATCACATGGGATGCGTTCCCAACCGCCAAACTATTCATCTCTTACACGAGACGCGGTGCATCGTTGTAGTGTGTTCCACTGAGAACGCGGTACACACGACTGGCGCATTCTCGTCACGGAGTGAAACACGGAAAATCCACACAAAAACCCATTTCCATGCCCCAATCGTCGCCAGAACGACGGAAAAACAACCCTAATCACATTGCCGACCTTCCACAAGTCGGAAGGGGCCAACAAACCACAAAAAAATCATCAAACAGGCGATTCCCACGAATCGACCCAAAACGACTCACATGGACAGTCGGGCTCATACCGACTCCGATTCTCGACCAAATACAGTAAAACTGGCGGGAAATGATTCCCAACATGCCAGGGGTTCAAATGAAACCATTTAAACTACAAACCGTCGCTTGGAACGGCGAACACGGCTCACACCCCCCCTAACATGCATTTTACCCAAACTTGACAAAACCCGCTCAAACTCACACCGTTCGGTTCCAAATAGCGTGAGAACGCAAGAAAAGAGTAGGGCATCTGTCCCCCCACCTCCACCGAAGATCTCATGCGCCGAAATGGCCACAAGACGTTGAAAACCATCACACGGGCAACCCACATCGGCTTTGAATCCACGAATGGGATCGCGTCAACGCCAAACTCCAATCTTCACGCCAGCACGCTCCACGACACCTCCACGCCGTCGCCACCACACCCAGCTCCACATCGGTCGCGCGCCCGAGGGAGAGGAGAAGAGAGGAGAGAGAACGGAGGGAGAGAAAGTGAGAGAACGTGAGGAGGAGAGAGGAGAGAGAAAGGGTTAAGAAGAAAAAGAAAATAAGAGAATTAGTAATTTTCCTAAAATCTAATTTTTTGCACGAAAATCTATAAATTCAAAAAAATATGGAAAAATAGTCTATGTGATCCTCGGAACGAGGACACTGCACCTGTAGCATCCTTGAGTCGCAAAACTCAACAGTCAACTCTCCACAGGGTTTTGCAAGTTATACAAGGAAAAAACCCGCGTGGATCGTAAAACAAGTATCAAGACCCACGAAAGCGATCTGAAAGCTCTCCGATTCCGATCCGAAGAATCCAGGATATTACAGAGGGAGACAGCAGTGAGGTGAGTGTGTGCATGAGAGGGTGACTTGTGTAAGGAGTGGGTGGAGAGGGTGGTGGGTCGCGGTGAGGAGATGAGATGGAGGGGGAGTGTTGCATGGGAAGAGGAGGGAGCAAGGTAGAGAGAGAAGTAGAGAGATGAGGACCGCCGTGGTGGGTGGGTTAGAGAGAGAAAGGAGAGCGGCAGTGATGGTGGAGGTGGTGCGTGTGTGAGCTAGTGTGCATGGCTGTGTGTGGACGTGGTTTAGAGAGAGAGGGAGAACGACAGGGTTGTTAGCATGGTGAGTGTGAAGGGGGTGAGATGGAGAGGGAGAACATTGAAAGGGGGTCATGCATGGGGTACTACATGCATGTGTGTGTGAAGAGAGGTGCATGGGAAGTGAGGTAGAATGTGGGTTACGTGTGCATGGGCCCTTGGCTGTGTGGGTGCATGGGAAGGTGAGAGAGAGGTGGGAGTGGTGGTGAGTGTGTGGAGGTGTTGAAAGAGGGTGTGAGACGGTGGTGTGTGCAGTGAAAGGGAGCGTGGGGAGAGGTGAGAAGAGAAGGTGGCGCTGTGGGTTAGAGAAAGAAAGAGAGAGGGGTTACGTGGTTGCAGTGTGAAGGAGAGAGAGTGGGATGTGGGGTAGATGGCGAGAAGAGGTGCATGGTGTGGGAGAACTGCAGTGAAGAGGGAGTGCAGGACTGGTTAGAGAGTGAAAGGGAGTAGGGTGGCGAAGAGGTGTTAGAGAGTGACTGAGAGAGTGAGCATGGTGGTGGGTGAGTGTACAGGGTGTGGGGGCCCATGTGTGGCTGGCGTGGAGGGGCCGTTGGCCATGTGAGGGAGATGGAAGCCCATGTGAAGGGAGGCCCGCGTGCATGGGGGTTTTGCATTGCGGACGCGGCCATGGCGGACGTGGCTACGGTGGACATGCATGGAGACATGGTGAGAGAGAGTAAGTGGGAGAGAGCTGCATGGGAGATGGCTTGCGATGCTGGGCTTGCATGGGGTGCTATGTGTGCATGGGAGAGGGAGGAAAGGTGCTGGGTAGAGAGAGAAGGAGAGCGGCGAGGTGTGGTGAAGGTGTAGTTAGAGATGTTGGCCCAGAGAGATGGCAGACAAGAAGGGGGGTTGAATTGTCCCCTTGCCGAGATGGCGGATTTTAAAAACTTTCTTAACTAATTACAATAGAAGTAAAACAAACAGCGTTGATTAACTAAAAGTCAAGTGATATTAGAATGTTCTCTCAAACGTTTCGATCTCACACGGATAGTTAATGTAACTAATCAAAGAGATTAAGCTTAACACAGATAACAGAGGTAGTAGTGTGCGATGATGTAGTGAACTAAAAATCTATTTAATGGACCTGTGAAGGGAGATAGAAGAAATGATCAATCACACAGGCAGTCACACAAGACACAAAGATTTTTAGGTGATTCAGGACCACGACGGGCTCCCTACGTCCACCCCTCACCCAACCGGGTGAGGCTTCACTACACGCTACTTTCGTAGCAACACGGGGATGAACCCCAACCACACACATGCTACTTCCGCAATAATACACACACGGGGACAAGCCCCAACACGCTGCCACCGCAGCACACACACACACGACGTCGGAGAACACGCCCCGGACACTAAAACCACACGGAGTCGTAGCTCCGTCCACACACAACTAAACACGGGGAGCTTTTCCCCACAATAAAACCACACACGCGGAGAAACAACTCCGCCCACACACGTTGGATTCTCTGTTTGATAAAAGGAAAGATATACAATATATGCCCAAATATTAATCTATGCCCAAATGAAGATAAGAAAATAAGTTAACAAGATTTTCCCCTTTTATCTTCAACACAACTCGGAGATACTATGGAAGGGTGCTTTGGAGCGAATAAACCATGAGTGGAAGTGGCCAGCCCCTTGAAGAAACGCGCACCTAATCCAGTAGACGATGAAGAGCAGCAACAACGCCTCCAGATCTGGACACTGGGTCGTGAGAAGCAGTCCTGAGTGACTCCTCCTTCCTCCTGCAGCATATGAGTCACCCTCTCCCTCCGTTCCTACAAGCAGATGCAAAGTATTAGCGCCTCTCTTCTTCTTCCTCCTCCTCTAGGTGGGGCGGCGCCCTCAGCTTCTCTCCCTGCAAGAGATAAAAACAATATTAGCGCAAGGATAGTTCTTCTGATGGAGATAGTGGCATATGTATAGCATAAAGAAGGCATCATCAAAAGACCACAAAGCTCTCTTAAAAGCCTTTCTAAACCACACCCAATAGATAGGAGAAACCCTAAGGCTATTGGGGTAAAAACCCAAGGCCATCGGACCACTTAATGGGGAGTTTGAAAACAATCCGGAAATCACGATCCGGACGAACTAGAGAAAGTGTCGACTCATAGGGTCGACACTTTTCTGAAGCCATTCTGTCCCGATGAAGAAATCAGGAGACGGGGCAAAAGTGTCGACTCACTGGGTCGACACTTTTTCCAATGTGTTCAGTTTTCAACAAAACAAAACACCCAGATGAAAAGTGTTGACTCATAGAGTCGACACTTTCTATCTGGACTTATAAACCAATATAGCAGACATAACGAACTTACACAAGTGTCGACTCTATGAGTCGACACTTTTACTGACAGATCTGAAAACTTAGTTAAATACAGTTGAAACCCCAGAAACATGATATATGAATTAAATTCAATCTACTTGCATGTAAATATATTCAAAATTGAATTCTTACCATGATAACAAAGATTTGTGGGCAAATTTACACATGCACTTTCAACCAATTCAAATTCATGAGAGTTAAGCCAAGGTGATTCAAGAAATCATATTCAACCCAATTGAAGGCATGACTTAGCCAATGGAGTATCATGGATTAAAGGTATGAGACCTGTCATTCAATCTTGGTTTCAAGCATAGGAATGGGAAAACAATGAAGGCAAAGTACAAGGGTAGAAACTTACCATGGAGTCGAAGGAATTGATAGCAATATAGAATCTGCACATCCTGAAAGTTCAAATTCAAGTCAATACAATTTGATAAGAACAATTATATTGCATTCTATCATCCACATACATCCATCCCAATTAAGCCATTAACTTGCAATCCAAAAAATTTCTCCATATATGTAACAATACTTTGGAATTCAATTCAAACCAAAACCATGGAGAACCATTCAACACTATTCAAATACAGTCTAGTGGCATGAATAAAGAGGATTATGAACCATCATTTAAACTTGTTCAAACAAGATTCATAAAAAGCATGTTTAGCGCAAGGCCACTTCAACCACATTTAAGGTTACCAAGTTTGTCAAGTTCAAGGACACAAAATTCAGTCCGAAACTTCCAAGTTCAGTCCAAGAATCATAATTCAGTCCAGTGATGCCCATTTCAGACATTTTCAAGGGCACGGCAACCATCACGTTCAGGGACACAAGATTCAGATATCAGTTCAATTGAATTCAGACTCATAGCAAGTAAAGTCCAGTTTCAATGTAGTTCAATCAGACATTTGCCACGATTAGATGGCTATTCAGTTCAAGGCCAAACCAACCAGTAAATCATTCATTTCTTAAAGCATGAAGTGCATTCAAGTTCAGTTTTACAATCTCAAGCACAGTTGAAATCAATTTGAAATTCCTTGATTTTCTCAGTTATTTAGGGGCAATTGATACCAAACTGAAAACATCAACTTAATAATAAAATTACCATATGCATTACTATAAAACACCCAGCATAGGGTCGGTGCACATTTGAGCATTTAACACCAAATCTGACTTTCAGCATTATGTGACAAGTGATTAATCATTTCTAAACATGAAATACCAAATTTCAAGTTTGGTCATAAGATCACTTATGAAGTACACATCCAGTCCAGAAAGTCAAGTTCATTAATCATGAAAAAGGAGAACTAGGCTCAAGGAGCCCGGGGTCGACCCATGGGGTCGACCCATCCCAAGGAGAATGGAAAACTGCCTTAGCAGTCCAATGTAATCAAATGAACTAACCAACAGAATATCATGCAGGAGCAGTCAGAGAACCAATACCCAACAGTCTCATGCACAGCACGCATGAGTCAACATCAGAAATGTATTCATGAAGGACCATTGAAATTCAACCTGCAAAACAAGATATCATCATGTTAGCTTGTTTATCATGAAGACGCCATTAAACATAAAACACACAATATATTGGAATCATCAAAACCATTGTGAAAGACAACGAGGGGGCGCACCAGAACCCAATAATCTCCCCCTTTTTGATGATGATAATATATTATGACTATTTAAATCTCTCTCTCCCCCTTTGGCATTATCAAAAAGAAATGGGGCACTAAGGAGTAACTATGAAGTTGTCAAAAGAAAACATATGAGATGCTAGCGCACGAACCCAGTAATTAACCTCCCACGAAGGGAAGGTGTGGAGACCAAAACAAAGCATGAATTTAAAATTTTATGTGCAATTAGCAGATGTGTGAAATAAGTGCAAATGTTCAATTTTTGTAAGTTTTTACTATTTTTGTTACTAATTATGCACAAGTAGTATAAAGAAACTATATATGTAAAATCTGAAAACTAAGTTATGCACAAAGTGTATTATGCTTAAAAGGCACATTATTCTTCCATTGTCAAGAACAAAAACCAACTGACAATGGGTTATTTAACCTGTTATTTACAAGTATAATCTATAGATGCAAACTATAGAATGAAGTATGATATGATCAAGACGGATCAAGCAGTCAGGCACTCAAGCATGCATAACAAGTTATAGACTCATGCAAGTCCCTTCGGGACGGGTGTAAAGATAATGCAATCGATTATAGAACATGATGTGCATGAGCAATACTAAGAAGGTCGTGCTTACATAAATAAAGTACTATATTAACCATGAAAGACGACTGATTCATAAAGGACATTCAAGCAATCAAACCCAAGGTGCATATGTGAAGATTGAGCAATAAAGTTCAAGTCAATATGGAAAATCAGATTTTCTAAAGAACACTAAAAAGAACTTATCATCCATACATTTTCATACACAATGCTCGAATATTGGTAGCTACGTATGACCCCAATTTTTTTTAATTACTATAAATGGTGTGACTAACCTTTTGACACGAGTTGTATCCTTTGTCTCAGGGACACTTACCGGTTACTCAGTTTCGTCACTTATCTTCACTGTGGATGTTGTCACTTTTTGGCGCGAGTTGTACCCTTTGTCTTAGGGGCACTTCTCAGCTACTTGGTGGCAAATCACACTTATTTTTAATATGGATTATTTTCTCCTTTCGACGCGAGTTTCCTCCTTTATTTCAGGGGGGATTCCCGACTACTCGGATCCACGTTCAACTTATACAATTTTTTTAAGGGGTAAACAGCTTTTTCCTCACGAGACATGTGATTTCTATGTAGAGAATCAATAGCCCTCTAAAGTGTAGAGTAAAAAATAGTAATCCTTATTAGATTGAATCATTATCTCAAAAAGGTGCATTTTATGTGGGTGGTTGTATTGAATGTAAAAGATGAATTAGTCTCATCACAGTAATGTCTCCCCCTAAATGTATGCACAGTTATAAAAAATCTCCCCCTTAATATATGCCATGAAACATGCATGTCTAAATCAATGCAATTTTATTTTGCAAGGGATGAGTCATAGAAGGAGTCAAAAAGGTGGGTGATATCTTATATACAAGCATGCATTGAAATGGATTTTTCACACAAGTTGATCACCGGTACGTGGCGGAGATGGAGGTCCAAAGACCCTACTCACGCATAAAGAAAGCTTCCAGGTGGACGTAATCCACCTTTCCACTAACGTCATTTATATACCGGTCAGTCATGACATTTAGGCACACAAATATGCAATGATATGTAAGTATATGCATGTAACTAGAAAGGATGATTGAAAATTATTCTTATTTACAAGTATGCAAGTGTGTGTATGATATGTGCATTATGTATCATCCAACTAAGTATGTGTTCTATGTATGCAAAGGTGAATTGTTATTTGCAAAAAGTAAGAGTATGAAAGACCCTATACACAGTGAAAGGCATTCAGAGCCAAATTGTTATTTGCGAAGCAAAAGAGAAGGTTTGTATTAAAAACTACATATGTGCATTGTTAAGCATTCAAAGACTAAATTTATTCACATGATGTGAAAAGAGAAGTATGTTCAATTCATCTAAACATGAAGTTCACAAAATCTCATCATTTCAGAAGTTGTCAAAATCAACAAAATAGGAATGCAATTTGATTGTGAACTTCAGACTCAACTTTTACCTTTTCAGAATTTTCAAAATGAACCTAACCGACATAAGTTCTCAAAATTAAGTCATTTTCTTTCTCACCTTGAGAGTCCTCAATTTATTAATGTTCCTTGACCTCAAGACGCCCCTGCAAAATAGATTCTCATTTTGGAGGTTTGGGTATCCAAGCCATCTTGGGTCCCGAGGGGTTAGTTCTAGTATGAACAGATGAATTCTTATATTTCCTAGCACAGCGATCATCATCAAATCTCATTGTGGCACAGTCATCCATCAAATGACCATTCTCACCATAATAATGACAATAAGAAAATTTTCTTTTCATGGACCATTTTTCATTAAAGAGCACTTATTCATCATGTGTCCATGTTCACCACAATAATAACATGAAAAATTCTTGTTGAGAAACCATTCATCACCATTTTTCTTTGTGAAACAATTTTCAAAAACATGTCCATGTAACCCATAATAGAAGCAAGGATTGTTGAATCTTTTCTTTATGAGTTTTTTAAGATTTTTGGACTCATCAACAATTTTCATTTGTGACTGCAATGCTTGTTCATCATCATATTTCATCAAGAGACAGTCATACATGTCATGACCATATTGTCCACAATAATAGCATGAAACATTCCTTCTTTTACTTGTTGCATGATCATGTTTAACAGTTGAAATTTTTTCATGCATACAAGAGCATTCAACAACATCTTTTTATTTTTTATTTTCTTTATCACACTAATACAAAGATTCATTTAAGCTCTTAATTTTATTTTGTAGATTCAAGATTTACAAATGAGAGTTAGCAATCTCTTGTTCACATGAAGTAATTTTTTCATTTAACAAGAAATTAACACTCTTGTGACTTTCAATTTCTTATTCAAGAATTTGTAATTTGTCACAATCATCAATGATCACACATTTTCCTTTCTCAACCTTTTCAAGACTTTTCAATTTACTTTCAGGCAATGAAATTTGAATCAACAAAGCACTATTTTCATTTTGGAGTTTTTCAAATGAATTTTTGTTCATGGAAGTGTGTTAAGGTTCTTTCATTTGAAAACTCACATTATCATTAACCATTTTATTCATGGCTTCATTGGATTCAAATTTATCATTCAAATTCCTAAAACTTTCTATTTCCTATCTAAGTTCCTTCAGTTTATTAGTATTGTCAACATTCATTGTTGCTTTTTATTTTTCCAGAAGAAGCAGTTTTTCAGATATGGCGGTGTTCAACATTTCCAGCTTCCCATTATCTTTCTCTATTTGTTGAAATTCTGAAATTTTATCCAACAAGGATTTATTTTCAGATCTAAGGTTTGCAATCATTTCCTTGAGTTCTTCATCATAGAGCATGTGAGACTCAACTAATCATTCAAGTTCGGTGCTTTTTCCACATGGAGAATTATCTTGTTTCTTTTTCAATCTTTTGTTTTTAGATTTTATTATTTTATATCTAGCAAAGAGTTCATCATAAGCATTTAGCAATTCATCATAGCTCAATTCATCATCATCATCAGAATCACAGTTAGAGTTTACCTTAGAGCTATTATTGCTTTGCCTATCACTGTTGTTTGCCGCGAGGCACTCATTGTTTCGACTTTCTTCTTGGGCTTCGCTTAGCCCATCCCAAATTTCTTTGGCATATCTGCAAGTAGAAACAAACAAAAATTTCTTAATGCATACAACAGCTTTAAGAACATTCAAAACATAGACATTATCAGAGTTCATTATTTTATGCTCATCGGTCCATTTTAGCTCATTTTTGGGCAAAACATGTGGACTATGAGTGATTAATCTCATAAGCTTTGGATCAACATTAGAAATACAAACACAGAACTTTCCGAGCCATGCAGCGTAATCAAAACCATCAAAGATAAGAATCGAATTCAAACTAGCCATCATGAGATGATCTTTACTCCTAGATCGTAAGGTCTACAAAAAAATCAGAGACTGGGCTCTGATACCAATTGTTGGCCCAGAGAGATGGCGGACAAGAAGGGGGGTTGAATTGTCCCCTTGCCGAGTTGGCGGATTTTAAAAACTTTCTTAACTGATTACAACGGAAGTAAAACAAACTGTGTCGATTAACTAAAAGTCAAGTGAGATTAGAATGTTCTCTCAAACTTTCCGATCTCACACGGATAGTTAATGCAACTAATCAAAGAGATTAAGCTTAACACAGATAACGAAGGTAGTAGTGTGCGACGATGCAATGAACTAAAAATCTATTTAATGGACCTGTGAAGGGAGATAGAGGAATGGTCAATCACATAGGTAGTCACACAAGACACAAAGATTTTTAGGTGGTTCGGGACCACGACGGGCTCTATACGTCCACCCCTCACCCAACCGGGTGAGGCTTCACTACATGCTACTTTCGTAGCAACACGGGGATGAACCCCAACCACACATACGCTGCTTCCGCAGCAATACACACACGGGGATAAGCCCCAACACGCTGCCACCGCAGCACACACACACACAACGTCGGGGAACACGCCCTGGACACTAAAACCACATATAGTCGTAGCTCCGTCCACACACAACTAAACACGGGGAGCTTTTCCCCACAATAAAACCACACACGCGGAGAAACAACTCCGCCCACACACGATGTATTCTCTGTTTGATAAAAGGAAAGATATAGAATATATGCCCAAATATTAATCTATGCCCAAATGAAGATATGAAAATAAGTTAACAAGATTTTCCCATTTTATCTTTAACACAACTCGGAGATACTATAGAAGGGTGCTTTGGAGCTAATAAACCATGAGTGGAAGTGGCCAGCCCCTTGAAGAAACGCGTGCCCAATCCAACAGACTGTGAAGAGTAGCAACAATGCCTCCAAATCTGGACACTGGGTCGTGAGAAGCAGTCCTGAGCGACTCCTCCTTCCTCCTCCAGCAGATGAGTCACCCTCTCCCTCCGTTCCTACAAGCAGATGGAAGGTATTAGCGCCTCTCTTCTTCTTCCTCTTCCTCCAGGTGGGGCGGCGCCCTCAGCTTCTCTCCCTACAAGAGATAAAAACAATATTAGCGTAAGGATAGTTCTTCCGATGGAGATAGTGGCATATGTATAGCAGAAAAAGGCATCATCAAAAGACCACAAAGCTCTCTTAAAAGCCTTTCTAAACCACACCCAATAGATAGGAGAAACCCTAAGGCTATTGGGGTAAAAACCCAAGGCCATCGGACCACTTAATGGGGAGTTCGAAAACAATCCGAAAATCATGATCCGGACAAACCAGAGAAAGTGTCGACTCATAGGGTCGACACTTTTCTCAAGCCATTCTGTCCCGATGAAGAAATCAGGACATGGGGAAAAAGTGTCGACTCACTGGGTCGACACTTTTTTCAACGTGTTCTGTTTTCAACAAAACAAAACACCCAGATGAAAAGAGTCGACTCATAGAGTCGACACTTTCTGTCTGGACTTATAAACCAATATAGCAGACAGAACGAACTTACACAAGTGTCGACTCTATGAGTCGACACTTTTACAGACAGATCTGAAAACTTAGTTAAATACAGTTGAAACCCCAGAAACATGATATATGAATTAAACCCAATCTACTCACATGTAAATATATTCAAAATTGAATTCTTACCATGATAATAAAGATTTCTGGGCAAATTTACACCTGCACTTTCAACCAATTCAAATTCATGAGAGTTAAGCCAAGGTGATTCAAGAAATCATATTCAACCCAATTGAAGGCATGACTTAGCCAATGGAGTGTCATGGATTAAAGGTATGAGACCTGTCATTCAATCTTGGTTTCAAGCATAGGAATGGGAAAACAATGAAGGCAAAGTACAAGGGTAGAAACTTACCATGGAGTCGAAGGAATTGATAGCAATATAGAATCTGCACATCCTGAAAGTTCAAATTCAAGTCAATGCAATTTAATAAAACCAATTATCTTGCATTCTATCATCCACATACATCCATCCCAATTAAGCTATTAACTTGCAATCTAGAAAATTTCTCCATACATGTAACATCACTTTGGAATTAAATTCAAACCAAAACAACGGAGAACCATTCAACACTATTCAAATACAGTCTAGTGGCATGAATAAAGAGGATTATGAACCATCATTTAAACTTTTCAAACAACATTCATAAAAAAGCATGTTTAGCGTAAGGCCACTTCAACCACATTTAAGGTTACCAAAATTGTCAAGTTCAAGGACACAAAATTCAGTCCGAAACTTCCAAGTTCAGTCCAAGAATCATAATTCAGTCTAGTGATGCCCATTTCAGACATTTTCAAGGGCACGGCAACCATCACGTTCAGGGACACAAGATTCAAAAATCAGTTCAATTGAATTTAGACTCATAGCAAGCAAAGTCCAGTTTCAATGTAGTTCAATCAGACATTAGCCACGATTAGATGGCTATTCAGTTCAAGGCCAAACCAACCAGTAAATCATGCATTTCTTAAAGCATGAAACGCATTCAAGTTCAGTTTTACAATCTCAAGCACAGTTGAAATCAATTTGAAATTCCTTGATTTTCTCAGTTATTTAGGGGCAATTGATACCAAACTGAAAACATCAAGTTAATCATGAAATTACCATATGCATTACTATAAAACACCCAGCAAAGGGTCGGTGCACATTTGAGCATTTAACACCAAATCTAACTTTCAGCATTATGTGACAAGTGATTAATCATTTCTAAACATGAAATACCAAATTCCAAGTTTGCTCATAAGATCACTTATGAAGTACACATCCAGTCCAGAAAGTCAAGTTCATTAATCATGAAAAAGGAGAACTAGGCTCAAGGAGCCAGAGGTCGACCCATGGGGTCGACCCACCCCAAGGAGAATGAAAAACTGCCTTAGCAGTCCAATGTAATCAAATGAACTAACCAACAGAATATCATGCAGGAGTAGTCAGAGAACCAATACCCAACAGTCTCATGCACAGCACGCATGAGTCAACATCAGAAATGTATTCATAAAGGACCATTGAAATTCAACCTGCAAAATAAGATATCATCATGTTAGCTTGTTTATCATGAAGACGCCATTAAACATAAAACACACAATATAATGGAATCATCAAAACCATTGTGAAAGTGATGCGGGATGGACACGGGAGACGACACTATATGGTGCCACCCTCGGACTCTAGATGAAGACACGACCAGCAACATACACCAGGGAGACACTAAGCCCGACACTACGAGCTCCTAGTGGCGAAACGTCGCTAACAGAAGTGGAAGCTCACTCGTCGTCCCAAGCGAGGGAAAGCGCGGACCGTGCGCGGTTAAGGAATCGGCGGAGGTCAAGGGTAGTCTAACTCAACTTCCGGACTCGGATCGAGTCACGGGACAGGTCACTCTCACTCTCACAGCGGTGACATGGACACACGGGCTAGTACCTACACTCTCGGCAGCGGCCTAAGACCGTATACTAGCTAAGCAATGTAACGCTAAGGAGTTAAGACCTTTACCTCCACGCACCCGGCGTGGCGAAGACAACCCCGGCCGAATCACGGACTCCCGGTTAAACAATATCACAGCAATACAAAGATTTGACCCACTCCACGCAGTGAGGTAAAAGGTCACATGTGGAGCCCGGGAATTACGCAACTCGGGTTGACGGGCAGCATCTTGATGTCGCCCGGCGGTGCCGAACACCGCGTTTTCGTGCGTTCCGAAAGGCGGGTTCTGCGGGCCCGCGGGGCCCACGAATGGCGCTGTCCTCCGGATCTGCGGGTGTGGGACCCACTATGATGGGGACCCCTGGTGGCTCGCCTCCACGGATGGCGGTCGGCCGGGAACACCGATCGGGGGTCGATCGGTCCCGATTCCCAAGTCTTGAAGTTGCTGCCCACGGAGTTTGGTTGCTATTTTCAGGCGCGCGCTCCGGCGAAAACGGCCGCTGCGGTCAGCCCCATCGCCGGAATGCGACGAAACCAGCGCCGTTGGAAAGAGGATTCAAAATCCTTCAATCTAGGGCCAGTGGACTCTTCTGAACTTGGGCGGAACTGGGCTTTAACAATTTTCCAATCCTCTGCTCCACAGCTCCCGAAATATCAGATCAGCACATCAGTTTCCTGTAAATGGCCATTGACCGCCTAGTTAAAGCTGGATTCAGTCTTCGAGCTCTTCTTCAAAGTTGTAGGGTATCAAACTACGGAACGGGGACTATTTTGGGAATTTGATTTGGAGGTGGTGGTGATTTACTATGAATTTTGGGGTGACTGGTGGTCGGATCTGGGAACAGGAGGACAGAACTATAGATGGGACTGAGAACGATTTTTAGAAAATAAGAGATGGGTGAATGAAAAATTAAGAAAAATTGTGGATGAAGGGGTGGATGAATGGAACCCCCAGTAAAATTGGGCGAACCAACAAAACTCAAAAAGTGGACCTAAGATATGAAACTCATGGCAGGGATGAATCTGGACAGAACTCTGGCAGAACCAAAATGGAAGAGTGGACGAAAATCAAAAAATATGAAACGAGATCTGAATGGCAAACCAAAATTTGTGGGATGTCCTTGACACCTCTGGAACGTCCACTAAAATCCCCAGATCTATCTGAGCTCGGGGTTGAGACATGAAATTCGTGGAAGCTTCTGTGATACTGCACGGGCAGAACTCCGTTGATGGAGATGGCGGTGCGGTGGCGGCTCGTGGCGGCGGCGGCGATCGTCGGAACTGATACACGAGGCGTCACACCTCAGAATGGAAGCCTTCACAGCTTCAAGGGGGAGAGGGAGGAGAGAGGAGGGGGGGCGCACCAGCCCTTGCTCTTGAATTTGTTTGAATCAAATGGCATTAATTCATGAAAATGGGAAAATACAAGCATATATAGGTCACCCATCTAATCCATCCTCCACCATTGGATCTAGGGGTTAGGGATGGATGGCTAGGATGAAGTTTGATCAAAATACAACAAAAATATTAAACAAAAGGGGAGGGGGCGCACCTTGACCAAGGGGGGGGACATGGTAGGTGGGTTTGGTTGGAATTGTTGACCATTTTGGTCCCTTGTCCCCCATGTGGACAATTGACTAGTCCAAGGCTTCTAGATGTCCACCTTGGATTTTGACCAACCCCACAAGGCTGATATGGACCAATGGGAGGGGGCCTGGGGGTCCCGTGGGGCCCAGGGGTCCCATTTTACAAATAAGCCCCTCGTACACTCATAATTGCAAACCGTATAAAATGAAATAAACACACCTTACACACAAATAAAGTCTAATTAAATATGAAAAATGGGGAGACTCAAGGCGGCGTCTCCAGGTTGTCTCCGAGCCAGATGGATGCTGAGGTGGCTCGAATCGTGCTCCGTGTGCGGTACCGGTGGCTCGGCGTGTCGCACCGCTCAACTGCTTGGGTGTCCGCACCAGAAAGATAACGAGGGGGCGCACCAGAACCCAACAAGAGAGAAAAAGAGAGAGGGAAAGGGGAGAGAGAAGCATGCAATGGTGGGAGCCACGACGAGGGGTGACGAGATGGTGACAATGGTGGGTTGGATGTGCATGGTCGACGGCGGATGCGGCGAGGCCCATGTCGGCTTCTTCTTACTCTAATGGGAATCAACACCGAGCACTAACATTTTTATTTTGTATTTGTATCTTTTTGTTTGTATTTATACCCTTGGGTAATTGGGTTTGTAATTGTAAGGTATTATAAGCCAAAGGGTTATTCTTTAAAGTCTTTGGGTTTATTTGTAAAAGTCCCGTAGGTCCAGTAGGGGTCCCCACCCTCTTTCCCATTGGTCCACCTAGGTTCTAGGGCCCATGTGGGGCTAGTTCAAAGTCCAAAATTGGACTTGGACCAAGGGGGGAAGAAAGTCCAAGTTGGACTCCCCTTTAGTCAAGGGGGCGCCCCCCATTTATAATAGTTTAATGATTGTTGTATTTTTATTTAATTTGGCCATTTGACCACATGGGGATTAAATATCCTATCTCTAGTTTACCCCTCCCAAACCCTAGATCTAGGGCTAGTTTTGGTCATTTGTATATTTCTATATAACCCATGTATTTTCCATTTTGTAAGAATTAATGAGAAGAATTTTGAAAAATTGCCAAGAGCCCAAGGGCGCCCCTCCTCTCTCCCCTCTCTTGCAGCTGGATTGCTGTGTTTGTAGGGTAGATTCCCTACAAAACTTGGTGGATTCCAAGTGATCTCTGCTCCCCGGAGTGCGAAGCTCCGCCGCCGCCGCCATCGAGCCGCCACCGCACCGCCACCGCCACTTCGTCGAAGTTTTGTCCCTATCTAGATAGAAGCCTAGTGCTCAATTTTTAGCTCTCAATCAGGAGCTCAGAGCATGCTGAAAATTGGAGGGTGAGTCCCCCACATCCACCCCATCCTCCACAAAAATATTCAGGTCACTCCACATTCGTTTGCCATTTTTCCCAATTCACTCTCTCTACCCCTAGCAATCTGCCTCTTGTGCAGATCTGTGTTCTAGCAGCCTAGTTCTTCCCCTGTTTGACCGGCTTCCCAATTTCAAAACGAGCTGAAATTTGGATTGCAAGTTTTGTCCATCAAACCACCATTCCACAAATTTTTCCACGAATTTAGGAGTTCTTTTTCCTCACATAAAAATCTCTGCAAAATCTCATTTTTGTTCTATCCTGTGCAGTCCAGATCCGATCCCTCTCCACCAAAAATCCATTTCCCCTGTTAAACAACCTTAGAAAATTATAAAAAAATTATTTTCGTGTTCCTTACCTTCCCATCTACCATCCATAAAAATTTCAGATCCAAACTCCACCGTTTGATATCCAGTCAAACCAAGTTCTCAGGCAGATCCACTTTCTACCCTGTCTGATCTGGTTCTGTAAGTTAGCTGGTTGTAAATTCCACCGAGGAAAATACAGGGATAGAAAAATTATTGTAACCATTAGTGTTTGAAGATCTTCGAAGTAGCTTTCCAACGGCGCTAGTCTCACGTCGTTCTGAGCTCAGGTCTAATCGCAGTAGCTATTCTCGCCTGGTCGCGTAGTTCTTTGACAGCAGAACAGGTCTGTGGGCAGCAATCAATAACACCCCCGGTCGGACCGCCTCGCCTCCCACGAGGCGAACTAGCGCGATCCCTTCCTAGGGGTCGTCCCTCCAGGAGTCCCCACCGTAGCGGTACTACTCTCAGCCCGTTCGGCCGTCCGACCAAGACGTGGGCCCCACGTTCGTTGGCACGCGTTACCGTCGGAGCTGTTCAAATCACTACCCGTCAACCCGAACCCACTACTCCCGGGCCCCACATTGTAGCCCTTTACCTCCTGCGTAAAGTGGGCATTAATATTCATTGATGTAATTTAATTATTTACTATTCCGGGAGTACGAGTTTTGACCGGGACCATCTTCCCCACACCCGGTAGCGTGGAGGTATCATGTTCGCTCCTCTCTTCACATTTTGCTTATTTTGTATTTATTCTATTGCCGCTGCATGAGTGATAGGTTAATCTAGCCCGATATTTTTATCACTGCTACGAGAGAGAGGGAAACCTATCCCGTGACCTGATCCGAGCACGAAAGAGAGTTCGCTACCCTACTCATTGTCGGTTTCTCAATCGCGCAGATCCCGCGTTTCTCTCGCTTAGGGACATCCACGAGCTAGGGTCCCAGGTTCGCGTCCCATCCCGCATCAAATTGGTATCAGAGCGAAAGGTTGAGTCTAGGGTAGTCTTTGATTAAAAAAATAAAAAATAGTCATTTAAGTCTAGAAAGTGTCTAAGTCTAGGTGTTGCATTTGCATTCCTATATTCGGTATATCAAAAGGTGTTCCTGGAATGATAGGTTACGGTTACGCCTATCGGGAAGGTAGCACACTTACGTGAGTGCGATCTTCAGATCAAACCTCCGCCACATATCAGATATTGGTTAAGTCTAGGTTTGTAGTCGAGTCTACATTCCAACTTTGCATTAGTGTTTAGGGTCGTGTCTAGTGTCTTGTCACCAAGTGTCGGCATGGCCATCCTATAGCTCCCCGTGTCCCATGGATCCCTAAAAGCCCACATCATATGCATGGTGGCGACACGCCCAAGGATGGAAAACCCAATCCTACCACCTCCGTAGGCCCTAAGGCCCGGACTTCTATGGCTCCAAAGTCCCGAGCGACTACCTAAAGTGGGAAGCCGCTATGGACAAATACTTTGAGTGTTCCATCATGTCCGATGCCATGGAAGTTGATTTTGCCACAAGGCGGCTTTTTTACGAAGTCGCCGAAAAATGGAGAGACATTGAAATCTTGAGGGAAATTAGGAGGCAATGGACTATCGAGTCGTGACGAGAGATGAAGGGTGAGCTTAGGAAGGTCTACCTACCCGGCCCGATCACCTCCAACCGACCCCACCCAATCACCTCCAACCAAGTGGGTCATAGTCAGAGGCAAAGAGCCCCACACGTAGTAGAGCCTAGATCCAAGCCTAGGCCAGTTGATTACGGGCGAGTCCACCACGATATCCCTACTCCAAACCCCACCATTTTCGAACTCTAAAAAACCATTTCGGATCGGTTGGATAGGATGTGTACCCAGATTGATGGATTCCTGCCCGAGCTTAAGGAGGTAGCAGTCGGTAGTCCTAACCCGGCGCCATCTACGGTGCCATCCCAAGGTCCTCTTCCCATCATGGAGGACCCTCTTTCCCCACCAGTGAGAGCTCCTAGAACACAAACAACCTAGCTCTGATACCACTTCTGTCACGCCCCGAACCGATAGCAGCGGGAAGCAGCGTTCGGAATGTACAGCGAAACAGTCATGATAACATGAGCAAAATAATAAACACAAATAGACGCAGGGAGGTCATACAATTTGATAAAAATATATTTTTATTGATGATTGAAATTAAATTTACAATTTTGACTCAATAAAGATAAAAGAAGAGAAAATGACAAGACTCACTATACTATCTAGACTCAAGAAAATAAAAAGACAGACTCCGGTCTCTAAAGCTCCAAGTTCACTCGATCACGCTGTCCCGATCCCAATTGCAAACGTTCCGTCTACCGCGTTACCTGAAAAGAGTTGGAAAGTAGGGGTGAGCAAGAAGCTCAGTAGGAATTACACTCTATCATCAGGCATAGTTTAAGTAATTAACCATTTCATGAATGCATGAATAATTGTGCAATTACTTTGTGTGATTGTTATTGCGCTCTGATTATATTGCTTGCTCGAGACGTACTAGCCAACTGTTCACATTCCCGATTGTTTCCGCTGCATAATCTCGGGACGTGACAGTTAAGGTGGTATCAGAGTACTAGGACTAGAAGTCCTAGAAAAAAGTCATGTCATAGGTTAAGTCCAAGGTTTAAGATAGGCTTGGTCCATAGGACACCATGCTACCCATCCAAGGACCTTGCACTACAAGTAGTGCCCGTCAACTCCTTCTACACAACGCTCCGGTCTAGTCACCATATAGATACCTTGGAGGATCTTATCAAGGGATTAGACTGGCAATGGAAGTTGACGCACCTGTTGGCCCCAGGCTTCGACCAATCCACGAGTCGTAGCTTCACGCATCCCGCCTTGGGGTCCATTACCTCCGTGTGCACCGTGAGTCATGTCACCACGGAGGTTCTCTTATTCCTCCCCATGCCGGTCGAGCCAAACTTCATTCCCTTTACCCCGAGGGAGGAACCATACCTTCTATATGAGATCACCGTCCCCTATACCCTAGTGCATGAAGGTGACCACCTACACCTTCAAGAATTCCAAACATGGGACTGTGACCTATGGGAGCCCAGTTCGAGGGGTCATACTTTCTTTGATCCCTTCGACCCATTCCCTAGTGAACCCCTTGACCCACCACATTTACTCCACTTTTTCGAGGGAGTCCACTACCACACCCCTTCCCCACGGGCCAGTCCACCTACACTCAGCCAGGGGACCGTTCCACGGTCACCATATAGGGGTGACGAAGGAGTATTCGACTCTCCTAGCCCTCCCAAGTCTCCCAAATCCAACAGGCAGTCGCATGCTAGGGACAGATTAGGATGTCTAGGAGTCCCCCATTTCGTCAACCATCGATTGCATCTAGTGTATGCATGGTACACATTCGGATGTCCTGGTCCACCATTGCATGTGTATGGGTCGGACTAACAGTAGATTTATTTAGGGTCATGTGTGGGTCTTTGTTTCGTACAGTTTATCTGTCGAGTGCATATGTAAAGATCGAGTTGAGTCGATCTTTTGTACGCTCACGTTGTCAGTCCCTTTCGTGTGCGAGGCAAGTCGAATCCAATGCGTACGTTGTAGACTTACTAGAATTTAGGATCGGCTCTACCTCAACATATCAGATCTAGTCACATAAAGGGACCCAGCGGTGATTCCAAGTGAGTATTCGAGCCGCCTCCTCTCCTTTGAGAGTGACCCCACCCCGGAGTGTCCACTATTAGCCTCATTCCCACATCAGCATGCACATATCGAATATATACGGGATGAGCATGTGACGATTACTTGGAGTGCAGCGTACTCCGCGCTACCAGGTCGGTCACGGATCCGTCGGAGCCACACGAGCAGCCGCACCCCTTACTCGACGGGGTCGAGTTCTTCCTACCCGGGAAGAATTGATGGGAATCAACACCGAGCACTAAGATTTTTATTTTACATTTGTGTCCTTTTGTTTGTAATTATACCCTTGGCTAATTGGGTTTACAATTGTAAGGCATTATAAGCAAAAGGGTTAGTCTTTAAAGTCTTTGGGTTTATTTGTAAAAGTCCAGTAGGTCCAGCAGGGGCCCCCACCCTCTTTCCCATTGGTCCACCTAGGTTCTAGGGCACATGTGGGGCTAGTTCAAAGTCCAAAATTGGACTTGGACCAAGGGGGGAAGAAAGTCCAAGTTGGACTCCCCTTTAGTCAAGGGGGCGCCCCCCATTTATAATAGTTTAATGATTGTTGTATTTTTATTTAATTTGGCCATTTGACCACATGGGGATTAAATATCCTATCCCTAGTTTACCCCTCCCAAACCCTAGATCTAGGGCTAGTTTTGGTCATTTGTATATTTCTATATAACCCATGTATTTTCCATTTTGTAAGAATTAATGAGAAGAATTTTGAAAAATTGCCAAGAGCCCAAGGGCGCCCCTCCTCTCTCCCCTCTCTTGCAGCTGGATTGCTGTGTTTGTAGGGTGGATTCCCTACAAAACTTGGTGGATTCTAAGTGATCTCTCCTCCCCGGAGTGCGAAGCTCCGTCGCTGCCGCCATCGAGCCGCCACCGCACCGCCACCGCCACTTCGTCGGAGTTTTTTCCATCTCTAGATAGAAGCCTAGTGCTCGATTTTTAGCTCTCAATCAGGAGTTCAGATCGTGCTGAAAATTGGAGGGTGAGTCCCCCACGTCCACCTCATCCTCCACAAAAAAATTCAGGTCATTCCACTTTCGTTTGCCATTTTTCCCGATTCACTCTCTCTGCCACTAGCAATCTGCCTCCTGCGCGCACCGCCACTGCCACTTCGTCAGAGTTCTGTCCATCTCTGAACAGAAGCCTAGTGCTCAATTTTTAGCTCTTAATCATGAGCTCAGATCGTGCTGATAATTGGAGGGTGAGTCCCCCACGTCAACCCCATCCTCCACAAAAAAATTCAGGTCATTCCACTTTCGTTTGCCATTTTTCCTAATTCACTCTCTGCCCCTAGCAATCTGCCTCCTGTGCAGATCTATGTTCTAGCAGCCTAGTTCTTCCCTTGTTTGACACCCTTCTCAATTTCAGAACGCGCTGAAATTTGGATTGGAAGTTCTGTCCATCAAACCACCATTCCACAAATTTTCCCATGAATTTACGAGTTCTTTTTCCTCACATAAAAATCTCTGCAAAATCTCATTTCTGTTCTATCCTGTGCAGTCTAGATCCGACCCCTCTCCACCAAAAAATCTATTTCCCCTGTCAAACCACCTCAGAAAATTATAAAACAATTCTCCCCGTGTTCATTACCTTCTCATCTACCATCCATAAAAATTTCAGATCCAAACTCCACCGTTTGATTTCCGGTCAAATAGAGTTCTCAGGCATATCCACTTTCTATCCAGTCTGATCTGGTTCTGTAAGTCAGCTGGTTGTAAATTCCACCAAGAAAAATATAGGGATAGAAAAATTCATGTAACCATTTGTGTTCAAAGATCTTCAAAGTAGCTTTCCAACGGCGCTAGTCTCACATCGTTCTGAGCTCAGGTCTGATCGCAGTAGCTGTTCTTGCCGGGTCGCGCAATTCTGTGACAGTAGAACAGGTCCGTGGGCAGCAATCAACAACGCCCCCGGTCGGACTGCCTCGCCTCCCACGAGGTGAACCAGCGCGATCCCTTCCTAGGGGTCATCCCTCCAGGAGTCCCCACCGCAGCGGTACCACTCCCAGCCCATTCGTCCCTCTGACCAGGACGTGGGCCCCACATTCGTTGGCACTCGTTATCGCCAGAGCTGTCCAAATCACTGCCCGTCAACCCGAACCCGCTACTCCTGGGCCCCACATTGTAGCCCTTTACCTCCCTGCGTGGAGTGGGCAGTAATATTCATTGCTTTAATTTAATTATTTACTGTTCCGGGAGTACGAGTTTCGGCTGGGATCGTCTTCCCCACGCCCGGTAGCGTGGAGGTATCGTGTCCGCTCCTCTCTTCGCATTTTGCTTATTTCGTATGTATTCTATTGTTGCTGCATGAGTGATAGGTTAATCTAGCCTGATATTTTTATCACTACTGCGAGAGAGAGCGAAACCCGTCCCGTGACCCGATGGTGCCTCTAGCTTGCCACGGTAACTGATGCCAACAAAAGAACTCAGAGTTGCTCGCCCCCACCAACGCTGCGCCAGCTAAAGCGTCCGCTACGTGGTTGCATTCCCTATAATAGTGAAAGATCAGAGCACGAAGCCGGCATGATATGCAAAGCAAAGAGTCCCACCAAGGAAGAATGGACCAAGGGGGTTTAGAGCCAGCCTTTAACAATTGAACAAGCACCTGTGAGTCTGAATAGATCACGGAGATAGGAAAATTTTAACTATATCTCAAGTCCCACTAATCACATTATGTTTCAAAATTATAACTAATTCCTTAAAAATCTCAATTAAGTGTAAGACTGAGATTAACTGTAAAAATTACATAATTATTACATGAAAACCCATAGAATAGTCTGTGTGATTAAAATAAGTGTACACAAATAGATGCTTATCAATGACTCCCACACACAAGGACGTTTTGAGAGTAAAAAAAAAAGGAAACAAAACTGGCGAAACAAGAAAAGAGCTTCAGCAGAAAAAAGAAAATCTAGCATGTTAGACATGTGTGGAACATGCTTGATTCTATTGTTTTGATGATGTCTGACTATGACTCATTTATGAGTCTTATTTACATTTGATAATGTCAATGTTCGTATAGTTCAGGTCGAAGTCAGCATTGGCATATGAATGGCCTCATAAAGATTAGCAGTGTGAAGATATCATGCAATGATGTCAGGTGAAATGATGCCTTGAAGCAGCAGGGTAAGTTTTATCTCAAGCCACATAAATCTAAAGGAACAAGAACCAACCATGGTTGAAAGAAACTCTAGGTACAACGGCACATGCATCCACAAAAACCAAGAAAAGGTTGGGAAAAGAAAGGAAAATCAAATGCATCAGAATTCAGCTGAGAAATGCAAGGTCAATAAGGCTGCGTCGACCCTACGTCACAGTTGTGTCAACCTCACTCAAGTTCAAATGAAGAAAAGCTCAAACGGGTAGTTTCTTCAGGACAGGTCGACCTTACCTCATCAGCAAGTCGACCTCAGGCGTCTTCCAAAACCCGTTATACGGGTAGTTTCTTCAGGACAGGTCGACCTTACCTCATCAGTAGGTCGACCTCAGGTGTCTTCCAGAACCCGTTATACATGCAGTTTCTTCAAGATAGATCGACTTCACCTCATCAGTAGGTCGACCTCAGGCGTCTCCTAGAAACCATTGTAAACGCTGTTCTCCATGGCTATGTCGACCTCACCTTCATAGGAGGTCGACCTCATGCTATTTTCCAGAAGCTCTTTTGCCTATTTCTGTCAAACACGCCAATTCTTCCAGTAGCCAAAAATAGCAACTACAAACCTCCAAAAACATGATTTTTGAGGCTCGAAAAAGGTTCCTAGGATAGTCAACTATCCTTGTCATCATTGGCTTGCCATATCAATCCTTTTGGTCAATGGAAATGGTAGTTAGTAAATGTGGGAAAGGTCACCTGTCATGGTAACCACCTTTTTCCATCTACCCAATCAGAATTGTTGCTACAGAAAGCACCTGGGGTAGAGCACTATACCTCCCTGTCCTAAGCCAATCAGAAAATAGATCTGGAAGAGCTCTAGGATCAAGACCATCATTTCTTCTCCAACAAATAAAATGGATGATCCTTGGAGGGAAAACCATTTTTACCTCTGCTAGACCAATCAGTTTATAGAACTGTGAAGAGCTGAAGAGAAGAAATATCCTATTTACTTCTGGGCCAATCAGATTCATGTCTGGTTATTTTTTTGTGCTCATGCTATCAAATATTGGGGACCAATCAAAAAGGAGGTCAGTGGTCAAACAAATCTTTTGTATTTCATCCAATTGCAATGAAGGAACTTGGAGGGAAATTCCACTACCCAGATCTCTATATATACATGAAGCTTCTGCATCAAGAAGTTGTTGCTGCCTTGAAGAGAAAAGCCCACATCTCCCTTAAGCCTTCAACAGAAAATCTATGAGAAAGAAAAGAAAGGAGTGTGGAGAGCAGCCAAGCCTGGTTCGATCCAAACCAGTGCTGAAAAAAGGAGAAGAATTTGAAAGGAGTGCAGCCCCTCCTTGCAGCTAGCCTGAGCTTGATAGAGCTTTAAGACTTCGATCTGAATCCACCACAACCTTCTCCTTGTGATTGGTTTTCTATTTTCATTTGCATCTTCTCAATCTGTAAACCGTGTGTGTTTTGGGGAGTTGTCACTAGGTTTTTGCTACACTTGCAGCTTGTTTTCTTCTTTGTTTGTCTGTGTGTATGTATGTGTGTGTGTGTGTGTGTGTGTGTGTGTGTGTGTGTGTGTGTGTGTGTGTGTGTGTGTGTGTGTGTGTGTGTGTGTGTGTGTGTGTGTGTGTGTGTGTGTGTGTTGAGGACTTCATCCTTGTGTGGTAAAGCCTCATCGGTTTGGTGAGGGGTGGACGTAGGTTACGAGTCTACAACCGAACCACCTTAAAAATATCTGGTGCAATGGGTGTGTTCTTGTGCGATGGATCCATCTCCTCTATCCCTATTCACCGATGTTTGCATATTCACAGTTTTTGCCGTACCTTTGAACTCTAAGCATATACTCTAGCCAGCTTCATACTAGCTCACACTATTGTACAGATTCACATATTCACATATTCACTGGGAGTGTAAGGAGCAGCAGTTCAGTGTAACTATTGAACTCACAAAAAGGGTGTGTCGACCTTACAGTGGTGCTGCGTTGACCTCAGCCCTCCCTATAGCATTCTCTTGCTCCTCTTTCATTGGGTTGTATTCTCTCGGTCGAGCTATATCTGTTGGAACCACTATCCTTATTGAAGAGTGTGTCTTTTACACATCTAGCTATAGATTGGTTTTCAACTGGTTTAGATTTTAATTGGGCCAAAGTTTTTGGAAGGATCTATTCAACCCCCCCTTCTAGATCCAGTTGCACCCTAGGGGACCTAACAGTTGGTATTAGAGCAAAGCTCTGTTATACTCAGATCCAACAATCTATAGAGAAAGATCCCGGTGCATTTGATCTAATGGATTTCTCCGCTAGTGAAGCTTTAATGATTTCTCCACTGGGTATGACGGCTCTGATTTTACCGTGTGCCTAGGGAGAATGTATGCTTTTATTAACTCCATAGATCCAAGATTATGGAATCTTATATATGATGGGCCTCATGAGCTACCGTCAGATATACCTGAATGGTCTGCTAAACACAAGACCAAACATTCTGATAATCTTGCTACTCTGAATTTAATAAAAGTTGTAGTTGATCCCAGATTATTTCCTTTTGTATCAACATGCAGCACAGCTAAGCAAGTTCTAGATGGTTTGATGGACATCCATGAACAAGGAGAACGAAGGCATGAATGTCTCATGGCCGACCGTCCAGAACAGTCCAGTGACCCGTCTTCATCTCAGGTAAGCTCTGACTCCGAAGACTTTACATTTGAATAGCTTATGGATGCTTATGATGAGTTAGCTAAGCAATACAAGAAGTTAAAATCAGAAAACAAAAAATTGAAAAAGAAGGTTGAAAATAGCTCATGTGAAGGCTCACCATGTAAACAATGTTCTACCCGTGAAGAGGTAAATGAAACTCTCATGATTGACATAGATTTCCATAAGGAACACATTGCGTATTTAAGAGACGAAAATGGTATCTTGTAAGCTGAGACAACTAAGTTGGAAGAAATTGTTAGACAGCTTCAAGAAAAAGATAAGTCTATGTCAAATGATCAACACCCACTTAATGAGCTGACTGAAAACCAGAATCTCATAAATGAAAATGAAAGTTTAAAAAAGCAAAACATTGATTTGCTTGCTAAGCTTCATGCATGTGAAAAAGGCAAGGGTGTGAGCATTGATGAATCAGAAAAATTGACTGTTCTCCAAAAGGAGATTGATCACTACAAAACAGTGAATGAGATGTTGAATGAGCAGCTGGCTAGATGTGAGGTTGATTTGGCCAATACAGAATAACATATCTCCTCACTTGAAAATGAAGTTCAAGACCTGAATAATTCTCTCTCAAAATTTGTGCAGGGCAAAGATAATCTAGACATAATTTTGGGGACTAGAGTGAACTTTCAGAGAGAGGGCTTAGGATACCAACCTGTGAACAAAAAGGCTTTTAAAAATAAACTACATACATCTTTTGTCTTTGGCTCACATGAAGCTAGTACCTCCAGTGGTCTCCAAAAATCGCCCGCTGCTTAGAAAATAAAGAAACAAAATAAAAATCAGAAAAAGAAAACATAGAGGCAAAAACAGAAAAACAAGTTTACAAATGTTGATATGCATGATTGGAAGTCCAATGCTAAATACCATGCTACTCATAAATTGAAAGTTCAGTGTTTTTATTAAGGACAGCTTGGTCATATTATGCATGACTATTTTATTTTGAAGATTGAGGAATCCAGAGCATGCAGGAATAGAATGAACAATATGGAAGGCAAGGGCAAGGGACAGGTCGACGTTGGGGCGAAGTCTGCTCAGCACGCTAATGCTCAGAAGCCCAGGTATGACACAGTGCGTCAACGCACTCAACAAGTCAGGTCGACGCACCCCAAGGCCACCAGTAGGAATATTCCTCCTTGCTACTTTCATTGTGGAAGAATTGGCCACACAGTCAAGGACTGTTGGCATCTGAAGGGAAGAACCCACTCTCATGCCAAAAAGGTTAACTTCCATGCTCATTCCCAAAAGCTCAATGCCCATGCACATAAGAGAAATGAGAATTATCATATGTGCTACTTTTATTGTGGTGAAAATGGACATGTGGTTGATAACTGTCATTGGATGAGGAGTGATGACTTGAACGCTGAAAAGACTAGAAATCTACATGTCAGATACGGAGCTAACCATCAAGCACCCAAGAAAATTTGGGTACCTAAAAATTCCAAATTAGAATTTTGGGTGCATGGTGCCTTGAAGCTGAACATAAGATCAACAGGAAACTAAAGCTCAAGGCACAGGTCTATAAATAAAATTTTTTCGTTGATGTTAATTTTGCATGTTAGGCCTCTGTTAGTCGTTGCAGTTTAAGGTCCTTCCCTGCTTACAATAAATCCTGCACTAGTCTGAAACCCCTTCTATGAACTGCTGTAAATCCCCCATGGTTAAAATGAATATTTGAACTATGTGTGAGCCTTCTGGTATATCAAAAGGTGCTTGTTGGAATGATGGGGTAAGCCTATCAGAAAGATAGCACTTTGTGTGAGGTGATCTTCGAATCTACGTTATCTGCCTCGTACCAAAAGGTAGTTACCTTAGCTGCTCATTTCATAAAGAATCTATAATGCTGAGGGAATTGCTATGATGATTAGTTGCCGTTAATAACTTGCAAGTTTGTGGTTTAGCCTATTGCTACTCCCATTGTTAGCTGCCACATGAATTTTCTGTCCATCATTGCTGACCATTGTTTTGATGATGTCTATCATGGCTGCATATAATCCAACTCATCACTCATGTGGACATTTAACCTTATGTTTGACTATCCTAAGTTCCATAAGCATTTGACTAAGGGGGAGTCTAAGAGTTTACACATCAATTTAGAATCCATTGCAAATGCCTCAAGTCTGCATGTATCGAGAACATTGAGTATCATCTAGTGGTCTCATGAACTTTCATGCATTTCATGCTTAAGGGACCCAACACTTCATGACTAGCATGTCTTACACTCTCAATGCATTATCATGACATGAACCCTTGGTATATTGAATGGTGACCTATGGAAGGTTGGATTAACTCCAACAGGAAACTGTCACTATGCGTGAGAGGATCTTTGGATCAAGTTCTCCGCCAAGTATCATGGGTCAAATGTTTATGCAAGTCATAGGTTGCATACTTCATTATCAAGTATGTCAAGGCTTTTTTAAGTCCAGGCACATGTTAAGGGGGAGTCATCATAAAAGTCCAAGTTACATCCTTGCATACTTTGTTGATTTGTGGACTGATTGCATATTCGTAGGGGGAGCTTGCCTTGCTTTAATAAATTGCTCACATGTTCATTAGTATAACCCTTGTGTGTGCCTCTTGAAGAATGGACCTTTTTGAGTAGTAGTCTGAGAGTTAAACTATCTTGCAAGCTTGTTTTAGTCTGTTCTTTTGATGTTGATACTTTCCTTGTCATGTTTGTAAAATGTCAATGTGCATGTTTACCCATCCTTGTTAAACTCTCTTCTGTTTTGCATTGTGTCTGTCAACCGCGTCGACCCTCAGATCATGCAGAGTTGACCTTCCAGTTCATTTCCTTTGGAATCTGGCTGCTGTCTGTGCACTATGCGTCAACCCCCTGATGTACATGCGTCGACGCGCCTGCTAGCCTGATGCTCATTGATTTGTGTTTACTCATGTTTATAGCATCTGAGCTCATTGCACATACTCTAGGGGGAGATGTTCACTGCCTACTTCCATTATTCTACCCAAGTGCATTCAATGTACTCTTCAACTCTTTGTATCATATTTTTTTTACTGAGCTCCAGCTTCAGTCTGAAATACCTTCAAATCTGAATCTCATTGATACACCAAATTCCTTGAACTGCTTTGAACTCTTGTGAGAATTTCTACCTGTTGCTGATTTCATTCCTCAGAGTGAACCTTAAAAGAGGAATCCTTCTTTATGGAATTCTATGATTGTCTAAGGCATGAAAATTGTTGGTTTAAATTTAATGACTTCTTGAGTTTTAATGTTAACTGGTCTTGAAATTGGTTGTATTCAAATTTAATAGACCTTAAATAGTCCTTCATGTTTTGACATGTAATGCCTTCTTAAATATGAAAGTTTATATTAAGTATAAAGGCATCTTTAATTGAGGAACTTCATGAAGTATTGTTTTTAAACATTTGTCTAAACTGAAGATTTTAAAAAGGGACCTAACAGTATCAAAAAGGGCTACACTTAATAAAAGCAATGAATTTCAATCATGCTGAGTAACTGGGGATATTGGAATCTGATAAATGTATATCCTTATGTAAAAAGGTGTGTACTGAGTTCAGTGCTCTAAGGCAGAGCAACGGCAATTGTTTCACTGAGAAATCGAGTCTCTTCATCAATTTAGTGGAGTGGACAAAGTCATGAAGTGTCTTGCAACCTCTGTTCTAATTGAAGCAGAATGGTGAGCTACACTGAGTAACTGTGGGTGCTGGCGTCTAATCAACGTGCACTCTCACATCAAAAGGTGCATGCCTCACTTGAATGTTCTTAAAAATTGAAAAATAGCAACATTTGGCGTCAAGAGAAAATTCTGAAAATGATAGCCCCCATGGATAAAATCAGGAACTTCAAGTGTTTAACCTCAATACTTACTATTGTTTCCTTCAAATGGGCTAATGGAATTGAATGAGTATGATGAAAGGAGGTTAACTTTGTCTCTCTATGCAATATTGGTTCATTTCTATTAATTTTCAATGTAGAAATTTTCAAATGCTTCTATTTGAGAAACTCAGAATTCATCAGATTTAAACCAATATGAAGATAAGGGCTTTATCCTTAGAATTCTATAACTATAGACTCTGAAAAATCTATATCTCTGCATTTATGAACTTGGCTTCAGGCTGAAGTACTCCTACCCTAAGATTTCTTGGATCTGCTTCTTCCACAATACCAAGTGTCGACTCCTAGAGTTGACCCTCTCTGGGTCTAGCTCTATCTAGGACCTTGGTATTCAGGTGTCGACCCCAAGGGTCGACCCCTAGTTCCCAGACTTCTATCTGGATGTCTCGTCATTTATCCTTAAGACAAATTGACTTCTTGATGGTATATGCTCCAATGCTAATTGCTACTTCTGGACTATCCGTGATGAACTCTCCCTGCTGCTATGATAACATCACTACTCTAAGCCATTGGTATTAGTTCCTTCATGTAATTGGTTGGATTGTATTTCCCATCTCCATGCATTGCATAGAAAACATTAAAAAAATCTGAAAATCAGAAAACCTAAAAATCTAAAAACCCTGAAAACTAAATCAGTTAGATGGCTGTCGAACTGCTCTATGTTTGCATCTTCTTGCTATGTTCAAATATCTTGCATATATCTGTCTCTCATGCTTCAGTCTATGCTGCACTTCTGTAACTTATGGCATTCGATGCTAATTTGTGTGCCTTGTTCATGCCAAGCCAGGGGACCCTACAATCCCAAGGGACCCAACAATCTGCTCTTGCATCTGGCTATTCATGGCATGTATCATAGGGAAGGCCTCAACAATTGGACCGAAAACTGGTTCTTCATTTCTGCATCATTTTTGAATGCATATCTGGCTATCTGCTCGCTTGCTTGAGTTTTGCATTTAAATCCTTATCACACCATGTGCTCCAGAACTCATGGTATGTAACATCATAATGACCCATAGTTGCATATTCTGACTTTGTAATTGGCTTTATTTTAAGCCCTCCTTACTGATGGCAAAGGGGGAGAAGTTGTGATGAGTCATTGTCTATTTCATGATTATATTCTTTAAGAAACGACTCATAATAAAGTCTTAATGACTCATAGTTGCCATCATCAAAAAGGGGGAGAATGTTGGGCATGTGTGGAACATGCTTGATTCAATTATTTTGATGATGTCTGACTATGACTCATTGATGAGTCTTATTTGCATTTAATAATGTCAACATTCGTATAGTTTAGGTCAAAGTCAGCACATGCATATGAATGGCCTCATAAAGATGAGTAGGGTGAAGATATCATGCAATGATGTCAGGTTAAATGATCCATTGAAGCAGCAGGGTAAGTTTTATCTCAAGCCACATAAATATAAAGGAACAAGAACCAACCAAGGTTCAAAGAAACTCAAGGTACAAAGGCACAGGCATCCACAAAAACCAAGAAAAGGTTGGGAAAAGAAAGGGAAATCAAATGCAGCAGAATTCAGCTGAGAACTGAAGGGTCAAGAAGGCTGCGACGACCCTACGTCATAGTGGCATCGACCTCACTCAAGTTCAAATGAGAAAAAGCTCAAACGGGCAATTTCTTCAGGACATGTCAACCTTACCTCATCAGCAGGTCGACCTCAGGCGTCTTCCAGAACCCGTTATATGGGCAGTTTCTTCAGGATAGGTCGACCTTACCTCATCAACAGGTCAACCTCAGGTGTCTTCTAGAACCCGTTATACTGGCAATTTCTTCAGGACAGGTCGACCTCACCTTATCAGCAGGTCTACCTCAGGCGTCTCCCAGAAACCGTTGTAAACGCCGTTCTCCAAGGCTGCATCGACCTCACCTTTACAGGAGGTCGACCTCATGCTATTTTCTAGAAGCTCTCCTGCCTATTTCTGTCAAACACACCAGTTCTTCCAGTAACCAAAAATAGCAACTGTAAACCTCATAAAAACACAATTTTTGAGGCTTGGAAAAGGTTCCTAGGATAGTCAACTATCCTTGTCATCATTGGCTTGCCATATCAATCCTTTTGGTCAATGGAAATGGCAGTTAGCAAAAGTAGGAAAGGCCACCTATCATGGTAACCACCTTTTCCCATCTACCCAATCAAAATTATTGCTACAGAAATCACCTGGGGCAGAGCACTATACCTCCCTGTCCTGAGCCAATCAGAAAATAAATCTAGAAGAGCTCTAGGATCAAGACCATCATTTCATCCCCAACAAATCAAATGGAAGATCCTTGAAGGGAAAACCATTTTTACCTCTATTGGACCAATCAGTTTACAGAACTATGAAGAGCTGAAGATAAGAAATATCCTATTTACTTCTGGGCCAATCAGATTCATGTCTGGTTATTTTTCTGTTGCTCCTGCTATCAGATATTGGGGACCAATCAAAAAGGTGGTCAGTGGTCAAACAAATCTTTTGTATTCCAGCCAATTGCAATGGAGGAACTTGGAGGGAAATTCCACTACCCAGATCTCTATATATACATGAAGCTCTTGCATCAAGAAGTTGTTGCTGCCTTGAAGAGAAAAGCCCACGTCACCCTTGAGCCTTCAACAAAAAATCTGTGAGAAAGAAAAGAAAGGAGTGTGGAGAGAAGCCCAATCCAAACTAGTGGTGAAAAAGGGAGAAGAAGCTGAAAGGAGTGCGGTCCCTCCTTGCAGCCAGCCTTAGCTTGATAGAGCTTCAAGACTTCGATCTAAAGCCACCGTAGCCTTCTCCTTGTGATTGGTTTTTTATTTTCAATTGCATCTTCTAAATCTGTAAACCATGTGTGTTTTGGGAGTTGTCCCCAGGTTTTTACTGCACTTGCAGCTTGTTTTCTTCTTTATTTGTGTGTGTGTGTGTGTGTGTGTGTGTGTGTGTGTGTGTGTGTGTGTGTGTGTGTGTGTGTGTGTGTGTGTGTTAAGGACTTCATCCTCGTGTGTAAAGCCTCATCGGTTTGGTGAGGGGTGGACGTAGGTTGCGGGTCTGCAACCGAACCACCTTAAAAATATCTGGCGCAATGAGTGTATTCTTGTGCGATTGATCCATCTACTCTATCCCTATTCACAGATGTTTGAATGTTTCAGATCTTCACAGTTTGTGCAGTACTTGTGAACTCTAAGCATATACTCTACCCAGCTTCATAGCAGCTCACACCGCTGTACTGATTCACGTATTCACTGGGAGTGTAAGGAGCAGCAGTCTAGTGTAACTGCTGAACTCACAAAAAGGGTGTGTCGACATCACAGTGGTGCTGCATCGACCTCAGCCCTCCCAACATCATTCTCTTGCTCCTCTTGCATTGTGTTGTATTCTGTCACGCCCCGAGATATGCAGCGGAAGTAGTTCGGGAACGTGAACAGCCGGCTTGGTAAGCCTCACGCTAGCAAGACAATCAGAGCACTAACATTCTCACACATAATAGTGAACACAAGGTAATATACTCAAATTTTCACTTTATTGAATAATACTAATTCATGGGTTACATCGACACTTGACTCCTTTCACTAGACTCAATAAAAGAGAAAATTACATAATTGACTCATGACTAATCATATGGACTCATATCTATGTCTTCTCTCGATCTTTAATCGCTCTCGGACTCGTCACATGAGTAGTCTGAATCCCCGCTAGTATCTCCTGAAAAGATTAGAAAAGTAGGGAATGAGCACACTTGTCCAGTAGGTATCTTCGTATCAACTTGAAGGCAAGTTTAAGTAATTAACAATTTACCTCTAGAAGGTAAGATAAATGAAATGTGATGAAACATGCGATAAAACCAAAGTATCAATACGAGTAGCAGGATGTAGATCATAGAGATATAAATTGTCACGTCCCGAGCGTGGAAGGAACCCGGTATGCGTGATGAGTTATATCAATCATGTCAAACAGAGCATAAGTGTTTTCGACACATAGACAGAGCATGCAAAAATAGAGATAAACCAAATCCTTTATTCATAATAACCATCAAGGGATTTCTATTACATAATCTTAATAAAGAATATTAAAGAACAACCTTGACTCAATAAAAGAAAATTACAATGATTAACTCAAGAAAATAGGAAAAAGACACGACTGGATAGACGCTTTAATAATCGGGTGACTCTATGCTCTTCACTCATGTTCATTCCCTTTCGAGCGATCCTCGTCATCGGAATTACCTGAAAAATATGGGAAACACTAGGGTGAGCAAATCCTCAGTAGGAATTATATCTCAAGTACAAGCTTGTTTTAAGTAATTACATGTTACATGAATGCAAGTCTAGCTATACATGTATGCATGATGATGACAAGAGGATATAGTACCAAGAGTTAACGTACTAGCAAGATTTCAAGATATCCATGTAGAATGTATCAAGATGGTCAAGTGATGCGGGATGGAATGTGACTCGACGCCAATTTGAATACGAACCTTGGACTCTAGGCAAACTCGCGACTCGTCCAAAGTGAAGGAAGCGTGCAGATGTGCGTAGTTGAGAAACCGGCAATGAGTCAAGGGTGGTCAAACTCACTCGTACTCGGATCGAGTCACGGGACGGGTTTCGCTCTCTCTCGCAGTGGTGATTAAAAGACTTTAACGAGCTAGGATCTATCACACGCAAGCAGCGGCATATAGAAATATACGAAGTAAGCAAAATGCTGAGTGGGGGAGTGGAAACGATACCTCCACGCTCCGGGCGTGGGAAGACGACCCCGACCAAGACTCGTACTCCCGGTCTAGAGTAAATAAATAATTATAGCAGTGATTTTAATTACCCACTCCACGCAAGGAGGTAAAGGACTACACGTGGGACCTGGGAGTAGCGAACTCGGGTTGATGGGCAGCAAGCCGGAAGGCTCTCGGGCCGGAAGCGGGCTACTAGTTGGCACGGTTCTGTTGGGCCCACAGGATAGCAGGCGGGCCCGGCTGTTGGCACGGTGGTGTCCGGGCATCTCCTTGCTGCAGCGGCTGGCTGGGACGCTGCTGGGGGGTTGCTGGTCGATCGTCGGGAGTGGCGGTGGCCGAATGCGTGCCGGCGTATTTTATCGGAATTAACCGGTGGACTGCTCTGCTGGCCTGTTCTCGAGACAGAATTGCGCGTCTCCACGAAAATAACTGTTGCGCCCAGATCAGGTGTCGGATCGAGGAGAAATTGCTACCATTGGAAAGTAGACTCAAAGGTCTACGGCATATATTAATTTCATATCCATCCAACAGCTGGATTGAAAATAAAATTGATTGTAACATTGTAACTACCTCTGGCTCGGAACCCAGAACACACAGGATAGAAAAGGATCTGTCTGAAGATGAACTTTGACCAAAATAAAATGGTAGATCTAGAATCTGGGAAAATTATGGGTGGAGGGGAGGATGTGAGGATAACGTATGAATATTTTGGGAATTTTTGGAGATGACTAAGGGGGCGGAAAAATATAACAGCAGACTACTATCCCACAGATTTGCAAGCTGGCAGATTGCTAGGGGGAACTAAATTACTGGGAAAAATAGTAAACGAAGGCGGATTGACACAAAATTTAAACTGGAGATGGGGGATGATAGCGAAACAAAACCTCAAAATTTGAGGTCGAACAGATCTACAGATTGGAAGATAAAATTCTGGCATTAGCTTGTTGTCCAGCAGAGAACAGACCAGAGACGGGTTGGCGGTGGTGGTGCGACGGCGGCTCGATGGCGGCGGCGGCGGCGGTGCTGAGCTTCTCACTCAGAGAAGAGATGATAAGGAGGCATCACACCTCATGAAATTCGCAGCAATCCAGCTGCAAGGGGTTGGGAGAGAGAGGGAGAGGTGCTGCGCCCTAGAGCTGCTCAAGGTAAATTCCTGATTTTCTTCACATTTTTATTGTCAAAATAATGAAAATACATGAGTTTTATAGACCTAACTAAATGACCATCACTACCCTCAGATCTAGGGTTAGGGAGGGGCAATTAGGGGATGAGAATATTTAATTCCTTTTCCCTTCTCCCATGTGGTCAAAACAACATAAAAAAGGATAAATGGCAAGTGGGCATCTTGGACTTTTCTTTGTCCAAGTCCAACTTGGACCATGGACCAGCCCATAGCGCCGATGATCCTAGGTGGACCAATGGGAAAGAGGGTGGCGGACCCTGTTGGACCTACTAGCCTTTTGCAAAGAAACCCAAAGATTCCTAAGGACTAACAAATTGGCTTATAATGCCTTACAATTGTAAACCTAATTAACCCAAGGATATAAATGCAAACTAAAGGATACAAATGCAAAAACAAAATGTTAGTGCCCGGTGTTGATTCCCATCAATTCTCCCCGGGTAGGAAGAACTCGACCTTGTCGAGTAAGGGGTGCGGATGCTCGTGTGGCTCATGCGGATCTGTCACCGTACTAGGTAGCGCGGAGTACACTCCACTCCAAGTAATCGTCACCTGCTCATCCCATATATATTCGATATGCACATGCTGCTATGGGAATGGGGCTAGTGGTGGACACTCGGGGGTGGGGTCGCTCTCAAAGGAAGGAGACGGCTCAATGAATCACTAGGAATCACCGCGGAGTCCCTATATGTGACTAGATCCGAGACATTGTGGTAGAGCTGATCCCAAATTCTGGCAAGTCTACAACGTACGCATGGGATCCAACTTGCCTTCTACTGGAAAGGGACTGACATGATGAGCTTGCATTAGACCGACTCGACTCAACGTATGCAGACTCACTATGCATTTGACAAATGTATGTATAGACTCTTGACAAATTGAAAAAATAAAGAAAATACGGAATCACACATGACCCTAGACAAACCTAATGTTAGACTGACCGATACATATGAATTGGTGGTCCAGGACATCCGAATGTGGATTTAAGGTGCATCAGACCTCGGTCAACTTGGGTGGACTCTAGACATCCTAAAGTGAACTAATGATGCACTGACATCCTTTTGGATTTGGGAGGTTTGGGTGGTTTGGGTGGGCTAGGAGAGCCGAATTCACCTTCTTCATTACCCCTGTATGTATGTATCTCTCGCCAATGAACGGGCTCGATGATCATAGGTGGACCGACCTGTGGGGAAGGGGTGTGAGAGTGGACTTCCTTGACAGAGTGGAGTAGATAAGGTGGGTCAAGAGGCTCACTAGTGAAGGGGTCAAAGGGATCCAAGAATGTGTGACCCCTCGAGATGGGTTCTCTCATGACACGGTCCCATGTTTGGAATTCTTGAAGGTGTAGATGGTCACCTTCATGTATTGGGGTAAGTGGGACGGTGATCTCATGTAGAAAATATGGGTCCTCCCTCGGGACGGCAATACCGTAAGAGGGGACAAAGTCAAGCTCATCAAGAACGAGGAAGAACAACAAGACCTCGGTGGTGAAATGACCCAAGGTGTACACCGAGGTAATATACCCCAATGACGGGAGCATGAAGCTATGACTATAGGGTTGGTCAGAGCCTAAGGCCAACATACATGTCAACTCCCATTGACAATCTAAACTCTTTAGTAGATCCTTCACACTTTCTACAAAGCAAAAGGACTGGAAAGTGGTCTGATAGGAGTTAATGGGTACTACTGGGAGTGCTGGGTCCATGGATGGGTAGCAAGGTGGTCTAGGGACCAAGCCTATCTTGAGCCAACTAAGTAGTGGCTCGACGATGAATAGCTTTCCCGTTAGAAACACGGGTGGCTCCAAATGCAGTGGCTCCGGATAAAGATCGGAAGGTAAAGTAGGTGGCAAAGAGCTCTAGGGGAAGGGTTACCCGGCTGGGGTGGGTGAGGCCGTGGGGTAGGAGCGTCCTGCCTCGTGGGCTCTTGTGGCCGGCCGACCGGCTCGGTGCTCTGCTAATAGGTAGATGCTCGCCATAAGGCAGCATCAAACCTTGACTCAAAAGGCTCAACCTCTAGAGCAACCTGATAAGAATGCTTCAGAGTGGTCACGTCGCGGCAATGCATTTCAAAATGGTAGTGAAGCCGTAAACCTCTCCGGAACTGAAATGCGGTCGAGGTGCTCTTCTCTCCAACTCCACTTCCCAATTGGTACTCATCGAAGTCCCTAATGTACTCAAACACAGACTTGTTGCCTTGGACGGGTCTGATCGGGGCTTTCTCTTGCATTGGGGGGACTTGGGCGTAGGGGTTGGCCATAGTTGCAAAGAGATGGGAATTGGTTCCCCTAGGAGTGGGCATGCATTGGAACAAAGTGCAAGAGACTTTCTTGCATTTTTTTTTAATGCAAAACTAATGCAAGCACCTAGACACGACTCTAAATGGTGAAAAGGGATAAAATGCGGACTCGAATACAAACCTAGACTCAACCAGTATCTAGTACATGGCAGAGGTTTGATCCGAAGATCGCACTCACGCAAGTGTGTTACCTTTCCAATAGGCGTAACCTGTCGTTCCGGAGACACCTTTTGATATACCAAATAGAGAGACGCAATGAGACACCTTGGACCGACTACCCTAGACTCGACTTAGCTCTGATACCAATTTGATGCTGGATGGGACGCGACTCGACGCCAATTTGAATGCGAACCTTGGACTCTAGGCAAACTCGTGACTCGTCCTTAGCGAGGAAAGCGTGCGGATGTGCGCGGTTAAGAAACTGGTAATGAGTCAAGGGTGGTAAAACTCACTCGTGCTCGGATCGAGTCACGGGACGGGTTTCGCTCTCTCTCGCAGTGGTGATTAAAAGACTTTAACGAGCTAGGACCTATCACACGCAAGCAGCGGCATATAGAAATATACGAAGCAAGCAAAATGCCGAGTGGGGGAGCGAAAATGATACCTCTATGCTCCGGGCGTGGGAAGACGACCCCGACCAAGACTCGTACTCCTAGTGTACAGTAAATAAATAATTACATCAGTGATTTTAATTGCCCACTCTACGTAGGGAGGTAAAGGACTATACGTGGGACCCAGGTGTAGTGAACTCGGGTTGACGAGCAGTAAGCCGGAAGGCTCTCGTGCCGGAGGCGGGCTTCTGGTCGGCACGGTTCTGCTGGGCCCACGGGACAGTAGGCGGGCCCGGCTATTGGGACGGCGACATCCGAGCGTCTCCTTGCTGCAGCGACTGGCTGAGACGCTGCTGGGGGGTTGCTAGTCTATCCCTGGGAGCGGCGGTGGTCGAATGCATGCCGGCGTATTTTACCGGAATTATCCGGCGGACTACTCTGCTGGCCTGTTCTCGGGACAGAATTGCGCGCCTCCACGAAAATAATTATTGCGCCCAGATCTGGTATCGGATCGAGGTGAAATTGGTAGCGTAGGAAAGTAAACGCAAAGATCTACGACATATATTAATTTTAGATCCAATCCAACAGCTGGACTGAAAATGAAATTGATGGTAACACTGTAACTACCTCTGGCTCGGAACCTAGAACACACATGATAGAAAAGGATATATCTGAAGATGAAGTTTGACCAAAAAAAAAACAGTAGATCTAGACCTTGAGAAAATTATGGGTGGAGGGGTGGGATGTGAGGATCACGAATGAATGTTTTGGGAATTTTTTGAGATGACTAAGGGGGCGGGAAAAATATAACAGTAGACTACTATCTAGTAGATATGCAAACTGGCAGATTGCTGGGGGGAACTAAATTACTGGGAAAAATAGTAAACGAAGGCGGATTGACATGAGATTTAAACTGGAGATAGGGGATGACAGGGGGAACAAACCCTCAAAATTTGAGGTCGAACAGATCTATAGATTGAAAGATAAAATTTTGACATCAGCTTGCTATCTAGCAGAGAACAGACCGGAGACAGGTTGCCAGTGGTGGTGCGACGGCGGCTCGATGGCGGCGGCGACGGCGGTGCTGAGCTTCTCGCTCAGAGAGGGGATGATAAGAAGGCCTCACACCTCAAGAAATTCGCAGCAATGCAGCTGCAAGGGGTTGGGAGACAGAGGGAGAGGGGCTGCGCCCTTGGGCTGCTCAAGGTAAATTCCTGATTTTCTTCACATTTTTTTTGTCAAAATAATGAAAATACATGAGTTTTATAGACCTAACTAAATGACCATCACTACCCTCAGATCTAGGGTTAGGGAGGGGCAATTAGGGGATGAGAATATTTAATTCCTTTTCCCTTCTCCCATGTGGTCAAAACAACATTAAAAAAGGATAAATGGCAAGTGGGCATCTTGGACTTTTCTTGGTCCAAGTCCAACTTGGACCATGGACCAGCCCATAGGGCCCATGATCCTAGGTGGACCAATGGAAAAGAGGGTGAGAGACCCTGCTGGACCTACTGACCTTTTGCAAAGAAACCCAAAGATTTCTAAGGACTAACAAATTGGCTTATAACGCCTTACAATTGCAAACCCAATTAACCCAAGGATATAAATGCAAACTAAAGGATACACATGTAAAAATAAAATATTAGTGCCTGGTGTTGATTCCCATCATCAAGCATGTAAACATATCAAGTCATGACATGTGAATTGGCTATTTATTATCAAGCAAGTAAGTGCCCGTTCTAGGCCACGCAAGTCATGTCAAGTCAAGTCAAGTACGAGTCGTGGAATGTCAATCTAGCAAGTCATGCACTTCGGTGTAATGCCACACCGTGATCAATATTACTCCCATGGGCACAAGTACTTTCAGGTGCTCCTCTCAAGACCAGATCGGGACCTATATGCACAAGCATTGGGTCATGTAAATTTTAGACATCCACTAAAATTATAGCCAATATAGAGTTCCAAAGGAATACCCATTGTAGGATGACAAGGTAGATCTCACGAATGAAGGAGTTCAAGGGTTGAACTTTGAACAAGAATGACGCATCATTAATCCTTACGAGAAACCTAGATATTACGTAAAATTGGGTAAATGACGTCCACTCAGTCACCACCAATTATAGAAATAGCGTCCACCGTATGGTCGCACATTCCTATGAACAATATAGGTACGAAGAATTAACGACTTCTCATTTAGTCACTCATTCATAAATAGCGTCCATATCACGGTCGCTATATCATTAAACTGTGCCCTCTGACTGGGCACGAATTCCTTATGGTGTCCAGGTCCAGGTCGCAGATTCAGAACAGACCACTTCTCAAAAGAGGCCAGAACAGCGCTCTTTTAGGGCCAAACATCATGTTTCTTCAGAGTGACGTGACAAAGATAGGTTCCGGGGTTTTTAGGGTACAACCTGCTTGGTGACCTTGAGGGAATCCAAGGCTTCGCGTAGACTTACAGAGGTCTCTATGATGAAATCACCAGTCCGAAGGAAGGAATATCCCGCGGAGGGCTCAATCATCATCGAGAGTTGGGGGCTATATGGAAAATAATGTGAAACGTGGGACTGCATCTACGGACTGAGACACAGTGCCATAGACCCACGGTATGGGCCAGAAACCGATAAATCTGTGAGACAGGAAAACTGCGCCTGTACAGAAGGCGCTATTATTTATTCGGGTTGCTACATGAATGTTCATGTAGAATGATAGCAAGATCAAGCAAGAATATAAAGTGGCCTTTCATGTAACGAGAATGTAATGAGAATGTACTTTTCATAACCATAATGGCTATGCACTAGAAAGTCATGTAACAAGAATGTATAATTTCATGATTGTTGACACCCGTTTTATGCCGATAAGTTGAGTCGTTCCTCTTACTCCCATTTGTTGATGCCTCGAGTTGTCCGTCACTCGCTGGGGCTATTTTCAGGCATGTTTTGGGCCAATTTTATGGGTTGCCTCCCTCCTTGGTTAGGTCCAAGTTGATACAGGGCTTAACGGGCCTTGGTGTTGGTTGATTGGGCTTTTCTATGAGTTTTCAAGCGTCCATGTGCATGTACGGTTTCTCCATGGCCGCTCAATCCATGTGCGGTTGACTGTAGACCGTTCATATATTTTGGAATATTGTGGGTAATTTTCTGAATTTCCACCGATAAGCATTTATGCGGTCCTATTCTGGCCGTTCAACTTAATGAACGGACTGGTTGTGACCGCCTATCTCCCAGAGTCCTGCGCTTGAGGGTTTTCCCAGATAATTATCCAATAATCTATTTATCACCGACAAGGCTAGAACGGTTTGTCTTTGGCCGCTCAACGTTTGAACGGTCTCATCAGAGCCGTTCATCTATGAGAGTCCAACGGTGATGGTTTCGGTCAGTTCAGTGGATAATTTGGATTATTTTCTATTTATTTTGAATTTCCACCGACGAGGTTGGACGGCCAGGACATGACCGCACATCTAGTTGGGCGGTCTATCGTAAGACCGTTCATCCGTTCGAATACTGAATTTCAACAGATTTTATCCCTTTTATCCGTGGTTTTATCCCCAACTTCTCCCATCATTTTCTCCGCGGATAATAAACCATTTTTAGTGCCGTTTCAATTGGATGAAAGATAATCTATTTATCTACGATTTTCCTTTAATTATCTCGACCTGAAAATGCCTCTAACCCCTAATTTCGAGCAAGGACTTTAGGTGCTCTATAAATAGACCCTAAGGGCCGGGTTTGAAAGGGGGGGAGATTTTGGTCGACGGCGAAGCCCTGCCGCATTCTTGAGTGTTGTATCCCCTAGTTGGTGTTTGGTTTCAATGATATCAAAACGATTGTGTTTGTGTGTGTATGTGGTTCATTGAGCAACATGTGTTATATGTTGAGTTGATGAGTTGATGGAGTTAATGTTCACTCTTGACAGTCATGTGAACACTTGGTTATATTTATGTTGGTTTGTAGGAATACAACTTCATGGCTCATACTTGGAATCTTAAGGAGTCCATCAATGAAGCTCTTCTTCTTAAAGGGAGTTAACTCTGTTCATGTTTGAAAGTTATATGAATGATTTGTATTTAAGAATCTCATGCCTTGAATATTTTGATTTGTAGGATCAAAATCCATGATTCATGTTTGGAACTCAAAGGAGTACATCAATGAAGATCTTATTGAAAAAGGGAGTTGACTCACTCATTGCTTTGCGTTGACTCTTCTATATTTCATGTATATCATCAAACAGCTTTTCACAGTCTTGGTTGGGAATCTTCATGCATTTCCTACATGAGGTTTGATGGTCATACATGCTATTCAAATGCATGGGATATGTTGTTAACTTTTGGTTGAGACGTCTTGGAGGATCCCCTATTTATATCAATGCTTCTCGTGAGTTTTTAATCAACAAGAATGCCATTTGAATGAATGTGGTTCTATGATATTATGTATGCTTTGCATTGGCATGATTGTTAACACTTGTGTAATGAAGTATCTTGATGTTGAAGATTTGGTTGATTCAAGAATGTGATTGAATGGTTGAGCTTCCATGTTATTATATTTGATTGAATGATAGATTCATGCTTATCATTACAAAACTTTGTCATTTGGTCAAATGTATTTTTGCTAAGTGATTTGAGAAGCAAAACGCATGTTTGAATAGGTTCAATGATGTATTTCATTGTGAACATGTTCATAGTGTTAATACATAACTCATATATTTTTATTCTCAACTAACCTCTTGGTTTATCATATTTTTCAGGATGCAAAATCATTATTGATCTTCATGGGATTATGGTAACATTTAATCAATTGTTTCCCTTTGGTTTGATGGTGGTTTTAGTTATTTTTCAAACTCAAACTATCTTACAGTCTTCACCATTTTCAATCCAACCATTGGATCTCCCCTCTAAAAATTTTATGTTGTAGCTCTGGAAGTTCTCTTTCAACGCCTCCAGTCTCGCTTCGATTGGAGTTCGGAGCTAGGAGAATTAATTCCTGCTGCCGAAGCGCGCAGAGCTATTTTTGTGTACCCTGCCTGAAAGGGTCGACCCTTGGGGTCGACCCCTTTAAACCTGGCTCTTTTTTTGGCCCCGACAGCAACTTAGTTGCCAAGGGACGACCCCAAGGGTCGACCCCTGTAACAGCCCCCACTAAAAGGGTCGACCCATGGGGTCGACCCCTTTAAACCTGGCTCTTTTTTTGGCCCCGACAGCAACTTAGTTGCCAAGGGACGACCCCAAGGGTCGACCCCTGTAACAGAGGGCCTCTTTTTGTGTATTCCAGCAACCTGGTTGCCGAGGGTCGACCCTTGGGGTCGACCCCTTCCGGACGGGACTTACGAAAGTGTTTTAAACTTATTGTAAACCCTATTAAACCATTCTAAAATATACCCTAATGGTTCCTAATCATGTTAGGGTGTTTTAAACTCATTTTAGAAGGGGTATATGGGTCATTTGGTTTGTCTCCTCTATATATCAATGTGTTGCTCCGAATTTCAGAAGTGATTAACCCTAATGCTCATTTGTTCTTTCGTATAGGTGAAGAAAAGGGGGAAAACGTGGTGGAGCTCTTCCAAGGAGGATATCATCTACATCCGTGAAGATCTGGAGCTCGTGGAAGAAGAAGAAAAGGAGCGGATCGAAGAGAGGATCAAGAGGACGTAAGAATCATCGTCATCCGGCTACCCTCCAACTCGTGGTTCAAGGAACATCATCAACCGGCCTTGGAAAATAAAGGGGGATCATTTCTATGTCTTCTATCAGTTCTTTGTGATATGTTCTATGATCTATATTTTGGTTTGAGCATGCTTGAGTATTTGTGTTTATTTTCTGAACAATAGAGATACTCGTGTGTGTGACCATTTGTGTATACGGTCGTGTTTGATCGCCTTCGTGCGATCGTGTTTGTGTCATTGTGCTGCGATTGTTGCAGCGTGTGTGTGTGTGTGTTGTGATCCGGTCGTCGGATCGTGTGTGTGTTTGTGATCCGGTCGTTGGATCGTGTGGGAGACTTCATCTCCGTCTCTGTGTGTGTTGGGGCGTGTCCCCGTGTGTGTGTGGGGATTCATCCCCGTGTGTGTTTGGAGCGTCATCTCCGTGTTGGGGATTTATCCCCGAGTGAAGCCTCACCGGGTTTGGTGAGGGGTGGACGTAGGGAGCCCGTCGTGGTCCCGAACCACCTTAAAAATCTCAGTGTCCTATGGTTTGCATTGTGGTTTACCTTATTCTGTTTAACAGCTTAATGTGTTTATCTTAATCGTGTGTGAACGGTGAGATTGAGAGAATTTAATCATCTTTCTTGAGTGAAATCTTCAATCTTGTCAAGGTTGTTAATTCCGCTGTTCGCTTGTCTATGTTTTTAATCGGTCATAGTTTTTAGTAGTAGGATCTATTCACCCCCCCCTCTAGATCCGTGTTCCTGCACTACGGGACCCAACAATTGGTATCAGAGCGAGGCTCTGCTTCCCTAGATCTCACAATCTACAGAGTGATCCCAGTGCTTGTTCAATCATGAGTTTTTCTGTCGAACAATTTTCAATGAATTCTACCCATATTTTTAATGGTTCTGATTTTCTCTTGTGGTTGGGTAGATTATGTAGGACTGCAAACTCTGTTAATCCAAATCTTTGGAAGTTGATTCATAATGGTCCTCACAATTTACCTTCAGATGAGACCAAGTGGTCTAAACATGATAAATTGAAGAATCATGAAAATATTATTGTCTTGAGTTTATTACAAGCTGCCGTAGACACTGACTTGTTTCCATTTGCTTCTTCTTGTAGAACGGCAAAGGAGCTTATGGATCGGTTAATCAAAGCTCAAGAGATGGAAGGGCAAAAAGGTTTCATGGCCGATGATGCTGATCAATGCCACGATGAAAATGTTGATGAGGTAAATTCTGAAAATGAAGAACTCTCTATTAAGGAATGGCAAATGACATATGCTGAACTGTATAAAACATACAAGAAACTCAAATCTGGAAATAAGAACTTGAAAAGGAAGATTAATGAGAATGTGCATGATAATCCTTCCTGTGAAAATTATAAAACTTTGGACTCAAAAATTGAGAATCTGGAATATGAAAAAGAACTTCTAGAATCCAAAGTTGAATTATTTTCAGATGAGATGTCTTGTATGAATGAAGAGCTTGAGATGTTTAGAAAATCTAATATTGCTCTTGAAATTGATAATGATACCCATGATTTGCTTGATCAAAATAAACACTTGTTGTCTAAGATTTATTGCTTGAAGAAACAGAAAAATATCTTAGAAACAAGTTAGCTTCTTTGTCTGATGATGATAAGTTGTTTGAGAAAGTGCTTGATTCTGAAATTGATAACAAGAGCATCATGGATGAAAATGAAGATCTTAAAAAGAAAAATGGTGCTATGTTGATTCAGAATTTCTTGCTTGAGGGAAGATTGAAATGCCTTGATAAGCTTGAAAAAGAAACTTCTTTGTTGAAATCTGAGAATGAACAATTGCTTGTTAAGATTTCAAAGTTTGTTGAAACTGAGAAAGTTCTTGAAAACTTAACTGAAAAACTTTATGTCATGAATGATGAAAACAAGAAATCTTGAAAGAGAATGAAAACTTGGAATCTGTGAAATGCATGCTTAATGAGAAAATCCTTGCATGTGAAAAAGAGACAAATGATTTTAAAAATGACTTGTCTAGATTTGTCAAAGGGAAGGAGAACTTAGACACATTGCTAGGTGTTAAAGTGAGCTTTCAAAAAGAGGGTCTTGGCTACATCCCGGTCAACAAAAAGTCTTTTGAATCAAAAATAAAAACCTCTTTTGTTTATGTCTCTGACATTCCTAGCACCTCCAAAGCTCCTCCTCCCATTTTTGAAAAGAAAACTTCTGAAATAGTTTTGAGAAAAAGAAAAATCTCAACACAAAACCCACCATGCAAAAAGGGTTTCAAAAAGTTCAGAATGGGCGAAAAATGAAATTGAATGTTTCTATTGTGGCATGCATGGCCATGAAATAAATGATTGTGTTCTCTTGAAAGTGGATGATCAAAATGCCTGCAAAAATAAACCTTCCTTCAAAAGAAAGAAAAATGTCTCATGTTTCTATTATCACAAACTTGGCCATATCATGGATGATTGCTTTGTGAAACAAAATGATGATTATCATGCCATGAATGCTAAGTATAATTTTCAAAGAAAATTCAGAAATGAACCTGTCTTTCATGCTCAAAGGTTTGCATTCAATAAGAGAAACTTGACCACGAACACTCATGCAAACAATGGAAACTCATTCCGTAGACCCACATCACCTTGCTGCTTTCATTGTGGGAAATACGGTCATGTTATGAAAGAGTGTTGGTTTTTGAAAACAGAAAATCTCCATGCTTCTAGAATGCATGCTAGGTCTAATTTTGTTAAATCTAGACCTTTTGAAAATAGAAGATGGAATGGATTTGAAAATTCCTTTACTCCTAAAAGGAGGCCTTTTGGTAAAACTATTTTTCCTCAATGCCTTTATTGTGGAAACCATGGACATGTCATTGAGGATTGCAGGATCATGAAGAATGATGATATTGTGGCAACGAAAAAGAAGAAAGTGTTTCGTGGCAATGCTACTAACATCCAGGGACCCAAAAAGGCTTGGGTGCCCAAATCCGTTGAATGAATTAGCTTTGATGCAAGTGTGCCTTGAGGTAAATAAAGAATGAAAGGGGTTCCAGTAAAATGGAACAAGACACACTCATATGGTAAAACCCCAACTTTGCTTCTTCACTGTCAAACTTGATGATTTTGATGTTTTGGAATGAGATCTTGGTGTGTTCTCATGTTATGCTCTAAATTCTTCACAAGCCACATATGTCTTCAATGGATGAATATTTGGTATATCAAATGGTGGTTAGAAAAGGTTGGATTACGTTCAACTGGATACTTCCACTAAGCGTGATGGTGGTCTTCGGACCTATGTTCTCCGCCTAGTACCAAAATTCAGAAATTGAATTATATGGCTTATAAGGAACCTTGTGTTTTGAATGAAATCAATTTGACTTTGATTTGAATAGCTTTCAAATTGAATCTGAAAAACTCTCTTGTTTCATAAGGTAAAATTATCTGAACTATGGACTTGCTTGATCAAATGCAACAATTGATATTGAATGTTGACCATGGCTCAGTTTAAAGCTCATTGACCATATGTGATTGATTCGCCAAATTGATAAGTTGTTTGACATGTTCAGAAATCTACTCTTGATAATAGTTGTTCAAACACTTATCTTGCTCATTTGCTAAATTTTGTGTGAAATCTGTTGGAAACTCGGTTATTTGCATATTCACACATGCAGGACGTGTCATGTTCAAACTGAAACTTATGTCTCATGAAATATTATCTTTGAATGATCATGGTTGAACATTTGGGTTCTAAGGGACATGGCTTTTCTTGATGAAATCTGAAATAAAATGCTCATGATTCAATGCCAAAATCATTGAAAATCTATCTCATGCATTCACCTGGTTCATACTTTTCTTATATGCTCAAGTCATTACAAAAAATAGAAAACTTGCATAAAAAGAATGCATTGGCATCTTTGCATATCATTCATATACTATGCATATAAAATGACAAAAAGACACATATTGCATATTCATGCATATAGAGCATATGCATATATTTCATGATAATCGCATATCTTGACTCATGAATGCTTGCATGAATACTTCAATAAATCCTTGCATGCGTGTATGTATTTATCTTATGAAACCATTTCTTGATCTTTCTAAGACCTCACCTCCTTGATAAATAACAATGTAGTGATTTTATTCATATGTGATCCATGTCATATATTAAGGGGGAGGATTTGATTCCAACCGTGCATACATTTAGGGGGAGTCATAGCTATGTCTTGTCGAATTCATTTTATACATGCAAAATAAAAATTTACCCCCACACTCTTGCACATCATGAATTCAATGAATTTCATTGATAAGGATTTAAGAAATTATTTCCAACACTCTAAAGGGAACTTGAATCTCTACATGGACATTAAAGAGTAATCGTGAGAAAAAAGCTGCCTACCCCACAAAAAATTCAATAAGTGGTATGTGGATCCGAGTAACCGGGAATCCCCCCTGAAACAAAGGAGGAAACTCGTGTCAAAAGGAGAAACAAAAATCCATATGTGTGACGAATCCAAGTAGCCGGGAATCCCCATTGAGACATATGAGGAAACTCGCGCCGAAAAGTGAAGTCCTTTAAAAGAACAAAATTGGGGTTGTGCGAAGCTACCGATAGTCGAGAATCTAAAGTGAAAGTGTAGAGAGGAGATTACCTTCTAGTGTTTTTTAGAAAATATGAAAATCCATATGTTTTGAAGCTCATTAGTCATTGCCTCACATTTCACATGGGTATTTTTGTGATATATGTATTTTATGAATTTGCCTACATTCATGGTTTATGTAGTACTCCTAGTTGTGTATGCACAAAACCTTTTAGTTATGCTTCATGTCTTATACTCTTGAATTTGAATCACGTGCTCTTTTTTTAACCCGTGCCTCATTAAGGGGGAGTTACTATATATACTATATGTGTGCAAGACGATTGTGCTTGTGTGCTTGCATGTTCATGCATTCCCCTTGAGTCTAATTTTGAGCATAAACCTTGCATTTGAAGGATAGAAGTTATCATGTGCATAGCTTCATATCTTGCATGATTAGCATTCACAAAGTGCATATTCAGTGTTAATTTCCATATTTGCATATTTAACATTTTTAGCATGCATATAGGTCAATCATGATATCATCTTGATCAAATCCATACTTTTCACCAATTGGCACAGTTCATTCTGAAATGCATATTCTGAACACTTCATGTTGGATAAATGTCAAAATGAGTTCAACCCACAAATGGTATCATGATCAACAAATGCTATCTTTGAGGTTCTCTCTCTTCAAGAATTGACATTGTCTATGTTTGTGCCTCTACCTTGATCAACACTTGGTTTCATATGGTTGAGTCCCTACTTAACATCAATTGGAATTTAAATTGGAAACTTATCCTTTGGCCTCACATGTTCATTTTATGTCACATTCCCTCTATCTTTTTGTAGATGACAAAAAGGGGGAGAATGTTTAATGTGTATGCTCAATGCTCAATGCCTTATACTTGTTGTTGTCTTGGGGAGCATGGAAGAATTGGTGTATGCTCAATGTTTACCCATGTTTGCAAAATCTATATTATCACACACATCGTTTTGTCATCATCAAAAAGGGGGAGATTGTTGTATCCCCTAGTTGGTGTTTGGTTTCAATGATATCAAAACGATTGTGTTAGTGTGTGTATGTGGTTCATTGAGCAACATGTGTTATATCTTGAGTTGATGAGTTGATGGAGTTAATGTTCACTCTTGACAGTCATGTGAACACTTGGTTATATTTATGTTGGTTTGTAGGAATACAACTTCATGGCTCATACTTAGAATCTTAAGGAGTCCATCAATGAAGCACTTCTTCTTAAAGGGAGTTAACTCTGTTCATGTTTGAAAGTTATATGAATGATTTATATTTAAGAATCTCATGCCTTGAATATTTTGATTTACAGGATCAAAATCCATGATTCATGTTTGGAACTCAAAGGAGTGCATCAATGAAGATCTTATTGAAAAAGGGAGTTGACTCACTCATTACTTTGCGTTGACTCTTCTATATTTCATGTATATCATCAAACAGCTTTTCACAGTCTTGGTTGGAAATCTTCATGCATTTCCTACATGAGGTTTGATGGTCATACATGTTATTCAAATGCATGGGATATGTTGTTAACTTTTGGTTGAGACGTCTTGGATGATCCCCTATTTATATCAATGCTTCTCGTGAGTTTTTAATCAACAAGAATGCCATTTGAATGAATGTGGTTCTATGATATTATGTATGCTTTGCATTGGCATGATTGTTAACACTTGTGTAATGAAGCATCTTGATGTTGAAGATTTGGTTGATTCAAGAATGTGATTGAATGGTTGAGCTTCCATGTTATTATATTTGATTGAATGATAGATTCATGCTTATCATTACAAAACTTTGTCATTTGGTTAAATGTATTTTTGCTAAGTGATTTGAGAAGCAAAATGCATGTTTGAATAGGTTCAATGATGTATTTCATTGTGAACATGTTCATAGTGTTAATGCATAACTCATATATTTTGATTCTCAACTAACCTCTTGGTTTATCATGTTTTTCAGGATGCAAAATCATTATTGATCTTCATGGGATTATGGTAACATTTAATCAATTGTTTCCCTTTGGTTTGATGGTGGTTTTAGTTATTTTTCAAACTCAAACTATCTTACAGTCTTCACCATTTTCAATCCCACCATTGGATTTCCCCTCTTAAAATTTTATGTTGTAGCTTTGGGAGTCCTCTTTCCAACGCCTCCAGTCTCGCTTCGATCGGAGTTCGGAGCTAGGAGAATTAATTCCTGCCGCCGAAGCGCGCAGAGCTATTTTTGTGTACCCTGCCTGAAAGGGTCGACCCTTGGGGTCGACCCCCACTAAAAGGGTCGACCCATGGGGACGACCCCTTTAAACCTGGCTCTTTTTTTGGCCCCGACAGTAACCTAGTTGCCAAGGGTCGACCCCAAGGGTCGACCCCTGTAACAAAGGGCCTCTTTTTGTGTATTCCAGCAACCTGGTTGCCGAGGGTCGACCCCAAGGGTCGACCCCTTCCGGACGGGACTTACGAAAGTGTTTTAAACTTATTGTAAACCCTATTAAACCATTCTAAAATATACCCTAATGGTTCCTAATCATGTTAGGGTGTTTTAAACTCATTTTAGAAGGGGTATATGGGTCATTTGGTTTGTCTCCTATATATATCAATGTGTTGCTCCGAATTTCAGAAGTGATTAACCCTAATGCTCATTTGTTCTTTCGTATAGGTGAAGAAAAGGGGGAAAACGTGGTGGAGCTCTTCCAAGGAGGATATCATTTACATCCGTGAAGATCTGGAGCTCGTGGAAGAAGAAGAAAAGGAGCGGATCGAAGAGAGGATCAAGAGGACGTAAGAATCATCGTCATCCGGCTACCCTCCAACTCGTGGTTCAAGGAACATCATCAACCGGCCTTGAAAAACAAAGGGGGATCATTTCTATGTCTTCTATCAGTTCTTTGTGATATGTTCTATGATCTATATTTTGGTTTGAGCATGTTTGAGTATTTGTGTTTATTTTCTGAACAATAGAGATACTCGTGTGTGTGACCGTTTGTGTATACGGTCGTGTTTGATCGCCTTCGTGCGATCGTGTTTGTGTCATTGTGCTGCGATTGTTGCAGCGTGTGTGTGTGTTATGATCCGGTCGTCAGATCGTGTGTGTGTGTTTGTAATCCGGTCGTCGGATCGTGTGGGAGACTTCGTCTCCGTCTCTGTGTGTGTTGGGGCGTGTCCCCGTGTGTGTGTGGGGATTCATCCCCGTGAGTGTTTGGAGCGTCGTCTCCGTGTTGGGGATTTATCCCCGAGTGAAGCCTCACCGGGTTTGGTGAGGGGTGGACGTAGGGAGCCCGTCGTGGTCCCGAACCACCTTAAAAATCTCAGTGTCCTATGGTTTGCATTGTGGTTTGCCTTATTATGTTTAACAACTTAATGTGTTTATCTTAATCGTGTGTGAACGGTGAGATTGAGAGAATTTAATCATCTTGCTTGAGTGAAATCTTCAATCTCGTCAAGGTTGTTAATTCTGCTGTGCGCTTGTCAATGTTTTTAATCGGTCATAGTTTTTAGTAGTAGGATCTATTCACCCCCCCTCGAGATCCGTGTTCCTACACTACGGGACCCAACATTGAGCAACCTAGCACCAAGGAGGGAGGCTTTCTACGTCCATACAAGCCTCCGGTTCAGGGAGTAGTCCAGTTTTTGAGTGTTTTGTGTTTGATTAGTCTAGTCCACCTTTTCATTGCATGCATTGTTTTCCTCCTTTTCTCCCCACGTTCTTCTTCATCTTCATTGCCATGCACACACCCACCCACGTTTTGACACCCTAGGGGTTTAAAATCCCTCAGGTATCCCCCGTTCCACTTATTAATGTTCACTCCTTATTATTCGGGCATTTACTACACTGTCCAGTTCTAATCTAGGTTTTATCTTTGTGTTTTCACGTTGTTTTGCAGGTCAGCAATTCCTAGCACGAGGCCCATCCCCTCTGGCCAGCTGGAGAGGGTGGAGGTTGGACCCCTTTGCGACTTCTGGCTTGGTGGTCTTGAGCGGTTCTCTACTAACCGTTCAAGGAGACCTGCGGTGCTACGTGGACCGTCCATCTTCTTCCTGTGGTCGTTCAAGAGCCGTTCAACTTCCAGGAGCGCTTCATCCCGCATCTTCTGCAGCAGCCTTAAACGGTCTATCGTAAGATCGTGCATTATATAGGCTGTTCTCCAGGAGCCGTTCATCTTCCCGGCGCTGTAGCCAGGCGAGTGTCTCTCCCTCCTTCCAAGGTACGGCGTGTTCATCGCGTACGACACTTTGGTGGCGATCACGGTTCTTTACTCTCTTCTGTTCTCCTTCTACTGTCTTATTTTATTTTACATATCGATTTATTAGAAGGAGAGGAGATCTTTTAAGCCGATCTTGAAGAGAGAAAAAGAGAGTAGAACAAAACATATCAACATCCCATTTTTTTTTGTTTTCCTTGGCGAGTGTCTCTCCCTCTTTCCAAGGTACGTCGTGTTCATCGCGTACGGCACCTTGGTGGCGATCACGGTTCTTTACTTTCTTCTGTTCTCCTTCTACTATCTTATTTTATTTTACATATCGATTTATTAGAAGTAGAGAAGAGATCTTTTAAGCCGGTCTTGAAGAGAGAAAAAGAGAGTAGAACAAAACATATCAACAGCCTATTTTTTGGCGATCACGGTGGGACACCTAGTGCCCATCGTGCTTGTGATTTGCTGACCCCTCTTTCGTTGTGTTAGTCCTCTTTTGGAGTGATTGTAGGTTAAGTTGCGTTTTCTGCCTTCTGGAACATGAGCGGTTCTCACAGAGCTGTTCATCCTTTGGGCGGCTGATCATCCACCGTCCTTCCCTGCGAACAGCGCCAGTTCTCCTGCCAGCGTCCTGTCATAGACGGCTTCCTATCGACCGTCCACACTTCCGAACGGCCTATCTACGGCCGTCCATCTTTCTGGCACAGGTACGCTTCTGGTTGGTCTGGTTGCAGGTATACGGTTTATGGAAATTTGTCCTATGGCTTACGCGGCTATTCACAGACCGCTCTTTCTGGTACGTTTCTCATCTCTACCGTCCTTCATTTCCAGCATTTTCTAATTTCTACAGTTATTCTATCGTTACTTTGTCGTTACTCCCTGGATTATGTAGTCCACCCCAGACCGTTTATCTTATTGTGCGGTCTCCCACAGACCGTCCTTCTGATGCCACAGTGCACCCGAGGTTGCTTCGATTGCCATATCTATATTATCTTTGTTCTCCTTGGTGCCATTCATTTATCTTCTCCTGCTTATATGTTGTTGCTGCCTATTTGCTTTCATCCTCGCATGATTATTTTGGTCATTGGTTGCTAGTTTCCAGGCTAGATTTTGCATGCACTCCGGTGCGCATAGGATTCATGCATTTCATTCGTGGTTAGTCGCATTCCTACTGAGGTAGGGTTTCCTCTCGTCTCCATACTCCTTGGAGCCGACTAGGGGACCTTGCCAAGGACCTCCGTAAGCCCCCGTGAGCCGTGGATTCCCACATGGACCTCACCAATCCTCAAACTTCTTTGGATATTCCATTTGCATTTTAAGGTCTTCATCTTCCGCCACATTCACAGATTCTGGATTATCGTCGCTACGGTGGAATTGGTGACCCCTATGTCTATTTGAAGGATTTCCTCTATGAGTCGGCCCAGTTCCAGCATGATCAACGCTTGATGGCCTATTTGTTTGGCCTGTCTTTAGAGGGCTCGGCCAAGGATTGGTTCTTCACATTGCCGTAAGAGCAGATAATGAATTTTCAAGCTGTTCAAGCAAGGTTTATTCAGCAGTATCGAGACCAGGTGGGGCCCAGATATTCTATGGTTGATCTGGCCCAAGAGAAGATGAAGCCCGGTGAGGAATTCTCCATGTTTGCCGACCGCTGGCGTCACCTAGCCGCGCAAGTCTCGGGGCATATTCCAGAGGGCGAGCAGATCAAGATGGTTATTTCTAATGCAACGCCCGAGCTTAGATGTATCTTAGCCCTGAATGATATCACTTCATGGCAACAACTTTACAGTCGAGCCTGCTTCATTACCCAACAACTCCTAGTTTTCTTTGACCATGAGTCTCCTCCACCGTCACCTTCCACATACCCCTTTTCTTCCCCATCCACCACGAGTCCACCCTCCACTACATATCCTTCCATGAGTCGACCGTCCGCTCCCCCACACCCCTATACCTTCATGTGCTCCACCGCATACCAACCCTCCACGAGTCAGCCCTCCGCCATTTCATCTCGCCACACCTCTCAACTTCCGGTCAAGGAAACACTACACCCGGAGCGGGTAGATGCCGTCCATTACATTCCCACGCCCTCAACGCCTCCACATCATTCTAACCCTCTGCCTTTGCCTACGCAGTCCCCCTTACCTACGCAACCCCCGCTACCACCTCCATTACCTTTTCATACCCCTCGGTATCCACCTTCCCGAAGCGGGCTTCTCACTCTTCGTTGCCGGAGTCTTTTACAGACATTTTCAGGGCTTTGGCAGCCACCCATGCGTTGCAACTCCCTCTGGGTATGCCTTGCCGACCCGCGGTCGGGAATTTGCTCCAGTTCTGTGAATTCCGTCGTCGACAGGGGCATGGGGTTGAGAATTGTCTCGAGTTCCGAGAACTTGTTTATAGTCTGGAAGACAAGAAGATGATTGATTGGGCTACCATGCGCCAAGTTGTTTCAGATCTCAACAGTAAGCAGCAACAGCAGCAAGCCGTGCCGCCTAAGCAACCGTCTCCACGTCATGGCCAGGGGCACCCTGGTGTTTCTTCAGTTAATAAGGTACCTGCTCCGTTACCCACTTCTTCCTCTATCCAATCTCCTCCACCACCTTTACCTACTTCAGCCTCCGCTCGGGCAACTTCTCCTTCACCCTCCGTTTCCATCGCCACTCCTATCCCCAACGCCTCTCGACATGTTGTAAAGATACGCCAGAGAGCGCCACCACCTGCCACTTCCTCCATTACGTCACTACCTTCTTCTTCTCCTTCTTCCCCTTCACTATCTCCATCAACCCCATCACCCCCTTTGCCACCACCTTCTCCACCCCCACCTTCACCGCCTCCATTAGTCCCGTCTCCATCATCACCTTCTCCATTATCCCCATTACCGTCACCACTGTCTTCATCACCTACCCTTGTAATAATCTCTGTTCTATCACCTTCACTGAGGCCACTTTTTTCGCCATCATCCTCTGAGTCCGAGCGGGCCGACCCTGAACCCGCACCTCCACTTTTGCCTTTACCTCTGCCCATGCCCATCATCATCAGTATTTCCCCATCGCTTGCACCATCGCCACCCGCGCCCTTCAAACCTCCCCCTTCTAACCTCCCTCTACCATTTCCCACTTTGCGGACCAGGTACACGCTACCTTTGGTGCCCCTCGGGTCTAGTCCCTAGGGAGATAAAGAGCCGAGCCAGGCTTTGATTATGCATTACAAGCTTCAAGATTTCATTTGCCGCATGCCGGTCCAAGTCCTGGTTCCTGGCCATTTTAGGGGTAATGAGCCTGCATTTGCTATGAAGATGGTTGCTGAGAAGAGTTCCTTAGCACTGGTGCCAGTTTCTTCAAAAGCGAGGCCGGTAGCAATCTCTCTACTCACCGGGAAGTTCATCATTAATGCTGTTATTACCCCTCGCTTGATTGCTGTCCAGTTCACTGGCCGAGAGGGGTTCTCTACTCGGATTATGCTAACACATACGGCCGCCCGGAGCCTGATGGATTCCCTATTCAAGGGGCAATTGGCCGTATCTTCTGCACTTTCCAAGGACATTCTGCACTTGCTGTGCAACTTCCCTCAATTTATTAGCATGCCGGCCACGTCAACGCCGCGCATTGATCTCCCTCAGCTTTGTCCTGCTCTTCTAGTGCGGGAGTTATGCTTCAAGCCTAATGGCTGAGTGGAGTTACCGAACCTCTATGTTCTAGTGCCAAGAGACAAAACTCTGTGGCTTCATGATATTCATTCTGTTGAGAAGCTGTTTGCCAAAGAATGTCTGCATATTGTTAGCATTGGGGGTCTAGGGGCAGCCGCCCCGATGAAGTTGCATGTTCACAGTCGGGCCAGGCCGTCTGCCAGCTGGGCCCGTTATCTGAAAAAGTATTACAGATCAAGAAGCCCAAAGGTCCGAGCCTGGGCCAGGCGGCGTTGTTTCAAGAAGATTTCGGCTAAGAAGAGGCGGCGACGTAAGTTCAAGGGCCGTCAGTTGTGCATTTGGGGGTCCCCTTCCTCCTCTCCTTATTCCGTCCATTCATCCTTTCTTTTGTTCGGTTCTTATCCGTGGGTGGTGTACCTTCCACCACCTGGCCATATTTCTACCATCTCTTCCTATTTTCACCATTCAAGGCCTCGGCCTATGTCTTCCTCTCCCCCTGAGCCAGGGGCATCTTCTAGTCTTTCTTCCTAGGTACGCCCAGATTACGCTTCTCATCCTTCTTCCCCGACCCTGTTAGGGATTCCTTGTGCGCGTTCCCCAACCTTATCAGGTAGTTTTTATGATCCTTCCTCGACTTTGTCGGGTGGTTTCCATTTATTTTCCCCGACCTTGTCGGGTGTTCATGCATTTTCTTCCCCGCCTCTGGCAGGTGATCGCTACCCTTCTTCTCCGACCACGTCGGATGTTCTTTCTCTTTCTACCTTATCATCACAATTATCTTTTCATCATCTTTCTACTCTTTCCTCCCCACCCTTTCGGGGTTCTCACCCTTTTTCTTGCTGTTTTCGAGGCTTTAGCCCACCTTGATCTTAGTTAATCACTGGTTATTCTGTACATGGTTCCTTGTTATCAAGGCCTCAGTGCCTTAACGAGGGAGTTCTAGCCCTCGTCTCTCTTTTTTTTTTTTATCCCTCCTTCGTCCAGTATGATGTCTGCCACTCTTCTGTGTCGAGGAATCCAATCCTTTGCTCTCCTTCCATCCTTTATCCTGACAAGCAAGGAAAACAAAGTTCGCGCTCCTCAAAGCTCGATGATCGAGATCGCTTCAAGAGGTCGATTTCCATGCCTTGGATCTGCAAAGGTATCTTTGATTTTGTACCAGAACATGTTATCATCGCTATTAACTCTCTTACACATGCACATGGTTATAACGTTGGTTCCTCAACATGATTGAGTGGCTTTAGTTGAATTTGCTTAATTAGTCAAATAAAATGAGTAACTTCTGCAGCACCTTAGGCTGGTGATAGCTTAGCGCTGGGAGTCTAGTTCCTTTCCCCGATTGCTGAGGGTAACCTTTGAGCATGGGTTTTTCACACACTACACGGCGAGCCATAGCCGATCTCTCTGAGGCGCACCATTGCTGCTTTGGCCATAGTTTGGGTACGCACAAAGGTCTTGTTCTCTTCTCTGCTCGGCCAAGTGTAGGGGCAAGAGATGGATGGATAAGATGACCAACCTAGGCGCTCCCTAATATGAGAGAGGTCTCAAATAGGGGCAGTCTTGACCCTCAAAAGTGAGCTTTCATGCTATATCTGGCCAATAAGGGCTGCCAAAATGAGAAAATAATTCAATGTTAAATTATGAATCAAAGGCATGGCAAGAGTGGCAGTACAGTTCCCCGTGGGACGTCATGAGCTCGGTCGCATGCGTGCCTAATAAATATGGGTCTCAAAATCAAAGACACAAAGCCCCGGCGCAGCAGACCTACTCTTTGAGGGGTAGTGCCCTAGAAGGAAGTCGAACCCTGATATCTCCCATCCTACATAAGGCTTGTCTCTAATTATTCTTCCACTTCTCTCTCTCAGGCTGGGTTGTATCCCGGGTATGGCCTTAGTAGGGGCACCGTTCTTTAGAGACAGTTGGTTGTGGTGAGCTACCATCACATGCACGCCCTGCTTAAGGGAAGCCTTTAATGAGAGGGGAGGGACGGCGATCCTTGGCCAGTAGTTCGAGCCCGTCGCTGGGTGCTGCGGATTGCTATTTCAAAAATCTAAAAAATGAGATATTGTCAAAAATCCAAAAAAATGAGATATTGTCAAAAATAAAAAAAATAAAATCAAAAAAAATGAAATATTGTTCAAAATTTCAATCATTTTCAAAATCCAAAAAAAAAATCAAGAAAATTGAAAATTCTAAAAATATTTATCTTTTATATTTTATATTGAGAACGGATATGTAATCTGTTTGCTAAGTGTGCAGGTTGCAGGTATTCAAGCTTTCCTTACTCCATATTTTGTTCTATCTGTCTCCTGTTCATCTTTTGATCTGTTCTTCTCTTCAATCCACTCTCTCGATCTGTTCTGAAGCTTATGTCCTTTTCAACTTTTGTTTGCAAGGATCATATCTTTATGAGAGGGCTTTGCCTCACGATTATGAACCTGGCGGTTCTGCTTCATTCTGATCTTGGGTTTCGATTGAAGATCATGTTTTGTCGTGTCTTCTGTCCCGCAATATCCTTTGTTCATGTCCATGTCCCACCGTGTTGTCCTACACATGTTGTTTTGTTCCTCACCCCATGTTGTTAGTTATTTTGCGCATGTTGACAGCCGTCCCTCTATGTTTCGTGTGTTGTCCCAACCGTGTGATCCGTCATATTCTTATCCCAACCATGTGTTGTCCCGTCGATTGTTGTCATGTCACTCCATGTTCATGCATGCGTATTGTCTGTTTATGCCTTTGCTTATGTGCTTGTTCGTCTTGTTGTGTTGTTTCCATTCATCATGTTATGTCATGTTGTTTGTCGTTAAGCTAATCGTTATGTTATCTTTACTATGTTTATCGTGCTCGTCTTATACATGAAAATCCATAAAAAAATCAGAAAAAAGAAAATCCAAACCTTCACTTGCCGTTTCGCCTGCACAGGTAAGTCAGGTATGGCCTCCTATCCTTGCCACCCTTACTGCATTATTATATGGTACTATATTATATTATCTCGAGAACCAGTTGGTTATCTACGTGTTCCAAGATCTAATGTTCCCCTTTAACAAAAACGATGATGATCCAGGCTCACGTGTTTAATATGCAGATAGGCCGTTAGGTTGGGATATCACGGGGAGGATGGTTCTATCCTACACGCCGTGGTTGCGGATAGTGTCTTGACTCTGATTTTCCCAGCTTAGCAATATTATTCTCGAGTATTTTATATTTTAATCTTTCTTTACATTTATTTTAACGATTTCTTTTATTTTAGCCCAGTATGATTCATACGCATCTTTTTGAGCTTTCATGACCCATGGTTTACTTGAAGAATGTCCCATCAGTGATGGTTAGCTATGCGTTCATTGTTTGCGTAAGAGGAACTAATTTCTACTCTAAGTTGGAAGGTTCTCTTTGGTCGATTCGCTTGGTTTGGTTGATTAAGAGGTCTCGGTCTGGAGCTTTAGCCTATTTCGCTTACTTTTGCTGCCTGCTTTTGGCCTCCTCATTGGACCGCGGGATTGTGTCCCCCATGAGGTTGGTATTGTCGATTTATTTCATTTTGTTTAGTTCCTCCAGACTGGTGTCGCTTTTGGTTTTATCATTCCTTGCATTTGGTTCAGAGTTTTTTGGAAGTGATGTGACACGACTAGGTTGGATGCAGCAATGGGACACGGACCCTTGGACCTATTCCGCAAGCACAATCACAAAGCAATAAAGTACTAGATTGGGGCCGATTCGCCGTCGCACACACACGAGCCCGAGTGACTTGATGATGCCAAGTGGAGATGATGGATCAAGGCCCTTGCTGGTAGAGTGCCCGTAGGGCTCGGGTTGCCCTCCCGAAGGTACGAGGCCCACACTTAAGGGGCTGGCTGGGTGCCAATTGGGGCACTAGGTCCCTCTCTCACGCAGCCCACAGTGACCGCTAGTAAGTGGATCACATGGGGTCGGGCTGTAGCAACCCTAATAAATGAATAATTGAAATGAATTAAAACATATATATTACAGAAGTAATATATATAAAAGGAATAGGGTTAATTGGACGAAATAAAACAAATTAAAAATAACGCCTCTTATTAAGGCGTTAATTTATAAAGAAACGCCTCTATCCATGGCGTGAATAAAGAAAGGACGCCCACACCTACGGTCGTCAGTTCTCACGCGACCAAATGGGTAAGTAAAAGAAACGCCTCTATCTTGGGCGTGTTTTAAAACACGAAACGCCCTTTTTCAAGGCGCTTTTTAAGAAACGCCCTTATGCAAGGCGTTAATTAAAGAATACACGCCCTGACCAAAGGCGTTAATTCAGTTCGTGACTCGTTCGAACCCAGAGCTTATCCAGGGAAAGATTAACCTAATCTAGTAAGTGTCTATTAGAGTAAGGACTCTATTGGGGATATGTTACCCTCAATCAAACACTACTTTTAATAGGACTTCCATAACCCTATAAATAATCTACTGCTCGAACCCGTGAACGCTATTTGGCGTTCGAGTTCTCTGAAGGTAATTACAGAGCAATAGCTCTTTCTTCCCTCTGTCCCTTTTTGATTTGGTGGACGGTCATTAATTCGACTTCTTCCTTCTTCCAGGTTGAAGAAGCATTGGGGTTGTGAAGAACAAAGGTAATAATCTTTCCTTTACCTTCGGTCAGGTATTATGAAGAAAATATTAATGTTTCTTCGTATTTCTCTGTAGGAAGTTCAGTCGAAAGGGGTTCATCAGTTGAACATAAAGACTTCTTCCTGCTGATACGGCTGAAGTTATTGGTTGCTGTTTAAGCAACAGAGTTTTCTCCCTTCTTCATATCAATCTGCAAATCGTCATCTCCAAATCAACTCTTAAAGGTAGGATTTTCTCAAGTTATTGTAGCCCAAACGAAATTAATGTAAGATATATATATATATATATATATAAGCATGTCATGCATACGGTTATTATAGTTTCCATGCGTTTTCTGCAATATTTTGAAAGAGACGCCCCTGTCAAGGGCGCTAATTCACATGAAACGACTCTTCCAAGGTCGTTAATTTCATGTTTAACGCCCCGTACTCAGGCGTTAATTTCTTTAAACCGTTAATCACCCATCTTAAGAATTGATTATCTATGAAACCATGATTATAAAATAATGCATGATCCTCTGTCTTCAACCTGCTAACTTTACTATCATGATATTACATTCGTTCCTCTGTTATCCTGAAATTGTTACTGTCCTTAAAGTTTCTGAAGGAACTTGAATTAACGACTTGGACAAAGTCATTTTCCACATATTAACGCCCCCTCATAGGGCGTGAATCTGAAAGGTAACGCCCCTTCCTAGGGCGTGTATCGGTTAAAATCCTGAAATTTAAATATTCTGAAAAATAGAATTAAATAGTAACGCCCCTGCCCAGGGCGCGTTTTTGATAATTCCTGAAAATTAATTGTATTCTGTCAAATATGTAAACAATAAGACGCCTTCTAGTGTAGTCGTCAGATCTTGAAGAAACGACCCTGACCAAGGCGTGTTTTTGATCTCAACTTTGAATAAACGCCCCCAGGCAAGGCGTGTTTTTGATAAATTAATGAAATAATGAAAATTCTGCAAATTGGCAATATATGTAAACGCCCTCATGTTAGGCGTTAATTATTCAATACACGACTTTACTCAAGTCGTTATTTTACTGTAACCTGATTCTATTACCGATGGTTTCATATTATATATATATATATATATCGGCACTATTCTCCATTCCGTGAGTATAGTCCCACTTTTTACGTTGATTTATCGATCACACTCAACTCTCATTGACATACAAGCTCTCCATTGGACATTCCGTTCCTTTGGACTAGCGAGTTAGTCATAGAGACCTCCGTAAGACTCCTCGTAGCCTTGGATTCCCTCAAGGCCGACTGAGCTGGTTGTACCCTAAAAACCCATTACACCATTGATGCCAAGTCACTCTAAAGAAACATGGGATACCGGCCCTTATGATTATACAAAGAGTATATCATAAGAAATTCTTAATGGGATGATGACATCATGCCATATCATGCCATTCTTGTAAACCTCAATTCTATGATAAGAATGAGGGTATCTTACCTTTGATATATTGTTCATGTGGACCTCAATTCTATATAAAGAATGTCCATACTGATTTGTCATGGTACCCAAGTTAAGGGAATCATGTTCTACCTAGTTTTATCGATATCGTGATTATACCGTTATTATCGCCATTCTATGTCCTTTGTCATATTTTGGACTCTATTCTATCAAAGTTGTCATACGTGTCTACAAGCTTGATTATTGAAATTCTATGTTGGCTATAAACAAGAGTGGATGTCAAAACACATGATAAATGCCTGCGCATATAGGGCCCGATCTGGTCCTGGGAGGAGCACCCGAAAGTACTTGTGCCCATGGGAGTTAAAATGATAAGGTATCTGGCATTATACCGAGTACTTGACTTGCTTGATTGGACATTCCACACACATCATGTACTTGAATCGTACTTGACTTTACATGAAATGCGTGGCCCGAAAAAGGGTAATTTACTTGCTTGATACATGATAGCCAAAGTTCTTGACATGACTTGTTAAACGTACTTGCTTGAATACCTTGAATACACTTGTCATCTTGTTGGAAGTTCATGATTAAGTCCATCTTATTTCTTTGATATTACATTCTCTCTATCTTGTCGTTTTATGCGAGCATGCATAGCTTTATTGCATTCATGAAAGATGTAATTACTTAAACCCCTTGCTAGTACTTGAGATATAATTTCCTACTGAGCGTTCGCTCATTCCGTTTGTCCCTTTGTACTTTTCAGGTAAGTCCGACGACGATGGAAGTCAATCGGATGGGAATTGTCAAGAGTGAAGAGATAGAGATTCTCCAAGTGTCATCTAGTCTTTTCTATAGTTTCTTGAGTCAACTATGTATTCTTTTCCTTTTTATTAAACAGAGTATTGGATTTGTAATAGTCTATCCATTATGAAATAAAGGATTGGGTTATCTTGCTATTTTGCGCATCTCTGTCTTTGTGTCGAATACACGACCACTCTGATTGACATGATTGATATAGACACGTCGCGCATCTCCGGGTATCTTCTGCGCTCGGGGCGTGACAGTCTTTGTGGTATCAGAGCCTAAGGTATTCAATTCCTAGGAAACCCAAGTCCAAGGATAGGTTTCAAAACCTTTAACCAAGTGAGAGTGGGTAGAACCAAGGGTTAAATGATCAATGAGTCCTTTATAAGATCATAGTGATATAATACTAACATAGCTATTGTAATTGTAGGATAATGGCTGCCGAACGTGCTCAATGGCGCAACATGCAGCGTACCCTTCAAGGGATGACCCAAGTGCTACAACAGGTAGCACAAGGTGGTGCTCCACGAGCTGGAAGCTTACACCAAGCATTCAAGAATATGAATCCCCCGAAGTTCATGGGATCGACCGATCCAGACGATGCCGAGCATTGGGTTCGGGAGATTGAACGTATATTCCGTGTTATGCAATGCACGGATCAGGACAAAGTCTTATTAGCTACTTTCCAGTTAGAAAAGGATGCTAGATGCTGGTGGGAGTCGATTGAAGCTACAATTGACCCAACTCAAGTTACATGGGGAGAATTCGTTGAATATTTCAACGCCAAATATTTCTCTGATAGGGTCCAGGAAAAGAAGGCCGCCGAATTTGCCGCATTAAAGCAAAGATCTTTATCGGTGGCTGATTATGAAGCACAGTTCTCTAGACTGTCTAGATATGCTAAGCATTTAATTAGCACGGAAAAGATGAAAGCCCGTAGATTTCTTAATGGGCTTAGGCCCCATTACATTACTCAACTGGCGCCTATGGATATTCAAGTTTATACTGAAATAGTGCGCCGAGCTCAGTTGCTTGAAGATGCCACGGAACTATCTGATAGGATCCGTGGGAAAGACAAAAAGGAGCAAGTCACAAGTTCGGGTTCTTTTAAACCCAACTTTAAGAAGAGGCCCAATAATGGAGGTTCTTCCTCTCAAGATCAGAAGTTCAAGAAATCCAAGCCTTTCTCTATCACCACTACACCTTCAAACGTAGTATGCAAGCATTGTGACAAGGCTGGTCACAAAACAGAAGAATGCTGGAGGAAATTAGGAGCATGTCTCCGTTGTGGGAGTCGTGAACATCGGATTCCCGATTGTCCATTAATGAATGACCAAGACGGCGAGGGTAAACGCGCAGTAACAAGGAACGCGCGTCTTCATGCAATCCAAGAGACCGAACCAGAAGAAGAAGGCGGATTGGTGGAAGGTACATTAAAAATTTGTTCCAAATATGCACATGTCTTATTTGATACGGGTGCATCGCATTCCATTATTTCCAAGAAGTTTGCTGACCCATTACCTCTAGAACCAGAATGGATGAAGTTAATATTGTCTACTCCTCTCGGAAACGAGACGGATATCACACATCATTACCAAAACTGTGAGGTATTGGTTCGAGGAAAGAATTTTCCTATTGATCTTATCTGCTTAGATCTAAAAGAGTATGATGTTATACTAGGAGCAGATTGGTTATCCAAATACCAGGCAACGGTTGATTGCCGTGATAGCAAGATTGTTTTCAAGGAATTTCCGGAACTGACTTATACTAGTCCTAAGAGTCGAAGCAAATCCCCTCTTATTTCGGCTCTTCGAGCAAGCAAGCTCGTCAAGAAAGGATGTGTATCCTTCCTTGCTTTTGTCACTATTAAAGAAGCTAAAGAAACCAAGATAGAGGACATTCAGGTAGTGCGAGAATTTCCAGACGTATTTCCGGAAGAATTACCGGGATTACCCCCGCAAAGAGATGTGGCCTTTACCATCGACTTAGCCCCTGGTGCTGGTCCTGTTTCAAAGGCACCCTATAGAATGTCCCCTGTAGAACTAAAAGAATTAAAGAAGCAATTGATGGAATTGATTCAAAAAGGGTTCATTAGACCAAGTACTTCCCCGTGGGGAGCCCCAGTCCTATTTGTAAGGAAGAAGGATGGATCCATGAGATTGTGTATCGACTATCGACAGTTGAATCATCTTACTATCAAGAACAAGTATCCACTGCCGAGAATCGATGAATTATTTGATCAGATTTCTGGATCCAAACATTTCTCCAAGATTGATCTCAGGTCTGGTTATCATCAATTGAGGATTAAAGACGAAGATATTCATAAAACTGCGTTCAGAAGCAGGTATGGCCACTATGAATTTGTTGTTATGCCTTTTGGACTAACAAATGCCCCTGCTGCCTTTATGCAATTGATGAATAGCATATTCAGGCCTTATCTAGATCAATTTGTGGTGGTTTTCATTGATGATATATTGATATATTCCAAGACTAAGGAAGAACATGAAGAGCATTTGAGGATTTCATTACAAATCTTGAGGACAAATCAATTATATGCTAAGCTCAGCAAGTGCGAATTCTGGCTTGAAGAAGTGGCTTTTCTCGGACATGTGATATCCAAGGATGGATTATCTGTAGATCCGTCAAAGGTTGAAGCAGTTAGGAAATGGGAAAGACCAACCAATGCTAGCGAGATCAGAAGTTTCTTAGGCCTTGCAGGCTATTACAGGCGATTCATCAAAGACTTCTCAACAATCGCCGTGCCACTTACAAGGTTAACTCGTAAGGAGATCCGATATGAATGGAGTGAGGAATGTGAAAGAAGTTTCCAAACTCTCAAAGATCATCTCACTACAGCTCCAGTGTTAGCTCTACCAACAGAAGGAGAGAAATTCGAGGTCTACACTGATGCTTCTGGCATTGGCCTTGGATGTGTCCTAATGCAACAAGGAAAGGTCATAGCATACTCTTCACGTCAACTGAAGAAGCATGAGGAGAATTACCCCGTCCATGACTTAGAACTGGCCGCGGTAGTATTTGCCCTAAAGATATGGAGACACTACTTATATGGAGCACAGTTTACTGTATACTCGATCACAAAAGTCTCAAATATCTATTTTCACAAAAGGAGCTAAACATGAGACAAAGACGCTGGCTAGAATATCTCAAGGACTTCGACTTCAATATACAATACCATCCCGGAAAGGGTAATTATGTTGCTGACGCCCTTAGTCGAAAGCCGAGAGCAATGATAGCAAATTGTATGATGCAAGAATGGAGGTTACTTGAACAATTCTCCGAGCTCAATATAAGCTTGGACACGGAATCCAAAATTGTCACACTATCTCATGTAAGCATACAGTCAGATTTGTTATCTGAGATACAAACACTTCAGGATGATGATCCTATATTAGTAGAAATCAAAGGCAGATTAGAAGGACAATCTGATTTTCAACTAACTTCTGATGGAAGATTATCGTTCAAAGATAGAACTTGTATACCCGATTGTCCGGAATTAAAGAAGAAGATCTTAGATGAAGCTCACAGATCAAGATACACTATTCATCCTGGATCAACTAAAATGTACCAAGATGTAAAGAGGAACTTTTGGTGGCCCAATATGAAAAGAGAAATAGCGGACTATGTATCACGCTGTCTCACATGCCAACAGGTCAAGGCGGAACACCAAAAGCCTGCGGGAAAACTACATCCTCTAGATATTCCTAAGTGGAAATGGGAGGATATTGGTATGGACTTCATCATAGGTTTGTCTAAATCTAAAGGAGGACATGATGGAATCTGGGTTATCATTGACCGATTAACTAAATCGGCACATTTCTTGCCAATAAAGAGCCGATGGTCAATTGATGTGCTAGCTGCACTGTACATCAAGGAAATAGTCAGGATACATGGAATTCCTGTCTCAATCGTGTCTGACAGAGATCCCCGTTTTACTTCTCATTTTTGGAAGGGATTACAACATTCGTTGGGAACAAGGCTCAACTTTAGTACTGCTTTTCACCCACAAACGGATGGTCAGACCGAGCGAACTAATCAAGTTGTTGAAGATATGCTGAGAGCATGCATTATTGACTTTGGAGGAAGCTGGCATGACCACTTACCTTTAGTTGAATTTGCATATAATAATAGCTACCAAGCTAGTATCCAAATGGCACCTTTCGAAGCCTTATACGGAAGGAGTTGCCGATCTCCCATATGTTGGAACGAAGTTGGAGAGAAACAACTATTAGGTCCAGACATGGTAAGGGATACAACTGAGAAGATACAGGTAATCAGAGAAAGATTACAAGTTGCTCAGACAAGACAAAAGGCTTATGCTGATACCAGGAGAAGAGATCTTGAATTCCAGGTTGGAGATCATGTATTTCTTAAAATATCCCCTGGACGTGGCATACGAAGATTTGGTGTTAAGGGCAAGCTTACGCCAAGATTCATCGGACCATTTGAGGTACTCGAAAGAGTTGGCGAGGTTGCTTATCGCATCGCGTTGCCTCCTCAGTTGTCCGAGGTACACAATGTATTTCACATATCTATGTTGAAGAAGTATGTGCACGATCCGTTACATATTATTGAGCATGGAGATCTGGTGATCCAGAAAGATCTCACATATGAACAGAGGCCTTTAAAGATATTAGATCGAGAAATACGAGCTCTAAGGAATAAGGTTATTCCCATGCTTAAGGTGCAATGGAATAAGAATCCTGAACACGAAGCGACATGGGAGACCGAGGAATCTATGAAGAAACGATTTCCTGAGTTATTCTAAGTGGTATATGTCCTACACTCTCCACGTGTATAATTATATATATATTGAATTTGGGGACCAAATTCTTTTTAAGTGGGGGAGGGTGTAGCAACCCTAATAAATGAATAATTGAAATGAATTAAAACATATATATTACAGAAGTAATATATATAAAAGGAATAGGGTTAATTGGACGAAATAAAACAAATTAAAAATAACGCCTCTTATTAAGGCGTTAATTTATAAAGAAACGCCTCTATCTATGGCGTGAATAAAGAAAGGACGCCCACACCTACGGTCGTCAGTTCTCACGCGACCAAATGGGTAAGTAAAAGAAACGCCTCTATCTTGGGCGTGTTTTAAAACACAAAACGCCCTTTTTCAAGGTGCTTTTTAAGAAACGCCCTTATGCAAGGCGTTAATTAAAGAATACACGCCCTGACCAAAGGCGTTAATTCAGTTCGTGACTCGTTCGAACCCAGAGCTTATCCAGGGAAAGATTAACCTAATCTAGTAAGTGTCTATTAGAGTAAGGACTCTATTGGGGATATGTTACCCTCAATCAAACACTACTTTTAATAGGACTTCCATAACCCTATAAATAATCTACTGCTCGAACCCGTGAACGCTATTTGGCGTTCGAGTTCTCTGAAGGTAATTACAGAGCAATAGCTCTTCCTTCCCTCTGTCCCTTTTTGATTTGGTGGACGGTCATTAATTCGACTTCTTCCTTCTTCCAGGTTGAAGAAGCATTGGGGTTGTGAAGAACAAAGGTAATAATCTTTCCTTCACCTTCGGTCAGGTATTATGAAGAAAATATTAATGTTTCTTCGTATTTCTCTGTAGGAAGTTCAGTCGAAAGGGGTTCATCAGTTGAACATAAAGACTTCTTCCTGCTGATACGGCTGAAGTTATTGGTTGCTGTTTAAGCAACAGAGTTTTCTCCCTTCTTCATATCAATCTGCAAATCGTCATCTCCAAATCAACTCTTAAAGGTAGGATTTTCTCAAGTTATTGTAGTCCAAATGAAATTAATGCAAGATATATATATATATATAAGCATGTCATGCATACGGTTATTATAGTTTCCATGCGTTTTCTGTAATATTTTGAAAGAGACGCCCCTGTCAAGGGCGCTAATTCACATGAAACGACTCTTCCAAGGTCGTTAATTTCATGTTTAACGCCCCGTACTCAGGCGTTAATTTCTTTAAACCGTTAATCACCCATCTTAAGAATTGATTATCTATGAAACCATGATTATAAAATAATGCATGATCCTCTGTCTTCAACCTGCTAACTTTACTGTCATGATATTACATTCGTTCCTCTGTTATCCTGAAATTGTTACTGTCCTTAAAGTTTCTGAAGGAACTTGAATTAACGACTTGGACAGAGTCGTTTTCCACATATTAACGCCCCCTCATAGGGCGTGAATCTGAAAGGTAACGCCCCTTCCTAGGGCGTGTATCGGTTAAAATCCTGAAATTTAAATATTCTAAAAAATAGAATTAAATAGTAACGCCCCTGCCCAGGGCGCGTTTTTGATAATTCCTGAAAATTAATTATATTCTGTCAAATATGTAAACAATAAGACGCCTTCTAGTGTAGTCGTCAGATCTTGAAGAAACGACCCTGACCAAGGCGTGTTTTTGATCCCAACTTTGAATAAACGCCCCCAGGCAAGGCGTGTTTTTGATAAATTAATGAAATAATGAAAATTCTGCAAATTGGCAATATATGTAAACGCCCTCATGTTAGGCGTTAATTATTCAATACACGACTTTACTCAAGTCGTTATTTTACTGTAACCTGATTCTATTACCGATGGTTTCATATTATATATATATATATATATATATATATATATATATATATATATATATATATATATATATATATATATATATATATATCGGCACTATTCTCCATTCCGTGAGTATAGTCCCACTTTTTACGTTGATTTATCGATCACACTCAACTCTCATTGACATACAAGCTCTCCATTGGACATTCCGTTCCTTTGGACTAGCGAGTTAGTCATAGAGACCTCCGTAAGACTCCTCGTAGCCTTGGATTCCCTCAAGGCCGACTGAGCTGGTTGTACCCTAAAAACCCATTACACCATTGATGCCATGTCACTCTAAAGAAACATGGGATACCGGCCCTTATGATTATACAAAGAGTATATCATAAGAAATTCTTAATGGGATGATGACATCATGCCATATCATGCCATTCTTGTAAACCTCAATTCTATGATAAGAATGAGGGTATCTTACCTTTGATATATTGTTCATGTGAACCTCAATTCTATATAAAGAATGTCCATACTGATTTGTCATGGTATCCAAGTTAAGGGAATCATGTTCTACCTAGTTTTATCGATATCGTGATTATACCGTTATTATCGCCATTCTATGTCCTTTGTCATATTTTGGACTCTATTCTATCAAAGTTGTCATACGTGTCTACAAGCTTGATTATTGAAATTCTATGTTGGCTATAAACAAGAGTGGATGTCAAAACACATGATAAATGCCTGCGCATATAGGGCCCGATCTGGTCCTGGGAGGAGCACCCGAAAGTACTTGTGCCCATGGGAGTTAAAATGATAAGGTATCTGGCATTATACCGAGTACTTGACTTGCTTGATTGGACATTCTACACACATCTTGTACTTGAATCGTACTTGACTTTACATGAAATGCGTGGCCCGAAAAAGGGTAATTTACTTGCTTGATACATGATAGCCAAAGTTCTTGACATGACTTGTTAAACGTACTTGCTTGAATACCTTGAATACACTTGTCATCTTGTTGGAAGTTCATGATTAAGTCCATCTTATTTCTTTGATATTACATTCTCTCTATCTTGTCGTTTTATGCGAGCATGCATAGCTTTATTGCATTCATGAAAGATGTAATTACTTAAACCCCTTGCTAGTACTTGAGATATAATTTCCTACTGAGCGTTCGCTCATTCCGTTTGTCCCTTTGTACTTTTCAGGTAAGTCCGACGACGATGGAAGTCAATCGGATGGGAATTGTCAAGAGTGAAGAGATAGAGATTCTCCAAGTGTCATCTAGTCTTTTCTATAGTTTCTTGAGTCAACTATGTATTCTTTTCCTTTTTATTAAACAGAGTATTGGATTTGTAATAGTCTATCCATTATGAAATAAAGGATTGGGTTATCTTGCTATTTTGCGTATCTCTGTCTTTGTGTCGAATACACGACCACTCTGATTAACATGATTGATATAGACACGTCGCGCATCACCAGGTATCTTCCGCGCTCGGGGCGTGACACGGGCGCTCCCGCTCTTGCTCAACGGAGCAATACCACGGATATTAGCTGAACAAGTACTAATGATGGAGCAAAGTTTAGAGCTTACCCTGGTTGGTTTGAAGAAACCAACCCCGTTCGGAGACAAGGGCGAGCGGGGAAGTGTGGGTTCCCCGCACACTACGCCGATGAAGCTTGATCCTGTTTATTAGTTACAATCACTACACCTCACACAGGAGGGTGGACTTGGGGTGGGGATTTCAGTATTACAAATCAAACACTACCTCCGCATAGGGTGGGGCGTTAAGCCAGCCAGGCGGGGAGGGGAGAGTCACTGAAACCCAAGAGAAGGAACCGATACCGAGTCTGCCTGCTCGCTGTGATAGGTGACAGACAGTCAGTGTTGAGGCCGTAGATCTCAGTCTGGAAATTTTCTGATGACGAGACCAGCGGGGAACTCTTTGTAACTGGAGCCAGAATGCCTCAGAATTTTGTTGAATTCTTCTGATGCCGAGGCTGGTCTTGGTGGAGGCTCGAACAGAGTGACAGAATCTGGGACTGGCAGTTTTGGATCTCCAACAGCAGGTTGCAGAGAGCGCCCCGACAGCTTCCAGACTCAGAATCATGAACCGCTGGAGTTGCTGGAACCGTGGACGAGTCCTCTTCGCAACAAAACTGACGGGGAAGCCGAATGATGCCGGAGAAGACTGGGGGACTCTGAATGGTGGTGACAGGTCGATGCAGGCTGTGGGAAGCAGATCCGTGTAGCCGAGGGATAAAAATGATAACTTTGGCCCATGGATGCCGATAAAAGTTCTGCTTCTTGATTCTGAAAATAGACTAGACGAGGAAGAACTTTCCAGAAGAACTCTTGGCCTGATTCTTCCGTGGTTCGTCGTGGTACAGCTCCTATTCTGGTTCAGGTACTCTGCAGGGGCAGCTCTACGCAGTCGGGGGAGATCGGACCTACCGGGCAGCACGAAGCTCGGAAGGGGATGAGACCACCGCCGTTGCGAAGCTGACTGGGATAGCTTTCCGTCGATGTAGGCAACGCCCCCAGGAGATCCGGGATGGGGCCTGAGGCGGTGCTGCAATAGGCTGTTAATCTGCTGGTCTTCAGCTGCACGCAGAATGGAAGAGAGAAATGGTGGAGGGGTGGTTTCTTTGGTGGACGGGGGTAGGGGATATGGGTCCTTTGGTGGTGGGGAGGGGTTCGGGAGGTGGAAAGAGGTGGTGAGGGAGGAGGCCAGAGGCGGAGCTAGCAGGGGGAGGGGTGGGTGCGCAAATGGCCAAGGGGGGAGGAGGTGAGGAGATGGGGGCGTAAGTCACTTGGGGGAATGGGGAGGGCTCCTCTTGATTTGGGTGGTGGGTTAATGGAAGGGTTTAATGGTGGTCTAGGGAATGGGAAGGGGTTGCTTTGGGGATGGGGAGGGGTGCCTAGGAGAAGGGAGTCTCCCTTGGGAAGGTGAAAGGGTGAATGGGGAATGGGAAGGGTTGCTTGGGGAAGTGGAGGTATTAAGGGGAGTTATGGCTCTTGGGGAGGTGAAAGGGTGGGGGAGTGAGGTGGCTGATGACGTGGCAAGGGGGGGGGGGGAAGGTGAAGGGGCAGGTTCGCCCAAGGGAGAGAGAGAGAGAGAAGAGGAGAGAGAAAGGGGTTCGCCCCCTATAGAGAGAGAGAGATAGAGAGAGAGAGCTAGAGAGAGAGGAAGACAATTCAAGTGGCTAAACTTTCTTCAATACTTCATTAGCCTCTCCAAGAAGGGATTGGGGTCCTATTTATAGGAAACCCACAATTTACAAAAAGTCCTCACCTTTTGGACTAATGACAAATGACCAAGAAGGGAAGGGGGCACCCATGGGCCAAGCCCAATGAAGTGGCCCATTAACCCACTAGGCCACTTGATGATACATAGACTTAGATAGATGACTCACTATCTTAGGTACTTGACTCAATAAAAGGGAAAATTACATGGTTAAGACTCACAGAAAGAAATGAAAATTACATAGCAAGACTCAGAAAATCAAGATGATCACAATGGCGAGCATCAGGACCCTTGGAGAAATGGGAAGTGGTAAGCGATGTCCCCATCATACTCCCGGGGTGCAGAGAACTCGACTCTGTCGAGTAAAGATCCATCGTATGTGGAGGAAGCCATGGCGGGGTTGCCCTCAAGTCTACCAAAGGTAGCTGGTCCTTTCACCAAGTGAGGTAGCGCCCATACCCTTTGCTCCAGATGACAGTGACCTGTTCATACAATATCTGCTCCAATTGCTCACGTTGGCCCCTCTGGCTTGGTGGAACTCTCTCACAGGTGGTGGCTCTCTCAAGGGGTGGAACAAGCTCGATTTCCTCACTAGGTGTCACCGTGGGACCCCTGTATGGCACCAAGTCAGCCACATTGAATGTGGGACTTACTCCGTACTCCTCGGGGAGGTCCAACACGTAAGCATTTGTGCCGATCCGCCTCAGAACCTGGAAGGGACCTGATCCACGCGACCTCAGTTTGGAGACATTCCCACGGAAAAGTCTCTCAGTTCTCACCATCACAAAGTCACCTACACGAAATTCCTGGTGGTGTCGGTGGGAATCGGCCGATTTCTTATATACCTCATTGCTTTTGTTGGGGTGTGTGCGGATGTTACCATGCAGAGTTGTGAATGTTCCTCTAGCGATGAAGGGAGGGCCTGGACAACCAAATTTAGCCTTATCGAGTGTTATGTTAATTTTGATGGTCTTAGGAGGGCCGGGGCATCCATAGATGAAACCATCATGCAAAGGGGTGTTTGGGGATCCGGGACATCCATGAATGCTTCCTTCATGTTTTGACTTCACACTGATTGACCTAGGGGGGCCTGGACATCCAAATGGGGTTCTGACATGTGAGGGTTTCCTAACAAGGTTGACTGCTAAAGGGGGTCTTGGACACCCAGATGTAATCCTATCGTGCATCGGTCCTAGTGTGTGAGTGACACAAATGACGTGACTAGCCTGACCACATGATGCAAAATGTTGTGACACATGTATTCCTATCAATATGGTCTTTGAGATTTGGGGGTTTCCACTCATGGGGGTCGAAGCGGTTCCAAGAGGTGGACATCTTGGGATGGGTTACTCCTTTATTTCCAAGGTGGATGTCACCCTTGGCCTTGACTCTCATAGTGTGGGCTAAATTTTGGAATGGGTGAGTTAGGTCTGACATGGTGGGTGAGGGTAGGAGGGAGTGGGTGGTGAGTGAGGAGTACTTGGAAGCCCCTAGGAAGTGGCCAAATAGATCAAGATGGGTTAAGGGGTAGGTGACGTGGAGGTGGGTTTCAATCCAAGTGATCGCCCTAGGGTCCCTAGCACACATAGGGAAGTGGAAATCATGAACCTGGTGGGACCCAATGCAATGCTCCTTGTAGGAGGGCAAGGGGGTGATGTAAAACTCATTAGGCTCGGGTAGAAACAATAAGAGCTTACTCGTGCAAGGACCCTTGGTGTAAATGGAGGTGATGGTCCCGATAGAGGGGTATGAGAAACTAAGGTACCCCATGTTGCTTGCTTCTAAGGCCCACATGTTTGTCACCTCTATTTGCCAAAGTATACTCTTAACCAAGTCCCTCATGGCTCCCACAAAGGAGAACGATTGGTAGGTTGTGTGGAATGGAGGGGTGGGCACAATTGGGTAATGATTTTCCATAGGGGGGTGCATGATGTGGAGGAGGAGGTCTTGCTTTAGCCACTCAATGAGGGGTTCTCCTAAAATCACAATTCTCATGGAGGGAGGGGTGGGGGGACTTGATTGGTCATCTGGCAACTCTAGGGGGAGGATGTTCCTAGTTAGGCTCGTTGTGGTCTCTTTGGATAAAGATGAGCCTTCTTGACCCAACCCTTGGCATTGGGATTCATATTCTTCCTCCCAATCTAGGGGAGCCTCATGGATTTCAATCACATTCTCATCCCTTTGGGGTGTAGAGGTTTTACTCTCCAATGGAAGGTCTTTTGGGGATGGGGTGATGATAGCCGGTGTGGGGTGCACTCGGGGTGGTGACCAAGGAGGGGACTCCGGTGGATGGGAGAGTACTAGGTTGTTGAATTTGAAGGTTCCCGGAAGGTGTGGCGGATGCACTAGGCAAGTCCGACGTGTTGGGTCGATGTTGGCATTCCTTTCATCTAACCATCTCCTACCTAGGATGATGCAAGGGCCCGCCAAAGTACCAATTTGACACCAAGCTCCATCAACGTATTTGGTCTTCTCGAACCATTTATGGAATTCAACGAAGACTTGGTCTCCGTGGTGCACAATTTATCCGATCCTAGAAAGAGAGGCAACGATATCGGGGGATATCCAATTATCGGACTCCAAGTCAATAAAATCAATTTCCTTAGGCTCTCCATTGGGTAGGTATGCAAGGAATATGATTGGGAGAGGGATCATTTGGTCCATAGATTCATTGACGATGGGTGGTGGACAATGCATGGGACGGTCTGTCGGGGACTCTAATGCAAGCGTGCCCATGGACTAGACTCGTAGAGACAAGTCTAAAACTTGCTCTGATACCACTTGATGTGACACGACTAGGGTGGATGCAGCAATGGGACACGGACCCTTGGACCTATTCCGCAAGCACAATCACAAAGCAATAAAGTACTAGATTGGGGCCGATTCGCCGTCGCACACACACGAGCCCAGGTGACTTGATGATGCCAAGTGGAGATGATGAATCAAGGCCCTTGCTGGTAGAGTGCCAGCAGGGCTTGGGTTGCCCTCCCGAAGGTACGAGGCCCACACTTAAGGGGCTGGCCGGGTGCCAATTGGGGCACTAGGTCCCTCTCTCACGCAGCCCACGGTGACCGCTCGTAAGTGGATCACACGGGGTCGGGCGCTCACGCTCTTGCTCAACGGAGCAATACCACGGATATTAGCTGAACAAGTACTAATGATGGAGCAAAGTTTAGAGCTTACCCTGGTTGGTTTGAAGAAACCAACCCCGTTCGGAGACGAGGGCGAGCGGGGAAGTGTGGGTTCCCCGCACACTGCGCCGATGAAGCTTGATCCTGTTTATTAGTTACAATCACTATGTCTCACACAGGAGGGTGGACTTGGGGTGGGGATTTCAGTATTACAAATCAAACACTACCTCCGCACAGGAAGGGGCGTTAAGCCAGCCAGGCGGGGAGGGGAGAGTCACTGAAACCCAAGAGAAGGAACCGATACCGAGTCTGCCTGCTCACTGTGATAGGTGATAGACAGTCAGTGTTGAGGCCGTAGATCACAGTTTGGAATTTTTCTGATGACGAGACCAGCGGGGAACTCTTCGTAACTGGAGCCAGAATGCCTCAGATTTGTTTTGAATTCTTCTGATGCCGAGGCTGGTCTTGGTGGAGGCTCGAACAGAGTGATAGAATCTGGGACTGGCAGCTTCAGATCTCCAACAGAAGGTTGCAGAGAGCGCCCTGATAGCTTCCAGACTCCGAATCACGAACCGCCAGAGTTTCTGTAACCTTGGATGAGTCCTCTTCGCAAAAAACTGACGGGGAAGCCGAATGATGCCGGAGAAGACTGGGGGCTCTGAATGGTGGTGACAGGTCGATGCAGACTGTGGGAAGCAGATCCGTGTAGCCGAGGGAGAAAAATGATAAATTTGGCTCACGGATGCCGATCGAAGTTCTGCTTCTTGATTCTGAAAATAGACTGGACGAGGAAGAACTTTGCAGAAGAACTCTTGGCCTGATTCTTCTAGGGTTCGTCGTGGTACAGCTCCTATTCTGGTTCAGGTACTCTGTAGGGGCAGCTCTACGCAGTCGGGGGAGATCGGACCTCCCGGGCAGCACGGAGCTTGAAAGGGGATGAGACCACTGCCGTTGCGAAGCTGACTGGGAGAGCTTTCCGTCGATGTAGGCCACGCCCCCAGGAGATCCAGGATGGGGCCTGAGGCGATGCTGCAACCGGCTGTTGATCTGCTGGTCTTCAGCTGCACGCAGAATGGAAGAGAGAAATGGTGGAGGGGTGGTTTCTTTGGTGGACGGGGGTAGGGGATATGGGTCCTTTGGTGGTGGGGAGGGGTTCGAGAGGTGGAAAGAGGTTGTGAGGGAGAGGCCAGAGGCGGAGCTAGCAGGGGGAGGGGTGGGTGCGCAAATGGCCAAGGGGGGAGAAGGTGAGGAGATGGGGGCGCAAGTCACTTGGGGGAATGGGGAGGGCTCCTCTTGATTTGGGTGGTGGGTTAATGGAAGGGTTTAATGGTGGTCTAGGGAATGGGAAGGGGTTGCTTTGGGGATGGGGAGGGGTGTCTAGGAGAAGGGAGTCTCCCTTGGGAAGGTGAAAGGGTGTATGGGGAATGGGAAGGGTTGCTTGGGGAAGTGGAGGTATTAAGGGGAGTTATGGCTCTTGGGGAGGTGAAAGGGTGGGGAAGTGATGTGGCTGATGACGTGGCAAGGGGGAGGGGAAGGTGAAGGGGCAGGTTCGCCCAAGGGAGAGAGAGAGAGATAGAGAGAGAGAGATAGAGAGAGAGCTAGAGAGAGAGAGAGGAAGACAATTCAAGTGGCTAAACTTTCTTCAATACTTCATTAGCCTCTCCAAGAGGGGATTGAGGTCCTATTTATAGGAAACCCATAATTTACAAAAAGTCCTCACCTTTTGGACTAATGACAAATGACCAAGAAGGGAAGGGGGCGCCCATGGGCCAAGCCCAATGAAGTGGCCCATTAACCCACTAGGCCACTTGATGATACATAGACTTAGATAGATGACTCACTATCTTAGGTACTTGACTCAATAAAAGGGAAAATTACATGGTTAAGACTCACAGAAAGAAATGAAAATTACATAGCAAGACTCAGAAAATCAAGATGATCATAATGGCGAGCATCAGGACCCTTGGAGAAATGGGAAGTGGTAAGCGATGTCCCCATCAGGAAGATTCCTGTCGCTTGTTGGTAAAAAATGGGTGTCATTTTACCTTAACGGCCACTTTTCGGTCCGCTCCGCTGCATTTCCGCTTCATCTCCATGTTCCATGTCACTTCCGCTTCACCTCCGCTCGCTCCCCTGTAAAGAGGACGTTAAGGAGGGGCATCTGTTAACACCCGTTTTATGCCGATAAGTTGAGTCGTTGCTCTTACTCCCATTTGTTGATGCCGCGAGTTGTCCATCACTCACTGGGGCTATTTTCAGGTATATTTTGGGCCAATTTTATGGGTTGCCTCCCTCCTTGGTTAGGTCCATGTTGATACAGGGCTTAACGGGCCGTGGTGTTGGTTGATTGGGCTTTTCTATGAGTTTTCTAGCGTCCATGTGCATGTACGATTTCTCCATGGCCGCTCAATCCATGTGCGGTTGACTGTAGATCGTTCATATATTTTGGAATATTGTGGGTAATTTTCTGAATTTCCACCGACAAGCATTTATGCAGTCCTATTTTGGCCGTTAAATTTAATGAACGGACTGGTTGTGACCGCCTATCTCCCAGAGTCCTACGCTTGAGGGTTTTCTCAGATAATTATCCATTAATCTATTTATCACCGACAAGGCTAGAACGGTTTGTCTTTGGCCGCTCAACGTTTGAACGGTCTCATCGGAGCCGTTCATGTATGAGAGTCCAACGGCGATAGTTTCGATCAGTTCAATGGATAATTTGGATTATTTTCTATTTATTTTGAATTTCCACCGACGAGGTTGGATGGCCAAAACATGATCGCACATCCAGTTGGGCGGTCTATCGTAAGACCGTTCATCCGTTCGAATACTGAATTTCAACAGATTTTATCCCTTTTATCCGTGGTTTTATCCCCAACTTCTCCCATCATTTTCTTCGCGGATAATAAACCAGTTTTAGTGCCGTTTCGACTGGATGAAAGATAATCTATTTATCTACGATTTTCCTTTGATTATCTCGACCTGAAAATGTCTCTAACCCCTAATTTCGAGCCAGGACTTTAGGTGCTCTATAAATAGACCCTAAGGGCCGGGTTTGAAAGGAGGGGAGATTTTGGTCGACGGCGAAGCCCTGCCGCATTCTTGAGCGACCTAGCACCAAGGAGGGAGGCTTTCTACGTCCATATAAGCCTCCAGTTCAGGGAGTAGTCCAGTTTTTGAGTCTTTTGTGTTTGATTGGTCTGGGCCACCTTTTCATTGCATGCATTGTTTTCCTCCTTTTCTCCCCACGTTCTTCTTCATCTTCATTGCCATGCACACACCCACCCATGTTTTGACACCCTAGGGGTTTAAAATCCCTCAGGTATCCCCCTTTCCACTTATTAATGTTCACTCCTTATTATTCGGGCATTTACTACACTGTCCAGTTCTAATCTAGGTTTTATCTTTGTGTTTTCACGTTGTTTTGCAGGTCAGCAATTCCTAGCACGAGGCCCATCCCCTCTGTCCGGCTGGAGAGGGTGGAGGTTGGACCCCTTTGCGACTTCTGGCTTGGTGGTCTTAAGTGGTTCTCTACTAACCGTTCAAGGAGACGTGCGGTGCTACGTGGACCGTCCATCTTCTTCCTGCGGTCGTTCCAGAGCCGTTCAACTTCCAAGAGCGCTTCATCCCGCATCTTCTGCAGCAGCCTTAAACGGTCTATCGTAAGACCGTGCATTATATAGGCGGTTCTCCAGGAGCCGTTCATCTTCCTGACGCTGTAGCCAGGCGAGTGTCTCTCCCTCCTTCCAAGGTACAGCGTGTTCATCGCGTACAGCACTTTGGTGGTGATCATGGTTCTTTACTCTCTTCTGTTCTCCTTCTACTGTCTTATTTTATTTTACATATCGATTTATTAGAAGGAGAGAAGAGATCTTTTAAGCCGATCTTGAAGAGAGAAAAAGTGAGTAGAACAAAACATATCAACAGCCCATTTTTTTTTGTTTTCCATGGCGAGTGTCTCTCCCTCTTTCCAAGGTACGGCGTGTTCATCGCGTACGGCACCTTGGTGGCGATCACGGTTCTTTACTTTCTTTTGTTCTCCTTCTACTGTCTTATTTTATTTTACATATCGATTTATTAGAAGGAGAGAAGAGATCTTTTAAGCCGGTCTTGAAGAGGGAAAAAGAGAGTAGAACAAAACATATCAACAATGATGAGCGTCATGATTTTCACTCATCCATAAAAAAAGTACTCTCGGTGCAATGCGATGCTAGTGTTCATTATATCCCATGGTTTATAGTATGTTTCTGGCCATCCGCCGAGGGGCTAGTGTCGAGCCCTTGGACACTGTCCTTGCCCGCTCTTTCATCTTCAAGTTATAAATCAAGCTACTTCCACAAGATATAAATATAGTTTCAGCCAATAATATCAAGTTCAACAATAGTTTCATGATAACAAATATTAAGGTGAGAACGTACCAAATCGAATCATGGGGTCAAGAATGACTTAATTAGACATTATGCCACGGAAGAATTTCGGTAGCATAACGGTATATTCATTTCTTTTCATAATTTATCAACAACTTATTGAACATAGTGTGAGGTTCTAGATAATCAAAGGACCATCTAGGAATAGAGTATGACCAACCTTGCTTCAAACCATGAGCTAGGGCACAAGATGGAAAAATGCGGTCAAGCTAGAACCGTTTCTTTGATAACGCGATCAAGGTAAGACCGTTTATTGAAATTAGCTGTCAGGTCGAGACCGCAATCAAGTGGAGTTGATGCAGGATAGAAAGAATCAACGCAGTAGTGTAATCTGGCATAATGCGGTCACGGGAAGGCCGCTACTTGTTAGTGGCGGTCGCCTGATGGTCGTAACTATCGACGGTACAGAAAAACGCCGGTAACATAAGTGCTTTCTAAATCCATTGGGCTTTTAAGATACAACTAGCTCGGCGTCCTAATGGGAATCCCAGGCTCGCGAGACTCACGGAGGCTATGAAATTTGATCACCTAGTCCGGTGGAAGGAATATCCAACGGAGAAGATCACAAGTCCAAGAGAGTGTTGTTGTGTTAGATGGAAGCACTCTGTCACCACGAAGTGTGGATCTAGAGGGGGGTGAATAGATCGATGGCCTAATTTAACAGTTTAATGAGGCTCTAATGCGGAAATTAAATTGATCTACTAGATCACTAGCTAGAGTGTTTGAACTGAGCAGAAATGAAGCGATCTGAGAAGAGAATCAAGAGAAGCAACCACACACCATATCATAGGCAATCACACAAGCACATAACACACCAGATTTTTAGGTGGTTCGGTCCCCCAGACCTACGTCCACCCCACACTCAAACCCAAGTGTGGCTTACTGCTGCGCAACACAGCTTGCGTCCGTTGGGCCTTACAGCTTAGCCTACAATCGCTGAGCATCACAGCTTGCTTCCGCTGGGCAATACAGCTTAGCCATCCGCTGACTCACAGCTTGACCGCTGGGGATTATAGCTTAACCCGTCCAGAGGCTACACCTCTGCAAACCGCTGACACACAGCTTGAAGACATGAGTTCAGAAAATAAAAATAGAATCAAACAAGAACAAGAACTCTTAAAGGAGAATGTAGCTCACAATGAGCAATCTCAGCTCTGGTATCTGAACCAAGAGACTGAGGACCAATCGTTCAAATAAACTCTCAATTCTATCTTCTCAATCTTCTCTTCTCTCTCCCTTTTTCTTCTTCTGGATCGTGCAGGCTATCTCTCTGCTTCTGCTCTTCTATCATGATCGGATCTTCTTCTGAGGAAGAAGCTTCATATTTATAGACCAGCAGATAGGTGGGCGAGTGTCCTCCCCATTTCTCGCCCAACATCTTGGTCACGTGGCAGCATCCAGGCTTGCTGCTTTACACGTGTCACGATCCTGGCTTCTTGGATCACGTGCCCTTCTCAATTTCCTCGAGCAGATATTCTGTCAGGTCATATGAGGATGCACTGAGTAAGTTTGTGTTTTGAACAAAGCATGTACAGACTTTGTATAACACTACCCTATGTATGCAGCAGAACATGTAGACTTGAATGCATGGTTGCGAATGTATGGACTTTGAATGCATGATAACGAGTGTATAGACTTCATTTGTGAGGTTGCACAAATGCAGATAGGGAAGTCTACACATTGAATCATGGATGCTCGGACATGCAGTCAACCATTGTACAGACTTGTGTTCATGCAACAATGTATAGACTTGATGAGATGATGCATGAACAAGCCACAACGAATGTATAGACTTAATGTATGCAGCGATGTATAGACTTGGTGTGCAGACTTTGTGTGTGTGTGCGAGACAATGTATAGACTTGATGCACGGACAAAGTATATGCATGAACAAGCCACACAGAATGTATAGACTTTGCGTGGATGAGGCAAGGCTAACGGATGTATAGACTTGCTCAGCCGTGTGGCGTGCAACCAGACAATGTATAGACTTGTGTGTGCATAAAGCAACATGCATAAAGCAACCGAAGAATGCACTGACATGCTATTAGTGTGCAGACTTAGCGTGCAACAATGTGCAGACTTTGTGTTGGAGCAACCAGACAATGTATAGACTTTGTTAAAGTGATGCACGAGCATAACTGCAAGGAATGTATAGACTTGTGTATGCGGGCAGACGATGTACATACTTTAAATCAAAGGATGCACTGGCTGTACAGGCTTTGCATATGCATGGACATGCCATTTGAGTGTATAGACTTTGTGTGCAATGTACAAGACGATGTACAGACATGCCAGCAACGAGTGTATAGACTTAACAGCAAGGAATGTGCAGACTTTGTGTGCATGTGACAGGCCGATGTATAGACTTGCTCAGTTCAGCTGGTGGATGAATAGACTTTCTATGCCTAGTGTATGTGTGCGAGGACGGCGAATGCACTGACTTGTGACTCATAGTGTTTGCTATCATCAAAACTCCAGGGGCACAATAATCTCCCCCTTTTTGATGATGGCAACACTATGGGTTACACTGACTCCGAATGCATGCTATGAGATGAAATAACCAATGCAAGTTCTAAAAAGATCTCTCCCTTTGCCATAACAATGTATACACTCCCCCTGGAATCCATCAAACAGACAATATATTCTCCCCCTTTGCCATCAACAAAGAGGAGGGAAAGAATGTATAAGGGAAGAAGGATATCTGACTGGCATTCTGAGCAAGTAGTTCAGAAATTAAGCATTCAAAAGCACAGAGCCTTCAGTCATATGAATTTAGAAACTGCTTAGAGATTGAATTCTGGTTTGAAGGTTATAAAAATTAGAGTTCATGCACTACAATCATTGAATGAGTTTGCTGTGCATGATAATAGCAATAAACCAGAATCACATTGGCATGAGAGATTTAGTTTCAAAGTATCTTACTGTCTTAGACTCAGTAAAATTTGTTAAGAGATACCAGGTCATGTATTGAAATTAAACAATTTGACATACCTGAGTTTTCCTTTTTGAAGGAACATCATTTTCAATTTTATTTCATTAAGGGCATTCAGGTACCATTTATCTTTTTGCGTAAGGGTACACGTTTATCAGACGCCAGTACCCCTAGATACTCAACATGATGGACCATTCTGCCAATGATCAAATTCAACATGACTGATTTGCACCTTTTTGTGTGAGGATACACGTTTATGAGACGCAAGTATCCCCAGGTACTCTGTGAAACCACCCTACTGTTTTGACCATTTATACAGAGATAACTGATACACATCATGACATAAGTGTTATCCATTTCTTTGATGGATCACTCAGTTTCTCAGTGCTTTACCAGTCATTGCTCTGCCAACATTATTTTTCAATTATTTTTCAAGGTTTTTCAATGTTTTTCTTGGCTGTCCTTTATTTGTTTCAGAATGACTTGTTTAAGGACAATACACATACTTAGCCTTCTCTAACAGGATTTCAGGTGAGTTTTCATATTTCAGATACAGTTAACTTTGTCTGACATGTAATGAAATAAGGGTTGAGAGCTTTATCAATTATCAGCATTCTTATTTACTGATTGCAATCTTTCAAATATAAAGTTTATGAAATTTAAACCATTAAGTCAGTCTTTAAGCAATTAAAATTCTTATAAAGGAAGAAGTATGTTTTCTACTGCTTAAGAATTAGAACTGACTAACAGATTGCCATATTGTCAGACTCAACTCATTCAGGGTCAAAGGGTTTAATGAAATCAAGAGAGAAAAGAGTTTGAGTTTCAATGAAGTTGATGACCTCTCTGAATTACATACAACACTCCCCCTGTCTATATGTGTTGGGGTCCCGTAGTGCAGGAACACGGTTCTAGAGGGGGGGTGAATAGAACCCTCCACTAAAATTATGTCCAATTAAAACTATTTACTATCTTACAGCGGAATTAGCAAGATTAGCAAGAGTGAGGAATTTAAACTAATTGGAATAGACTTGATTCTCTCAATCTCACCGTTCTCACTCGAAAGGATAATGAGATAAGAATGATAACACAAACCACCACAACACAAACCACAATGCAAGCCACAAAACATGGGGATTTTTAAGGTGGTTCGGGACCACGACGGGTACCCTACGTCCACCCCTCACCAAATCGGTGAGGCTTCACTGCTGTATAAAACAGCCCGGGGATTAAACCCCCCACACACACGGAGCCAAGCTCCAACACCCACACGTAGGACGAAGCCTACACAATCACACGGGAGAAATCCCCTAATCACACACGGGGAACAAACCCCACAAAATGCCCAAGCACACACGCGGATATGCTCCGCACAAAACGATGCACCCGCATCAACCAATCACTCGGAGACCCCTTTCTCCGAACACCCACACAGAATATCCTTCCAGAAATTTAACAACCTAAGACAAATAGATGCATTGAGCCCCAAACAAACTCTAGAGAATGAATCAAAGAAGATAAGGCATGTATGAAGCTCCCCCTTCAAGAAAGACTCCGGATCTTCTTGGCTCAATGTCGGATGGCCGCGATTTGAGCGTCCTCGCATTCCTCTCGTCGAGACGCTTCTTTTCTTCTTCGACCACGAGCTCCAAATCTCCATGGATGTAGATGATAACCCTTCCTCAAGAGCTCCTTGGTTGCTTTTGCCCTTTTCTCCACCTACAAGATAGAACAAGATACATTAGGGCTTCTCTCCTTACAAATTCGGAGTTCACATTCATATATATAGTGGAGTGGACAAAAGACACATAAAACCCTCCCAATACATGTTAGAAACCCCCCAATAACATTAGTAACCATTTGGGGGTATTTTGGTAAACTTTAGATATGATTCCATAGGGTTTCGGAAGCTCCCGAGAATCCCGTGCCGGGATGGGTCGACCCCATGGGTCGACCCCCAGGGAGCCTGAAGGCGGCCAGAAGCAGAATAAAAGCCCAGATTACATGGGTCGACCCCTGGGGTCGACCCATGCAGTGTGGGTCGACCCCATGGGTCGACCCATGCACACTGCATGCAAGACTGAGTTCTGTTTTGTCCAGAACTCTTAGGGGTCGACCCAATGGGTCGACCCATGCTAGAAAGGCCTGCAAAACACCATTAATTCAACATGAAATCATGGGGAAATAAATGTTTAAATGTTACCATAACCCCATGTAGATTAACCATGTATTTTCATCCTGAAAACATGAAACAACAAGTGGTTAGTTGAGAATCAAACTCTTTGCATCAAGCAACACCACTATGAACATGTTGACATTAAAACACATCATTGAACTCATTTAACCATGTATTTGTCTTCTTAATTTAACCAACCAAAACATGTATGACCAAATACAATGTCATGGAAGCTTTAATGTGTAATTAGCATCTTTGGCCACAAGGATCACAATAAGAATATTCATGAACATATGCAAGTTGAATGAGCACTTTCATTGAACATTATGAGCCTTTCCATAAGCATGATGGTTTCATTAATGCTCACATTGAATTAATCATTAGTCCATCACAAGGCAACCAAAAGCCTTGACTTTAACAGTCCAAGAAATCTCATTTGAGAAATGCATGAACCACCATCAATGCATTAAGATCTCATGAAAGATGTGCATGAAAACAACCCGGAACTTGACATAAAGATGGTTAGATGTTACCATCATCCAATTGACATGAGAGGGTTTAAGAACCATCTTTAGACCTGTAGAAACACAAGAGTATGAGGTTACCACATGTGTTAAAGTTAAGAGCTCATGAACTAGATTCTTCCAAAAGAACCTTCATAACTTCTCAACCATCCAAATGCTCATTGCATAAATAAATGTTTTCATAAAGACAAAGTCACGGGCTATGGCATTTGTGGAACTTTGAATCTTCCATTGCATCTAAGGTAAATGTAATGATATGGGGGCTCAATCATTCAAGTAGCCTTGCCACGATACGCTTACATATCATGAAACTCAATTTGACAAGTGTGAACACCTAAACACACACATGTGCAAACAAATGCAAATATGCATTTTCATTATGCATCCTCATGATCTCTTACACATATGTAGCTATGCATGTTTGTAAAGATGTTTCCACATTACATTACATGCAAGTCTTTCACACATCAAGTTAATAAATCAAGCTTTTGGTGCGTAGCTCACAAGACCAAGCATTCATGCTATGCATGAGCAATATAGAGCCAACTCTCAAAAGTCTTGAAGAATATTTCAAGCACATCACAAGCTTAAAGAGGTTCAAGTAGAAAGTGCATGATCCACATTCAAATTTGAAACATTCATGCCTCATGAAGGTTTATAACATGCTAACCATTCAAACAAACATTCATTCAAATGGCATTCTTGATGACAAGGACTAACATTCATGACTTTGGCCACTTAGAAGAATATGCATGAAAGCCTACATCTTCAAACCCTAAGGACTCATGAAGAAGGTACATGAAGCCACATGTATATCTATGCACAAGTACTATGGGTCAACATACTGTAGCTTTCTCACCCAAAATTCACTTAACTAAAGATATGTGAATTGCCAAGTCTTACCAATGGTTCTTAGAAGAATGGAGATAGAATTAACACAAGTTCTGAATGTTGGATAACAAGATGACGTAGTTAAGCATTCTCTTGAGTTCCACTTGTTGTCCATCAAGACTCGTTCCTGCAATGCAAGAAGATTAGCATACTTGCATTCAAATGAACATGACTCTCATTCCAGTGAGAGTTGAGCTATTACAAACAAGTGAGCATGATAGCATTCATATGAGCATAAAGACTCATTCATGTTGATGGCATTCAGAAGCATTGTTTTACTAATTCATTCTCATTCTAGAACATGACTCCATAGCATGAGAACAAGCATGATTCAAGCACATGAGAACATGAAGTATCATTCAAGCACAAGGCACATGAGAACATGAAGTATTGTTCAAACATGAGAACATGAAGTATTATTCAAGCACAAGGCCAAGCAAGGTCAAGTAACAAAATCATTTTGTAATCATCAAAATCACATGCACAACAATCTCCCCCATTTTGATGATGACAAAATATTATGCATTAATGCTCTCTCTCCCCCTTTGACATAATCAGAAATGGGGATCAACATGGGGAGTTCACGATAGCATCAAAACCAAAATCAGCAAGCTTACTCCCCTTAAGGCAAAATGAGAACAGTCAAGCAAAACATATGATACTCATGAAAGAAGCACAAGGAACAGTTACCAGTCTCTCTCCCTTTGTCATTGACACTGAATCGACGGACAACGGGGTTATTAAGAGAACCACATGCACACAATGTTCAACAAGATCCAATTCAAATATGCATGAGTGAATGCACTAAATGCCAAGTATGCATGAACTAATTACACATGTTTGAAATGCAAGTTGTGGGCAACATGAACATGCAGAATGCAAGTGGAATGATCAAGTATGATTGACTTCCAAGCAAGTAGATCTAAATACATGCAATATAGCTCCCCCAATTTATTCATAGTGAGAGGATGGGTGTATGAAAAGTGTAGGTGAGTCAATAAAACCAGTTTGCTCATGTGTACACCTAGGGGATTGTGCAATCATTTAGGAGAATAAAGCGAATGCCAATGCAATCAATCAATTTTCTGAATACATATTAAATCAAATTTCTAAAGGTGTAAGTGAATAACATGAAAATGGATTGTTGTAATATGGATATTCAGATTTTAAGATCAACACAACGAGAGATTGTACAAGCTACACTATAATCCGAGAATAGCGTATTGGAGGCTACGCTCTACCTCAATAGAATTCCACATCAGAATTTTTCATTGATTTCACATAGACAATCAGAATTTTTCTAAGAATGATCAGGTTCAAATAATTCCTTTTTACGCGAGGAGACATATGGAGCTCATGCCAGACTCCCCGGTTACTCAGAATACTGAACCATTTCACTCCATTTTGAACAGAGATATTTTAGTACAACACCTTTCTTAAATGAACCACATCACGTCTCAGGTGACATATGCCCAATTTATTCAGTGAGACTAAACATTGCTCTGCCTTTCATTTCACATTCTTTTCACAAAGATAGGTAGGCAGCTTTTTCCTCAACTGTCTCTTCAACATACATGCAGCAGGTTTAATAACTCTAGAGTGTTGAAAAGAAATTCCTATATCCTTATCTTTAACACTCATTTTCACATATTGTGCAAGAGGTGTGCGAATTTGATTTAGCATGTATATCGAAAATATCATGAGCACATAGCAATGCAACTCCCCCTATCTAGATGCACTTATCAAATATTGACTCCCCCTGAGTGTATGACAAGAACCACACTTGTTAGGACTCAGATGCAACATTATTTATCATGGGAGTGTATGGTCATAGAAAATTCCAAGGAAGGGGTTGTAGCATATATTAACATGCAAGCACACAACGAGGAAATATGCAATATGCAATGTAGAATACATCATGTATGCAGAATTTCAGATTTTATTTGAATGTTTCAATACCCCTAATGCATGAACTCTTATGCATGCAACTTATAACAACTTGAGAATGCAATGCAAAATGCAAAAGCAAAAACCAAGAGTTTGATTTTCAGACTATCATGATAGATTGCACATGAAAGCATTCACATTCAAATGATAATCAACAAACATTCTCCATGACATGCCCTTCAGGAACAAGGATGTAAAAATGATCAAAATCAAGCAATGCAACCTGATTATTTTCAGAAGTTGTTCCAAATAGATTTTCAGAGATTATGCCTTCTTAAAACAAGAAGGATTTTCAGATTCAAATAGAAAGCACATGCATGTCAAGGCAAATAGATTTCATTCAAAAAGACATGTTTCAACAATTTAAGTTCTAAATTTTGATACACGGTGGAGGACATTGATCCTAAGATCACCTCACACATAGTGATAGCTTCCTAACAGACTTGATCTGTCATTTCACATATCACCATTTGATATACCAAAAATTCATTCATTGAAGGCTTGTATGACTTGTGAGGAAATGCAATTCAGGCATCATATGAAAACTATAACAAAATAACATACCAAGCATCAAAATCATCAAGTTTAATAATGAAAAGGCAGAGTTGGGATTTTACCTTGTGAGTGTGCCTTGTTCCATTTTATTGGAACCCCTTTCATTCTTTGTTTACCTCAAGGCACACCTTCATAACAACCGACTCACTTGTCGGATCTTGGCACCCAAGCCTTCTTGGATCCTTGGATGTTGGTTGCATCTCTTTCAAATGTTTTCTTTGACCTTTTCATTGCCACTATATCATCATCCTTCATGATCCTACAATCCTCAATGACATGTCCATGGGTTCCACAATAAAAGTATTGAGGGATGGTATTTCTAGCAAAGGATGTTCTTTCATGAGCATAGGCATTTTCAAAAGTTTTCCATCTCCTATTTTCAAAGGATCTAGGTCTAACAAAATTAAACCTAGCATTCATTCTAGAAGCATGGAAATTTTTAGTTTTCAAAAACCAACATTCTTTCATAACATGCCCGTAATTTCCACAATGATAGCAACAATGTGAAGTAGTTCTAACAAATGATTTATCATTATGAGCAAACATTTTTCCAAAGAACTTTCCCTTGTTTGATGAAAACCTTTGAGCACGAAAGGCATATTGGTTACTGAATTTTCCTTGAGCATTGCACTTAGCATTGTTAGCATGAAGTTCATCTTTTTGCTTTGAAAAACAATTTCTCATGGTGTGGCCTAGCTTACCACAGTGAAGGCAAGAAACATTTCCTTTTGATTTGAAGGCATATTTTTCTTTGCATGCATGTTGGTCATCTTTTTTCATGATATCACAATCATCCATAACATGGCCATGCATGCCACAGTAAAAACAACTCAACTTTGAACTTTTAGGAACGTGAGCATGCTTTTCATGATTTTGGTGAGAATCAGATTTTCTATTATGACTCTTAGGACCATTTTGACAGTTGGGTGATGGGGCAAATTTCTTGGTCCTAGGTTGGGCTTGAGTTTTAATCTGGGGTTTCTCAACAAAAGATGCATTAGAAGAACATGAAGCATGCACGAATGATGTTTGGGTTTTCAGACCAAAAGCTTTCTTTTTAGTGGGTTCATACCCAAGACCTTCCCTTTGAAAATTCACCTTGGTCCCCAAGATTTTATCTAGGTTGTCTTTCCCCTTGACAAATTTGGACAAAGATGCATTCAAATCAATGATTTCATTTTCAAGGGATGCAATGTGCAACTCATAGCTAGCAATTTCTTGTTCACTGCAAACATTACATTCACTTAACACTTTGTTTGTAGTTTTATAGCTTTCAAGTTCTTGTTCCAGCACATGCAATTTTTCACATTCATTAACAACCACAGATTTTCCTTTTTCAAGAACAAGCAGTCTTTCAGACATGGCATTGTTTAATTGTTTCAAACTTTCATTTTCAGATCTTAACAACGCATTTTCTTTCTCACTTTTATCAAAACTGTTCAATCTCCCTTCAAGCAAAGCATTCTCGATTAGCATGGCACCAATTTTCTTTTTAAGTTCCTCATTTTCAAACATGATGCTCTTGCTATCATTTTCAGAATCAAGAAGTTTTTCAAGCATTTTATCATCGTCAGATAAGGAATCCAACTTGTTTCTAAGATATTTTTTAGATTCTTCAAGCAATGAAATCTTAGATAACAAGAGTTTGTTCTGATCAAGCAAAACATCGGAATCATTTTCAATTTCAAGAGCAGTATTAGATTTTTTGAACATTTCAAGCTCTTCAGTCATACATGACATTTCATCTGAAAATAATTCAACTTTGGATTCTAGAAGTTCATTATCATTTTCTAGATTTTCAATTTTTGATTCTAACTCAATGTATTTTTCACAAGAACCACTAGCATGCACATTCTCACTAGTTTTCTTTTTCAGATTTTTATTTTCAGATTTGATTTTCTTATATCGACTCGATAACTCCTCATAAGCATCAAGAAGTTCTTCAAAAGACATTTCATCTTCATCAGAGTCAGAGTTAGAATTTACCTCATTTGAAGTTTCTTCACCATGAGCCATTAAGCATAGATCCATTACTTCTTCTTCATACTTCCGTGCCAATTCATCCCAAAGGTCTCTTGCCGACCTACACAAGGGAATTTGTGAAAGTATGTTAGACTCAATCGCATTCTAGAGAAAATTTAATGCTCTAAGATTCATTTCATCTTTCTTGACATGCATATCATCACATTTGTTATGTTCGGTAGGAAGCTTGTATGGACCTTCACATATGGCCTTCCAAACATTAGGCTCATGCAAACTAAGATAAACACACATAGCATTTCTCCAAGAAATATAATCATGACCATTAAACATAGGAAGGCAATTCATGGAGATTTTATCAACAGAAAAATTCATGATTGACAATGCACTAGGATCACTCTGTAGATTGTTAGATCTAGGGACAACAGAGCCTCGCTCTGATACCAATTGTTGGGGTCCCGTAGTGCAGGAACACGGTTCTAGAGGGGGGGTGAATAGAACCCTCCACTAAAATTATGTCCAATTAAAACTATTTACTACCTTACAGCGGAATTAGCAAGATTAGCAAGAGTGAGGAATTTAAACTAATTGGAATAGACTTGATTCTCTCAATCTCACCGTTCTCACTCGAAAGGATAATGAGATAAGAAAGATAACACAAACCACCACAACACAAACCACAATGCAAGCCACAAAACACGGGGATTTTTAAGGTGGTTCGGGACCACGACGGGCACCCTACGTCCACCCCTCACCAAACCGGTGAGGCTTCACTGCTGTATAAAATAGCCCGGGGATTAAACCCCCCCCACACACGGAGCCAAGCTCCAACACCCACACGTAGGACGAAGCCTACACAATCACACGGGAGAAATCCCCCAATCACACACGGGGAACAAACCCCACAAAATGCCCAAGCACACACGCGGATATGCTCCGCACAAAACGATGCACCCGCATCAACCAATCACTCGGAGACCCCTTTCTCCGAACACCCACACAGAATATCCTTCTAGAAATTTAAGAACCTAAGACAAATAGATGCATTGAGCCCCAAACAAACTCTAGAGAATGAATCAAAGAAGATAAGGCATGTATGAAGCTCCCCCTTCAAGAAAGACTCCGGATCTTCTTGGCTCAATGTCGGATGGCCGCGATTTGAGCGTCCTCGCGTTCCTCTAGTCGAGACGCTTCTTTTCTTCTTCTACCACGAGCTCCAAATCTCCATGGATGTAGATGATAACCCTTCCTCAAGAGCTCCTTGGTTGCTTTTGCCCTTTTCTCCACCTACAAGATAGAACAAGATACATTAGGGCTTCTCTCCTTACAAATTCGGAGTTCACATTCATATATATAGTGGAGTGGACAAAAGACACATAAAACCCTCCCAATACATGTTAGAAACCCCCCAATAACATTAGTAACCATTTGGGGGTATTTTGGTAAACTTTAGATATGATTCCATAGGGTTCGGAAGCTCCCGAGAATCCCGTGCCGGGATGGGTCGACCCCATGGGTCGACCCCCAGGGAGCCTGAAGGCGGCCAGAAGCAGAATAAAAACCCAGATTACATGGGTCGACCCCTGGGGTCGACCCATGCAGTGTGGGTCGACCCCATGGGTCGACCCATGCACACTGCATGCAAGACTGCGTTCTGTTTTGTCCAGAACTCTTAGGGGTCGACCCAATGGGTCGACCCATGCTAGAAAGGCCTGCAAAACACCATTAATTCAACATGAAATCATGGGGAAATAAATGTTTAAATGTTACCATAACCCCATGTAGATTAACCATGTATTTTCATCCTGAAAACATGAAACAACAAGTGGTTAGTTAAGAATCAAACTCTTTGCATCAAGCAACACCACTATGAACATGTTGACATTAAAACACATCATTGAACTCATTTAACCATGTATTTGTCTTCTTAATTTAACCAACCAAAACATGTATGACCAAATGCAATGTCATGGAAGCTTTAATGTGTAATTAGCATCTTTGGCCATAAGGATCACAATAAGAATATGCATGAACATATGCAAGTTGAATGAGCACTTTCATTGAACATTATGAGCCTTTCCATAAGCATGATGGTTTCATTAATGCTCACATTGAATTAATCATTAGTCCATCACAAGGCAACCAAAAGCCTTGACTTTAACAGTCCAAGAAATCTCATTTGAGAAATGCATGAACCACCATCAATGCATTAAGATCTCATGAAAGATGTGCATGAAAACAACCCGGAACTTGACATAAAGATGGTTAGATGTTACCATCATCCAATTGACATGAGAGGGTTTAAGAACCATCTTTAGACCTGTAGAAACACAAGAGTATGAGGTTACCACATGTGTTAAATTTAAGAGCTCATGAACTAGATTCTTCCAAAAGAACCTTCATAACTTCTCAACCATCCAAATGCTCATTGCATAAATAAATGTTTTCATAAAGACAAAGTCACGGGCTATGGCATTTGTGGAACTTTGAATCTTCCATTGCATCTAAGGCAAATGTAATGATATGGGGGCTCAATCATTCAAGTAGCCTTGCCACGATACGCTTACATATCATGAAACTCAATTTGACAAGTGTGAACACCTAAACACACACATGTGCAAACAAATGCAAATATGCATTTTCATTATGCATCCTCATGATCTCTTACACATATGTAGCTATGCATGTTTGTAAAGATGTTTCCACATTACATTACATGCAAGTCTTTCACACATCAAGTTAATAAATCAAGCTTTTGGTGCGTAGCTCACAAGACCAAGCATTCATGCTATGCATGAGCAATATAGAGCCAACTCTCAAAAGTCTTGAAGAATATTTCAAGCACATCACAAGCTTAAAGAGGTTCAAGTAGAAAGTGCATGATCCACATTCAAATTTGAAACATTCATGCCTCATGAAGGTTTATAACATGCTAACCATTCAAACACACATTCATTCAAATGGCATTCTTGATGACAAGGACTAACATTCATGACTTTGGCCACTTAGAAGAATATGCATGAAAGCCTACATCTTCAAACCCTAAGGACTCATGAAGAAGGTACATGAAGCCACATGTATATCTATGCACAAGTACTATGGGTCAACATACTGTAGCTTTCTCACCCAAAATTCACTTAACTAAAGATATGTGAATTGCCAAGTCTTACCAATGGTTCTTAGAAGAATGGAGATAGAATTAACACAAGTTCTGAATGTTGGACAACAAGATGACGTAGTTAAGCATTCTCTTGAGTTCCACTTGATGTCCATCAAGACTCGTTCCTGCAATGCAAGAAGATTAGCATACTTGCATTCAAATGAACATGACTCTCATTCCAGTGAGAGTTGAGCTATTACAAACAAGTGAGCATGATAGCATTCATATGAGCATAAAGACTCATTCATGTTGATGGCATTCAGAAGCATTATTTTACTAATTCATTCTCATTCTAGAACATGACTCCATAGCATGAGAACAAGTATGATTCAAGCACATGAGAACATGAAGTATCATTCAAGCACAAGGCACATGAGAACATGAAGTATTGTTCAAACATGAGAACATGAAGTATTATTCAAGCACAAGGCCAAGCAAGGTCAAGTAACAAAATCATTTTGTAATCATCAAAATCACATGCACAACAATATGCATGTGATTTTGTAAATGAATGGGAAGAATTAGAGGAGAGAGAGCTTAGACATAGTCATGGCTGAATGATATGCAATGAGGATCATGAGTGTGATGCCAATTGATATGTCATGAAAAATATGAATGTTATGCATGCATAGTCTGGTGCAACATTCAACAACCACAGAGTTTTATTTAGACTACCAGATGTAAATCAGGTCAGAATTTTATTCAAACCACCTGAAAGTTTATTCATCATGCTAAAATTTACACAAGTCAAGTTCTCTTCTAAGGAATTTGAACCTTTCATTCCCTAGTGGCTTAGTAAAGATATCAGCAATTTATTTTTCTATTTCAATAAAATTCAATTCAATTTCCTTTTTATTGACAGCATCTCTAAGAAAATGGTGTTTGATCTCAATATGCTTAGTCCTAGAATGATGAAAAGGTTTTTTAGCTAAACATAAAGCACTAGTATTATCACATAAAATTAGAATACATCCCAATTTTATCTGATAATCAGACAGTTGGTGCTTGATCCAAAGTACTTGGGCTGCACAGTTGCATGCTGCGACATATTCAGCCTCAGCTGTGGACAAAGTAACTGTGTGTTGCTTTTTAGATGCCCAAGACACTAGACAACCACCTAGGAATTGACAGTAGCCACTAGTGCTTTTTCTATCTACTCGACACCCAGCATAGTCTGCATCAGTGTAGGCTAGAAGTTCTAACTAACACCTAGCAGGATACCATAGACCAAGCTCTTGAGTGCCTAGTAGATACCTAAAAATCCTTTTCACAGACTTAAGGTGTGACTCTTTAGGACTAGCCTGAAATCTAGAACATAGACACACTGCAAACTGAATATCAGGCCTAGATGCTGTAAGATATAAAAGGGATCCGATCATACCTCTATATAGCTTTTGGTCCACTGGTTTACCTTGAGGATCTGTATCTAAGCTGGTCGAGGTACACATTGGAGCAGCTATTTCTTTGAGGTCGTCCATCTTGTATTTCTTCAGTAAATCCTTTATGTACTTGGACTGAGTGATGAAGGTTCCATCTTTTGACTGTGTAACCTGTAGTCCAAGAAATAATTTGAGCTCGCCCATTGAGCTCATTTCAAATTCATTAGTCATAATCTGAGAAAACTCCTCACACAGTTTGGGGTTAGTTGACCCAAAAACTATGTCATCTACATAAATTTGAACAATAAGTATATCTGGATGACTTACCTTAGTGAATAAAGTTCGATCAACTACTCCTCTTGTGAAGTTCTTATCTGTGAGAAATTTGCTCAACCTATCATACCAAGCTCTAGGAGCTTGCTTAAGACCATAGAGAGCTTTATTAAGTTTATAAACATGATTGGGGAAGTCTAAACATTCAAAGCCAGGAGGCTGCCTCACATAGACATCCTCACTAATTTCCCCATTTAGAAAAGCAGATTTTACATCCATCTGCTGGAGATTTATTCCTAGGGAACATGCATGAGCTAATAAAATTCTAATTGCTTCTAACCTGGCTATAGGGGCAAAAGACTCTTCAAAGTCTATTCCAAATTCTTGGTTATACCCCTGAGCTACAAGTCTGGCCTTATTCTTAACTACATTCCCTAACTCATCAGTTTTATTCCTAAATACACATCTAGTCCCTATGACTGTCCCATGATCAGGAGGTGGGACCAAGTGCCACACCTTATTCCTGTCAAATTGATTGAGCTCCTCATGCATGGCATTAGTCCAATGCACATCCTTGAGAGCACAGTCAATGGACTTGGGTTCTACATGAGAAACAAGAGCATATGCATTCAATTCATTTTAAATTCTAAGATGGCCTCTAGTCCTGGGAGGGTCATGCAAATTGCCAATCACATTATCTACAGGATGATCTTTCAGATATCTAATGTTGACAACTTGATTATCATCATTTTCACTTACCTCCCCCTGAACTGTAGGCTCTTCTCCATTAAGCTCTTCATTTTATTCCCCATCTTCCGATTTGTCTACAGGGTTCCCTTCTTTCAGAACATCACCATTGTCTTCATTCCTGCATTGACCAATATTAGTCTTTACCAAAGATTCATAAAAAATAATATGTGGAGATTCTTCAACAGATTTGGAGTTTAGATTATACACTCTATATGCCCGGGTGTTTTCAGAGTAACCAAGAAAAATTCCTGATTCACCTTTAGGTTCAAATTTATCAAGGTCTCTTTTATCATTTATATGAATAAAGCATTTGCAGCCAAAAACCTTGAAATGAGCAATTGAAGGTTTCTTACCCTTTATGATCTCATAAGGTGTTTTCTGGGTAGAAGGTCTTACCATAGCTCTGTTAATTACATAACAGGCATTATTTATAGCTTCAGCCCAGAACTTCCTTGGCAGACTACCTTCAACCAAGAGTGTGCGACCCATCTCCACCAGGGTTCTGTTTCTCCTCTCCACAACTCCATTCTGCTCGGGTGTCCTTGGTGAGGAGAACTTGTGATGAATACCATTTGTCCTGCAGAAATCCTCAAACTGTGAGTTTTCAAACTCACCTCCATGATCAGGTAAAATGTTTTCAATTTTCTGGTTTATCTTAAGATAGAACTCCTGAAATTCTGTGAATGCATCACTTTTCTGTGACAAGAAATATACCCAAGTGTACATAGAGAAGTCATCTATCAGAACAAACCCATACTTCCTCCCTGATAAGCTGACAGACCTGGTTGGCCCAAAAAGGTCCATGTGTATCAGCTCATAGGGTTTAGAGGACAAATTTTCTATTTAGATTTGAATGACTTTCTAGTTAACTTAGACTGAGTACATACATCATAGAGTTTATTTTCTTTCTTAAAAGAAACTTCAGGAAGTCCTCTAACCATGCTATGCTTATTCAATTTATGCAATACTGTGTAACTAGCATGGCCTAACCTACGATGCCATAAGAAGGCTAAATCTTCTTTGCTAGCAGTGAGGCATTAGTTAGAATGTGATATGTCATCTAAATCTATCATGTATCTATTATTAATTCTTTTACCAGAAAACTTAACAAAGTCAGAATCAGGTTCAAACACTTTACAGCATTGAGAGTCAAAAAGAACTTTATACCCTTTATCACATAACTGACTGATACTAAGTAAATTATATGCTAAACCTTCAACCATCATGACATCTTCAATGCAACAGGTAGTACAGTTACCTACCTTACCTGTCCCGACAATTCTACCTTTTGTGTTGCTACCAAAGGTGACAAGGCCTCCATGTTTCTCTGTCAGCATGCAAAACTTGGCCTTATCTCCTGTCATATGCCTAGAGCAGCCACTATCCAGGTACCACAGGTTGTTCTTGGCTGCCAGGCATACCTGCACACACAATTAGGTAGAGAATTTTGGAACCCAAGTCTGTTTGGGCTCCAGAGCAGATGAAATACATGTAAAACATGAAAGTAAACTTTTAGGAATCCACATTTGCTTAAAAGAGTTCTGTTCATTGGATTTTCCAGATTCCTTTCAGTTATTATTCCTCTTCTTTTTGTTGTTTTTCTTCTTGTTAGCACCAGTAGGATTATTTACAGATTTGTTGCTTCTGTGCCAGTGCCTTGACCAAGGTGCATTCAAGAAATTGTGGCCATAGTAGTTTTTGGACTCGCTGAAGAAATGCAAGTTCCTGGGTGTCCAAGTGCCATACCCACCAATCCAATTTTGAGTGTAAGGTCTGTAAAACCGTGTAGCCTGATATGCATGACCTGTGTACCTCCCCGGAGTCCTAGTCCACCCTAATCTATTGGAATAGTTTGACTGTGCAGTGTAGTGAGACTGAACTCTAGGTTGGTAGAATTGTTTGGATTGACTTCTAAATGTATTCTGTCTCTCTTGCACCTTCGACCCTGCTGACCTATTTATAGGTGTGTATAGGGTCTTCTTCTGAGATGGTGGTGGTGGTGGAGACTTGGTGGCCTTACCATGGGGTTTATATGCATGTGTAGGCTGACCCTGACCTGAGACTGAGCTTTAGGATTTGACTTGGTTGTACCAGCTCTACTGTGCTCACCAATCTTTTTTTTGCCCTTCTCCTCAGCACTGGACTTCTTCAGGTTCACAGTTTTATTTACAGAATTATCTGAATTCATGTTAATGAGAGGTCTTTTATCTTTCTATGCAACAAATGATATAGTCTTCAATGCAAGACTTTTAGTTGCACTGGAGTTAAATCCAAGACCTCTCTCCTGAAATTGACTTTGGACCCTAATAAGGCATTTAGGTTCTCTGAACCTTGGGTCATTTTTTCTATTGTTCTCAGCTTGTCCTCATTATCTTTCTGAACATTTTCAACAGATTTCTTCAGTTCAGTGTTCACACTTAGGACAGCTTCATACTTTTCATTTACAATCTTCATTTCACTCTCATATTTTTGTATTCTCAATTTCCATTCATCAATTTCATTTTCTAGCCTATCATTCTCTTCCTTAGAAATTTTTAGCTCATGCTTGATTTCTTCAATTTCTGAGCATGTGAGTTTCAGCTTAGCATTTTCGGATTCGAGGCATGCAATTTTATCAGTCAATGTTTTGTCATTTTGCATGGAATTTATTTTTCTTCTTAGATGCCTATTTTCTTTTCTAATATCATCTACTTTATCAGCAATATCATGATAGGCATCTACCCAATCAGCAATGGTAAAATTTTCAAATCGAGAGGGTACCTCATCAGAGTCTTCCTCTCTGTCTTCAGAACTGGTTGCCATGAGGCAAATGGGCTTTTCAGCTTCTTCCTCACTGTCCGAGCTGTTGCTCAAGGTCCCTTCATCCTTATCACTCCATGTACTCACCATGTGTAATACCTCGATAATTTTTATTGAGCCTAATGTATTTATTAAGCTTTTATTAACTTAAAATTGAATTTTTAGTGAATTAATGCTTGAATTTCAGATTTTTAATATTTAATTCCTTAGAAAATAGAATAGTGAAAATTCGACTACCTTATAAAAATCTGGAAAAATGTTAGTCAGGTTAAGGACGATGTAGTTAGCAACTTTATCTTCTGTGATCGACCCAGCAAAAATCCGTAATTAGGGCTAATTAGTGGATTAAGCCTAAAAGTGCACACTTAGTTAACATTTACCTAACCTCATCTTAAAACATCAAATTAGAGCTTAATACTCAACCGAAGGAGCTCAAATCGGTGGCAAATAAAAGGTCACGATCTAAGGATCAATATCCCTCTATCAATCGAACCAAAACCTAACCCTAGCACATGGTGGCGGCCAAGTTTTGTTGAAGTCAACCTTGGCGGCACCGTTTTCAAACACCACCTTGCGTGGTCGATTTCTCCCAACTCCGAAGTCTCCAGAAGCTCTATGAGCTATCAAAATGAAGCTCTACGCGTCTATTTTCTTTTGGTGGTTATGGTGTTCGCATTGGATTCAGATCTAGGAAGATCTTGGTCGTTTAGTGGAGGTGGGTCGGCAGCCATCGTCCTCCTTCCTCTCCTCTTTGTTCCATCGATTGAGGTAGGTTTCCTTAACCAAAACCTACACATGAATACATCAAATTGTTCCTCTTGACGAGATCTTTCCAATGATATAAGAAGCCCTAAATTTCATTAGGTATCCGAGGAGATATCAAGGTTTTTCTAAGGTGCTGTCCAGTTCGTTCTTCATTCTAGCTTTAAGTTCTCTCTTCGATTGAGGGAGGTTATAACAGCCAAACTCTAATTAATATACATGGATGTAAGCATTAGCATGCTAGCTTTCACTTGGCGTAGAAAGCCCTAATTTTCATTGAGCATGTTTAGATAATTTTGGATCGAAGTAGAGCATGTCTAGGCTTGATTTATGCAGTGTTCTTATGAGTTAAAGCATGATTTCGGGCTGATTTTGAGTTATATATCTTGATCCCCATATAGCATATCCTACATGGCTGGAATCAGCATCGAAGTAGCTTTCTTTTGATATAAGAAGCCCCAAATTTCGTTTTATATATTGAGAGAACCTTACGATTTAGTATAAGCATGTCAAGAACTAGGTTTTCATGTGTTCATCATAGATAGGTTGTGATTCATTTGATTTCTATTGAAATTCGTGTTTCAAAACTCTTGTATTATGACCCTAGTATGTATATTAAGAATCCTAGAGCATGTGGTTAAGATCCCAACCCATTTAGACCCCAAATGGATGAGTTCTTGCATTTTCCGGAAGCCACGTTCAGTTCTGGAAGTGCAGGGGTCGACCCATGGGCTCGACCCATGCTGCCCAGTGTGGGGGTCGACCCAATGGGTCGACCCATGCAGCAGGGGTCGACCCAATGGGTCGACCCATCACCCAGGCAGGCTCCTGGAGTTCCAGGGGTCGACCCAATGGGTCGACCCATGCCTGAAATTTTTCCAGGGGTCGACCCAATGGGTCGACCCACGTGCTGTATGACTCGGTAAATGTTGTTTTGTGACCCGAGGATCGATCCGGTCCATTAGGGGATCGACCCATTCAACTTAGTCCAATTGAAAACTATATTTTTGAGGAACCAGTGACCTATTCATGTAACCCTATGATTTCAAATTATATTGGTCCCTATATTCAATCATAGTGTAAAAACATGCCGTTTATCATCTCCATTTCAACGCATACAATGGTTAAATAGAAACCCAAATAATTAGTTGTTAATTATGCAACTAAATTTCTGTAAATGCATGCTATTTCACTCCTGTGCGAAATTGTTCTTTACCTTATCACCTTGAATCAGCTTTTTGGCATTTGTCTTAATGCAAATGATAATAGATAATCCTTGGTATATTAACTTGGCAATTAGGATTAAATTGATTGTTAAGTTGCTGGATTGTCATTATTACCCTAGTAGAATGGATTGCTTACACACCTGAGCGGTACACTGTCAGTCGTTCTTTGTTGACCTTGTGGACTAAGTTTGGTCCAATTCTTGAAATGCGGCCCAAAGTGACCGTATAACCGAGTTTTTGTTTTAGTGAATCCAAGGATAAGTTAGTCCTTAATTCTCATACTTGTGGCAGTAATTCCTCTGATTAATTGGCCATTTAACTTGACTGAATGTCTAGACAATCGTGGGATCTTGGATCCAATAAATCAATGCCAACGCATCATAGGGGCCCGGTCTGGTGCTGGGGAGAGCGCCCAAAAGTTAGTGAGCCCATGGGATGTTAATGACATGGTGAGGCATTGCACCGAGTACTCGACTTGTGTAACGTCTATGACATAAAATCTCTTGTTACTTGTTACTTGATCGTGCTTGGAATGATGTTTAAAATACTTGCTTGTTGGCCAATTCTCTATTACTATCTCCTGTTGTAAATTCTTGTACTTGTTATCTTGTTATCTCTTGTCATCATTATATTTCTTGACCTTGCAAGATCTTTGTATTACGCTGTTTTATTGTATCGTCTTGATTTTCTTTTATTTAGCATGGCATATGAAAATTGTAATTAACTTGTTAATCACGTAAACTTGCATGTTATTTCCTACTGAGCGTCAACTTATAGTTGTTGTTTCCCCCCTTTCCAGGCTATTCAGGTGATGATGCGTATACCGATGGGGAAGGGCAAGAGTGATAAGAGTGTACCTCTTAGTAGATGGCGTGTGGGCATGGTTGTTTACCTCTAGTTATTTCCTTAGAGTTGTGTTAGTACTTAATTACCTTTGGAGTCAGTTATTGTATTAGAATTCAGATTTGGAAGTCATGTTTGATCGTGTATTAGCAGTGTTGGTTATTGTAATAAATTGGAGTCATCTTGATCAATAGATTTGTTTCTCTCTTAGCACATGTGTAATTGTTTAGTTTAGTTTATTAGTGTTATTTCTAGCTAGTCTCTAACTGTACGTCCCGATATTCCGCGTCGGGACGTGATAGTTTAGTTGGTATCAGAGCCCTAGGTTTCACATTCCTAGGTTCTTTAAGTTCTAGGTTTTCTAAGTTTTAGGGTTCTAAGTGTTATCATAGGACCCCTAACCTTGTTAAAGTCTAAGAACCCGACCTGGTGAGATTGGGTAAAACTTGGGTTAAGTTCGTATCTTAATCGTGTTATTATCTATCTTATTGAACCTTAGTAATCTATTCCTCGTGTAGGCCATTGCAATGGCAGCTGACCGTGCGGAATGGAGGAACTTGCAACGTACGGTTCAAGGCCTTACACAGGCTTTACAGCAAGTGGCTCAAGTAGGAGCGGCACACCATGGCACTGGTGACTTATATCGGAACTTCCGAAGAATGAATCCGCCGAGATTTGGAGGCTCGACTGACCCCGATGAAGCCGAGCACTGGCTAGATGAGATGGGAAGGATATTCGAAGTGATGCAATGCAGCAATCAAGAGCGTGTCCTTCTCTGGAACGAGATGCACGTACTTGGTGGGATTCTATCAAGGTGACTCTTGGTGATCAGCAAGTTACATGGGAAGAGTTCGAGGAATTCTTTAACAGCAAGTATTTTTCTGATAGAGTGCAAGAGAAGAAGGCAGCAGAGTTCGCGGCCCTGAAACAGCGAGGTCTGTCCGTGGCGGAGTATGAGGCTTAATTTTCACAGCTTTCTCGTTATGCTACATACCTTATTTCCACCAAGAAGATGAAGGCGAAGCGTTTTCTCAACGGTCTGAAGCTGCATTATATTAATCAGTTGGCACCAATGGAGATCTCAACCTATTCCGAGATGGTGAGGAAAGCTCAAGTTCTAGAAGATACTCTTGAGATGACGGAGAGAATCCGTGGAAAAGGCACCAAGAAGGAACTACCTACGGGTTCCGGGAATATCAAACCCGGGTATGGCAAGAAGAGGCCCATTACTGGACCTGGTTCGTGGAGTGGATCTGGATCGTGGAAGGGCAAGATGCCGAGGCATGAAGACAAGAAGCCTGGCCCTATTGTTCTATTCAAGGGCGTGTGCAAGTTTTGTGATCGTCCTGGTCACAAGATGGAGGATTGCTGGCGCAAGCTAGGCGCCTGTCTGCGATGTGGAAGCAAGGAGCACCATATCTCTGACTGTCCTCGTTTATCGGAGCAAGTTACACCGGCAAAACCTCAAGTCTTCAAGAAACCACAAGGCAAGCTCCAAGCTTTGCATGCAGAGGAAGCAGGAACCTCCGAGGATGGTGGACTCGTCGAAGGTACTCTTATTATACTCGACAAGCCATCATTTGTTCTTTTTGATACTGGTGCCACGGATTCATTTATTTCTCGGAGATTTGATAAGTCTTTAGCTGTGGAACCTGTTTTGATGAATTCTCCGTTAGAAATATCAACCCCTATTGAATCTAGATCGGCAATACAATACTTCTATCCTTCTAGTACGGTTATGATTGGTGAACAGAATTTACCAGTTGATTTAGTCTACATGGACATGAAGGATTATGATGTAATCCTAGGGGCAGATTGGTTGGCTCGATATGAGGCTAATGTTCACTGCAGTTCTAGCTCCGTGTCTTTTACTAGGCACCCGAGACTTTCTTTTGTGGGAGTTAAGCACCATAACTCCGTATCACTTATCTCGGCTCTTCGAGCGGATAAGCTGATGAGACGAGGATGTGAGGCTTTTCTGGCCTTTGTCTGTGCAACCCCAGAGGAACTACCAGGACTTCCGCCTGAGCGGGAAGTTATCTTTTCTATTGATCTCTTTCCTGGCACATCTCCTATTTCCAAGGCTCCTTATCGTATGTCTCCTGCGGAACTGAGGGAGTTAAAGCAGCAGTTGATGGAATTGCTCGAGAAGGGTTTCAATCACCCTAGTACTTCTCCTTGGGGAGCCCCTGTGTAACGCCCGGTAATTTTGGAATAGGAATAAAAATATACATAATGATAAAGTCAAGTGATATTCCTTTAGGGTTGCTCAGATCGAACCTGCCTCTGATACCTAGGATAATGATTAAGAAGGAAATAAAAGTGAAGGAAATTATAAGAAATGAAACCCCTATCTGAAGTACTCCCTTAAGAAAAATCAGTGAAGACCCTAGTATATATCATGACCCACCTACAAAGTAGGTCATTAAGAAACCCAAGCCCACCTATATACATATTACAATTGCATTAAACTATAATTGAGCATCTATCTATGTACAAAATCTATATAACATACCTAAATGGGCTTTTACACATATGCCATTTCGAATGAAAAATCAAAACAAATTATGGGCCTTGACTGATTGTGAATTTAAAAGCCTTCAAGCCTCACTTAAACAGAAACAATAAAGACCTTACGCTATTGGGCCCAACTACGTAGGGAACAAATTAGATGAAAATAAGAATATGCTCGTTATTATATCATGCCCAGATCCTGCACACGACCCCCGACATCCTAATGACCTTACCCTTATATTATAATAATTTTAAGAATAACATGTTATTTTTAAGTAAGGCATTTAATGCATAATACAATTTTATTTGAATTTAGAATCAATAGATCTCGAAGAGAACATCAATTTGTATTTTATTAATAATTTATAAAATTTAATATTCACATTTATTACATTATACTTTTATTAGAAGGAAGAAATATACATTAATATGATTTAAATGAATTAAGAAAAATTAAAAGAGAAAAGAATGAACATATATATGATATCGGTCTTTTGGAGGCTAACAAATAAAGCAAAATTTTAATTGACGCCATCGTTGATGGGCGTCCATTCTATAAGAAACGACTTTGAGCAAGTCGTTATTTCTAAATTAGAAAAATCAAATAAAGCATAAATAGCAAAAGGAAGGATATAAACATAATTTTATTTCTTCAAAGAAATGCCAAAAGGAAAATGACGCCATGGTCTTGGGCGTGTGTTTCATAAAAGATGACTTAAATTAAGTCGTGAATTCAAAATAAAGTGAATAGTGTCACTTTTTGATTTAAAGGAATTTTTAAAAACTAATTATATGGAAAAATCAAGAAAAATGGAAAAATATTACCCATAAAATTTCATAACTAGACCTAATCAAATAAAAAAGATAAAAATCCTCAAATATTGTAACTAGCATAAGTTAACGTAAAATCATGAACAACGCCCGACGGAAGGGCGTTATTTCTTTAAAGACGACTTGTGCATTAGGCGTTATTTAGTAAAAACGTGACTTATGTCTAGACGCGTCTTCCTTAAAGTTAGAATAAGGAAAACCGATGCCAGAGTTTTAATTTAATTAGGAAGGCCGATGCAGTTCGGGAAGGTTAAGATCTAATAGGATTAATACATGAGGAACTTGAATACTAATAGGATTCTATGAGTAGGAATCCACGTCCCGTTCAAACTCTGATTCTTCCATACGATCTCAACCCTATAAATCGAACCCTATTAGCTATTTTGTCGAAGGAAGACCTGCTGCTGTCTCGTGCGGGAAGAACAGGTATGTTCTTCTTCCTTTTCCTACCTTCAGTCAGGGAAGCATGAAGAATATTAATGCTTCTTCCCCTTGTTTCCCTGTAGGTTGCCTGCAGCATACCCTTCTGCCTAAATTGAAGAACGTGGGTTCTTCATCAACTTACAGAGAGAGTCGTGTTTCCTCTACATCCCGAGGCTAGAAGCCTTCTCTTTGTTTCATCAAAATCATCCCTACCTCTGTGTGCTGCTGCTATTACGAGGGTTGTTGTTTATATCAATCCCAGCAGGCTCTGTTATATAACAGAGCATCGTTTCTGTACACAACCTTCACGTACTTCCACCCGGATCATCATCAGGTAGGTTTTCTTAAAGATTGTAGCCCAAACTAGCATAAGATTCATAATAATATCATCTGTTCATCCATGCATATAGCTTTACTACGTTTCCAAAGCTTTCTGCGAAATTTTAAAAGAAGCGACCCTGCCTAGGGCGCTACTTTGAGTTCTGACGCCCTGCCCAGGAGTCGTCAATTCCATGTAAATATTAAATACCAATGTTTAAAATTTAATATCTATGGAACCATTAATCTAATCTGATGCATGATTATACCCATTAAATCCTGCTATTTTTCTTGTCCTGACCATGTAATTTATTTCCTAAAATTTTATTATCCTGGAAAAATATCACTGTTCATGACAAATTGAAAATCCTGAAATAACGACCTGCTGTGAGTCGTATCTTATAGAAGTAACGCCTCATCAAAGGGCGCTAATTTTAAAATAACGCCCCTGTCTAAGGCGCGTTCTATTAAAAATTCAGAATTTAGAAAATTAAGCAAAATTAGAAAACATGATGGACGACTGTTATACAAGTCGTCAAATTAAAGAGAAACGTCCTCATACAACGCGTTAAATTGACAAGTAACGACTTTGATTGAGTCGCTATTTTCCTGTGTTAACCGAGGGTTTATATATATATACAGATATTATCCGGCACTATATTTCCATTCCGTGAATATAGTCCCATGTTTCATGTTGATTTATCGCATTACCCACTAAATCTCGGTGACATACGAGCTCTCCATTGGACATTTCGTTCCTTTGGACTAGCAAGTTAGTCATTGGGACCTCCGTAAGACTCCTCGAGCCTTGGATTCCCTCAAGGCCGACCGAGCGGGTTGTACCATAAAAACCCTTTACACTATTTTGCCATGTCACTCTATAGAAACATGGTATACCGGCCCTCATGATATGCTATGTGGATATCATGAGAATATTCTTAATGGGATGTGGAAATCATGCCATTATTATGATGTTCTTGTGGACCTCAATTCTATATCAAATGACATGACCATCTATATATGGACACTTAATTGTCATGGTGCCCAATTAGGGAACCAACTCCACCCAGTTTTATCGATACTCGTGTTTGTATCGTTATTATCGTCCTTATACATCAAGTTTAATTATGAACTCTACTCTATCTTGAATATCCACAAGCTTTTCTTGAAATTCCATATTGGCTATATTATAAAGTGGATGTCTAGATCTATCTTTAATGCTGTGCATATAAGGGCCCGATCTGGTCCTGGGAGGAGCACCCAAAAGTACTAGTGCCCATGGGAGTTGTAATGATCACGGTGTCTAGCATTACACCGAAGTACTTTCTCTTGATCTTTGGCATTCCACACTCTCTCTTTCTTGCGTGCGTGACTCGACTTGCGTGACTTTACTAGCGTGGCCCGACACGGGCAAAGTACTTGGGTGAAATAGCCAATAATCTATAAAGCCTCTCATGAATATCTCTTGTTTAAGACTCGCTTGGATGTTTTGCACGACGTGTTATTCTATTATTAGTTTATTTCACTTGCTTAGTTATTTCTACATGCATATTGCATTTACTTGTGAAAAATTATAATTATTTAAACCCATTACTAGTTCTTGAGATATAATTTCCTACTGAGCGTTCGCTCACTCAGTTTTATTCCAACATTTTTCAGGTAATCAGGTGGCTAGCGAGACCGAGACTCACACGGGAGGGACAAGTGTGCAAGCGAGCTTCGGAACTAGTGAACCCGAGTCTTTTATCTTTCTTGAGTCTAGCATGATGTCTCACATGTTTAGTTATCTTGTCTAAGTCTATTAGTGCGTCATCCCCTTTTCTTTCCTAGTGACGTAGTTGAGTCTTCAAGTTATTGTAAGAGATTTATATTTGAAATAAAAATTTTTATTGTTGTTCCAAATTACTTGGCCTCATGCCATTGCTCTTGATCATTCACGACTGTTTAACTGCCACGTTCCGAGCAAACGACACATTCCGCTGCTATCGGTTCGGGGCGTGACAGAGGTGATATTAGAGCTTCAGCTTTCATATCCTCTAGTTATTAGATCCCAAGGATAGGTCATCCTTGTCAGTCATATCAGAGCTTCGGCTTTCAAACCCTTAGGGTATCAAGTCCAAGAGATAGGTTGAGTAACCTTGTCGGTCATCCTATAGGAGTTCCGTGAGCGATGGGTAGAACTTCGGGTTAAAGTTAAAAAAGAAAGATAAAATATTTAGATTTCATTAACATTAATTCTTGAGTCAATAAATTATCTCCCCACTCATCTTTGCAGGAACCTAGATAAAATGGAAGCATCTAAGCCAAGCTTTGTTCATGAGATGATCTTAGTGGATGTCCAAGCTTACGCAGACCTTGTCAGGAGAGTTCAAGAGCTAGAGAAAACGGTGGAAGAAAAAGAAAGAGTTGAAGGGAAAGCCCATGAGTCAAGAAAATTCATCACTACCAAGAAAAGGATAAACGAGGGTGATATTTCGCAAAGGTGTAAGAAATGCCAAAAATGTAAGGAGTGTAATAAGAAAGAAACTTCGACAGATCACTCGCAAGGTAAGTGTAAATCTTGTGGAAGATATGGTCACCAATCGAAGAAGTGTTGGTAGAGTTCGGGAGCGTGTCTACGTTGCGGGAGCTTAGATAATAAGATAGTGGAATGTCCTATTTTGATCCAAAAGCTTCCAAGAGAAACTCAAGCTGTAGCCGAACTTGTCAGGAAAGAAGTTGTGGAAGGTATCCCTCACCCGAAATCCTAAACTAGCTCTTTTCCATACTTAAGATTTCTTCTGTATAAGCTCATAATAAGTTATAGCTAGTCTCTGTTAGGAATGGAAGATGATGTGAATTTGAGGACCAAATTCTTTTAAGTGGGGGAGGGTGTAACGCCCGATAATTTTGGAATAGGAATAAAAATATACATAATGATAAAGTCAAGTGATATTCCTTTAGGGTTGCTCAGATCGAACCTGCCTCTGATACCTAAGATAATGATTAAGAAGGAAATAAAAGTGAAGAAAATTATAAGAAATGAAACCCCTATCTGAAGTACTCCCTTAAGCAAAATCAGTGAAGACCCTAGTATATATCATGACCCACCTACAAGGTAGGTCATTAAGAAGCCCAAGCCCACCTATATACATATTACAATTGCATTAAACTATAATTGAGCATCTATCTATGTACAAAATCTATATAACATACCTAAATGGGCTTTTACCCATATGCCATTTCGAATGAAAAACCAAAACAAATTATGGGCCTTGACTGATTGTGAATTTAAAAGCCTTCAAGCCTCACTTAAACAGAAACAATAAAGACCTTACGCTATTGGGCCCAACTACGTAGGGAACAAATTAGATGAAAATAAGAATATGCTCATTATTATATCATGCCCAGATCCTGCACACGACCCCCGACATCCTAATGACCTTACCCTTATATTATAATAATTTTGAGAATAACATGTTATTTTTAAGTAAGGCATTTAATGCATAATACAATTTTATTTAAATTTAGAATCAATAGATCTCGAAGAGAACATCAATTTGTATTTTATTAATAATTTATAAAATTTAATATTCACATTTATTACATTATACTTTTATTAGAAGGAAGAAATATACATTAATATGATTTAAATGAATTAAGAAAAATTAAAAGAGAAAAGAATGGACATATATATGATATCGGTCTTTTGGAGGCTAACAAATAAAGCAAAAATTTAATTGACGCCATCGTTGATGGGCGTCCATTCTATAAGAAACGACTTTGAGCAAGTCGTTATTTCTAAATTAGAAAAATCAAATAAAGTATAAATAGCATAAGGAAGGATATAAACATAATTTTATTTCTTCAAAGAAATGCCAAAAGGAAAATGACGCCATGGTCTTGGGCGTGTGTTTCATAAAAGATGACTTAAATTAAGTCGTGAATTCAAAATAAAGTGAATAGTGCCACTTTTTGATTTAAAGGAATTTTTAAAAACTAATTATATGGAAAAATCAAGAAAAATGGAAAAATATTACCCATAAAATTTCATAACTAGACCTAATCAAATAAAAAAGATAAAAATTCTCAAATATTGTAACTAGCATAAGTTAACGTGAAATCATGAACAGCGCCCGACGGAAGGGCGTTATTTCTTTAAAGACGACTTGTGCATTAGGCGTTATTTAGTAAAAACGTGACTTATGTCTAGACGCGTCTTCCTTAAAGTTAGAATAAGGAAAACCGATGCCAGAGTTTTAATTTAATTAGGAAGGCCGATGCAGTTTGGGAAGGTTAAGATCTAATAGGATTAATACATGAGGAACTTGAATACTAATAGGATTCTATGAGTAGGAATCCACGTCCCGTTCAAACTCTGATTCTTCCATACGATCTCAACCCTATAAATCGAACCCTATTTGCTATTTTGTCGAAGGAAGGCCTACTGCTGACTCGTGCGGGAAGAACAGGTATGTTCTTCTTCCTTTTCCTACCTTCAGTCAGGGAAGCATGAAGAATATTAATGCTTCTTCCCCTTGTTTCCCTGTAGGTTGCCTGCAGCATACCCTTCTGCCTAAATTGAAGAACGTGGGTTCTTCATCAACTTACAGAGAGAGTCGTGTTTCCTCTACGTCCAGAGGCTAGAAGCCTTCTCTTTGTTTCATCAAAATCATCCCTACCTCTGTGTGCTGCTGCTATTACGAGGGTTGTTGTTTATATCAATCCCAGCAGGCTCTGTTATATAACAGAGCATTGTTTCTGTACACAACCTTCACGTACTTCCACCCGGATCATCATCAGGTAGGTTTTCTCAAGGATTGTAGCCCAAACTAGCATAAGATTCATAATAATATCATCTGTTCATCCATGCATATAGCTTTACTACGTTTCCAAAGCTTTCTGCGAAATTTTAAAAGAAGCGACCCTGCCTAGGGCGCTACTTTGAGTTCTGACGCCCTGCCCAGGAGTCGTCAATTCCATGTAAATATTAAATACCAATGTTTAAAATTTAATATCTATGGAACCATTAATCTAATCTGATGCATGATTATACCCATTAAATCCTGCTATTTTTCTTGTCCTGACCATGTAATTTGTTTCCTGAAATTTTATTATCCTGGAAAAATATCACTGTTCATGACAAATTGAAAATCCTGAAATAACGACCTGCTGTGAGTCATCTCTTATAGAAGTAACGCCCCATCAAAGGGCGCTAATTTTAAAATAACGCCCCTGTCTAAGGCACGTTCTATTAAAAATTTGGAATTTAGAAAATTAAGCAAAATTAGAAAACATGATGGACGACTGTTATACAAGTCGTCAAATTAAAGAGAAACGTCCTCATACAACGCGTTAAATTGACAAGTAGCGACTTTGATTGAGTCGCTATTTTCCTGTGTTAACCGAGGGTTTATATATATATACAGATATTATCCGGCACTATATTTCCATTCCGTGAATATAGTCCCATGTTTCATGTTGATTTATCGCATTACCCACTAAATCTCGGTGACATACGAGCTCTCCATTGGACATTCCGTTCCTTTGGACTAGCAAGTTAGTCATTGGGACCTCCGTAAGACTCCTCGAGCCTTGGATTCCCTCAAGGCCGACCGAGCGGGTTGTACCATAAAAACCCTTTACACTATTTTGCCATGTCACTCTATAGAAACATGGTATACCGGCCCTCATGATATGCTATGTGGATATCATGAGAATATTCTTAATGGGATGTGGAAATCATGCCATTATTATGATGTTCTTGTGGACCTCAATTCTATATCAAATGACATGACCATCTATATATGGACACTTAATTGTCATGGTGCCCAATTAGGGAACCAACTCCACCCAGTTTTATCGATACTCGTGTTTGTATCGTTATTATCGTCCTTATACATCAAGTTTAATTATAAACTCTACTCTATCTTGAATATCCACAAGCTTTTCTTGAAATTCCATATTGGCTATATTATAAAGTGGATGTCTAGATCTATCTTTAATGTTGTGCATATAAGGGCCCGATCTAGTCCTGGGAGGAGCACCCAAAAGTACTAGTGCCCATGGGAGTTGTAATGATCACGGTGTCTAGCATTGCACCGGAGTACTTTCTCTTGATCTTTGGCATTCCACACTCTCTCTTTCTTGCATGCGTGACTCGACTTGCGTGACTTTACTAGCGTGGCCCGACACGGGCAAAGTACTTGCGTGAAATAGCCAATAATCTATAAAGCCTCTCATGAATATCTCTTGTTTAAGACTCGCTTGGAAGTTTTGCACGACGTGTTATTCTATTATTAGTTTATTTCACTTGCTTAGTTATTTCTACATGCATATTGCATTTACATGTGAAAAATTGTAATTACTTAAACCCATTGCTAGTTCTTGAGATATAATTTCCTACTGAGCGTTCGCTCACTCAGTTTTATTCCAACATTTTTCAGGTAATCAGGTGGCTAGTGAGACTGAGACTCACACGGGAGGTACAAGTGTGCAAGCGAGCTTCGGAAACTAGTGAACCCGAGTCTTTTATCTTTCTTGAGTCTAGCATGATGTCTCACATGTTTAGTTATCTTGTCTAAGTTTATTAGTGCGTCATCCCCTTTTCTTTCCTAGTGACGTAGTTGAGTCTTCAAGTTATTGTAAGAGATTTATATTTGAAATAAAATTTTTTATTATTGTTCCAAATTACTTGGCCTCATGCCATTGCTCTTGATCATTCACGACTGTTTAACTACCACGTTCCTAGCAAACGACACGTTCCGCTGCTATCGGTTCGGGGCGTGACACCCTGTATTATTCGTCAGGAAGAAAGATGGTTCGATGAGGTTGTGCATCGATTATCGGCAATTGAACCAGCAGACTGTCAAGAACAAATATCCATTGCCGAGGATTGACGAACTATTTGACCAGATAGCGGGAGCTCAGTATTTTTCTAAGATCGATCTTCGATCTGGATATCATCAGTTGCGGATCAAGGAAGAGGATATCTATAAAAACAGCTTTCCGCAGCAGGTATGGTCATTTTGAATTTATCGTTATGCCTTTTGGTCTAACAAATGCACCGGCAACTTTCATGCATTTGATGAACAATGTATTTCGGCCCTATCTTGATCAATGGGTCGTGGTATTCATTGATGACATCTTGATTTATTCCAAGAATGAAGAGGAGCATGTTGAGCATCTGAGGATGGCATTGCAACTGTTGAGAGATCATCAGCTATATGCCAAGTTCAGTAAGTGTGAATTCTGGCTGTAAGAGGTGTCCTTTCTCGGACATATCATCACCAAAGAAGGTATTTCTGTTGATCCTTCGAAGGTTGAGACAGTGAAGAATTGGGATCAGCCTACCAGTGTGACTGAAGTTAGAAGTTTCCTAAGTCTGGCAGGCTACTACCGGAGATTTATCTAAGATTTCTCTAAGATTGCGGTACCTATGACAAGATTAACCCGCAAGGAGAACAAGTTTGATTGGTCAGATGATTGTCAGCGAAGCTTTCAGACTTTGAAGGAATGTTTGACTACTGCACCTGTATTGACTTTACCTTCTGGTGAAGGAGGTTTTGTGGTATACACTGATGCTTCAGGTATTAGTTTAGGTTATGTACTCATGCAGCATGGGAAGGTGATTGCTTATTTTTCTAGGCAGTTGAGGAAGTATGAAGAGAATTATCATGTTCACGATTTGGAACTAGCAGCAGTCGTGTTCGCATTGAAGATATGGAGGCACTACTTGTATGGAGAAACATTCACAGTGTTTTCAGATCATAAGAGTCTGAAATATTTGTTTTCTCAGAAGGAACTCAACCTGAGGCAGCGAAGATGGTTGGAGTACTTGAAAGACTTCGACTTCTCGATTGAGTATCATCCTGGCAAAGGTAATGTTGTGGCAGATGCATTAAGCAGGAAGCCTGTGGCTAGATTGTCTAGTCTCATGTTACAAGAGTGGAAGCTACTGGAACAATTGGCTAGCCTGGATCTGAATATCGATAATGATCGGGTTATGATTGCACAAATTCAACTTAAGCCTGAATTGTTGATGGAAATCAAGTCCTTGCAAGATAATGATCCCGAGTTGGTAGAGATCAAGGGAAGCTTGAGCAGCAGACCTGACTTCTTGATGGCTGACGATGGAAGATTGTTATTCTAGGGTAGAACTTGTGTACCTGATGAAGCTGGAATAAAGAACAAGATTCTGGAGGAAGCACATAGATCCTGATATACCATTCATCCTGGAGGCACTAAAATGTTCAAGGATTTGAAGAGATCTTTTTGGTGGCCGAACATGAAAAGGGAAGTTGCAGACTTCGTGAGTAGATGCTTGGTTTGTCAGCAAGTTAAGGCTGAACATTTCAGACCGGCAGGAAAGTTGAAACCACTTGACATACCCCAATGCAAGTGGGAAAGCATTGGCATGGATTTCAATATGGGTCTACCTAGGACTCGTGGTGGATTTGATGCAATATGGGTGATTGTTGACCGATTGACAAAGTCATCTCATTTCTTACCCATTAAGTCCAAGTGGACAGTTGATGTATTGGCTGCTTTGTATTTGAAGGAAGTGGTAAGGCTCCATGGCATACCAGTCAGTATTGTGTCTGATAGAGACCCCAGATTTACTTCACATTTCTGGAAGGGACTCCAAGAGTCTTTGGGTACTCGTCTGAATTTCAGTACTGCTTTTCATCCACAGACAGATGGACAGACTGAAAGAACCAACCAGATAGTGGAAGATATGCTTAGAGCATGCATGATTGATTTCGGAGGCAGTTGGAGTGATCATTTAGCTTTGATTGAATTCGCCTACAACAACAGTTATCAATTCAGCATCCAGATGGCTCCTTTTGAAGCATTGTACGGGCGAAGCTGTCGTTCCCCGTTATGTTGGGATGAGATAGGTGAGAAGTAATGGCTTGGACCGGATCTTATTTCAGAATCGTCACAGAACATCCGTGTTATCCGAGACCAGTTACAAGTAGCCCAATCAAGACAGAAGAGTTATGCCGACACAAGGAGAAGAGCATTAGAATTTCAAGTTGGCGAGCATGTATTCCTGAAAGTCTCTCCTACAAGAGGGATTCGAAGATTTGGCATTCATAGCAAGCTCAGTCCGAGATATATTGGTCCATTCGAGATCCTAGACAGAGTGGGAGAAGTTGCTTACAGACTGGCTTTACCGCCTCAGTTGTCTGGCGTACACAATATTTTCCATGTGTCTATGTTACGGAAATATGTGTATGACCCCACTCATATCATTCAGCATGTAGATTTTGAATTGAAGGAAGATTTGACCTATGAAGAAAGACATATCAAGATTCTGGACCGGAAACAACAACAACTCTGGAATCGTTCTATACCAATGGTCAGGATTCAGTGGAGTCGGCGTGGGACCGAAGAAGCTACTTGGGAGTCCGAAGATACTATGCGGAAGCGGTATCCCGACTTATTCTAGGTGAGCGATCTCTTTCCCTATCTTCCGTATTTAGTGCAGTGAATTTGGAGGACCAAATTCCTTAAGTAGGGGAGGGTGTAATACCCCGATAATTTTTATTGAGCCCAATGTATTTTTTAAGCTTTTATTAACTTAAAATTAAATTTTTAGTGAATTAATGCTTGAATTTCGGATTTTTAATATTTAATTCCTTAGAAAATAGAATAGTGAAAATTCGACTGCCTTATAAAAATCTGGAAAAATACTAATCAGGTTAAGGATGATGTAGTTAGCAACTTTATCTTCTGTGATCGACCCAACAAAAATCCGTAATTAGGGCTAATTAGTGGATTAAGCCTAAAAGTGCACACTTAGTTAACCTTTACCTAACCTCATCTTAAAACATCAAATTAGAGCTTAATACTCAACCAAATGAGCTCAAATCGGTGGCAAATAAAAGGCCACGATCTAAGGATCAATATCCCTCTATCAATCGAACCAAAACCTAACCCTAGCACATGGTGGCGGCCGAGTTTTGTTGAAGTCAACCTTGGCGGCACCGTTTTCAAACACCACCTTGCGTGGTCGATTTCTCCCAACTCTGAAGTCTCCAGAAGCTCTATGAGCTATCAAAATGAAGCTCTACGGGTCTATTTTCTTTTGGTGGCTGTGGTGTTCGCATTGGATTCAGATCTAGGAAGATCTTGGTCGTTTAGTGGAGGTGGGTCGGCAGCCGTCGTCCTCCTTCCTCTCCTCTTTGTTCCATCGATTGAGGTAGGTTTCCTTAACCAAAACCTGCACATGAATACATCAAATTTTTCCTCTCGACGAGATCTTTCCAATGATATAAGAAGCCCTAAATTTCATTAGGTATCCGAGGAGATATCGAGGTTTTTCTAAGGTGCTGTCCAGTTCGTTCTTCATTCTAGGGCTTTAAGTTCTCTCTTCGATTGAGGTAGGTTATAACAGCCAAACTCTAATTAATATACATGGATGTAAGCACCAACATGCTAGCTTTCATTTGGCATAGAAAGCCCTAATTTTCATTGAGCATGTTTAGAGAATTTTGATCGAAGTAGAGCATGTCTAGGCTTGATTTATGCAGTGTTCTTATGAGTCAAAGCATGATTTCGGGCTGATTTTGAGTTGTATATCTTGATCCCTATATAGCATATCATACATGGCTGGAATCAACATCAAAGTAGCTTTCTTTTCATATAAGAAGCCCCAAATTTTGTTGTATATATTGAGAGAACCTTACGATTTAGTAGAAGCATGTCAAGAACTAGGTTTTCATGTGTTCATCAGAGATAGGTTGTGATTCATTTGATTTCTGTTGAAATTCGTGTTTCAAAAGTCTTGTATTATGACCCTAGTATGTATATTAAGAACCCTAGAGCATGTGGTTAAGATCCCAACCCATTTAGACCCCAAATGGATGAGTTCTTGCGTTTTCCAGAAGCCACGTTCAGTTCTGGAAGTGCAGGGGTCGACCCATGGGCTCGACCCATGCTGCCCAGTGTGGGGGTCGACCCATGCAGCAGGGGTCGACCTAATGGGTCGACCCATCACCCAGGCAGGCTCCTGGAGTTCCAGGGGTCGACCCAATGGGTCGACCCACGTGCTGTATGACCCGGTAAATGTTGTTTTGTGACCCGAGGATCGATCCGGACCATTAGGGGATCGACCCATTCAACTTAGTCCAATTGAAAACTATATTTTTGAGGAACCAGTGACCTATTCATGTATCCCTATGATTTCAAATTACATTGGTCCCTATATTCAATCATAGTGTAAAAACATGCCGTTTATCATCTCCATTTCAACGCATACAATGGTTAAATAGAAACCCACATAATTAGTGGTTAATTGTGCAACTAAATTTCTGTTAATGCATGCTATTTCACTCCTGTGCGAACTTGTTCTTTACCTTATCACCTTGAATCAGCTTTTTGACAATTGTCTTAATGCAAATGATAATAGATAATCCTTGGTATATTAACTTGGCAATTAGGATTAAATTGATTGTTAAGTTGCTGGATTGTCATTATTACCCTAGTAGAATGGATTGCTTACACACCTGAGCGGTACACTGTCAGCCGTTCTTTGTTGACCTCGTGGACTATGTTTGGTCCAATTCTTGAAATGCGGCCCAAAGTGACCGTATAACCGAGTTTTTATTTTAGTGAATCCAAGGACAAGTTAGTCCTTAATTCTCATACTTGTGGCAGTAATTCCTCTGATTAATTGGCCATTTAACTTGACTGAATGTCTAGACAATCGTGGGATCTTGGATCCAATAAATCAATGCCAACGCATCATAGGGGCCCTGTCTGGTCCTGGGGAGAGCGCCCGAAAGTTAGTGAGCCCATGAGATGTTAATGACATGGTGAGGCATTGCACCGAGTACTTGACTTGTGTAACGTCTATGACATAAAATCTCTTGTTACTTGTTACTTGATCGTGCTTGGAATGATGTTTAAAATACTTGCTTGTTGGCCAATTCTCTATTACTATCTCCTGTTGTAAATTCTTGTACTTGTTATCTTGTTATCTCTTGTCATCATTATATTTCTTGACCTTGCAAGATCTTTGTATTACGCTGTTTTATTGTATCGTCTTGATTTTCTTTTATTTAGCATGCCATATGAAAATTGTAATTAACTTGTTAATCACGTAAACTTGCCTGTTATTTCCTACTGAGCGTCAGCTCATAGTTGTTGTTTCCCCCCTTTCCAGGCTATTCAGGTGATGATGTGTATACCGATGGGGAAGGGCAAGTGTGATAAGAGTGTACCTCTTAGTAGATGCTGTGTGGGCATGGTTGTTTACCTCTAGTTATTTCCTTAGAGTTGTGTTAGTACTTAATTACCTTTGGAGTCAATTATTGTATTAGAATTCAGATTTGGAAGTCAAGTTTGATCGTGTATTAGCAGTGTTGGTTATTGTAATAAATTGGAATCATCTTGATCAATAGATTTGTTTCTCTCTTAGCACATGTGTAATTGTTTAGTTTAGTTTATTAGTGTTATTTCTAGCTAGTCTCTAACTGTACGTCCCGATATTCCGCGTCGGGGCGTGACACCATGGCTTTCCCTTTAGTGTTCTTTCTCTTGGACTTGTTCTTGAGCTTCTGATTCTCCGGACAATCAGCTTTCATATGGTCGGTCTTCCTGCATTGGTAACACACATTAGATTCAGTTCTCCTTACAGGATTAGATTTATACCTTGTATCCTGTCGGCCACCACTAAGGTTCCTTCGGCTGAATTGCCTTCCTTCTTTCCTAAGGAACCACCTGAATTCCCTGGTGATCATTGCTATCTCCTCACCTTCTATTTCTTCTCCAGACAGGCTCTCCTCGGATGATGATCCATTATAGCTGGATTGGCTGGATTTATTGGCACCAGCTTTCAGAGCGATCGGTTTTTTCTTCTTCTCAACTTCCTCTATCTTCGGCAGATGTATTTCATAAGCCATCAGCGATCCAATCAACTAATCTTCCCTGGTGTTGTGCATATCCCTTGACTCTTCCATTACAGTAGCTTTAGTGTGCCAAATAGGAGTCAGGGAACGCATGATTTTCCTTACAATCTCATATTCTGAATATGTCTTCCCAAGACCTCTGAGACCGTTTGTGATGACTGTCAGTCGAGCGTACATCTCCTTGATGGTCTCATTGGGCTTCATCCTGAAAGCTTCATACTCTGACACCAAGAGGTTTGCCTTCGTCTCTTTGACCTAAGAGGTCCCTTCGTAGATAGCCTCCAGCTTATTCCACATCTCTTTGGCTGAAGTGCAAGATGATACACGAGAGAACTCTGTGGGGTGCAGGGCGCACTGAATCGCATTGATGGCACTCCAGTTCAGAGTGGACCTTCGGATCTCTTCCTTAGTCTAGACATCCTCGTTCGGGGACAGCTCAAAAGGTCCCTTACTCACCACCTTCCAAATCTCATAATCCTTCACCGTCAAGAAGATTTGCATACGGTTCTTCCAGTATGCATAATTTGATCCATCAAGGTAAGGGGGCTTGGTGGTAGAATGTCCTTCAGCGATCAACCCTCTTGCATCCATCTGTACCTTCCTCTTCGGGCTGTAAGTCCCTGTAGAAGAGTTAGGCTCTGATACCAATTGTTGTGTTAGATGGAAGCACTCTGTCACCACGAAGTGTGGATCTAGAGGGGGGTGAATAGATCGATGGCCTAATTTAACAGTTCAATGAGGCTCTAATGCGGAAATTAAATTGATCTACTAGATCACTAGCTAGAGTGTTTGAACTGAGCAAAAATGAAGCGATCTGAGAAGAGAAGCAACCACACACCATATCATAGGCAATCACACAAGCACATAACACACCAGATTTTTAGGTGGTTTGGTCCTCCAGACCTACGTCCACCCCACACTCAAACCCAAGTGTGGCTTACTGCTGCGCAACACAGCTTGCGTCCGCTAGGCCTTACAGCTTAGCCTACAACCGCTGAGCATCACAGCTTGCTTCCGCTGGGCAATACAGCTTAGCCATCCGCTGACTCACAGCTTGACCGCTGGGGATTACAGCTTAACCCGTCCAGAGGCTACACCTCTACAAACCGCTGACACACAGCTTGAAGACATGAGTTCAGAAAATAAAATTGAATCAAACAAGAACAAGAACTCTCAAAGGAGAATGTAGCTCACAATGTGCAATCTCAGCTCTGGTATCTGAACCAAGAGACTGAGGAACAATCGTTCAAATAAACTCTCAATTCTATCTTCTCAATCTTCTCTTCTCTCTCTCTTTTTCTTCTTCTGGATCGTGCAGGCTATCTCTCTGCTTCTGCTCTTCTATCACGATCGAATCTTCTTCTGAGGAAGAAGCTTCATATTTATAGAGCAGCAGATAGGTGGGCGAATGTCCTCCACAGTTCCCGCCCAACATCTTGGTCACGTGGTAGCATCCAGGCTTGTTGCTTTACACGTGTCACGATCCTGGCTTCTTGGATCACGTGCCCTTCTCAATTTCCTCGAGCAGATATTCTGTCAGGTCAGATGAGGATGCACTGAGTAGGTTTGTGTTTTGAACAAAGCATGTACAGACTTTGTATAACACTACCCTATGTATGCAGCAGAACATGTAGACTTGAATGCATGGTTGCCAATGTATGGACTTTGAATGCATGATAACGAGTGTATAGACTTCATTTGTGAGGTTGCACAAATGCTGATAGGGAAGTCTACACATTGAATCATGGATGCTCGGACATGCAGTCAACCACTGTACAGACTTGTGTTCATGCAGCAATGTATAGACTTGATGAGATGATGCATGAACAAGCCACAACGAATGTATAGACTTAATGTATGCAGCGATGTATAGACTTGGTGTGCAGACTTTGTGTGTGTGTGCGAGACAATGTATAGACTTGATGCACGGACAAAGCATATGCATGAACAAGCCACATAGAATGTATAGACTTTGCGTGGATGAGGCAAGGCTAACGGATGTATAGACTTGCTTAGCCGTGTGGCGTGCAACCAGATAATGTATAGACTTGTGTGTGCATAAAGCAACATGCATAAAGCAACCAAAGAATGCACTGACATGCTATTAGTGTGTAGACTTAGCATGCAATAATGTGCAGACTTTGTGTTGGAGCAACCAGACAATGTATAGACTTTGTTAAAGTGATGCATGAGCATAACTGCAAGGAATGTATAGACTTGTGTGTGCGGGCAGACGATGTACAGACTTTAAATCAAAGGATGCAATGGCTGTACAGGCTTTGTGATGGAGGCATCACCCACGATTCCCTTTGGCTCGGGTCCACTTCTTCACACTCGGGAGCTGGTTGAGTTTTGGCCTCACTCTATTAAGGCCCCTTATCCATTTTGTAGCTTTCCTTTGAGTCATTTTGATGTATTTTCATTTTATTTGAGTCATTTCCCTAGGTCTTGCATTTATTTTCCTAAGATTGTGTGTCATTAGATGATGTAATGTGCTAATTGGGCCCAATTCATTGGACTAGGCCCATGTGCACCCCTTCCACCTTCGATTATTTGCTATTGAGTCTTTTGTCATGGACTTTTGTAGAAATGTGGGTTTCCTATATATAGGACCCCATTTCCCCCATTTGAAGTCAATGAATGAATGAATGAGTTAAACTTGCCATTTGAGTTCAAATTGGAGTGATTCCTCTAGTTTTTGGGTGAGAGACCCTAGGGGAGAGATTCCCCACCCATTCTCCTCTTAATCTCTCTATTTCACCCCTCTTTCTCTCTCCTCCAACCCCAATTTCGAATTTTCTTCTCTCTCCTCCCCACCCAACCACCTCCACTAGCTACCCACCTCATTTAATACCCCTCCACTTCCCCAAGTTGCCATTACTCCACTCCCATAGTCCCTAGGTGGCATCTTCCCCATTCCAACACCTTTCTCCACCTTCTCACCAAATCTACCCCATTCCAATACAAACTCTCCACTTCCCCACATAATCACCCACCTTCCAAGGCCATTTCAAATTTGAAATTCACACTCCCTCCACCCACTTGTTCCCCCTCACCTTCCCCCCTCTCCCTCCAAGCCCCAAATTCGTAGCTCCTCTCTCACCCACAGAAAACACCCCCTTCCAGCTCCCATTCTATCCCTCCCTCACCTTGAAACACCCCATCCTAGACCCCCTCACAGCCCGGGCTTTCCCCACACTCATCCACCCCCATTTCCTCTCCCATATACCCCATTTTCCCCCCATCATCTTCAACCTACCGTTTCAGCTGACAACCTGCAGAAGTGTACCATCTTACAGCGGCGACCACGGCTTCCTCCCGATGAGTTTGAAGACCCAAGAGGCATCCACGGAAGCGGCTACCTGTCCTCTTCGCAATGATCGAGGTCTCATCCCCATCGGAGATTGGTGCTGCTGTGGAGGTCCGTTCTTTTCCGACCGCGCAGTTCTACTCCGGCTGAGGATCTGAACCGGACTAAAAGCTCGGACACGACAAACCTTGGACGAACCAGCCCCGAAGCTCTTCTACAAATATCTTCCTCCTCCAGTCTTCATTCAGGATCAAGAAACAGAACCTCATTCGGCTGCCGGAGGAAGGAGTTACAAATTTTCTCCCCCGAGCTCTCCAGTCTTGTCTCCTGCAGTCTGCTCCAACTAGTGCCCACTCTTTAGGGTACACCGACCGTCCTCGACCTCTGATTGCAGCCCCGTCACCTCTGGCTGAAAGCTACTTCGACCACGAAGACGTCTCCGCCAGTTTCGTGCTGATCGGAGTTCGGGAGGGTGCGTGGAGTCCTCTGCAACCTGCTGCCAGAAGTCTGCGACTGCGAGTCAGAAAACCTGATGTCCTGTTCCAACCTCTGCCCCAGTCAACAACGGTCTCAGAAGAAATTGAAGAAAATCTGAAGCGTTCCTGTCCCTGTTACGAAGCTTTTGCCGCCGGTCTCGCCATTGGAAAAATTCGTGAGAAGGATCTACAGCAACCACACCAACACACTGTCCCTGTTCGTAGACAACCGGCAGATTCGGCAACCTCGCTTAATCGTCGTTCTTTACCTTACTTTCCCCACCCCGCTTGGCCGGCTGAAGGCCCCTCCCTGCGGGAGGTAGTATTGTTGTATTCACATTAACCCCCACCCCAAGATCCCCCTCCTACGAGAGGCGTAGTTTTGTACATGGTTTGAGCAGGTCAAGCTTCACCGCCGCGGCGTGTGGGGAACCACCGCCTCCCCGCTCGCCCTCGTCTCCGACCGGGACCGGTTTCTTCAAACCGGTCGAGTAAGTGCCTCATCCTAGCTCATTAGTGTTGCTCTTTCAATATTTACTTCATGCGCCGCTGAATTTGCGAGGGAGCGCCCGATCCTCAAGTCCATGACTTAAGAGTGATCGCCGTGGGATAGTGTGAACCGGTGCCCTTGTGCACTTTGTCGGCCCCAATTGAATTGGGCATCCAAATCTATTGGGAGTCAAACCTTGGCCTTGCTGGCCCTCTACCAACAAGGGCCCTTTCCCATACCTCACACTTGGCATCGCCAAGTCACTCCGGGTATAGAGTGCGACGGGAGAGCGGTGGCCCTTAAGGTCCATTTGAATGCTTAATTGTGCTTGTTTGCCTAAGTCCGAGGTCGTGTCACATCAAGTGGTATCAGAGCAAGTTCACAACTTGTCTCTCCACAAGTTGGTCCTAGGGCATGTTTATGCATTTAGAGTGCTCGGTTGCATCTCCCATGTCCATTAGAATGGCCACTTCATACTCGTCATATCCATCCCCATCAACTTTCCCAAGAAGCCCAAATCCTCATGGAAGCTCCATTGCCAACAAAGTGGGTAGCAACACCTCTATCATAGAAGCCCTACCTAATGTCCTTAATCGGCTTGAAGATATCATGTCTCGACTCGACCGACTTGAAGGAAATAGCCGTACACCAAGAGTGAATGAGAGTGACCTTTGGGGAGATCTAGAAACCATATTTTTAGAACACTTTAAAATCAAAACCCCCGCCTTTGATGGATCCAACAGCCCAAGCCTTTACCTAGATTGGGAGATTTCCCTAGACCAATTCTTCAAAAGTTGCCCCTTGAACGAAGAAAGGAGAATGAGGCTAGCCAAGGCACACCTCTCCAAACAAGCTAAAACTCATTGGTTAGTTATGGAAGGTTTAAGAAGGATCCGCAGGGAGGCCCCCATTAGCACTTGGGATGAGATGAAGGTCGAGCTTAGGAAAACCTACACTCAACCAACCCTCACCATTCAAAACCAAGTGGACATCGTGTCCACCCCTCCACCTAGGCCCATGATTGTCACCTCCCTCCAATCCAGAAGCTCCCACCAAACCCCTACCCCACAAAACCCCTTGGTCCCCACCACCACCCCTCCCTTGTCCCCGAAAAAGGACATTCCCCCCAAAACCAATCAACCCAAGCCACCCCAACCAACCCATCTCCCACTCCCTACCCCAAAAGTCCAAAGTCCTAGGCTTCCACTACTTCCCCTCCCTATCCAAGCCAAAGTTTTCCATCACCCACCACCCCGGGTACACCATGCACCAACCATCATCACCCCACCCCCAATAGACCTTCCCATTCCCTTGAGAAAGGAGACCACAACCATCCACATGGGAGTAGATGAACCCATCCCCATCATTGAGGAAACCCAAGTTCATATCCGTGGTAAGGAAGAATCACAAATGTCCCCTAGCTTGGACCCCCAAGAGCCACAAGCCTTCACAAATAGCACCATAATCATAGATGGGCCCCTAGCTAGATGGCTAAAGGAGAGACCACTTCACCCCATCGTGTCCTATGTTTACCCACCCATGGAGAAAAACCTTCCCATTGCACCCATTAACTCCTATCACACCATAATCCAAACATCCTACCAAGTGGAAACCTTAGAGGATCTTCTTAAGGGCGTAGCATGGCAAATTGAGTTCACTAGCATGTTGACCCCTATGGCCAAACCACCTAGGAGCCTTGGCCTCCTACACCTATGCATAGGGTCTATCACCTCGATTTGCACCATTGGTTGCTACACTAGTGACCTCCTTCTATTCCTCCCTACACCCGATGAGCCCAACCTTCTCCTCGATTTAGAGCTTCTTATCTTGGGTAGAAAGCCTAGTCCTCCATTCATGGCCGACCATCCCACCAAAAACTTTGGCCCGATCACTTTACTAGTGGAGGAGAATCCACCATCAAGGGGTTGTGAGGACCAAAAGGACCTAGGGTTCCTCTCCTTAGGTGACCCTTACCATGACCCCTTCGATCCCTTCCTATACCCACCCATTAAGATCCCAAACACTTTGTTCGGCCAACCCACTAGAAAACTTGGCCCACTTACCTTGGAGGAGGATGACTCACAATTTGGGAACCTTGAAGACATAGAGTGCCTCCCTCTAGGAAGACCTTTCTACGACCCCTTTGATCCCTTCCTATGGGAGTCTAGTTCCCCATGTAACCCAACCATCTTACCCACCACCCACCCTTTCCTACCCTCACCCATCATATTGGGCCAAACCAATCTCATCCATGACCCGGGTTACACCTTGGGAGCCAAGACCTTGGGCCACATATCCCTAGGTAATAAGGTTGTGCCCCACCCCATGATGACCACCTTCTTAGATCCATTCGATCCGTTCCAATGGGAATTTAAAGGTTGTCCCACCCCTATACACATGGAAGTCACTTTTGGGAAAAGTATGCATGTGTCTAGGCTTTCCACACCCCTTGCCATGAACACTATGTTGGGTCCATTCATTCATATCACCCACATGTCAAGTAGAAAGTATGAGTGGTCCAAATTTGGATGTAGTGGTCCACCTTCATTCATCATGGGTCTTAAGCATATCAAAGGCATCTACGGATGTCCGGGTCCCCTGACATGCATCACCACTTTGCATGATAGATTCACATATGGTTACCCCGGTCCACCTAAGCCCACCAAAGTCTACATGACAACATTGCATGATAAGTCCACATATGGTTGCCCCGGCCCACCAAGGCTCATCAAGGTCCATATGGCATCATGGCATAAATGGTCTATATATGGTTGTCCAGGTCCACCCATAACCACTAGAAGGTCAGCACTCACAAAATTGCATGAGGAAATCCGCAAGCACATTAGCATAAAAAATGAGGCTTATAAAAGGTTGGCTGACTCTCACCGGCGTCACTTAGAGTTCCAAGAGGGTGACTTTGTGATGGTAAGGACGGAGAGGCTCTCCCCAGGAGCCAACTCCAAGTTGAGGCCACGTGGGACTGGTCCCTTCCAGGTTTTGAGGCGCATTGATGCAAATGCTTATTGGTTAGATCTCCCTGAGGACTATGGGGTAAGTCCAACATTCAATGTCGCCGACTTAGTGCCATACAAGGGCCCCACGGTGGTACCTAGTGAGGAGATTGAGCCTACTTCTTCCTTTGAGAGAGCACCCACCCGTGAGGAGAGTCCACTAGCCAAGAGAGCTCAGCGCGAACGCATTGAACGAATATTGGATGAGCAGGTCACTACCACCTGGAGCAAGGTATATGAGCGCTATCTCGTCAGGTGGAAGGATCGGCCTCCTTCGGAAGACTCATGGGTGAGTCGGGAGGACCTCCAGCGGTTGGATCCGGACCTCCTCGAGCGGTACCTTAGCCGGATGGACCCTTACTCGACGGAGTCGAGCTCTTCGCGGCCAAGGGGATTTGATGGAGGCATCACCCACGATTCCCTTTGGCTTGGGTCCACTTCTTCACACTCGGGAGCTGGTTGAGTTTTGGCCTCACTCTATTAAGGCCCCTTATCCATTTTGTAGCTTTCCTTTGAGTCATTTTGATGTATTTTCATTTTATTTGAGTCATTTCCCTAGGTCTTGCATTTATTTTCCTAAGATTGTGTGTCATTAGATGATGTAATGTGCTAATTGGGCCCAATTCATTGGACTAGGCCCATGTGCACCCCTTCCACCTTCGGTTATTTGCTATTGAGTCTTTTGTCATGGACTTTTGTAGAAATGTGGGTTTCCTATATATAGGACCCCATTTCCCCCATTTGAAGTCAATGAATGAATGAATGAGTTAAACTTGCCATTTGAGTTCAAATTGGAGTGATTCCTCTAGTTTTTGGGTGAGAGACCCTAGGGGAGAGATTCCCCACCCATTCTCCTCTTAATCTCTCTATTTCACCCCTCTTTCTCTCTCCTCCAACCCCAATTTCGAATTTTCTTCTCTCTCCTCCCCTCCCAACCACCTCCACTAGCTACCCACCTCATTTAATACCCCTCCACTTCCCCAAGTTGCCATTACTCCACTCCCATAGTCCCTAGGTGGCATCTTCCCCATTCCAACACCTTTCTCCACCTTCCCACCAAATCTACCCCATTCCAATACAAACTCTCCACTTCCCCACATAATCACCCACCTTCCAAGGCCATTTCAAATTTGAAATTCACACTCCCTCCACCCACTTGTTCCCCCTCACCTTCCCCCCTCTCCCTCCAAGCCCCAAATTCGTAGCTCCTCTCTCACCCACAGAAAACACTCCCTTCCAGCTCCCATTCTATCCCTCCCTCACCTTGAAACACCCCATCCTAGACCCCCTCACAGCCCGGGCTTTCCCCACACTCATCCACCCCCATTTCCTCTCCCATATACCCCATTTCCCCCCCATCATCTTCAACCTACCGTTTCAGCTGACAACCTGCAGAAGTGTACCATCTTACAGCGGCGACCACGGCTTCCTCCCGACGAGTTTGAAGACCCAAGAGGCATCCACGGAAGTGGCTACCTGTCCTCTTCGCAACGATCGAGGTCTCATCCCCATCGGAGATCGGTGCTGCTGTGGAGGTCCGTTCTTTTCCGACCGCGCAGTTCTACTCCGGCTGAGGATCTGAACCGGACTAAAAGCTCGGCCACGACAAACCTTGGACGAACCAGCCCCGAAGCTCTTCTACAAATATCTTCCTCCTCCAGTCTTCGTTCAGGATCAAGAAACGGAACCTCATTCGGCTGCCGGAGGAAGGAGTTACAAATTTTCTCCCCCGAGCTCTCCAGTCTTGTCTCCTGCAGTCTGCTCCAACTAGTGCCCACTCTTTAGGGTACACCGACCGTCCTCGACCTCTGATTGCAGCCCCGTCACCTCTGGCTGAAAGCTACTTCGACCACGAAGACCTCGCCGCCAGTTTCGTGCTGATCGGAGTTCGGGAGGGTGCGTGGAGTCCTCTGCAACCTGCTGCCAGAAGTCTGCGACTGCGAGTCAGAAAACCTGATGTCCTGTTCCAACCTCTGCCCCAGTCAACAACGGTCTCAGAAGAAATTGAAGAAAATCTGAAGCGTTCCTGTCCCTGTTACGAAGCTTTTGCCGCCAGTCTCGCCATTGGAAAAATTCGTGAGAAGGATCTACAGAAACCACACCAACACACTGTCCCTGTTCGTAGACAACCGGCAGATTCGGCAACCTCGCTTAATCGTCGTTCTTTACCTTACTTTCCCCACCCCGCTTGGCCGGCTGAAGGCCCCTCCCTGCGGGAGGTAGTATTGTTGTATTCACATTAACCCCCACCCCAAGATCCCCCTCCTACGAGAGGCGTAGTTTTGTACATGGTTTGAGCAAGTCAAGCTTCACCGCCACGGCGTGTGGGGAACCACCGCCTCCCCGCTCGCCCTCGTCTCCGACCGGGACCGGTTTCTTCAAACCGGTCGAGTAAGTGCCTCATCCTAGCTCATTAGTGTTGCTCTTTCAATATTTACTTCATGCGCCGCTGAATTTGCGAGGGAGCGCCCGATCCTCAAGTCCATGACTTAAGAGTGATCGCCGTGGGATAGTGTGAACCGGTGCCCTTGTGCACTTTGTCGGCCCCAATTGAATTGGGCATCCAAATCTATTGGGAGTCAAACCTTGGCCTTGCTGGCCCTCTACCAGCAAGGGCCCTTTCCCATACCTCACACTTGGCATCGCCAAGTCACTCCGGGTATAGAGTGCGACGGGAGAGCAGTGGCCCTTAAGGCCCATTTGAATGCTTAATTGTGCTTGTTTGCCTAAGTCCGAGGTCGTGTCACATCACTTTGCATATGCATGGACATGCCATTTGAGTGTATAGACTTTGTGTGCAATGTACAAGACGATGTACAGACATCCCAGCAACGAGTGTATGGACTTAACAGTAAGGAATGTGCAGACTTTGTGTGCATGTGACAGGCCGATGTATAGACTTGCTCAGTTTAGCTGGTGGATGAATAGACTTTCTATGCCTAGTGTATGTGTGCGAGGACGGCGAATGCACTGACTTGTGACTCATAGTGTTTGCTATCATCAAAACTCCAGGGGCACAACAAGTGTTCCTATCATGTGCAAGTGTAACTAATAGCATCATACCGGAATACATGCTATGTACTTAAGAAAGACTTAGAGAGAAGGATGTGAATCGTGTAAAACAACGATTAAACATAAATAGAAAAAGTGCCATAATCCATATGAAATTAACCTTAATACAAAACTATATGGTTTTGACATGAAATTATCATAGGATTAAAAATAAGTTTATAAAACATGTAAGACACAAAATCTATCATGGTCGATACACAATATAACCAAAATCATGAATACAAGGTCATTACCAGGAATAAGACCGAATAACTTAGGCTTAACATATATTTGCAAGGGCTAATCTACGTTCTATTTGAAGTTAATAGATTGTAGAAAATAGAAAACATAAAGCGGTCTACACAGAATTGCTACTAGATAATTGCGGTCAGTCTGGAACCGCTACTTGATAGTAGGGGTCTCTAAGAGACCATCTTATTCCTGTAACAGGCAGAAGATAAAACCGTGCGAGTAGGCCTATTCTAAGGCAATAGATGCAAGGAACACATGCTAAACAAGTAGGCATGTCATAATAGAACAAAATTGATTCATGAAGATGCATGGGTTGCATGGATTAAGCAAAAGTTACCATCTTTTCTTATTAAGGGCAGGGATCATGTATGCAGAAATAACCTAACTACGTAGTGGTAGTAAAGCATGAAATACGACGTGTAGGAAGCATGAAATTTCATGAAATTAGAGGGCTTTTAATACTAACACGTTATTTTAGCCATCCATGAGATAACCTACCTTTAATCTGTTCTCTAGACTTCGAATTTGTTGCTAGAAGAAAGTCTTTTTTCCTACGCCTCCTGCGTGGAACCTCCAACTTCCCGTGGCTCTATCTCCTTAACCTATAGACCTAAATTCATGACAATTGGAGGGTAGGTCAAAGATACAAAGGAGAACAATTTGTTCTAAAGGATGGACATGAAATTACCTCTTCTAGGGCTTCTGAACTTCTGATCCTCGCTGGATGGACACACTTGTTCCTATGCGATCTGCAGGGAACCAGGGACTTCCGATCCTCCTAACCTTCCAACGG